>CALYLW010000113.1:720000-1340150 GCA_944989445.1 Ampullaceana balthica | reverse complement strand
ACTTGGCATGTTCATGATAACAACCACAACTTGGCATGTTCATGATAACAACCACAACTTGGCATGTTCATGATAACAACCACAACTTGGCATGTTCATGATAACAACCACAACTTGGCATGTTCATGATAACAACCACAACTTGGCATGTTCATGATAACAACCACAACTTGGCATGTTCATGATAACAACCACAACTTGGCATGTTCATGATAACAACCACAACTTGGCATGTTCAGATAACAACCACAACTTGGCATGTTCATGATAACAACCACAACTTGGCATGTTCATGATAACAACCACAACTTGGCATGTTCATGATAACAACCACAACTTGGCATGTTCATGATAACAACCACAACTTGGCATGTTCATGATAACAACCACAACTTGGCATGTTCATGATAACAACCACAACTTGGCATGTTCATGATAACAACCACAACTTGGCATGTTCATGATAACAACCACAACTTGGCATGTTCATGATAACAACCACAACTTGGCATGTTCATGATAACAACCACAACTTGGCATGTTCATGATAACAACCACAACTTGGCATGTTCATGATAACAACCACAACTTGGCATGTTCATGATAACAACCACAACTTGGCATGTTCATGATAACAACCACAACTTGGCATGTTCATGATAACAACCACAACTTGGCATGTTCATGATAACAACCACAACTTGGCATGTTCATGATAACAACCACAACTTGGCATGTTCATGATAACAACCACAACTTGGCATGTTCATGATAACAACCACAACTTGGCATGTTCATGATAACAACCACAACTTGGCATGTTCATGATAACAACCACAACTTGGCATGTTCATGATAACAACCACAACTTGGCATGTTCATGATAACAACCACAACTTGGCATGTTCATGATAACAACCACAACTTGGCATGTTCATGATAACAACCACAACTTGGCATGTTCATGATAACAACCACAACTTGGCATGTTCATGATAACAACCACAACTTGGCATGTTCATGATAACAACCACAACTTGGCATGTTCATGATAACAACCACAACTTGGCATGTTCATGATAACAACCACAACTTGGCATGTTCATGATAACAACCACAACTTGGCATGTTCATGATAACAACCACAACTTGGCATGTTCATGATAACAACCACAACTTGGCATGTTCATGATAACAACCACAACTTGGCATGTTCATGATAACAACCACAACTTGGCATGTTCATGATAACAACCACAACTTGGCATGTTCATGATAACAACCACAACTTGGCATGTTCATGATAACAACCACAACTTGGCATGTTCATGATAACAACCACAACTTGGCATGTTCATGATAACAACCACAACTTGGCATGTTCATGATAACAACCACAACTTGGCATGTTCATGATAACAACCACAACTTGGCATGTTCATGATAACAACCACAACTTGGCATGTTCATGATAACAACCACAACTTGGCATGTTCATGATAACAACCACAACTTGGCATGTTCATGATAACAACCACAACTTGGCATGTTCATGATAACAACCACAACTTGGCATGTTCATGATAACAACCACAACTTGGCATGTTCATGATAACAACCACAACTTGGCATGTTCATGATAACAACCACAACTTGGCATGTTCATGATAACAACCACAACTTGGCATGTTCATGATAACAACCACAACTTGGCATGTTCATGATAACAACCACAACTTGGCATGTTCATGATAACAACCACAACTTGGCATGTTCATGATAACAACCACAACTTGGCATGTTCATGATAACAACCACAACTTGGCATGTTCATGATAACAACCACAACTTGGCATGTTCATGATAACAACCACAACTTGGCATGTTCATGATAACAACCACAACTTGGCATGTTCATGATAACAACCACAACTTGGCATGTTCATGATAACAACCACAACTTGGCATGTTCATGATAACAACCACAACTTGGCATGTTCATGATAACAACCACAACTTGGCATGTTCATGATAACAACCACAACTTGGCATGTTCATGATAACAACCACAACTTGGCATGTTCATGATAACAACCACAACTTGGCATGTTCATGATAACAACCACAACTTGGCATGTTCATGATAACAACCACAACTTGGCATGTTCATGATAACAACCACAACTTGGCATGTTCATGATAACAACCACAACTTGGCATGTTCATGATAACAACCACAACTTGGCATGTTCATGATAACAACCACAACTTGGCATGTTCATGATAACAACCACAACTTGGCATGTTCATGATAACAACCACAACTTGGCATGTTCATGATAACAACCACAACTTGGCATGTTCATGATAACAACCACAACTTGGCATGTTCATGATAACAACCACAACTTGGCATGTTCATGATAACAACCACAACTTGGCATGTTCATGATAACAACCACAACTTGGCATGTTCATGATAACAACCACAACTTGGCATGTTCATGATAACAACCACAACTTGGCATGTTCATGATAACAACCACAACTTGGCATGTTCATGATAACAACCACAACTTGGCATGTTCATGATAACAACCACAACTTGGCATGTTCATGATAACAACCACAACTTGGCATGTTCATGATAACAACCACAACTTGGCATGTTCATGATAACAACCACAACTTGGCATGTTCATGATAACAACCACAACTTGGCATGTTCATGATAACAACCACAACTTGGCATGTTCATGATAACAACCACAACTTGGCATGTTCATGATAACAACCACAACTTGGCATGTTCATGATAACAACCACAACTTGGCATGTTCATGATAACAACCACAACTTGGCATGTTCATGATAACAACCACAACTTGGCATGTTCATGATAACAACCACAACTTGGCATGTTCATGATAACAACCACAACTTGGCATGTTCATGATAACAACCACAACTTGGCATGTTCATGATAACAACCACAACTTGGCATGTTCATGATAACAACCACAACTTGGCATGTTCATGATAACAACCACAACTTGGCATGTTCATGATAACAACCACAACTTGGCATGTTCATGATAACAACCACAACTTGGCATGTTCATGATAACAACCACAACTTGGCATGTTCATGATAACAACCACAACTTGGCATGTTCATGATAACAACCACAACTTGGCATGTTCATGATAACAACCACAACTTGGCATGTTCATGATAACAACCACAACTTGGCATGTTCATGATAACAACCACAACTTGGCATGTTCATGATAACAACCACAACTTGGCATGTTCATGATAACAACCACAACTTGGCATGTTCATGATAACAACCACAACTTGGCATGTTCATGATAACAACCACAACTTGGCATGTTCATGATAACAACCACAACTTGGCATGTTCATGATAACAACCACAACTTGGCATGTTCATGATAACAACCACAACTTGGCATGTTCATGATAACAACCACAACTTGGCATGTTCATGATAACAACCACAACTTGGCATGTTCATGATAACAACCACAACTTGGCATGTTCATGATAACAACCACAACTTGGCATGTTCATGATAACAACCACAACTTGGCATGTTCATGATAACAACCACAACTTGGCATGTTCATGATAACAACCACAACTTGGCATGTTCATGATAACAACCACAACTTGGCATGTTCATGATAACAACCACAACTTGGCATGTTCATGATAACAACCACAACTTGGCATGTTCATGATAACAACCACAACTTGGCATGTTCATGATAACAACCACAACTTGGCATGTTCATGATAACAACCACAACTTGGCATGTTCATGATAACAACCACAACTTGGCATGTTCATGATAACAACCACAACTTGGCATGTTCATGATAACAACCACAACTTGGCATGTTCATGATAACAACCACAACTTGGCATGTTCATGATAACAACCACAACTTGGCATGTTCATGATAACAACCACAACTTGGCATGTTCATGATAACAACCACAACTTGGCATGTTCATGATAACAACCACAACTTGGCATGTTCATGATAACAACCACAACTTGGCATGTTCATGATAACAACCACAACTTGGCATGTTCATGATAACAACCACAACTTGGCATGTTCATGATAACAACCACAACTTGGCATGTTCATGATAACAACCACAACTTGGCATGTTCATGATAACAACCACAACTTGGCATGTTCATGATAACAACCACAACTTGGCATGTTCATGATAACAACCACAACTTGGCATGTTCATGATAACAACCACAACTTGGCATGTTCATGATAACAACCACAACTTGGCATGTTCATGATAACAACCACAACTTGGCATGTTCATGATAACAACCACAACTTGGCATGTTCATGATAACAACCACAACTTGGCATGTTCATGATAACAACCACAACTTGGCATGTTCATGATAACAACCACAACTTGGCATGTTCATGATAACAACCACAACTTGGCATGTTCATGATAACAACCACAACTTGGCATGTTCATGATAACAACCACAACTTGGCATGTTCATGATAACAACCACAACTTGGCATGTTCATGATAACAACCACAACTTGGCATGTTCATGATAACAACCACAACTTGGCATGTTCATGATAACAACCACAACTTGGCATGTTCATGATAACAACCACAACTTGGCATGTTCATGATAACAACCACAACTTGGCATGTTCATGATAACAACCACAACTTGGCATGTTCATGATAACAACCACAACTTGGCATGTTCATGATAACAACCACAACTTGGCATGTTCATGATAACAACCACAACTTGGCATGTTCATGATAACAACCACAACTTGGCATGTTCATGATAACAACCACAACTTGGCATGTTCATGATAACAACCACAACTTGGCATGTTCATGATAACAACCACAACTTGGCATGTTCATGATAACAACCACAACTTGGCATGTTCATGATAACAACCACAACTTGGCATGTTCATGATAACAACCACAACTTGGCATGTTCATGATAACAACCACAACTTGGCATGTTCATGATAACAACCACAACTTGGCATGTTCATGATAACAACCACAACTTGGCATGTTCATGATAACAACCACAACTTGGCATGTTCATGATAACAACCACAACTTGGCATGTTCATGATAACAACCACAACTTGGCATGTTCATGATAACAACCACAACTTGGCATGTTCATGATAACAACCACAACTTGGCATGTTCATGATAACAACCACAACTTGGCATGTTCATGATAACAACCACAACTTGGCATGTTCATGATAACAACCACAACTTGGCATGTTCATGATAACAACCACAACTTGGCATGTTCATGATAACAACCACAACTTGGCATGTTCATGATAACAACCACAACTTGGCATGTTCATGATAACAACCACAACTTGGCATGTTCATGATAACAACCACAACTTGGCATGTTCATGATAACAACCACAACTTGGCATGTTCATGATAACAACCACAACTTGGCATGTTCATGATAACAACCACAACTTGGCATGTTCATGATAACAACCACAACTTGGCATGTTCATGATAACAACCACAACTTGGCATGTTCATGATAACAACCACAACTTGGCATGTTCATGATAACAACCACAACTTGGCATGTTCATGATAACAACCACAACTTGGCATGTTCATGATAACAACCACAACTTGGCATGTTCATGATAACAACCACAACTTGGCATGTTCATGATAACAACCACAACTTGGCATGTTCATGATAACAACCACAACTTGGCATGTTCATGATAACAACCACAACTTGGCATGTTCATGATAACAACCACAACTTGGCATGTTCATGATAACAACCACAACTTGGCATGTTCATGATAACAACCACAACTTGGCATGTTCATGATAACAACCACAACTTGGCATGTTCATGATAACAACCACAACTTGGCATGTTCATGATAACAACCACAACTTGGCATGTTCATGATAACAACCACAACTTGGCATGTTCATGATAACAACCACAACTTGGCATGTTCATGATAACAACCACAACTTGGCATGTTCATGATAACAACCACAACTTGGCATGTTCATGATAACAACCACAACTTGGCATGTTCATGATAACAACCACAACTTGGCATGTTCATGATAACAACCACAACTTGGCATGTTCATGATAACAACCACAACTTGGCATGTTCATGATAACAACCACAACTTGGCATGTTCATGATAACAACCACAACTTGGCATGTTCATGATAACAACCACAACTTGGCATGTTCATGATAACAACCACAACTTGGCATGTTCATGATAACAACCACAACTTGGCATGTTCATGATAACAACCACAACTTGGCATGTTCATGATAACAACCACAACTTGGCATGTTCATGATAACAACCACAACTTGGCATGTTCATGATAACAACCACAACTTGGCATGTTCATGATAACAACCACAACTTGGCATGTTCATGATAACAACCACAACTTGGCATGTTCATGATAACAACCACAACTTGGCATGTTCATGATAACAACCACAACTTGGCATGTTCATGATAACAACCACAACTTGGCATGTTCATGATAACAACCACAACTTGGCATGTTCATGATAACAACCACAACTTGGCATGTTCATGATAACAACCACAACTTGGCATGTTCATGATAACAACCACAACTTGGCATGTTCATGATAACAACCACAACTTGGCATGTTCATGATAACAACCACAACTTGGCATGTTCATGATAACAACCACAACTTGGCATGTTCATGATAACAACCACAACTTGGCATGTTCATGATAACAACCACAACTTGGCATGTTCATGATAACAACCACAACTTGGCATGTTCATGATAACAACCACAACTTGGCATGTTCATGATAACAACCACAACTTGGCATGTTCATGATAACAACCACAACTTGGCATGTTCACGATAACAACCACAACTTGGCATGTTCATGATAACAACCACAACTTGGCATGTTCATGATAACAACCACAACTTGGCATGTTCATGATAACAACCACAACTTGGCATGTTCATGATAACAACCACAACTTGGCATGTTCATGATAACAACCACAACTTGGCATGTTCATGATAACAACCACAACTTGGCATGTTCATGATAACAACCACAACTTGGCATGTTCATGATAACAACCACAACTTGGCATGTTCATGATAACAACCACAACTTGGCATGTTCATGATAACAACCACAACTTGGCATGTTCATGATAACAACCACAACTTGGCATGTTCATGATAACAACCACAACTTGGCATGTTCATGATAACAACCACAACTTGGCATGTTCATGATAACAACCACAACTTGGCATGTTCATGATAACAACCACAACTTGGCATGTTCATGATAACAACCACAACTTGGCATGTTCATGATAACAACCACAACTTGGCATGTTCATGATAACAACCACAACTTGGCATGTTCATGATAACAACCACAACTTGGCATGTTCATGATAACAACCACAACTTGGCATGTTCATGATAACAACCACAACTTGGCATGTTCATGATAACAACCACAACTTGGCATGTTCATGATAACAACCACAACTTGGCATGTTCATGATAACAACCACAACTTGGCATGTTCATGATAACAACCACAACTTGGCATGTTCATGATAACAACCACAACTTGGCATGTTCACTCTTTAAATTAGAATTTAATTCAATTCTGATCGACATAACATTTGTTAAACAAAAACATTTCAGTTAGAAAGTTAAAATTAAAATACCATTTTAGGCGGGTTTTTTTCTCTGGCAACTGTGTAACGGAAAGTAAACGATTGGCCCTAGCTATCCTCAAGCGTTGGCTTAAATTGTATACATGTGTGACACATTCAACAAAAACCTAATGTAACTGAATCATTCAATGCTCGGGCGGCAACGTGCTTCATTCAAACACAAAGAAAAGAAGAAAATTGAATTCATCTAATGCACATTGTGCAACGGCAGTCTCAGTGAACACACATTTTTTATAAAAAAACTTCAAACTTTTCAATTATTCCTTTAAATATCAATGAAACATTGTAACCAATCAAACTGAGTCTTCAAAAATTTTTAAGCAGGATAGTTTCGTGTTATTGTAGTTAAGGTTAGGTTCGGTCCTATTCAAAATTCAGCTAAAAAGTATTTTAACAAAGGAAATCGTCAGAATAGTTTGTGAAACAGGCGGATAGTGATGAGCCCCAATAAACTATTTAAAAGTATAACCAAAAAAATGTACTGCAGGATTGAACTGCTATGAGAGCATAAGAAAATAAGAGACTCGCTGCCAGTGTAACAAGTTGTTATTTTACAAATGAGTATCACTTATTGCTTTATATTTATTGCTTTATATTTATAATCTATTAGTTGTGACGATGATTATCATTAAGGGTGATAAGACAACTTACGGCCCCGGTCTGTTCCAGTGATTTACATAATATTTCCATAACTTACCAGTCATCTATGTTGTATCGAAATATTCTCCTTGTAATAATTTCGTTATTACATGAATTTCCGGTCTTTAATATCGTATTGAATTTTTTTCTCAGTTATTTGTTGTATCGCAATATGTCCCCGTTCATAATGTTCTATTGAAATATTTCCCCACTCATTATCGTTGTATTGAAATATTCACTACTCATTAAATACTGTATTGAAATATTCCACCAGTCATTTATGTTCTTAAAGTGTCGTTCCGCCACGTTGCACATCTCTAGCAATACATTAACAAACTCCAACAATACATCAACAAACTCCAACAATACAACAGTTCACCATATGCTCACTCACCATCTGCTGCGTCTTGATAGGATCACAAAATCATTTAGATATATATAAAAAAGAAAGCTTCTTTAATAAAAAGCCATTGATTTAATGGGCTATCCCCAGCATATTATAGCCACGAGATTTACTAAGTAGACGGATCAACATAAGTGAGGGCAATGGAGCATGTACCGTATTCAATGACATAACGGCACGCTTTGAAGTCATCGTTTGAATGCGCCCATACCTTCAATCAGAGATTTTTGTAATGTTATACTCCTGGATGGTTGTGATTAGACAGGAGCTACTGATCTCAAAATTAATTTTCTATGTTAAATGTCGACCACAGCGTTAAACATTGTGACAGCACACCGTCAAGAGACAAAAGAGCACAGCTACAAAAGCGCAGCCATAAGAGCGTAGATATATGAACGCAGACATGTGAACGCAGACATATGAGTGCAAACTAAAGAGCGGAAAAAGATATATCAAAAATAAAAGCAAGAAAATTAACTCACATCAGACGATAATATACTAATCGTAAGGTACATATTACATGATACAGATCACATGATACCCATTGTAATTTTTACACCAAATGAAGCAATGCATATTATTATCTATACCATGGAATACGTTTTATTTCTGAAACTTTTTGTAACGAACGAGGAGTGATGTCAGTCCGTTCAATCCATATCATCTCATACTAAACTAAGGTCAAGCGAATGAACTCATATCTATGGGGTCATGGCTGATTTCAAAGTTTAATCATCAATTAGGAAATAGGTTTTTAAAGGCCTTCGTTCTGTTTTTTAGCGTTGTTAAGTTTTTTTTCTTTACATAACCTGTATAACTGTATTATTTGGGATTCAAGTGGAACAAGTTCACAGGTTGTTCATGTTTAAAGCTTGGTCATGACAGGTTCACAGGTTGGTATGACAGGTTCACAGCTTGGTCATGACAGGTTCACAGATTGGTATGACAGGTTCACAGCTTGGTCATGACAGGTTCACAGCTTGGTCATGACAGGTTCACAGCTTGGTCATGACAGGTTCACAGCTTGGTCTTGACAGGTTCACAGCTTGGTCATGACAGGTTCACAGCTTGGTCATGACAGGTTCACAGCTTGGTTATGACAGGTTCACAGCTTGGTCATGACAGGTTCACAGCTTGGTCATGACAGGTTCACAGCTTGGTCATGACAGGTTCACAGCTTGGTCTTGACAGGTTCACAGCTTGGTCATGACAGGTTCACAGCTTGGTCATGACAGGTTCACAGCTTGGTCATGACAGGTTCACAGCTTGGTCATGACAGATTCACAGCTTGGTCATGACAGATTCACAGGTTGTTTATGACAGGTTCACAGCTTGGTCATAACAGGTTCACAGGTTGGTCATGACAGGTTCACAGCTTGGTCATGCCAGGTTCACAGGTTGTTCATGTTTACAGGTTGGTCATGACAGGTTCACAGCTTGGTCATGACAAGTTCACAGCTTGGTCATGACAGGTTCCCTGAGTCGTAACTGTGTGTTGTGTGTTAATGCAAGTACCTGTCTTGATAGATTTGGGGATATATCGTGGCAAGTTGGCAGAGCAAGTCTAGAGCAATCAGACACAAAACGCTTGCCTGTCCATAGGGTTTTAGGTTTAAGGCCGTGTCGATGAGATCAGTGCAGTTGGACTGGGCCCATGCTATTAATTAGTCAGTGCTCTTGGACGAGGTCGACTCTGAAGCCTTAACATGAGTAGAAGGCGAAGAGCTGGGTGACAAGACATGCCTAGGCTAGACGTAGAGGAGTAAATTAACTGAGGTGAAACCCATCGTCAGACCACTGCGGAGGATGAGGTGCAAAGCCACAAGAATTGTAGCAGCCTGGGGTCAGTCACTGGAACTCAGCGATGTGGAGTTGGATGACATGTTCCTAGACAAACATTTTCCAGATTTAGGAACTGGTCATGACGTAGAGATATCGCATGGAACTTGTCGTACAGCAGGCTACACGGCCTATTGAGTTTTACCAGCTGTTTAAAATATTTGCTGTTTTTCATTGAGCGCTGTGACTTACATTGTCCAGCAGCTGGACAAAGTTTGTGTAAACTAAGTTATAGGAGGCAGGCCCTGCGTGTGACCCGCCACAAGAAATCATTCTTTAGTTCTTTTCCTTTGACATACAAAGTGCATTCACCTCTTGAGGTGTAGCTAGCCGAGAAAATTTAGTTCATTTGATGAAGCCATCTATATTACATAATCCATACACTAACTAGAACAAACAATTTTTTAAGAAAACTTCAAGAATTGGGTGGAGGTTTTTTGATTCCTAAAAGAAGAAGATATAAAAAGAACTGAAACCGTTTATTCACTTAAATGTTATATTTTAAATAGAAATGACCCTTTAACCCCCCCCCCAAAAAAAATAAATTTAAAAAATCTAGGATTGATCTGTTACAGCTGCCAAAAATATTCAGTTTATTCTAAAGTTAAATCCCGATAGGCAATTTCTTCTTCTAGTTGTTCATTAGTCCACTTTTAACAGCTAGGAGTCCCAGACTGGGTCCGAGATAAACTCCCTTTGACAAAATTACAAGTGAGTTCAGCTTGACTAACCAGGGTGCGCAGGAAATAATTCATAATAAAATCTTTTTAAAATCTTTTTTTTTAAAGTACACGCTTTTATTTACATATAGAAAGTGCACTAAAAAGAAGAAAATAAAAATTTTCGATCCGTGAACCTATCGACTGCACATAAAAGCGTGGGGCGCCCATCACAACTCTTTTGATTATAGATAAATGTTTCTAATTAATATGATTTATTTTTATATTTTTTATGATTTAATTTTTGTTTATCTTTCGCAGCCTTGTACATGATAGCGAGTTGTGATGAGGGCCCCACGCTTTTATGTGCAGTCGATAGGTTCACGGATCGAAAATTTGTATTTTCTTCTTTTTAGTGCACTTTCTATATGTAAATAAAAGCGCGTACTTTTAAAAAAAAAGATTTTTTAAATATTTTATTTTCTACAATTAGTAAAAAAAAATTTAATCAATTTTTCGACATACTCAATTCAATTTAATTAGTCAAACTTCGTTGTCTATAACTTAAATGTGATAGTGGTAAAAAGATAGATTATTAATTACAAATTTATGCATTTTAAAGAACAATTTCCTCAACTCAAAATTGAACCCAGTACCTCCAGGTCGAAAATCCATTGAGCTAACGCTTTGACCAACTAGGCTACACTAATGCCAGTTGTTCCTCTTGTATTATCATGTCAATTTAGATTTAGTTTCGTATTACTGAGCTGTTTAACACCTGGAATGTGGTCACCGATGGCTGGTGGTGAACTTCGGTGACATTCACGTGAAAGTCAAGAATATCATGGATACAGATTATATATATAAAGATAAACTAAAAAATGAATTTATTTAATTACGGTACATTCGATAGATCTGAAATTTTGATACAATGTATTGTCATCCAAGATCTATCTGTGGTAAAAATTTTGAGATCTCTAGGACCATCAGAAGTGGTTTAATTTTACGTTACACGATTTGACGGATACAACATACAACATACAAACAGTGTGAGTAAAATAAAAGCGTGTAAAATAGCATCAACAACCAGAACAAAACTCCCAAGTTAAGTTAAATTATTATTACATGAAACGATTACTGAACCATTTATTTAGTGATGGGTATTTGTCGTACTTTTTTGCATCACTGGTTAAAATCATGTTTATCAAATAGAAGACTAATAATCCACTTGAGTACAAGATGGTTTTGAACGAAAGTCTAATAACAAATATAAATAAAATAATGCCACAATAATCTCTTAGTCAAGATCATAGCAAATTAACACGAATACAGAAGAATCTTATCATGGAATTTATGGAATGCAATAAATGCTAGAATGTTATCAGAATTATAGGATTGTTGAGCAGTCACAAAATCCCTTCAAAAATGTAATGACATTTCTACCATAACTGCACAATTAAAAATAAAACTTACTTGATAGTTACTATTCCCCCCCCCCTCGTAAATAATGACCTATGTCGAATCCTCCACGTATGTTTTCTCGGTCGATCAAAAAGATCAGTATTAAAAGCAGCCAAAAGTACAGGATTTAGACGATGTCTGCATTTTTAAGTCCGGTTTTATCGATACAAAATATGCACTATGAAATCAAAATTCTTCAGCAAATGAGTCCAGCGCTTTAAGGAAGAAATCAAATCAGATTTAAAGACAAACTAACTAAACAAAGAATATTTACGTACAAACTAAAATAGTTAGATTTAAAGACAAACGAAATAACAAAGTAAGAATTAAAGAAAAGTAGCTAATCAAGTCGGATTTAAACACAAAATAACTAACCAATTCAGTTTTATTACCCTCCCCACCTAACATAAAGCGAAGCATTAGCGACAGTTGCTTTCCTCGTTCAGCCTTATTTTTAAATTTCTTTATTCAACCATTGGTCCAGTATTTCATTTAACCGAATTCCTTTATCATATAAACTTGGTAATCTAATGACCCAAGCAAGTAAGAAAAAATCAATTACTGTATATACTCGTTCTATAGCCCGTTCGTTCATAAGCCGACCCCCACCCCCCCACTTTTGGAAGGGAAAAGTATTAAAAGTGTATAACCCGATCGCAAGCCGACCCCCCAAAAATAATAGGACAGCTTTAAAAAAAATTAAATGTTACATATTTATTTAAACCTAAAAACTAAATCGGTCATTATGATTGTTTACTTTGTACTGCCTATCTTTGTCTTTCTGCTCTTTGTTAAGCAAGAGTTACCGGTATTTTAAAAAAAATATTTGGTAAACAGTGACGAAAGCGGTACATTAAAATCCGTGCTTGAAAACAAAATTTGTAAAACAATTTATTAAAACGTTCACAAAAATAAATAAAATGATTAAATAAGATAAGTGCTGATTTTTAATAATATATTATAGCTTCTGATAGAGCAGTCGAATCTTGTAGAACAAGACAATAACAACACCGATATTCAATATCCATGCAGAAATCACCTATGACCCGCTCATTAGCCGACCCCCCCCCACGCACACACTTTTTCCCCTAGATTTTGTCCAAAAAAAGGTCGGCTTGCGAACGAGTATATAAGGTACATTTATTTATGCTCAATGTCAGCTTACGTTATGTTGTTACTTGGGTTTCAAAAATCTTCTAGCGTTTCTCTACTTAGTGTCACATTTGAATGGTTTCATTGTTGTGGTTGACTCGTTCATTTGAATGGTTTCATTGTTCTGGTTGACTCGTTCATTTGTATAAATACAATTTCGAAATAACTAAAAGACCTTGGAGTCGTCCGTAATAGATATCAACAAGTTTTGTGTCACAACTTTGTGGTGTGTGCAACTGTAAAAGATCCATAGCCTAAGGGAGTTATTTACCGTAATCAAAACATTGCACAAAGCAATGAATGTATGTTATAGAAATAAGAGCATTTCAAGTTGAGAGCTAAGCTATTCTATACCTCGAGGTACGGTGTGTCCCCAAAATGTAAATACATCTCCCTTTTATGGACACTAATTCAGAAAATGGACTGAACGTAATAAACAAATAACGAATTCATGTTTCTGTCAAGTCAATGGGTTCCTTCTGGCTGGTAACTCGGTATAAACATAAAGGGCTTTATTTAACTTTTTATTGCTCTGTTTTATTCTAAAGAAACATTACCCATTTGTCATGTTTCATTTTAAATCTAAAGTTAACTGAAAATTTTCACTGCTGGACAGAAAATACTTTGTGAAAGAAAAATTATTTTTAGCCCAATTGTAAATAATTTCCTACATTAAATAATATTTTATCCAATGTATGTAAAAATTACTAAATACTAATCCTAAACCTCGCCTGCTAATAAAGGTCCCAATTTTAAAGGACAAAACTAGACATCACATAAGATTTCTGTCTGGCATCCACTCGGTTAGCAAAGTTAAACTTAAACAATTAGGCTCAATTTTAGTTTGGTAGTTTGGGCTTCTTTGAGCCATTAGTGGCATCCTCAACTAAATAAGAGAGTTGGAAATGCCATAGAATTCTACTCGAGGTTTGATTACAGCAACACTTGCCATTAGGGATTGTGCAAAGATCAAATACTGATACTTCAGAAGTTACAAAATACTTCTGCAAGCATTGTTTTGATGACGAGAAAATACGACCATATTAACCCAGCTCTCCAGCATCTCCACTAACTTGTTATTGTTTAAAGAAAAACCACAAATCCTGTCACTGGCGTACGTATATTTACGGATTATTTGACAGAACTTACACAAAACATGTATCCTTAAGGCGGCTGTGCTCCTCCTCAAAGTCCCATCTGAACGTTTCAACTTTGGGTGCAGACTGCAAGATGTCCCTCATGTGCTCTTTGTTAAAGCTAATGCAACTAAAGTATGCTGATATAATACGCTAAATAAGTTGTATTATTATTATTATTATTATTATTATTATTATTATTATTATTAAGTCTGTCTCTGCCCTTGAGAGAAACATTTCGACAGAGAAAAATTTAAAATATTTCATAAGACATTATTTTAAAAGAGTCTTGACAATTAAAGTGCTTGCCTGTTGAAAATATTAGACTAACATGTAGAAAAGTGGTTCAGTGTTGTAAATATGTACACCAGAAGTGCAGTTACTTCTCAAAGACTTTATTAAAAGAACTTGCAGTGCCCAAATTATAGGACATGATTGCTGGGCACGGCTACAGCTTACGAAAAGAACATGCATCGTATGGTGAGTGAATGACCTTGCAACGCTCTAAATCATTTAGAAAGGCCAATGATCTCTTGCAAGTAGTAGTACCCTGTAGCCTGTGGAGCCTATGGTGTTACCCTGTAGCCTGTGGATCCTATGGTGTTACCCTGTAGCCTGTGGAGCCTATGGTGTTACCCAGTAGCCTGTGGAGCCTATTGTGTTACCCTGTAGCCTGTGGATCCTATGGTGTTACCCTGTAGCCTGTGGATCCTATGGTGTTACCCTGTAGCCTGTGGATCCTATGGTGTTACCCTGTAGCCTGTGGATCCTATGGTGTTACCCTGTAGCCTGTGGAGCCTATGGTGTTACCCTGTAGCCTGTGGAGCCTATGGTGTTACCCTATAGCCTGTGGAGCCTATGGTGTTACCCTGTAGCCTGTGGAGCCTATGGTGTTACGCTGTATCCTGTGGATCCTATGGTGTTACCCTGTAGCCTGTGGATCCTATGGTGTTACCCTGTAGCCTGTGGATCCTATAGTGTTACCCTGTAGCCTGTTGAGCCTGTGGTGTTACCCTGTAGCCTGTGGGGCCTATGGTGTTAACCTGTAGCCTGTGGATCCTATGGTGTTACCCTATAGCCTGTGGATCCTATGGTGTTACCCTGTAGCCTGTGGATCCTATGGTGTTACCCTGTAGCCTGTGGATCCTATGGTGTTACCCTGTAGCCTGTGGAGCCTATGGTGTTACCCTGTAGCCTGTGGAGCCTATTGTGTTACCCTGTAGCCTGTGGATCCTATGGTGTTACCCTGTAGCCTGCGGATCCTATGGTGTTACCCTGTAGCCTGTGGATCCTATGGTGTTACCCTGTAGCCTGTGGATCCTATGGTGTTACCCTGTAGCCTGTGGAGCCTATGGTGTTACCCTGTAGCCTGTGGAGCCTATGGTGTTACCCTATAGCCTGTGGAGCCTATGGTGTTACCCTGTAGCCTGTGGAGCCTATGGTGTTACGCTGTATCCTGTGGATCCTATGGTGTTACCCTGTAGCCTGTGGATCCTATGGTGTTACCCTGTAGCCTGTGGAGCCTATGGTGTTACCCTGTAGCCTGTGGATCCTATGCTGTTACCCTGTAGCCTGTGGAGCCTATGGTGTTACCCTGTAGCCTGTGGAGCCTATGGTGTTACCCTGTAGCCTGTGGAGCCTATGGTGTTACCCTGTAGCCTGTGGATCCTATGGTGTTACCCTGTAGCCTGTGGATCCTATGGTGTTAACCCTGTAGCCTGTGGAGCCTATGGTGTTACCCTGTAGCCTGTGGAGCCTATGGTGTTACCCTGTAGCCTGTGGAGCCTATGGTGTTACCCAGTAGCCTGTGGATCCTATGGTGTTACCCTGTAGCCTGTGGAGCCTATGGTGTTACCCTGTAGCCTGTGGAGCCTATTGTGTTACCCTGTAGCCTGTGGAGCCTATGGTGTTACCCTGTAACCTGTGGAGCCTATGGTGTTACCCTGCAGCCTGTGGAGCCTATGGTGTTACCCTCTAGCCTGTGGAGCTTATGGTGTTACCCTGTATCCTGTGGATCCTATGGTGTTACCCTGTAGCCTGTGGAGCCTATGGTGTTACCCTGTAGCCTGTGGATCCTATGGTGTTACCCTGTAGCCTGTGGATCCTATGGTGTTACCCTGTAGCCTGTGGATCCTATGGTGTTACCCTGTAGCCTGTGGATCCAATGGTTTACCCTGTAGCCTGTGGAGCCTATGGTGTTACCCTGTAGCCTGTGGAGCATATGGTGTTACCCTGTAGCCTGTGGATCCTATGGTGTTACCCTGTAGCCTGTGGAGCCTATGGTGTTACCCTGTAGCCTGTGGAGCCTATTGTGTTACCCTGTAGCCTGTGGAGCCTATTGTGTTACCCTGTAGCCTGTGGAGCCTATGGTGTTACCCTGTAGCCTGTGGATCCTATGGTGTTACCCTGTAGCCTGTGAAGCCTATGTTGTTACCCTGTATCCTGTGAATCCTATGGTGTTACCCTGTAGCCTGTGGAGCCTATGGTGTTACCCTGTAGCCTGTGGATCCTATAGTGTTACCCTGTAGCCTGTGGAGCCTATGGTGTTACCCTGTAGCCTGTGGATCCTATAGTGTTACCCTGTAGCCTGTGGAGCCTATGGTGTTACCCTGTAGCCTGTGGAGCCTATGATGTTACCCTGTAGCCTGTGGAGCCTATGGTGATACCCTGTAGCCTGTGGATCCTATGGTGTTACCCTGTAGCCTGTGGAGCTTATGGTGTTAACCTGTAGCCTGTGGATGCTATGGTGTTACCCTGTAGCCTGTGGAGCCTATGGTGTTACCTTGTAGCCTTTGGATCTTATAGTGTTACCCTGTAGCCTGTGGAGCCTATGGTGTTACCCTGTAGCCTGTGGATCCTATGGTGTTACCCTGTAGCCTGTGGAGCCTATGGGGTTACCCTGTAGCCTGTGGAGCCTATGGTGTTACCCTGTAGCCTGTGGAGCCTATGGTGTTACCCTGTAGCCTGTGGAGCCTATGGTGTTACCCTGTAGCCTGTGGATCCTATGGTGTTACCCTGTAGCCTGTGGAGCGTATGGTGTTACCCTGTAGCCTGTGGAGCCTATGGTGTTACCCTGTAGCCTGTGGAGCCTATGGTGTTACCCTGTAGCCTGTGGAGCCTATGGTGTTACCCTGTAGCCTGTGGAGCCTATGGTGTTACCCTGTAGCCTGTGGAGCCTATGGTGTTACCCTGTAGCCTGTGGAGCCTATGGTGTTACCCTGTAGCCTGTGGATCCTATGGTGATACCCTATAGCCTGTGGAGCCTATGGTGTTACCCTGTAGCCTGTGGATCCTATGGTGTTACCCTGTAGCCTGTGGAGCCTATGGTGTTACCCTGTAAATTGTGGAGTCTATGGTGTTACCCTGTAGCCTGTGGATCCTATGGTGTTACCCTGTAGCCTGTGTAGCCTATGGTGTTATCCTGTAGCCTGTGGAGCCTATGGTGTTACCCTGTAGCCTGTGGAGCCTATGGTGATACACCACAAATTACTTAATAAAACCATAGAAGATGTTAAAGTGCGATTCCAGTGTCTTGCGAGTAAAGAAAATGACGACAAATAGAAACACCCACACGAACATAAACAGCCACACAATTACAAACACCCATATAAATACACACAACACAAAGACCCACGCAAATATAAACAACCACACAAAAATCGATTTAAAAATGCTTGAAAGGCTTTTAACAAATGATAACATCACAATAGATTATTTTTATAACTCTAGCTTTTATAAAAGTATCAAACCTAAAAGTCCGGGATTTCCCTCTCTACTGTTCACATCTGAAGTACGTCATAGCGACATATCATACCAAACTTGAGACAACAAACAAAATGTTGGACCACCGAATCCCAGTTCAAGAGGTTTAATTTTAATCCCATCAAGTTTATTTTTAATCGACTTTTCGTTGAAGGAACAGCTGCAAAATTTCAATAACCTTCTTAAATTCAGTCTTAAACACTTTATGTTTATGCGTACTTTAGACATTTTAGAAATTGTCAATAACTGTGTAAATAATTTCACTCTGTGACACTTTGTGTTCATGGCTTATCCGGACACCGTGAAAATCTTCTTTGGTGGCAAAATATATTCCAGGGATATTCTTACTCGTTTGGGAAAAACACATTTAAATGTCTTAACAAATAAAGAGAAAAAATGTGTTTTAGTTCTTTTTAAAAATACAGTATGGACAAAATACAAATACAGATGCTGGTGGACCACATCATTAGTTTTTACCTCCGCTGACAAAGATGACCAATGACAAAATATACCTATTTGGCTTGTAGGCCATAATTGTTTGAGTCGTCTAAAGTATTAAAGATACATTTGAAGGGAAAACACACATATATATACATTAATATTATTATATAATATTAACGCATACATAAACAATAGTCAGAAATAGAGGGGTTAGCTCAATTAGAAGACTAGCTAGGAGAAGAGAATAGTGATATAGTAAAAAGATAATGTGGCTAGAGAAATTTTAATAAACATGAAATTTAAGGAAGGTCACCAAGCTTTGAACAATGAGTTTTCTGACAATTTTAAAAATGTTTGATATCGTTTTCAAACTTTGGAGTATCGCTGGTAGGAATTGTGTTGTTTTTGAGCTTCTAGCAAGCAAACACTTCCTGCGAGTTAGGTTAATTAACTATTTTACAGATTGGTGCAGGGGCCGTTCATAAAGTACTCACACTACTTTTGACCATTTTTAACTCCCCCCTCCCCCTGTCACAAACTGTCACAAATCTTGGACCCCCCCCCTCCTAAAGTACGTCACACTTTCGAAAAAAAAATTGTTTTTTATTAACAAAATAATTAAAATTTAATTTAAAACAGCGTGAAGTCACACATGGCCAGACACCCTCCCCCTGTCACAAACTGTCACACTTTCTTACACCCCCCCCATAAAGATTTAAAGAGATCAAATATTTTAAACAAGAAAAAACATAACTATCACAACAATGTAAAAACATCTCATGTCTCATTTTGGTAATATGTTGTTGTTTTTTAATAACGTTTTCATAAAAATAATACGCAGAGAGGGAAGAAATCTAAAGCAGTCGTTTAAAGATTTTTTTGCAAAACTCAAATCATTACCGATAATTTGAAACAGTTAAGAACTTAACCCATTGCCACAGGGCCGCCGTCAGGGATTTATTCAGGGGCCCCAACGCAATGGAAGCCCCGTCAGCCAAGCTTTGATTTTTTGTAATGCTGCTGTACACGTAGATATTGTAGAAGATCTGCCTTAGTCTCTTTGTCTACTTCTACTACTCTCGTTCCAAGCAATAAGTCCAACACGCCACTCAGCAAGACAGTTCGTTTATTTGAGTATAACAGCTTCTCATCTGGCCGTCACTATATTCTCATCCTCAGTCACGGTGCTCAGTCTGCGTTACGTCCTGAGTTCTAGTCTCATCTCCGACTCCTATACTTTGCACCCTGGCTTCCAACTCGTGGCTCCCTGACTTAGTGTTCTGTGGCTCCCTGGCTTCGTGCTCTGTGGCTCCCTGGCTTCGTGCTCTGTGGCTCCCTGACTTCGTGCTACCGGGTCTAACAAGTCCCTGTCCTTATATAGCTAGCCTTAACTATGCGGGTGATACTTGAGATGCCCTCCTCATTAAAGACATTAAAACGAACGGCATTCATCTTTTCCCCCGAGTTCACATAAATAACATTTGGCATCTCAATGGACTATGGTCAGGTTGACAGCAATAAAAACTTCGCTACGGTCACTGTTGTAACCTAACACCCCCAGGGCATGCCCCTTTGGCTGCGGTGCACCCACCCCTACTCGGTTCACCTGTCCCTGTCGCCCGTACGCGGTTCTCTACAATATATATTCGGACAATTATTCAAGCTACATATAACATTAAAGTTTTAAAATTTAGCTTACAACGAAAATTGACGGAAAAACTTTTCAGCACAATGAACGGTTTGCTCGGTGTTACTCGGAATTTCGTGTTTTACGTTACAGTTTTCTAAAAATAATATAATTTAGTCATCAAATACGTGACATATATGTCTTCCAGTGACTCTCTCACTTATTTGAGTGGATGTAAACATAGGAATTATTTTTCTTCACTTTTACGACCCGTTACGCTGTAAATGTCTTAAATACTTTTTTGTAAGAAAAAAAAAGTTATTTAAACCTTCAAAAATGAGTTAGCATTGTATTCGATTGATTAAAAACATCAACATTGTCAGTTTACACTTTGCTGGAAACTGGTAGAAGTTCCACAACGGCATCACCCCCTCAACGTCTTTAGAAAAGAAAAATTGCACCGATCGTATTTTCTTCGTTGTGTTCATGAGGTTCCCGTTAAGATTCTCAATCATTTTTAAATCCTTTATATTAACTCGTGGTGTCTGTTTGAGCCCTTGCTTGTACCCTTGCTTGTCGAAAAAACTTTGGATCGATTTTTAACCCACTTTCTCGTAAGCTAGCGAGCTGAAATTTTGCAGGCAGACTCGTGCCGATGATAAAAACGATGTATCAAAATTTCAGATTGATCGCATGTACTGTATTTAAATTATTGATTTTTTAGTTTATTTTATTTATCTTTATGCATCATGTTAAATTTTTGAGATAGAGTGTCGTGGTGCGTATTATATTGAACAACCTTTCCTGTCTCGCAATAAGGTGCGTATTTTATTGACAACACTTTTTATAAACATATTCTTGATCGGTGCGCATTATATTAAACATGTTTTACGACACAACTAAAATTTTGTATTTTTGGATGGTCTTGCGCTGCGTATTATAATGAACATTCTTTTAGTTATGTCTGGTAAATAAAGGATTTATAGTCAAAAACATTTTTTTTTAAACATTTTTTTTTAATTCAATTTCTAAACATCGTAATAATTTAAAATAAACTATTACATTTTTATGTAGCATATTGTAGAAATAAATTAGATGATTACACATTTTAAATTTTCAATCGAGAATATCATTAAATGTACCGCTACTTAAAAAGATTTTATAAAATATTAAATTTAGTATGACTACGCCTCACGACAGTTTAGGACTTTACGTTGGCAATAATAATACAAATTGATGTTGATTTTTACTTCTACTTTTAGCACTCTTAATAGCAATAATAAATAGTATTAGTATTTTTATTCTAAAACAAACTTAAAAATAAATTATAGTTGACATTCTAAACCAAACTTAATACTAAATTATAGTTGATAATCTTTTATAGTTATATCCTTTCTTAAATCTTTGCAGCAGGCCTATTCTTTATTTCAATTTTACTATTAACTGAATATAAATGACTTTAAGTAAATAAATAAAACTCTTAATAATCAATAATTTAACACATAGATGCTCCTAAACCAGATATATCTGGTAATTTGAAGATGTATTTTTTTCCATCAACATCCCGCCATCAATTGCCACATACTGATATGTTAGTGTAAAAATACAGAATCTTACCTTATTACCATACTGATTGTACACCATTTAGATAACCCTAATATTTAGGCTAGTACGTATAAAAAATATACCCTTATGTTACTCCTAATCATTGCATTGAAATAATTGTACCCTTACAAGTAACCCGTTGCATGGGCCAATCTCATTAATTTATTATTCCAATCCGCCATCTGCTTTCGCTGGCTTTCATACCTGCAGTCAAACTTTTATTTGCGAGAAGGTTCAACTCACCAAGTCATTATGGTATTGGTATTCATAAATGCAGCCAGCATTGTCGCTGTTGGATAAGCTACATTTCGGTCATTTTTGTATACATATTTCAAGGTTTTTGGACTGTGGGGACCTGGGAAAAGGCTTCAGGCACTAGGTGGAGCCAAGAGGGACCCACACGTACCCAGTTGTCAACTGCCCAAAACTTTCTGGCGGCGGCCCTGATTGCCATAAAACTATTTAATTGTTGAGGTAGAGTCGTCTACAACACACTATTTTCGTTAAGGGCCGGCGTCATCTTGGTTCTATTACCTTCCCTTTCACGCACACACAAACTGTGCATGCCCCTCGTCTTAAGTAACTTAAAATATTAGTCTTTTCAACAATTTTTAGCAAGCAATTTCAAGCTTATTAAAGAATCAATAAATTTGAACTCTTTATTCTTTAATCTTTGATCAATTTACCTTTGTGGCATAGAAGGTTTAGCTGTAAGATAATACGTCAGAAATTTTCGTACGTCACAATAACATGTGGAAGTTTGGGAAATAGTATTACACTTAAGCTTTTGCCTCAAAGATGTAATTCTATCGAGAGACTAAATGTGGGTCGTCGGCCCAGTTAAAATTAATCCAAAATGTAACATCTGTCAGCCATTTACGTCGTTTTGGATGATTGCTGCAGATCGGCTTGGCAAAGATCTTAAGTTGCATCGGCAGAAGTCATCTCCGGTTGCCTTTCAGACCGAAAGAATCGTTCAATCATCTCAAACTAATACTTTGGATTAAAATTCAAACTCAAACATGGGGTCATTCATTTCCAACTGACACATTGGTTCAATGATTTAAATCTGAAACATGAGTTCAATCATTTGAAACTGAAATAATGCTGTCAATAATTTCTTCAAACCCAAAGTTCGGTTCCATTAACTTGCGGATAATTATAAAGCTGCATATATATATATATATATATATATATATATATATATATATATATATATATATATATATATATATATATATATATATATATATATATATTATTTATATTAGGGTTGGTGCTGATTTTAAAAAATGTGTTCAATTAATAGGGAAAAATGTAACTGATTAATCGATTAATTTCATTAATTATGTTTTTATAACGCATATATAAATCCCTTTGAGTCGTGATTCATTATTTTGCTAAATCGGTTAAGTCGCGGTACTTCCATGGTTCCCAAATTTTGTGATATAACACAGCATAGTCGTTCTGGTATGAAGAAATAAGGAAGTCAAAAATTTTGTTTACGTATGCACGTCTAAATAGATAATAATTATAAGAGGGAAGAGTATGTAAGTAACAAAAAATATAAATTATTAATAAACTGAAGGAAAAAAATTAGAAATATTTTCTTAAATTTTAATCAAATTTTAATCGATGAAATTAACTTTAATGGATTAAAATTTTTATCGATTAACCCGATTAATTAATCGTTAATTTCCACTGCCCAAATATATATATAATATATTTGTATGTATGTATGCATATACATATGTATATATGTATGTATGTATTAATGTATGTATGTATGTGTAGATATGTATGAATGTTTGTATATATACATATACAGAACTTTTATTTATGTTTATTTGATTCATTTATTATCATATTGGGGCCGTCCATAAATGACGTCACGCTATTTTGGCCGATTTTTCACCCCCCCCCCTCGTCACGCGTCGTCACAAAAAGTTAGACCCCCCCCCTCCAAAAATACGTCACAATGCTTTAACAAAAAATACAAAAACAAAAACAACAAAAAAAACAACAACAAAAACCCACCTTACTTTCTATCCACTAGATATATTAAAATACGTCATGTGTACCGTAATTTGTACGTGTACGCTTCGAACATGTGCCCACTATTGAACCGGTTCCTTCCAGAAAATGCATCTTTTAAATTTGACTACTATGTAGATTTCTTACCTACGTACTATACGAAGACACCTAAATCCACCCTACTTTCATTTATATTGACACGAGTGACAATAATCTTAATCCACATGACTTCACTGTATCAAGTATCCTTTCTGTGATTTTAAAATTAATGTTTTAAAAACTGAGCTAAGAAGAAATGTTGTTTTGTGTAAGGTGACCAGACGTCCCGATTTAGGTGGGACTGTCTCGATTTCAGACCTCATGTCCCGCTAACCCTAACTTGTCCCGGCGGGACGCCCGTTTGTCCCGCTTTTTTCAATGCTTTAAATACAATTAGTTTTATTTTGATTTTGGGTAGGAATGACTTAATATTTTCTTAAATTTAATTAAATATTCAAAACGGTGATATTTTTTATCAATTTAAATTGCTTTATTATTAGCTAAGCCAGTTGGTGCGTCGATTTCTGTGGTTATTTACATTTTACTCCTTGATACGGCCTTCCCGTGACTTGTCGGTAATCCTGACGCGTAAGGTGACCAGACGACCCGATTTCAGACTTCATGTCCCGCTCAAGTGACCAGACGTCCCAATTTTTGCTACAGAAACCTGGGGACCCCCCCCCCGTCCGAGGGGCCCCGTCCCGCTCCCCCCCCCACGGAAAATCTGGTCATCTCATTTTGTGCTACTCTCGAATTGCGATGTCAAGAATTTGATGCATTCAATAAAGTTAATGAATACTATTATAACTAGAATGGCCAGAGGCGTTAGACCTTAAACCAATCGAATAATTATATCAAGCTTAAAACGTTTATAATTGTATCATATAGACCCCCCCCCCAAAAAAAAATGAATTAAATAAATAAATAAATAAAAAATACAAATTGATATTCCGTGTCGTTTTGACTTAAAATATCTACACATGATCCTATTCGTATCATTTTTTAGACACTTATCATGCTTGTAAAACTCACCGGGGGGGGGGCTAACGACGCTCCCTCAAATCCCCGCCCGAGTCATGTGGGCAGGACCTTGAGCCTGGGGGGGGGGACGCACACATCAACTTGTATTTTGGGGTAACGGGCAAAAAAGTTCGGCGACTCCTACCGTAAGAAAACCAAACGGAGCTGCGGCTATATCAAAATGCTTTGATGTCAACATCAAACGACGCTTTTATACGTTCTCTTATGAGTTCTCAAACTTAAGGATTATAATTAGTTTCATGTTCATTTCTTGATAACTTACGCCAACCGGCGTTTGATGGCCTACAGATATTGCATTTCTTTGGCACTTTGAGAAGCACTGATGGTTTTTAAAAAAAATAATAATAATATTTTTAAAAAGTCATTAAATAAATTGTAAGCGATCAAATATTACAGTGGAAGTTTTATTTAAAGTTACCCTTTTCATGTGACGTCACATTTCTTCAACCCCCTCCCTCCCCCTCGTCACGCATCGTCACAAAAGTGTGACCCCCTCCCCCTCCCCAGGTGCGTGACGTCATTTATGGACGGCCCCATTTTATGCGGAACGTTCGAAAAGTGTTATTTTTGGTGCAGTAATTTTATTATGTTGATCGCAGCGTTACCTAACAGCATTACAAATTTCGCAGCGCCACCTAGTTACATCCATACATACAGACAACGGGAATTGTGTATATTGATTGATATATATATATATACGTATATGTATGTGTTTTTGCGCTTGTATTTGTGTGTGCGCGCATGTTTGTTTGTATTTCAATCAAAATAATAATAATTTGATAATTAATATAGCGCAGTACACCAGCCAGCAGCGCACAGCGCTTCCCATAAAGATAGTAACCATCCGTATGTTGATATATTCATTCAATATGCAACTTTCATTTTCTAAATATAAAATATATGGACATTGTGGTGGACAGAAGCTACGTTTATCTTTTATAGAATTGTTTTATTGTTGTTTAATTAATTTTGAAAATAACCTATTTTATTCACGTATTTTAGCATCATGACATGACGTCATTACCTACTGGGATGCGGTTGTCGAGTGTCAGCATGCTCAACTGGCGTACCGATGGTCATGGGTTCGAATCCATGTGAAGGCAAGGGTTTGTTCCTGGGGCCTTAGGCATCCCTGAGTCACCCAGCTCCGAATGGATACCTAACACTAGTTAGGTGGCTGGGTAATGCGTGGAACCTTCATAGCCGTGGCCTGTGAACGCTGCATCACTTGCCAACAGCTCATCCGTCATGGTCTGTGGACGCAATTATCTTCTGCATAGAAGGAGCGTCTGTATAGATAAAATAAGAAGATACTAACCGTGACCGACAAACCGTTATCCAGTATCTGTTTCTTCGCTGTTCCTCTCCTTTCATAAATGGTATTAGATTACGAGGAAATAGTTAGCTAATTTAAATTTCATTGATTTTTCTATAAGAACTGATTAACCGCGCTGAGCTGTTCTAATTTTATCAGATTCAATTTTTACGTTATAAACAACTCAAGTTGAATTAAATCTTAATCCCCACGCAACATCAAATGGTGAGCGTTCCGTTTGATGAAGTGGAAAGTCGATATCGAAGGTGGCATCTAGAGCAGATAAAGAAGTCGTGTGATTGCGGTCGTCATGAATGTAACATGGGCGGTTGGGAAGTCTTTGAAATCTTCTAGAAGCAGACGAAAATCTCCCGAACACACCAGATGTTGATGTGTTTACGGCGTCGATAAATTGTAAGTTCCTTTGTTTGAGAGTCGCGGCTTGAATCTCATTGGACGAGAGTTTGGAGGCCACATTGAATCTCATTGGGCGAGAGTTTGGAGGCAATATTGCATAAAAGTCCGGACTGTTGGACGTCGTCACGCAGAGTTGTATTCCGCTACAGGTAAGGTATTTTCTTGGGGTAGAAGGTTTGGTTGCTTCTTTATAGCTTTGAATTTTCCGCACATTTGAATAATAATGTGAATTGTAGACTTATGTGTTTACATAACTTAAAGACCTATAAATGTGTTCAATAACAGGATAAGGAAATAAAAATGAGAAATTGACTTTTGAATGTTAAACAAAGAAAGATATGACATAAACATAAATTGTTAAATAAGTTTTCAATTTGTTGACATTTACATATATATTTAACATTCTAGAAATAATATTTTAAAATACCTCTCCATTTTACTTTTACTAGTTTTCCCAAACTCATGTTGATTAACCAACCGCTACGTATGTAATTTCAAAAGAGATTGGGGCAACATTTATAAGTTATTTGTAAATTACGTTCATTTTATATCAGACATTAACATAAGGCTCTATAACTATTTGTATGTATTATTTGTTTTATTATATACTATACAATAAAATATGTAAGACGTTTATCCAGTTATTATCTTAAATCGTGCGGACTAACAATTTTAGATTCGCGGACAAATAAATTGGGAAATTCTGTAAACACTCCACGCAAAAGTTTTAGTTCTATTAATTGTTATAGCAGTTCACTATTGAATTTATTTATTATTTAAATATTGAACTTCTTAAATGTTTGTCGACTTAAAAAGAACTTCATGCAATTGGTTTACAGTTTAATTGAAATTCTATTGTACTGATCCAGATGTAATCAGATTCAATTTTTGAATATTATGTATAAAGCTTCACTTTATTCTAAATATACGAAAATAAAAAGTTTTATTTTATCTCATGCTTGCCATAATATCTGTTTGAAATCAGCCACAAATTTCCAAGACCTTATGATTATTCTGTCATGCTGTCTGAGTTAAAACAAGTAATAAAAACTGGAAATTAAACGCAATTTCCAAAAATAATTTCCAATTTTTTTATTCAAGGGAAATCATTCTAGATTACAATAAAAGTCGATTCAAATAAGTAATTCTGAAAGTAAGCACAATATGACGTCACATTCCCTCACGCTACATCACAGCAAGAATGTGTCAAAATAAGGCGCACCACGCAACAATCTAACATAAGCATTCACAAAGCGGGAAAGCCCCATTAACTATCATTCTAGATTAAATTAAAAGTCATTTTAAATCAATAATTTTGAAACTAAAAAATACCCAAACCCTCTATCTGGTATGGTGACCCGTCAAAACGGCCCCGGAAAAAACGGCCCCGACAAAACGGCCCCAACATAACGGCCCCGTTCAAAACGGCCCCAGACAAATTGTTAACATATTTCAACAAAAACTTTAATTTTTTTTTCCTTTTAAGCTTTTGCCAACTTTTTCACATTTAAATAAAGTGATAAAATTGTAAAATTAGATCTTGTTATGTTATTATATTGTTTATTGTCAACAAACAGCCGCGATTGGTACCATTTCGCGTAAAGGCTATAAAATTCACTATTGTGATGTCATAATTATTGTTTATTATTAGCAAAACCTGACACTGAATAGGTAAGTAAAAATACGAATTTAATATTTGATTTAACATTTTACTTTTAGTCCATCTATTAGTCCGGGGCCGTTTTGTCGGGGCCGTTTTGTCCGGGGCCGTTTTGTCGGTGAACCATGTGGTATTGTTCAGGAGGAGTTGCGTGTAAAAGCTCTACAGACACTTCAAATATATAATCGCAATTTATCCCATGGGAAATTGCGCTAAAAAAATTTAAAATATGTATCTGTTATGAAAATAAATAGATCAGAATATTCCTTTTTTATGCACGATAATTTGTTTTACAGAAAGCTTGAAAATGGCTAAGTGGCAAGTTCTGATTTTTCTAAGTTTGGCCTTTCTAGTGGCCAGCACAGTTGCCGCACCTGGTAAGTTTTTAAATCCTTTATATTAACTTCGAAATCTTGTCTGTCGTCATCTCTCTCTCTCTCTCTTCGTACTTCGGTCGGGCGGAAAAACAAAAGTCAAGAATGACCCACTTTCCCAGATCCGATCGAGCTGAAATTCGGCACACGGACCCGTCTCACCTAACAATGCATTGTATCAAAATTTCAGATCGATCGACCGTACCGTAATTAAATTAATGCATTTTTAGTTTATCCTTATATAACGTATGTAATTCAAATTCACTGTTTGTTATTGTTTTTTTTTCACGTGATTGTTCAGTCACGCGTTGACGCGACCCATCGAAGTACCGGCGTGCTTTTGTTTACATTTTACGTGTCACGCTGAGCTCGGTCCAGCGATCGGTGACAGACTTTTCCCCTCTACCCCCCACCCCCCCCCCACCAGGGTTATGAAGCTAAGTGGGGTTAGATTCAGTCTGTAAATGTTTGTCGCGTTTGAAAATAATCAATACTGTTAGCTATGTCTCATATTTAAGGGATTTATAGTCAAAAACTTTGTTTTTACAGGGTTGTTTTATTAATGGACCCATTTCAGATCAATGTAAAATTTCACTGTATCTACCTATTAACAATGATAATTTTAAATATTCTATTTTATCTTTTTTTTAAATATACCCACTTTTTTTCAACTTTACCAAATAAAAAAAGCTTTGTATCAAAATACTATTTAAAATGTGATATCTAATGTAATCACTAAACTATGGGATTTTTATGCAAAATGTTTCAAAACATGGTATACCTTTTCAATAAGATGGTATTAATGTGACTTACCTTTCAATAAGATGGTATTAATGTGACTTACCTTTCAATAAGATGGTATTAATGTGACTTACCTTTCAATAAGATGGTATTAATGTGACTTACCTTTCAATAAGATGGTATTAATGTGACTTACCTTTCAATAAGATGGTATTAATGTGACTTACCTTTCAATAAGATGGTATTAATGTGACTTATCTTTAAAAATGGAAAAATCACTCAAAACTAACTGCGCTATAATTATGACAACCTTGACAAAGTTCATAGACGTCACTAGTGAGGTGCGGGAATGGCGGAAATGAACACTCTATATTGTCTATATGTATCCTTTACATGGCACTGACAGACTCAGAGGAGGTCCCAAACCAATTGATGCCTTTGACAAATTTACGACAAATTTACACCTATGTTCTTCACCACTTGTTCTTAAAAGGAATTCCTCTATTTAAAACAGTGCATGAAAAAAATATTTATTGGTGTATATTTGTTTTGATTATGATACAATATGTTATTAATGGTTGATTTTTATTAAGCGTGTATTGATTATTGCGCATTTTAATTTTGGATCAAATAAATTTTATAAATTTTACTATCTGAAATGTACCACTTATTAAGATACTATCATACTGCACTAATCCAAATAACAATTTATACAAAATAAACAACACATAAAAAATGCATCTATAGCCATCTTCTAATCTTGGAATCTGTATTCAACAACGATTATAGTTATGACATCCAAATTGCATCTTAAAATCTAGATACAATGTATTCTTTTAAGCTGGTCTAACAGCTTTTAATTAACAAACAGTTCATTTCAAAATATAGATTTTCAACTTTTAATCGAGGGCGGAGCAGAGTGGGAAATGACACATTCAAATGTTTCCCATTAAAATTTGATTGCTAGCTCAATGGACCGTATTTTACGACGCTAAAAATATGTTTGTGTTTTATTTCCACCATAAACAGTTATTTACTAATAAATTAAAAGTATTTATAATGGCATTAAGTTTATTGTTCACATTTTTTATTGCAGCAAAAGAAATTGTGAGGCGTTCACTTCAAAAAAGAGTAAGACCACATTGTTTGTTTGTTTATAATCGACGTTAACTCTTTCTTGTATGTGTCCAGACATTTACTTGAATGATAAATGCATGTCTTCTTCTCTTCTCTTATATCTGTTCGTCTTAGTTATTGTTGATATTTGATTAATGTTTTTTTCATTATTAAATTATATCCCAAATATTATCTTGCATCATCATATGACCTATTTTATACAGAAATAAAGATACTTCAAATAGTAGCAAGTACTTAAAACATGTGGACAGTGCGACACTGCACAGTTGCGCTATAAAATGTTTTTGGTTCGTAATAATGTTTTATAATTTGGAAGAGCTTAATGCGTGGTTCATAATTTTATTCGTTTCATTCATACTGATTTGTAAAGCAAGACTATAGAGCTATTCTATTTGTTTATTTTAGTTTCAAAATTTCAATTTCTCTTTTATTTGTAGGAAATAAGCATAAATTATTAAAAACTGAAGTCAAAAGTATATTAAAATAAGATTTTATATACTTTATTCTACCTTGTTTCGGGAAAAGTTTTTAAAATATATATATACTAGCGCACACCCGTCAAAAATGACGGAAGTTTTCAGCTGAAATCTATTTATTTTATTTTTAAAATGCACTTTTTTTAGGGCGCCTACGGCGCCGACCTTTATCAAAAGCCCAACTAACTTGTCCTTGTTTGATAAATACGAAAATATTAAACTTTATGAAATGTACACAGAGTATTTAATTTTAATAATAGGGGTTGCAGGGCGACTACGGCGCCCCCTTTGTTTTTTTATTTATAATTAACCATCATCAAATACTATTTTTACATTGATCCCTTTTCCAAAATTAAAATATTAGCGAAAACGATGATGTCATATAATATATTTTTAAAGCGCATATTTAATTTGCACACCTTTTGATGCTTTGGTGCAGTAATTGGGTTTTCCCTGCTTTCTAAAATTAGTAGCGTCAGGACAGACTGACTTGCGTGACAATTGCAAATTATATACTTTTATACTAGCATACACTAGGGGGACGCGGTGGTCGAGTGGCAGCGCACTGGACTGTCGTACCGATGGTCACGGGTTCGAATCCGTGTGAAGGCTAGGGTTTGTTCCCGGGGCCTAGGGCGTCCCTGAGTCACCCCGCTCCGAATGGGTACCTAACACTACATGTAGTTAGGCGGCTGGGTAATGCGTGGAACCCACAAAGCCGTGGCCTGTGAATGCTGCATCACTTGCCAACAGATCATCTGTCATGGTCTGTGGACGCAACTATCTTCTGCATAGAAGGAGCGTCTGTATAGATAAGATAAGATAAGACACCCGTCAAAAGTGACGGAAGTTTCCAGCTGAAATATATTTATTTATAAAAAGAGCTCTTTTTTTAGGGCGACTACGGCGCCAAACTTTTTCAAAAGCCCAACTAACTTGTCCTTGTTTGATAAATATGAAATATTAAACTTTCTGAAATGTAGCCTACACAAAGTATTTTATTACAGGGGATGCAGGGCACCTACGGTGCCCCGTTTATTTTTTTATTTTATTATTAACCATCATCTAATTCTCATTTTACAATGTTCCCTTTTCCAAAATAAATTAAAATATTAGCGAAAACAATGCCGTCATATAATATTTTTGTACAGCGCATATTTAATTTGCACACCTTTTGATGCTTTGGTGCAGTAATTTGGTTTTCCCTGCTTTCTAAAATTAGTAGCGTCAGGACAGACTGACTGACACTACTTGCGTGACAATTGCAAATTATATAGTTTACTAGCGTACACCCTTCAAAAATTACGGAAGTTTTCAGCTGAAATCTATTTATTTTATTTAAAAAATGCACTTTTTAGGGCGCCTATGGCACCGACCTTTTTCAAAAGCCCAACTAACTTGTCCTTGTTTGATAAATACGAAATATTAAACTTTCTGAAATGTACACAAAGTATTTTATAATAGGTTTTGCAGGGCGCCTACGGCGCCCCGTTTATTTTTTTATTTTATAATTAACCATTATCAAATCCTTTTTTTTTACATTGATCCCATTTCCAAAATTAAAATATGAGCGAAAACAATGACGCAATATTATATTTTTTACAGCGCATTTTTAATTTGCACACCTTTTGATGCATTGGTGCAGTAATTTGGTTTTCCTTGTTTTCTAAAATTAGTAGCGTCAGGACAGACTGACTTGCGTGACAATTGCAAATTATATAGTTTTATTAATATATATATATATATATATATATATATATATATATATATATATATATATATATATATATATATATATATATATATACTAGGTTGCGCTGAGGCGCCGTGGCGCCTACGGCCCACTTTTTTCAAATGCCTAACTAATTTATCCTTGTTTTATAAATACTTAATATTGAACATACTGAAATGTACACAAAGTATTTTATAATAGGGATTGTAGGGCGCCTATGGCGCTCACTGCAGCTTGGGGCGCCTACGGCGCCTACCCTTTTTTGTCAAAAGCACAAGTAACTTATCATTGTTTGATAAATACGAAATATTAAACTTGCTGAAATGTACACAAAGTATTTTATAATTATAAATCATCAAATTATATTTTTACATCGTTCCCTTTTCAAAAATTAAAATATAAGCTAAAACAATGATGTCCTATAATATATTTTTTTGTTACAGCGCGTCTTTAATTTATAATTATTTTGCACACCTTTTTGCGCGCCTTTCCATGCACGCCTTGTATTAAAATATAAGCTCAAAAAATGACATCATAGCGTTCCACATCCATCCAGACAGCCAGCCTGTGACTTGGGCTTTTGTATTATTTATAGTGGGGGTGATGATATAATTTCTAGTAATGTGTTATTAGGGGTGATTAATGTCAATTATAAATGACGTTTGAAGTGGTAGGGATTCTTTTAAAATAAACAATTAAAGCCATAAGGTTTTAGATTAAAAGAGACGTTTTTAACTAGGCTACAAGAAATTATATCCTGTAAGTCACTGACAGACTAGTAACGTTTTTTTGTAATAGTTAATTTTCTGTTTGAAATACATTAATATGGTGTTAAGCAATGTTCCCTTTACGCTGCGCGGCCGCACAGATATCTGACCGAGTCCGCGCAACAGCTAATAATTACCGCGCAGCAAATTTCGTAAAATATTGCTCAAAAAAAAGTGATGTGTGCAACTTTGATCACGAGTTGTTGTTTTTTACTTTGCAAATGGACCAACGAACCTTACAGGGAATATTGTTGTTATCGTGACAATTCATTTAGTGTTCACGAAATATAATTAGCCTACTGTAGTTAAATAAAATTGCAGACGAAGTGCAATAAACAGTAGGTAAACTAAGACCTTAAATATCTTATTTATATTTAATGTATGGCTCCTTTGGATAAAGTCACATTCAGTTTGTATTGATAATATAGAATATTACTGTATTCATGGTAGTGCTAATATGTAATAAATAGATAGTGCCATGATGCGAAGTTGAAAGACTGTAGAATGGGGTGGGGATGAATAATACAAATATTTAACTTACAAGGATTTATTACAAAGCATACCAGAATTTAGTTTACCGCCTGTAGGTTAAGCATAATTTTACTTGTAATGAGTCGCAACAGAAAATTGCTAATATATTTAGACTCCTGGGACCAATATAATTTTTTTATATTTTAACATAATTTGTCATACTTTTGTATCATATGCATGTAATAACAATATTTTTAAACTAACTTGCTTATCTTTTGGCCTGAATTCGGGCTCTCATGATCTGGCATACGAGGTCACTGGCAAGCCTCTTCAAGCAATCATCTCTATACAGTCAGCTTTAACGCGAATCCTATTCACACATCTGGCAGGTGGTGGCTACAGTGGCGTCACTAGGGTTGGTGTCACCCAGTGCGTTAGCTCATGGCGTCACCCCCTCACTACCTACCCCACAGATCTCCTCCGAGTCTGCCATTGCAAATAATGGGACCATAGAAAATTTAACGATTTGGTGTCACCCCTCGTGATGGTCTCACCCAGTGAGGTTCGCACCACCCGCACCCCCTAGTGACGCCCCTGAGTGTCTATTCTCGTGTTTACCCTGTGCACGTAAATTCGTGTGTGACTATGATCACTTCTGTTGTCACGAGGCAGTTTTCATCAGGGTTTACTTTTGACCGGACGGGCATTTCCCGGTAGTTTCCATGCCTTTTAACCTTCAGTTCAAAACTTGAACCACTTTTCCCGAAAGTGGTCTATTAACAATGCTTTGACCCCAGTTGGGTCATAGGTCGTTCAGGCTTGAGCTGGGCTGCCCTGTTGTAACACGCCACCTAAGAGTGACAAAGATTTACGTAAGGCATTTACTGCTATTCTGGGGACAGTGGGCCACATTGAAGCATGGGGTTGGGACGAGTAACATTTTGTTTCCTGCCCAAACCAAAGCTTCAAATGAAAGTCAGAGAAAACAATGATTGAAAAGCCTTCTCCTTTTTCTAACCGATTGCGTATTTGTTTTAAATCAATAACTATAGCTTCCAGTTCTGCCTCGTAGCTATTTCTTACATTTATTTGTACATGGGCCATATCATTCGTCAGCTTTTGTTTCCCCTGGGGGGCGGGAGATATTCAGTTCTTACGCCGTTACAGCTTCTCATTTCTATAGGGCACCAGGGCCCATCTTTGAGGCCTTTCATCACTCAGTCCCCATAGGTATGTGATGTGTTAGAGCCTGACGAGGCTTGCATCATTGACCGCTCCGTTTGCCAGTGACAAACATATTTCTGGTGGAAGATGACTGTCAGGTGTGTCCGCGCGAAGACCAAATTTTTCACTATTCATGTTTAAAATCCCCTTTCTTCTGGTGTAAAGGATGGCCATCTAAGTCGACTCATCTTTGCTCTTGCAGTTGGAAGCAGGTTTCTTGATTAGTTTATGATATCGTTCCACTGGGGTGGAGATCGCCATTCATCACCTGTGTAACAGAGATTCAGCATTTTGAGAGAATTTCTACAGCAGCAGGCAATCGTGTGTGCGATTCGTAAGGCCCCACAGACAAAACAAAGGTTCATTTTTTAAATCTTTCCAGCTTTTCATGCGCAATGCGGCTGTCAAATGCCTGGTAAGCGATAAACTGTTGTCAATACTTCCCTGATCCTTCCGAGGTACATCGTTTTCAGGAGATTGGCATTTGCGCCCTTACTCACCAGCGTTTTCTCAAGATTTGGTTTCGTCGTGACTTTGGCACAAAATTCACGATCATGATTTTTCAAACTTGGCCTTGCGGTCTAGTTTCATATTCTAGTCAGTACATGCTTCATCGTGATTTTCATAAAGTTTCTTGCTCAGAGCTTTATTTCCATTCGTTGAAATGGAAAAAACCTTTCTACAAGTACTTACGACAAATTTCTAGCGTTTGGCAAAGTCTTCTATCCCTTTTTTAAAAAAAAACATTACAGTGGCTCGTTCTATTGCAGAAAATTATTGCATTCTACTTTCTTATAAGTACGCACAGACCATGCCAGTCTGTTGGCAAGTGACGCAGCGTCCACAAGCAACTGCTATGAGGGAATAGTGGGCAAAATACCCAGCCGATTTTGTTTTCTTAACTATTGCAGTTGTGTCAGTTTCCACCCAGACCTCCAAATCACAGACATGATGTTTTGAGACTAAAGCATCTGTTTTATAACGTTTTAAACATATTCTAAGAAAAGTGTACATCTCAAAGTCTATCCCTGATGGAGTCCACATTCGATTGCAACTTTTTTTGAATAGTGAATCTCCTTACGGGTTTCAAGTTTAAGAAAATATTTAACAAATAATAGTTCATGTGAGAAAGGCTCTAAGGGCTGCAATTTGTACATGAGCCCTGTACGGGGTACGCCTCATTTTATAAAGAGCTGCCATGCTTAAGATAATATTTTTTTAATAAAGAATTCATCTGTGTCTACCCTTTCAGAAACCGCCATGGGGCAGAAAGTTCTTGTCCCGTCAACAAACAAAAAAAATAAATAAATAAATAAATAAACAAAAACAAACAAAAAAAACACAACCAAAAAAAAGTGTAATTGGGCAATGATCCGCAACTCTTCCTAGATATTACTGAAGTTTACTGGTTACTCCATAGAAGGTCACCTGATTCTCCTCATGATAGTAATGGGGATGATTGTTACTTTTTAAATCCCTTATATTAACTTCACCATCTTCTCTCTCTCTCTCTCTCTCTCTCTCTCTCTCTCTCTCTCTCTCTCTCCCTCTCTCTCTCTCTCTCCCTCTCTCTCTCTCTCTCTCTCTCTCTCTCTCTCTCTCTCTCTCTCTCTCTGTGTGTGTGTGTTTGTCGTGGTCCCGCGGAAAAACAAAAGTAAAAAATGACCCACTTCCCGTGATTCTATATAGCTGAAATTTTGCACATAGACTTTTGTCACTTAACAATGCATTCTATCAAAATTTCATATCGATCGAATGTACTTTAATTAAATTAATTAATTTTTAGTAGGGCTGCTCTCTTCATTATATTTATTTTTCTTTTAAGTTTATTTGCGCAAAATTTATATTAAGTGCTTGTTTTCAATGGCATTTTGCTCGTTGGGTGTCATTAGTGGATTTAAAATCCTAGTTTTCCCCATTCCAGAGAGGGCATCTCTGGTCACCAGACTTTCCTAAGTGCTAAGAATTGATTGTCCCTTTGTTTGGACGTTCTTCCAGAAGTGGTTGTTTTAAAAGTTTTTTTTTCTCACTTTCACTCTCTGCCTCATTAGTATTTTCAGTCTCGTTTTAGTAAGGTCTGAAATTTACTTTTATTTTTTCTCCCGGGTGATCCAACGTACTGTCCAATTTTTTGACATGCCTCCTTGAAAACTTCGTGCGATGATTTAATATAAGTTGTTAGAGAGGGTAGCTGAAAAGTTATCTTCCTCGATTTGAGTCATGTGTGTGCCCTTCGCCTCTTGTGCAGCGGATCTTTCTGTCATCGACTTTCCTAATTACGGTACATTCGATTTATCTGAAATTTTAATACTTCATTTTTATCATCGGCACGAGTCTGCCTGCACAATTTCAGCTCGCTATTGTACAAGGTAGTGGGTTAGAAATCGTTCCAAATTTTTTTTCGACACCGCCCGCCTGCCTCAAGCAGACACCACGAGTTAATATAAAGGATTTTTAAAAAATGATTTTTTAAAGGGAAGTTCAGTCAGTGAAAGAAATTGAATAAGAAAGCAGTCTTAATATGAATAAGTGTAGTGTGTTTTTTATATAAGTGGACTAAAAAGAATAAAATAAATAGAGGTAAAAAAGGATTTTTAAAAACCACGTTTTTATAAGTGGACTAAAAAGAAGAAAATAATTTAAAACTTATAAGTTCAAGTAATTTGACTTAATATTACTAAAAACATGGGGCGGGTGCTTCAAAATCCCATTCTAATTTAGAAATAGGTGATTGGTATAAAAATTAAAGATTCATAATTTAGAAGGCAAAAGAGAGCTCTATAAGTGAGAGAATGAGTGAACTGCAAATGTAATACCTCATAAGCGCCCGCCCAACATCTTTAGTCATATTAAGTCAAAGTACTTGAACTTATAAGTTTTAAATTATTTTATTCTTTTAGTCCACTTATAAAAACGTGTTCTTTAAAAATCCTTTTTACCACGTTTTTATTAACTCACCTTCGTTCCTGTTTGTCTGTCCACAATTTTTCAAATCTGCCTACGTAAAATTAAACCACTTCTGATGGTCTTAGAGATCTCAAAATTTTGCCACAGATAGATCTTGGATGACAATGCATTGTATCAAAAGTTCAGATCGATCTAATGTACCGTTATTAAATTATTGAACTTTTTAGTTTATCTATATATAAGCATATGTATTATCCGTCTGCTCTTGTTTACATTACATTCACGTGCCGAGTTCACACCAACCCCGACCACGTGAAACCATGTTTAACATCAAGGGGAGATCAGTCATTTCCAGTCTGTAAATGTTTGTCGGGCAATGCGTATTATATTTGAACATAATCAATACTTCAAAACTCACCATAGCATACACTTAGACTAAAAAGAATAAAATAAATAGAAGTAAAAAAAGATTTTTTAAAAACCACGTTTTTATAAGCGGACTAAAAAGAAGAAAATATAATTTATAATAAGTAGGCTACTATGATGTAATATGACTAAAAACGTGGGCGGGCGCTTTTTATGCGTTTGGCTAAAATGATTAGGGTTTACAAATGACGAGTAAGAAAATGAGTGAATTGAATTTGTTAAGCCTGAGATGCGCCCGCCCCACGTTTTTCGTCATATTACATCATAGTACTTATTTTAAATTTTAAAAATTTATTTTCTTTTCTTTTGGTCCACTTATAAAATCGTGGTTTTTAAAAATCTCTTTTTTACTTCTATTTATTTTTACCTCTATTTGTTTCACAATACTGATGCTAACGGTAACAATAATAGCCATTAACGTCGGCTTTTGTTGGCCACACGAGTTCATTTTTGACTTGTGCTTCAACTACAGTGTTAAACCCATAAACATGTACCAATTACTACTTTTCGTGCAGAACTATGTATAGCAAAAATAATACCATAATAATAATGATTAAATGATTTATATAGCGCAGTACCCTAGCAAGTGGCTTGGCTTGCATTTCGTCACATAAAAATGGTAACGCACATATCATTATATATGCATTCAATGTAAAACAAACATATCCCAACTACAACATGTACTGACATTATGATGTACATAAACTACGTTTATCATTGAAAGAAATGTTTGATTGTTCTTTAATTAATGTTGAAGGTATGTTTGAAGAGACTTGTTTTTAGTGCAGGTACATGGTGTCTTTGTCTATTTAGTGCAGGAACATGGTGTCTCTGTCTATTTAGTGCAGGTACATGGTGTCTCTGTCTATTTAGTGCAGGTACATGGTGTCTGTCTATTTAGTGCAGGTACATGGTGTCTGTGTCTATTTAGTGCAGGTACATGGTGTCTGTGTCTATTTAGTGCAGGTACATGGTGTCTGTCTATTTAGTGCAGGTACATGGTGTCTGTCTATTTAAAGCAGGTACATGTTGTCTCTGTCTATTTAGTGCAGGTACATGGTGTCTCTGTCTATTTAGTGCAGGTACATGGTGTCTCTGTCTATTTAGTGCAGGTACATGGTGTCTCTGTCTATTTAGTGCAGGTACATGGTGTCTCTGTCTATTTAGTGCAGGTACATGGTGTCTCTGTCTATTTAGTGCAGGTACATGGTGTCTCTGTCTATTTAGTGCAGGTACATGGTGTCTCTGTCTATTTAGTGCAGGTACATGGTGTCTCTGTCTATTTAGTGCAGGTACATGGTGTCTCTGTCTACTTAGTGCAGGTACATGGTGTCTCTGTCTATTTAGTGCAGGTACATGGTGTCTCTGTCTATTTAGTGCAGGTACATGGTGTCTCTGTCTATTTAGTGCAGGTACATGGTGTCTCTGTCTATTTAGTGCAGGAACATGGTGTCTCTGTCTATTTAGATTTAGAGTAGGCAAACATTGTAATTGGGACACGTCATGTAGTTCCGCGAGTTAGCGAAACGCTCAATGCAATACAAAGTTCAAGAGCACCGAGTTTAATCTCATGGGTTGCCATTGTATAATATAAAATTAAAACGTGAACCTTTTATAAATTTATAAAACATTTTATGAACTTTTCAAATGTCATTTTTTAGCTTTTAGCCGTTATACAATATTTAGTTAAAGATTTATAACAAGTAAAAAAGTCAGCAAAATAGCGAAAAAAATTTACCCCCTCCCCCTTTTTTTTTAAACAGGATATTGACTGTAACAATATTATCTACCCTTGTTTCGGTCCGCCAAGACATGAAGGCACTGCGCCTTCAGAAGTAAGTACTTACTTTTTAATTAGTGAAATGCATGGTGATAATGTTAAAGAGTAAATTGCTTTATTTCATTTATTTGACATTCTTAAGGACATTCAAGTTCATGATCCGAAACAAACTTGTGTTATACATACCGGTTTATATGGTAAATATATATTATATATATTATATATATATACATTGTATATACAGTCGAAACCGCTTATGTCGACGGCGTTGGGGTATGAAAAATGGCGTCGACATAACCGATGATCGAGATAAAGGAAAATCAATATGGCGGCAAAATATTAACATGTGCTTGAAATTTCTTTATGTACATGATTAATTAGTTATCGTTAATTAGTGATGGGATGATTTATCGGAATCGTATCGGAACCCTAATATATCTTCACTCTTTCCTAAGTCTAAGGTTGTAATTAATGTAATGACCGTTCGTTTTTAAGGACCGTTTAAAATTTAAATATAACTATAACCATGGTTCCCACTCAGGAAAACGGGAAAAAGTCGGGAATTCTTAAAAATAAATTCTCGGCCTTGAAAGTCGGGAAAAGTTATGACTAATCGGGAATTTATATATATATATATATATATATACATATATATACACATGTATCTATATTTATGCCGAAGTAAAGGACTTTGATTACGTCTCTGTCATGTTTCGATTCCATTTATTTAATGAAAAATAAGTTACCAGTTTATAATTGTCTGCGCATGCGCTAAAAGGTTAAAGTTTACGCTTCGCCGTGTCACAGTCGCGTTTGCGAATTTAAAATACAAATAACAAATCAATATGGTTATTTTAAGTTTAATGCTTTTGATGTATATATATTTATGCCGAAGTAAAGGACTTTGATAACGTCTCTGTCATGTTTCGATTCCATTTAATAATTTTAAAAAAAGTTACAAGTTTATAATTGTCTGCGCATGCGTTAAAAGGTCAAAGTTTTCGCCTCGCGTCGTCCCATGGCGCGTGTCACAGCCGATCGCGTTTGCAATGCCCGTCGAATCAGCAAATAAAAAAAAATAAACATATCAATATGGTAATTTTAAGTTTAATGCTTTTGACGTGCAGGATATCTGTTACTATCAGAACGCTCTCGAATTTCCTCAGTCAATCAAACTTGTAATATAAATAAAACTATTGTGGCCTTGACCGTTGATCACAGCACGCTGTGGGCTGTGTGTACTGACACAGTACTGTGCTAATCAGTTTCATCGTCACGCGCGTGTTAGTGTCACAGTCACTTATCTTACTGGTAACAAAGCAACAACAACAAACTTTTAAAAGAATAATAATTTATTAATTTTTTTATTTAATTATATAAAAACCACCGTCGATTCTCGATACAAACCTTTATTTTCAACCGACGAAAATCGAGTTAAGTTGCAAATTTGGCCCTCTTTTGTGCTCGAGATACTAGGTTTCGGCGACATAAAAGAATCGACATTACCGATGAGAAAATGCTAAGACAAAGAGAGAATTTGGCGGTTCCAATAAAAAACGTCGACATAATAGGGTGGTCGATATAACCGAGCTCGAGATAAGTGGGTTCGACTGTATATATATATATATATATATATATGTGTGTGAGAGAGAGAGAGAGAGAGAGAGAGGGGGTGGTCACGTATTTAGGCTTGTAAAAACTACAAGAAATCTGGGGATGTGATTCAGCTATGCTTATTTCAGCAGTGAAATAAACAAAAGTTTTTTTCCAATGTTAAACATTTTAAAATAAAATAGGGGCTATTAAAGCTTTTATTTTATTTTTTTAAACGAATAGTTAGAATGTGCACTACGCTTTTCCACTTTCTGAGAGGATCATTGCAGAGAGTATGGAGAATGTTGGTGCAAGTATCCAGTGATATAATGATATGATGTAGATTAGGTATTACAAAACCATAGAGCGAGCTAGGAGGAGGCTTGAAAAAAACACATGCATTTAAACATGGAACACGTCAGTATTATATGATAACGTTATAATTTTAGGGTTCCTGGAGAAGAAATAGGTAGTCAACTGCAATAAGTGATACGAAAAAGGGGATACGATAGAATCAATGAAAGAAAACATACTTTTTATAACATGTAGGTGTCAAGGTCCTTTAATTTTTTTGGAGTTTTTTTCCTCTTTACATCGTGTGTGTGTGTACAGGAAGAAATCGCTGTCATTGATAGGTATGCCAAGCCATTATGGCCTCTTCTTGGCCTCTTGGTTTGTGACAAGACATTGCTTATCTTGTACAATGTCTCCGGAAGATTTGTCACAGAGGTGACACTCATCCCCTAATAAACAACATAATAGCAGTGTACGTGGATGACGTAGTACAAGAAAACCACTTGTTACACGGAAAAACTCCCTTAAGGAATTAAGATATTGAGTCTGGATGGCAAGATTTGCCTCGCTCTAAATTGAGAAAACAAATTTACAAGTGAAGCACATTTTAACAACTAGTTTCTTTAACAGTCGAAGGAGAAAATTTTTTATCTCAATTTGTTTTATTTCTGTTTCAGCCGACAACACCAGCCTACTAGCAGTAAGTTTTCCTTGCAGTTTAGCTATTCTTTATTACAATATGCATGTATTAAGATATCCTAGTCCTTTTATACAGTGACGTAGTTACATATCTCAAAGTTAACACATTTTGAAGTTGTTATATAATATAAAGATCTCTATCTCCACTGCTGCTATTATTAGTTGGTGCTTGAGGTTTCTAACTTAGTTGTTAGTTCACTCCTCTTGTTTAAATCAGTAGCAACACGGCACTCAGCAAGTCAGTTCTTTTATTTAGTGCAACACTTTCTCAATCTGGCCGTCGTTAGATGCTCAGTCTCTTGGTCCGTCCTGCGTTATAGAGGCACCCCAGGCTCCTACTACTTGGCACCCTGGCTACTACTCGGTGGCTTTCTGGCTACTACTCGGTGGCTTCCTGGCTACTACTCGGTGGCTTCCTGGCTACTACTCTTGGCTCCCTGGCTAGAACTCTTCGCTCCCTGGCTACTACTTGGTGGCTTCCTGGCTACTACTCTTGGCTCCCTGGCTTCGACTTCCAGATGTAACATTTCCCTGTCCTTATATTGCACATCCTAATTACCCAGTGGTTAACCCCTCACATTCCTGGATGGCAGAGACACGTAACCCAAGAATGAATAAATGAAAATGCGAGTTTCTGATTGGTTAAAAGTTACTTAGATTATGCAAATCTACAAGCTTTCCCACAAAGTTATTTAGGACGCTGAAATACAATCCTCGCTTCTACCCCCTTAGATCCTGTGTCAATCGCCCTTACGAACTTCCCGCCTTAAATGTAAATTTACGCGACACGTTGGGTTGTTCCACTGGTATCTTTTAAAAGTTACTTCTTGCCCCCGAAGAAAGCCATCCATGTGGTTGAAATACAATCCCTGCCTCTCAATGTTTTCTCGCCTTAGACTTCTCCCCTGGGTCAATCACCCCTACAAGTTTCTCCACAATAGCAACCTTAGAGAGAATACTTTCACTAGTGTGGACAACATATTACTTCAAGACAGTTTCACATACTAGGTTATATCATTTTACCACATAAAGTTACACTAAGTGAAGTTGAGACGGTTTTGGGATTCTGCGTATTTTAGTAATGCAGGAACTCCGTTACAGATGATTATTGCGTCTTAGACTTGTCCATGGTTTATGCTTATAGTTATATTATTTATTTATGTTTCATTTGCCGAGAAACTGAACTCAAAATGTGTTAACTAAAATCTCTTGGAACGAACTAACTCATTTTCATTAAATAATTGATCATTTTATGTATGGTTGGCCATTGATTTATAAGATTAATAAAACTGTTAACTTCTTAGCGTTACCTGGTTTTAACCTTTGGATCAAGTCTCTATTACCAGTTTTTTAATTCATACTTCAACATGTTTTAATGTTTTCATTTACCCCACTTTGACAAGAGAATTTTCAGTGTCATTTATTATTGATCAGTAATTACTTTTTAATTTTATTTAGTTTTCTTATAAAAATTATATTTATTAATTATATAAATAGTAACTTAGAACTTTACCACATAAACATGTATGTCATATATATTAGGAACTGAATAGTTTCTTTATTCAATTGATGTTATTTTCCCCTTACAATCATTTAAAATTTGAAACAATAATTGAACATTCCTAGAGTTTTCTATATTAAATAAGCTACAATTTATAATACATGTCCTCTTCAATTTTATTCCAGACACCGCACAAACTTTGGATGGATGAAATTTTGCGATAAAAACATTAGTAGACAGCTGAAACGTGTGCAGCTTACATAATCTTTTCTGTAGATATGTATCAAAGTCGACTGGCTATAGCTTCAACAAGTCAAACTATCAAAATATAAGGTTATATCCGATTGGGAAGACATATTTGTGGGGAAAGGGAATTTATCAATAAAGCAGTTATGCTGTAAAAATATATTTAAAATACTTTTTTCCTGTTTTTTTATTAAGTTATATCAAACTACGGTATTTATCTAAATATATATCAAACAACGGTATTTATACTGATATATATCAAACAAACGGTATTTATACTGATATATATCAAACTACGTTATTTATCTCAATATATATATCAAACTACGGTATTTATACTGATCTATATCAAACTGCGGTATTTATCTCAATATATATCAAACAACGGTATTTATCTCGTTGACAAGTCTTTGGGAGACGATGCTCTTGTTTTCTTATCTGGACCTTTTCCAAGAGATATAAGTTAACTCTTTGACAATCCACGACTGTCCATTGTAATGAAATACTCTACGTATATATATTAGAAAGTAAACAATACAAATGCTGTCAGCAATGAATGATGGAATTTAGTCAATCTAACTCAATATTTTACGCATATAAAGAATTAAATTCGTAGAATAAGTACTGCATAACACTGCTATCAAAAGAACGTTTAAGACATGCAAGCTTCACCACATACAAATTAATTTACGTAATAAAATAATAAAGGGAAGCATTATTGTAACTCAGAATTTGTCAACATTTATCAAATAGAGCACTGCAGATTATTTTACACATCCTATAAATCAGTAGTACACAATTATTAAAATAATATTTCTTTGGGGAGATGACATTTATCGTATGTCACCATTATGAAAGTCAAAAAATGATTTTAATCCTTTTACCACTTATATTACATGAGGTTTGTTCTTTACTTGTGGACACGTGTAGCGCACAAAACAACTACATAGTAGCAACTCATAACATATCATAATTTTGTAAAGAGTAATTTAATTATGTATGATGTACAAATCAACAGTTTCAAAGAGGGATTTAGTATCACACACGTGCATGCACATATACCATTCATTTCCTAAATCAAATCTAGGATTAGGATAATAAAAGCAAAGTCTGCAACCCCAGTCAAAATATATGTGAGATGCTTCGTAGACAATGTGTGGAAATAAACTTCTCCAAAGTTAGCAATATGCGTATATTGTCGGGATATATGTTCTATTTCAAAACATATTGAAAAATGATGTTGAGAGATAAAATTTAAAAACTGGACATGTGAAATGTAACTCAGCCATATAAATATAACACGTGAAATGTAGTTATAATGTGAAAACAGTGAAAGCTCTTATGAAACCAAGGCAGATGAAATGTTGCCATGACATCTGAAATGTAACCATAAAGCCTGAAATGTATTATTAACAGATAAAAAGTGACATGACAGCTGAAATTTAATGACATAAATAATGAAATCTAAAATACCAGACAGATAAATATATACATTATGGCTAAAATAAACAAATAAGGATACAAGTATCATCCAATTTTATATTAGGTAACTATTGTAACTGGAAAGAATAAAAGCTTTTAGAAGTAATCCAGTATCGGGTAAAAAGTCTGTTAAGGCCATAAGAAAAAACAGTTCCACCTTCTTCACCTTCATTGTGTTAGATAGTTTGATGGCATCTAGCTTACCATTTTACATATCTTGATTGTGGCAGATTTCATTGTTGCATAGCTGAAACTTTAAACAAGCTTTCAAACTCAACTATGGAGCAGTGGATGCTTTCAAACAGTAATATATACACTTAAGAACATGTAACAATTAGGAAAGGAGTAATTTAAAAAATATTTCTTCTCAATTTAACTTCACTTTTCACAAATATTTATTCCTCATCTCTCTGAGAAAACTAAATTTGTAAATCAATATTCTTTTTAAAGTACATGTAATTGTAATTTTAAGATCCATTTTTCAATTTATTATAATACGTACAGAGCAAACCATTTAGCAAACAAAAATTAGGAGTTAGGAAATTTGTAGCCTTGAAAATAGCACCATTTTGGTGATGTTACAATTTTTATCATATTAAAACAGTGTTAGCCGAAGTTAAAATTTAGCTCAAGTTATTTATCACAGATATGGATGACTGATTTATTATTAATTTTCACTGAACACAGAAGCTTTAAAGTAAGTTTTACTAACTAAAAGACTTGAGACTGTACAACTCAACTGCAGTGGTCCATCACAACAATACCCACAAGCTGGAAGACAATATAGCATTTATGGAGGAATCATTGACAGTTCCTTCAAAATAAACAAAAGTAGGGAAATTACATTGCATATAAATTGATAAGATGGAAAACATCTATTCAATAAGTTCCTAACTAATTTAACAAAAATTGTACAATCATTTGATATTTTAAAATGCTATCTAGACTACATATACAAGGTGCATCAAAAATACTCCAAGGTTTACAGTGATATAAAGATTCATTAATGTAGGTTCTAAAATAGTGAGTGAGTATTGATGGTTATCACATCATAAACTCAAACTAAAATAGGAATATATCACAATAAATCAAGTATCATTAACCAATGATATAGCCTAAGTGTAAAAATTAAGAAATTACATTGTAATTTATTTTAATTCCTATCAATGAATACTGCTATTTAGTGACTTCATTAGAAAGAATAAAAAAACTATTGAATTGAGTGATATTTAAAAATAGGAAAACCTTTGGGCATTGAATAAAAATTAGATGTTGCATGAAACAAATTTTGACTTGTTTTCATAACGCACATCACTGAAAATGTAGGACATCCTTGCATAAAAATCATGTAAATTTTTTAACTGTTGCATCCTAATTTAGACTACATTTATACATTTAAAGTCAGCAGTTGATGTTAAACTTGAGTCTAGTTCCTAGGTCACATATTTGCACTGGTCTCTTACTTATTCATAACATTAAAAGTTTAGACTGACATGGAACTGCTAGAATATTTAAAGACACCATGAAACTTCTTTCTTTAAGTATCACAGAAAATATGAGAAAAAAAATAAATACATGTACAGTATTTAAAAATTTGGCTGATTCATTGACTATGTGCACACAAAAAAAATTTTTAATGGGAGTATAGCAAAACAATAAATATCATGTTTAGTCTGTATTGAATGGACTAGTTTTGCTAATATGGTAAATAAAGATGATTTTTTTTGTTGTTTTTTTAAAAAGAAGCTCTATAATAATAATATTAAATAAATGAGCTTCAATGTTGTATTATCAATTCAAAATGAAATATATTCCTTTGCTTTGAGTAAACTAGATTATTTTCATTCTTGCTCTATAACTAAATTCTGATAAAACCTATCATAGTGTATAAATGAAAATCAAAGTTCCAAGCCAAATTAGTTTTAAAAAAACACAATGCTAATTTTGAATAATTATTTAGTGGCTCTTTAAAGATCTTTAACAAAATGAAAATGATTCATAGCTTACACATGACTAGTAGTAGAAATAGACAAGGATTTATATCACATCATTCATGCATCTCACACTGATTAAATGATATTAAACCTAGAGTAGGATATTAATTGAGCACTAGTGGATGTTAATCCTCTGAGTGAGTGAGTGTCTTTCAAGGAGTGTTGCAAATAAAATTGAAATTGGTCATAAAATCATTTTAAAAGTTTACTAAGCATTTAATCTTGGGCTGGATGGTTTGAAACAAAAATACAATGTAGTAGTTTTTAAGATAATCTTTAATAATTTTGTGATATGGTTATTGTACATTTCATACATGGACGTGACCTAGTTATGTGCCAAAAAAATAGAAAGCCTTCAATGGACATCAGTAGCTTATATCAGCTGAAGAGAATTTCAACCACTTAAGGTTAAAGTGCAGTACACTATCTTATCTGTTTACAGACGCTCCTTCTATACAGAAGATTATTGCGTCCTACGCTTATCGATGGTTTGTGTTTAGTCCTGCATTTTTATTAGATTAAATGTTTAGTGTATGACTAGAAAAAAAAATCCAGCAGAGTGGTCAATTTCTCAAAAACTTCACTGAAATAACTCAAAAGGTTTAATAATATTTTAGCATAAGTAATAATATTAATAACTTTAAGTAGAAATTAAATTTAACAGAGATTTGTATTTAACAGAGATTAACTATTATTTATTCACATGGCTTGGATTAGAACTAATAAATTTTTAACATCTTTGACAGTTTTTTTAAAAATTAATTTTAAAACTAATACATTATTTAGTATACTGTTGTGCACAACCCATATAAAAAAGACAGAATAGTTACCACTTTGAGACTATTACAGAAAAAAGACATAAACCATAAGGGTGGAAAAATTTAGCAAGTCATCTAGTAACTTGGATATTTCAGCCATAACGAATGAATGAAATGAGCTCTCTTTTTTTACCTTTTCCCTGTAAGTGTATGTAAACATACACTTACCTTTGCTCTGAGAAATAGATTTGTGAGTCGAATCCATTTCACTACGTCACTCATACAGCAATGAGAAACCAGACTCCCTGGCAAAAAAAACGGACGGCCCAGCCCCAACCAGACATCCCAGTCACTTATCTCGGGGCAAAGCCTGGCTAATGGACCACTTCAGGAACAAGGGGTACCAGGAGTGGGATGACTACAACTGCCAGGGGGTTATTCGCTAACATGTCCAGGCCAAGTCGGTCAGACCAGTGGTGGAGTTTGAGTCGCAAATCCAGAGTTTAGTGACTCAAATGCGAACAGAGCACTGCCCAACTAACTCATATTTCAACAGGCTATACAATAACAGGGACTCGACTGCCGTCATTGCGACCAAGCCTCTGAACAGTACTACACCTGTTAACTTCGTGTCCCGCACTAGACATAGCCAGGGAGGTTAGGGAGGCAAAAGAGTCCCACGCGAAGATAATGTTATAATGGCACTGCTCAGCAGATGAAGCAGGTTGCCCAGGTATTAGCCAAGGCCTTAAGAGACTAAGTCTCAGGCCAAAAGAATATGTAGAAGAAGAAGCAACTTGGATAAATGACCTGCATATTATCTTAAGATGATCATTTTGATAGAATACATACTATGATGGACAATATTATAAATATTAAGATTTACAGTCTTGCAATAAATATATTGACAACAAAAAGCCTTGAAGGCTTAAACTTGAGTGGGCAATATGTTATTACCGGCTTAAACTTGAGTGGGCAATATGTTATTACCTGTAAGGATTGTAAAATGACCTTTATTTGCTGTCACTGTGCTTTATCCTGAACAATTAGCCGATAAGGCTTACATACAGTTATCACTTGGCTTTAACATTTCTGTATATATTCTCTGTACCAAACATGAGAAATCACAGGCGGAAAAACATTTTTTCAAGTACTTTTCATCAAATTGATAATACAAGTTCAAAAATATATTTTAATATATTTAAATCAATACCTCACCTTTCCTTGTGCCAGGTAAAGATAACTAAAAAGTTTTAATGCTGTGTTTTTTTGTAAGAGCATATTAAACATTTTTCACTAGAAAAAACAAAAAATGATAATAAATGAAATTTATCACTAAAAAACTTGATATGAAAGTGATCTTTATGTGTGCCATAGAAAACAATTTCAAAAGAACTAAGTTTATACATGAATCACAGAGCCAAAATATTCAAACATGGACAGTCACTTTTTTAACAATGAAAGTTACCATCATTCTTGCAGATTTTATCATGTAATTGAAATTAAGATATCAATGCCTATACACAAAATATGATCAATTATAATTTACTCTCCACACAAAAATATGGACATCAAAAGTATTGTACAAGTAAAAGTATGAGGCTGCCAAGCTATCCTTGTCACCACTAGATCTCAAACTTAGCTTAACGGACTACTTTTACTATTCAGGACATTTCATTAAGAAATTCATTGACAAAAACTTAATTAACTTTTGGATGACGGAAATTTTATAAGGTCTTATTCATTTAAACTTGTGCACAAAATAAAATTGATTTATCACTCTAAAATTTTAAATGATAAGCCTTAGGGAAAAAAAATATGTACAGTAATATCAGTATCAGCATTGAATTTGACAAGCTTTGAAATAAATATTTTTACAAATTTTTTTAAAACATCAATGGCAATATTTTGGAGGGAACCAACTTGTTAAATTAGTTTTGAGGTAATTTATTATTGAATATATCATAACAAATATATATACAAGGAGAAATACATTTAAAGAGAAACAAATAAACTGACTAAAAGTGTGTAAATTTCAAAATATAAATAATTGAAATAGATAACATATGATCAACTGTCAATACAATGTTTTATTATTTAACTTAAGTTCCACAATGTATGCTTTTTCAACTTTTTCCTATTGGGAACTAATCATATGGATCAGCAGCTCTTAAAAGGATACTATAAATGTGTATTTTTATTTAATGACTTAAGGTTATTAAAAATAAACTGCTAACATTAAAATTGTTAAAAAGTTTATGAAATAGCAAATTGTTAAATCTGGGCTTTGGAGAAGGCCACTTAGATAAACATTTTTTGTGTGCATCACAAGTAAAAGCGTAAGGATTATGAAAGGGTATTGTGTATTTGAGGGGCAGAAGATTTAGGGAGAGGCCATGGAGAATAATGGAGAAGGAGAATGTAGCTGCTGAGTTTTTATAACCAAGAGGTTATTTTACAAGTGAAAAGCATTGGCTAAAAATGAAATTTTCTTGAAAATATTCTATTTAATTTATGTATTTCTATGTCCATCTAACAAATGAAATTGACTGATATTTATAACAAATACTTAAAATAGAAATGTGAGAGTGTACTAATGGAAACAGATGACAAATTCCAAGCCACTGTTCATTTAATAAAGAACAATATATTTTTAAAGAAATCCCAAGAGCTAGAACTAGAATGTATCAATTAAATGTTGGATATGTGTTCAGAAATATGGGGGGAAAATATTTTCATTTAAACGAATGCTTTACAAATTACTGACATTCTTTTCCAAATATTTTTTTAAATTTTGGCTTTCATTTTAGCCTCACCAAATATTAACAATATGCCGCCCTCAAAGTGGCCTATAAATTTGAGTTCTAGTTTCAGGGGGAAAAAACATGATCTCAAAGCTTCAGGTTCACTTCAAAGCTATTAATTAAAAACAATTATTTGCATTTTTTAACATTAAGCAACTAAACAAATGATTCATTTTAAAGTAAATGCAAAAAATATTTCTTTAAATTCAATTTCATATGAAGGACAAAAATTGTCAATGACAGCAACGACAAAAATTTCTTCTAAATCAGCACAGTTGAATTAGGCAATAAAATTAACACTCAAATTTAACACAAAACTGAAATAGTACTAAAAAACAATTCAAAATAATAACAAAAAGAAACTCTGATAATTCTTCAGTGAATGTAAAACTACTAAAACAAGTTGAGAAGCATGAGGCATGAACTAATTAAGAAAGAGAAAATTTGTTTAATTTTTAAACTTTTATCATATTTATAAGACATAAAAGACATTTTACCATCTTGGAAAGCAAGATAAACAAACCCAAAATGTATAGTAAATGAATTTTTTTTAAAACATTATATTACCTATGAGGTTTTTTTTTAAAGAGATTAATATATTCATTTAACATTCTTTTTTATTGTATGCTTTAAAAAAATTTAATTTCTGTACCATAAACTGGTTCAATTGATTTTACTATCATTTACTTGTAAATTGTAGGATTTTTGCTATAACAGATGAATTGTATCAAAGATTGAGTTACATGATCTACTTTTGAATAAATAAAATTCTCATCTGACAATATTTTCCACAAGCAAGATTATATGCTGAATTTTGTATGATGTAAGGGTTTAATAGATAAGATAGACTTCAGTGTTATCTAATGCAGTATTAATATGTACACTTTTGTTCATTCCCAATATTAAAACTTTAAATAAAATGAAGTTTTTTCTCGTTCAAATATTGCTCTCATAAAGTCCAGATCTTAAAATTATTTGTCAAATTAATATTGGGCAACAAACTATATATTTATATGAATGTTTATTCTTCTAAATTATTCACTAAGTAGTGTAATTTATTATAATAAGAAGCATGTAGGAAAATTAGCGACTGGATAACAAGCATGTTGTAAAAATGTATGTAAAATGATAATAAATATAATGTATATGGTTAAAACACATTTCATTGTACAATCATACAGTCTCATTGCATTCTTATAGAAGAAAAATATCACAATGTAGCGGTCAACCAATTCATTCATTTAGGCCATATTTTTAGAAATTCCTGATCATTCTACTTAATTCATTTGATATCAAGTGAGAAAAAAGTTAAAAGAATATTTCAAAATTGTTTACCTAGAAAATAGCTGATGTTATAAATGTCTAGTTTAAGGAACTACCAACCAAAACTTTTGTAAATGTTATTGAGGTACAACTTTTTTACTACAACAAAAGAATACATTTTCTACTATAAACATAAAAATTAATAAATATTGCTTTTCTCACAAGTTAAGATAAGTTGAGATAGAGTTTTTTCTTTAAATCACCCAGTATTTACAAATGTTAATATTTTAAAAAAACACATTAATTTAGTAGTAGCTAATTAACAGAAAATGCAATTACAAAGGTCAATGTATTGATAAATAGATAGATGTACCATTTAGACAACACAAAACATGCTTGTCAGACAACCAATATGGTGAAAACATTCAGTATACAAATAAAAGATGCAAGGCACTGACAAAACATAGACAATTAATTGATTTAAAGAATTAGTAAAAGAATTTGATTTTTCTTTTGTTTTTCCTTCCTTTTAAAATTGCGATCTTTTGATAACTCAGAAAAAAAGACTAGAAATTTGTAAAGGATGATAAAACATTTAAATTAAACAATTTATTTAAAAAGGGAACAAAATTATATAATATAAAAAAACACCTAGTATATTTCTGCACATAATTTACTGATTTATTTCTCTGTATAAAGATTAGTATAAGTCTGACTCTGAAGTTACATGAAAAAAATGGTTTTATACGTATGGAGAAATGACTATTTTTTAATTTTGGAAGGAATCATGTTAAATATATGGTAATTAACAATTATTGTCAATAGTAACACTGTAATAACAATGAGAGAAATTTAAACAATAGCAGTTAAAATCAGTAGCTATAATGCTTTAAATAATTAATATTAAATAACTTTTTCTTATTCTATAAATATTTTACTGGAATAATCCAGGTATACTGGCCAGGGAATAATGAAAAGATTAAATACAACTTTGAATATACTGTAATTAATATCTGCCAAAGAAATGTCCTAATGTATTAGTCCTAGAGGAGTACACAATGCATTTTTATTTTCTCTGTTAACAGTGTCTAAATTCATACTAACTGAAATGAGTGCCTTTAAAAAAAATCACTTTTGCTTCAATTTTCAATTACCTAGATATCAATGGTCATTAAGGTTAAAATACCACTTAATTATGTTTATTGTACATTATATAATGGGTGGACTGCCTGGACTAACTACACAGCTCATAAAATAGAACATAAGCTTCAGATGACACCACTTCATTTGATCTTGCACTTGATACCCTGTGAGGTGGGAAAAAATACTTATTTACTTATTTGTATCGGATTAGTATTTGGTATTTTAACTATAAGTAAATATTATTACTTAGTTACATCAGAAGATGCCATAGTTAGCTCTTAAATAAGGAAGGGGTGTATCTACCACTTAGAAAAAATGTTAGAAATATAAAATAAATAGTGGGCAAAGCTAAGTTGAATGTTGGTAGCATACTCAAAAGTTCGATCAAAGCGCAAAGATGAAATTCAATAGTTTAAGTCAGAAAAGGAGGCAAAGAAATGTAACAAAAGATAAACTGAATGATAAGGATGTATTGAATTTTTAAATTTAAAATATCATTTAAAACTATTTAGCACTTTATTTTCCAAAGGATAATTGAAAAACTTTGTGACAAATAAGGTCATTAAGGTTTTTCTCACCTTGCATCATTGAACAAAAACCACTCAGAGGAGTAAGGGTTTCGACAATAAGCTGTATAGTGACCCGAACTAGTTCCACCTGAATGATTAGACACAGCGTACAGGTCATATAGTACACGGCGCCCACCTGAAACACCCTCAGCAGCAAAATCTGTCAGGTCAAGGCCTTTGATGGGAAAATCAACCAAAGTGGTCAGTTTCCGTCCAAATCTTTCCTGGCTAAACCGTTTCAAGTCTGATTATTTGGTCAAGGTAATAAAAACAGACAAAATTCTATAAAAAAAAGCATTACTATGGAAATATACTCTGCCAATAATAAAAAATGTCAACATTTATCTTTATACATAAATATATATGAGTGTATGTGTGTTAATGTGTGTATTTATTTACAGCTTCCCTCTGTCAAAGGATACGTAAAACAAGGATCTTGGGAAAACGTTGAATAGAAAAACTTTTGGTGCATGATCGTCTGCTTTTACACTTTGTACACAACTGAAAATGAAAAAAATTGTACAAGTATGAATTGTAGATTTTTCAACTATTTAATATTATTAATTTTTGTGGTACTGTAACTCAGGGCTTGAATTAGTAGCTTAAGGTTGCAGTCATTAAAAAAGTTGGTCTTCATCTTATTGATATATATTTAGCTACTAATTGGTGAACATAATTTAAACTGACCGGCCTCTCTTCTGCAGCAAGCTCTTCTTCCTTCATAAACAGCTTCAAACAGTCTTCTAAATTCACCTCGTGACGATTCTATAAAAAAAATGTTGAGTTTTCTATTCTTAAATACTTCACTTTTTTTAAAATCCAAGGGACATAAAATTCAGATGAGAAACAACTCTAATATCATTTCAATTAACATAATGGAAGCATTTCTCTTAGCTCAGTGATAAAGTATATTTTACTTCAAAAGAGCCGAATGGAATATAAGCCCTCACCTTAGGAATTGACAGAGACAAATCCCAAAAAGGATCAAAGGTCACAGACCGATGGCTGCACTGAGAGAACTTTAGCTCACTTTTCAGTTGGCCCACAAAAATCTCTATCAAAGAAAGAATTCAATGTAAAGTAATGGTTAGTCCTTTTCCTTACACTGCAAAACCTACTTGCCTATTACTCCTGATTAAATTTTTATGGCGGCAAAATCAATTATTATAGAAATAATAATAAAATCAAATGTGACACTTATTTATCTTTTTTCAATAAATCTACACATTTTAAGTTCAAATAAAAATAAAAAAATTTAATTATTTTTTAAAAATATATTAAAGTGATTTGCCTAATTGCATTATTTTCTAGGTATTAAAATCTCACCAACAATCATGCTGTTATCCCTGTTCAAATAAGCTTTCCAGTATTCTTGCGCTTTTCCACTATCACTGGTGTGAGAAGAAAAAAGAATTGAGGCATGCGGCAGATAATTTAGGAACTTTAAAATTTTAAAAAATTTTATATCTGAACTGTAAAGTCTTTATTTCATAACAGCTAATTATTAGTAAAGTAAAAAATGTGTAGCCCATGTAATACAACTCAAATGTCTCGTCATATAAGAATCATAGATTTGTGCTCAGGTATAAGTTTATTTCTGGAGAAGGATACAAGTAAAAAGATTAAATAATTCCATTAAGTTCTTACGCTTTCTTCTCCAGCTGATCATCATCAAGTATTATCGGTGCATGTTTTTTTGTAACCCTGTTGACATCTTCATGAAGACCCTCAAGTAAGTATCTCAAAAATTCTTGGCAATCTTGTTGGCTGTTACAAATGAATGGACAAAAAATTTTCAGGCAATATGAGTAAATGTATTTCTTCAGTATTCACAATTTCATCAAAAAAACTTGTAAAAACTGTACAGATAAATAATAAATTTTAAGTTAATCCTGTTAATAAAAATTCAATATATTGTAGGTACATTAAAAATTTACCAGTTGTCTACATTAAGCACACAGTTACATTTTAAATGAATCACACAAATTGAACACTTACGCATATCCCATAAATCTTGGGGCAAATTTCTGAATTTGAGTTTTAAAAGCATTTGGAGAGACTGTAGCTTCCTTATCTTTCCACATGGATTGCATTAGGTTGGCATATGCTTAGAATATACAGTAGAGAATGTTTTAGGAAAATTAAGGCCCTTAGAATTTTCCTAATTAATACTCCTATATATAAACTTAGGTTTACTCAAAAAATTAAGTCTCATATCTGGATATGCATTAGGAAATAAATCAGATCAGTTAAGAGCATATAAAAAACAACTTAATTGCAATCAATGACTCTCATATGTCCCTATATCCTATAAATGTATATATTCCTTTTCAATTAGTATAAATTTTTTTAATCTCCTAAACAATAAAATCACAAAGTTTAGGGAAGCAATGTATATTTTTAAAGTATTTGAGCAGACCTTTAATAAGAATTCCTTTCATATTGCTAGTAGTGGTGTTAATATCCAGATGGTACTTTTCATCTAAACACCACTCCAGCAGAAGTCTGGTATTGCTGAGGCACTGGAGAACACTGTTCATAAAACACTGCAGACAAATTTTTTAATATATTTTATTTCATAACAATGTGATTCAATAAGAGAAATTATATGAAGCACTATAAGAGAATATGCCTTTTTTTTAACAAACTTGCTTAAATAATGTAGGCAGTAAAAACAGAAAATCATTCAAATTGTTTTTATTTTTCTTTAAGCCAATTCATTAAAATTAAAAAATCTTATAAGAATTGATAGACCATGTTTGCTCCGACTTAAAAACACACCAAGAAGGTCTTTACATTACATAGAATGTTCTATTTTTTTTCTCAGATAGCAAGTTTTGGTTAAAAACATACTTTGAATTTAAATGGAAGATGATGGGTTCTTTGATTAATGTAAGACATAATCATTTTAAGGTAATATGAGGATGTTCTGATATAATAAATAAAGAGCAGAACATTTTTAACATGATTCCTCTGAACACTGTGCACCATGGGCTTTGGTAACATATTTTTTAGCACATATTTCAGTTATGTTCATTTACGATAGAATAGAATATCTACCGTATTTCCAAGATTTTTCAGTCCTACTTTGCCTCCATCTTTATACTTCGCAGTCTGTAAAAAAATTGTTTTAAAAATATAATGCAATTATCTAATCTGGAAAATTGAATTTAATTCAACTGAATTAAAGAATATCTGACCCCACACCAAAAAAAATGTTTAACTTAATTTTTCAGTATACCTTTATAATTAAATAATCAATAAAATAAATTTAAAATCTAAATCTGAATTAAAAGCATTAATTTAAAGGATGTGATTGAATATTAAGGTTGTAAATACAATGTAATTATAATTGTACTCATATTTTTAGTTTTGTAAATAGATAAAAATTGTAAATAAATGGAAAGATGTTTTCTTAATTTGATCATAAGAAGAAGTAGTCCATTCATATATTCTTACATTTTTAAGAAATTAATGTACTCTATAACAACTTTGGCCAAATCCTGGTTCGCGAACAATTAATGAAAATTATTTTTTTAATTAAAATATTATAATAAATTAAATGAACATTTTTTAAACATCTTGACTGAAACTAAGGGTTGAAATAATTTGGGCTTGATCAGAATTTAGAAAAAGCAAGTTTGCCGAGTTAAATTCTGGAATGTGTCAGTTCAGCAGAAGACAATAACTTCTGCTTTCAGTAGGTGTCACTTCAACTGAAGCAAGTTATATCACGCTTGAAATATTGATCGCGCTAAATGACCTTATTCTGATAGAACTTCGCACCCCAAATATTAACAACCAAACAGGTTAAAATAAACTTGCTGGTTCAAAGGCTTTCTCAACAGAATCATAATAATTAATGTAAAAGTTTTAATATTTGTTAATTGTGTAACTGTAAATATGGTTGAAAAGTTTAAATTATTTATTTTGAATAAAAAATAATTTTAAAAAATTATTCACAAAAGGAATTTTTGATTATGATTGGTGTCGTGACCCATAATGCTTCAATGCCGCTCTCAACAATTTATTTTATTTTTAAAATGACTCAAATAATACAGTTCTGGTCAGCCCTGCTCTATAATTTGTAACAATATTTTTTAATGAAATTATTACTTGTGTAAATATCAGTAATTAAATAAAATGACAGTTTAAAAGAATCTAAATAGCAATTATCTCAGTTGCTCTAAAGCCTTTAAAGATTAAAAAATCATAACAACATTTGAAAGTCCAAGCATTTTGTTTAGACTTACTGAAACATAGTGTACTTTTGAAGAACTTGGATTGCTTGAGCTACTGTAAGAAGTAGACTACCCAAATTTGAAAAATGAATTAAAAATAAGTTTTTACAATTATTGAGCCCGTCCCTCAGACTTATATAACTAGATTTGTTGTGCTTTAAAGACAAAAAAGAATTCTTCTATCCATGTAAGTGAATAAGTGCCTTTATATGACAAATGCATTTTTTACATTGTTAAAATTTACTTGGATAAACGTATAAATTATCAAACATTTTTTTTTCTTTTTAATGTACTTAAAAAATAATCATTCGTCCAATCCAGGGTCATTTGGGTCTGACATAAAATTAAACTCTCTTTACTCTTTATCAAGAGGAGAGGTATTTAGTGTCATATGGTGTTGTATGTTTTTAATTAATTAAAATGCAAATTATATGACACAAAAAAATTCGGATTTGCTTGTCAATATGTTTTTACCTTCAGTAAGTTATTTATACATGGCTTCTAAGTGTCTCATTGAAATGGAGCCAGGAGACTTGTTTTTACTCAAGATTTAGAACTATTCCTATTTAAAAGATGTTTTAAAAATGCTACGCTTACATAACATTAGATTGCATCACAAACCAAAGCAAAGATTTGAACAATTTTACACCAGCAATTTATGGAAGTGATCCAGGATGATCTGAAATATTTATGAGATCTTAAGGTAGTAAAATAGCTCATTAAACTCACCCCGTTAGACATTGAACTACTTGAACTTTGGTTGCTCAAAGATGACTTGGTGGGAGACTCACAACGATCTCCTGCTATTGCCCTGTGATGTCTTGAAGCAGGAGCTGTTGGACTTGCTTCTCGAGACATGCTAGGAGTGTACCGAGTCCTTGACATGCCATCCAACCGTTCCCTCTCCAAATGTGAAGACTGACTGACATGGCCAAAAATTTCATCTGAAATAGGGTCTCTATAACTTCCATTTCTTGATGATGAGTTAGAAGATACCCTGTCATTAAAAACACTTGTCCCTCTATTCCTATTTGATGACGTATTAACATCCGTACCTAAATTCAAAGCAGACAAGTCAATTAAACTTGATGATTTCCTTGGTCGATTAGACCCACTTGGAGGTCTAGTTTTGATTGCATTTTCCAAAGTGGCCCCTGTGCTAATGCCAGTTGATAGTTTTGATGCTAAAGGACGAGTCAAAGTGCCATAATCTCTACTATTACTATAATCCCTACTTGCTGAATCTGAGAGATACCGATTTGAATAACTTGAGACTGTTGATGTATGATCAGCTTTAAGTGGGCCTGTGCGCATAATGACCCCATTTGGAGTCCTATTCCGCCAAGACTCAGTGGATGTCACATTGAAATTTGTTAATTTTCGTCCACTGGAATCAAGAGGTCCAGGGCCTGTTGGCAAAGGGCGGGTCCTAAAAGAAATAATGAGACAATGTCTGGTTTTTGAAGGTTAAAAGGGGACATAAATTAAAGACTATTCATGTTAAATGTAAAATAAAATAAATTTCATTTGATATAATTTTGTCGAACATCAACATTTTCAAGAACATATTTATCATTTAAATTATCATTACATATTAACTCATTTGCTACTAAGCACAAAACCCAAAACACCCCCTGATATACTAAGCAAAGGGAGATCCCTCTCAAAAACTTGCACCCCCAGGTTAATTAAAAATATTTTTAAACACCTAAATGTAAATTTAAAATTACAAAATATGCATTAAAAAATAGAGAATTGGATAAGCTTTCCAACCCATGTATGGGTTGATGCACTTTAATTTATAAATATATTTTATAAAAATCCCGGAAAAAATTTTTTTGAAAATGTACATCGTAATTTTAGGGTTTTGACCTCCGTTGTCTGTTATTTATTATTGTTTCATGGTCTCATGAAATTTTGAGAAACAGTAACCCTTGTGTAGGTGGACCTGGCATAGATGACAGCCTGTTGTTGTTTCTCTGGTTCTACCACTGCCCATCTTATTGCCATCAATGGAGCACTGATAGCAGCGACGTTTTCGTCCTGACATGGGGCTCAACATATGCTGGCTGTTGTATGGGCTGGATCTCCCAGAGACACTTGGTGTGTCAGGATGCCTGGGTTTTGTAGCTCCAGACAAAAGCTGATCTAAAACAGCCTTCCTAAACATAAGATGATTTTGTGCAGGAGAGTCTGATCCATCATTTGGCCTAGCACTTTTCATCATCAGAAAGCTGTTGATCAAGGAGAGATCTATGAGGTACCAAAATATATACCTCCACCACTTGTTACTACATCTGCCAACAGGATAGTAGGCACGATGCTGGTCTGCCAAGTCAACCCCAAACATGCCAGAATTGTAGGTCATGACAGGCATTGGGATTTCGATGTCCACCATCCCTTCTTTCGATCGACGTTGAACAGTGGTGACCACAGGGTCAGCATTGGTTGAGATAATATTGACCTGCCTTTTGTCAGTCCATTGTGTGGCAACCAGTAGGCCTTTCTGCTTCATTTTTAAACTCCCCCTCTTCTGCTTTGACTTTGGCAGAGGCCAGCCTTTTCTGTTGGGCCTTATTGTAGCACAGCTGTATGTTTTACGCTGTAAGAGGTCCTCTGCGAGTTTAGGGGAGGAAAAAAAGTTGTCGAAAAATACCTCATGGTATCTATCTAAATATGGTTCCAGCATATTCATAACCACATTATATCCTAAGCCATGATCTGTTGTTTTGCTCTTGCCAGTGTAAATCTGGAAGTTGAGGACATATCCACTTTTAGCCTCCGCACAACACCATATCTTGATCCCCCATGGGGTTGGTTTTTTACTCAAATATTGCTTGAACGACAAGCGCCCACGGAAACCAACCATTGCCTCGTCAACAGACAGCTGTCGTTGGGGTTTGTATGCTGTTTGGCATACATTCCTAACATGATCCAGTAGTGGCCTTACTTTGTATAGTGGATCATAATTAGCGCTGTTCCTTGCTGGAATGCGCTCACTATTGGAGAGGTGAAAATACTGCAGTATTTTTTCATAACGAGTACGACCCATCACATCCGCAACTGCAGGGACTCTCCACATCTTATCCACTGACCAATACAATTTAGTTGTTGGTAACTTGTGAAGTCCAAACATGATATTTATGTATGGGAATTTTCATATGTCCTCATTAGTTACCTCCTTCCACTGGGTGTCTTTCTTACCCTTGGCAGTTTGCCGCTGTTCAGCGTATCTGTTAGTTTCAGTAACCAACAACTCTATCATGGTAGAGTTCATGAACAGCTTGAAGTAGTCTATGGGACTGCTGTCAATAGGGAGATTATGAATTCCCCCTATTATCTCATTAAAATTTTCCAGCTTGTCTACAACACTGGTCAAATCGTCTGACCATGAATCAGTAACATCATCTCCATCACTCTCATTAGCGTCGCTTTGATCAGAATCAGATTTATCAATATCACTATCTATTTCATTTTGGTCTATTTCAATATCTGATTCCTCCTCATTATCTGAATTATTAGCTGCTGCATAATTAGATGTTGAAGCAGCAATTAAAGAGTCGAGAAATTGGAAAGCCATTGTACAACAACTTTTAGAAAACAAAAGGTGGGTCAGACTACAATCAGCTTATAACTTATAGATAATCAGATAAGTAGATGGCCTGACAAGACGTAACAAAACAGCAAACTTTTCGACAAAGATCCTTCTTCAACAAACAAACAGTACAAAATCAAATAAAACAAATATAAATGATTATAAAGAAATTAAAACTTAGCTGCGGGTGTAATCCAGAGCCAAAGAAAATCAGAAAACACAAGTTCAAATTTCCCCAAATGGAGTCAAGACTTCTAACCCACGCAGCTTCTAAACCATAAATGGCAGAAACATCCGTTTTTTTTTAACGAAATCAGTGTTGTTTCTACTTTTTAAAAAGCCGAAAGCTATTCGCAAGGTAACAATGCTTCTCGCGGGATGATTTTTTATATGCGCGTTGCTAGACGCCATGTCGCATTTGGGGGCATTAGTACGGAGGGGGGTATGTCGCATTCAATCGCATTAGTAGCAAATGAGTTAAATAAGGCATGCACCGATAATAGGCCTCTTATCTTGCAGAAACATCCTAAAATCTCATATACGATTATGATGCTCAACTTGACACTATCAAATAATTGTCAATTGATTTTGGTCCATAAAATCCTATAACTCTTTAATTCTTTTAAAATATCCCTTTGTTTTAAATAATTGTCATACTGTTGCCCCATGTTTTCACAGGTGAGCATGCTAGATATCACATTTAACTAGTACTAGGAGTGCCATATGCTCAGTTATTCGCCCAAAAAGTCATCATTAAAAACGCACACCTTTAAAGGAAGTGTGTATGCATCAGAAAGTTCTTTGAAGTTGTGATTTACATATATCCTATGGGTTGACTCAAATTAGTTTATTTTGTTACGGTAGGCCAAGTGTTCCCGAAAGATACTTTGCATTTTTAGCACCCTGGTCAAATGTATGTTTTCTCCATCTATAACAAAAGTTTTCAAACATACTTCTTCAAGAGAGCAATTACATTTGTGACACTCAAGTGTGTCCATGTACCATTTAGGGAATTCCTAGCTTGCTAAACTTTGTAGGAAATCGTGAAGTAAACTCACTATTAAAAGTTTCAATGTGGTTCAGTTGTTGCATTCATTTGTGCTATTGTAGTCTGTAGTTTAATATGACATTTATCAACTGGCACATACTGCAGTGTCGATGTTGCGCAAGATGTGTATACATACATCGTTGTGGGTAAGGAAACAGGCAATAAATGATTGCACGATTCACGATGATCATGGAAATTAATGACCACGAGGTTCTATCAGCAAAACTTATAGTAATGTAGCCCTAAATAATAACCTTAATATATATATAATTTACCTTTTAACTTTGAATGAGTCACTTACTATCATATCAGTAAGCCACAAAATTGTATAAAAGTTTTTTTTATAACTAATTTATGTTATATACCCTTTTTTACTAATTAAAGAAATATAATTGAATATTTTACTTTTATTTGCTTTACCTATAAGCAGAGGTTGATGGGCTAATGGTGGATGTATAGCCATTACTTAAACTGCTTTTTCTAGTACCAGAGGAAACACGTGCCACTGATGTAGATCCAGATCCATAAGAAGTTGAATAGGTTGTGTTGAACCCAAGCCTGTAAATAAATATAATCGTTAGTTATAGCTAACATTCCAGTATTAATATTAAACTTAAACCCAAGCACTCTGTTCAGGAAATGTCTGTTTTAATAAAGCAATGAAATAGAATTATAAGACCTTAATTCTTTTATTATAATGATATTTCTTAGAAGTGGAAAATACATAAAAGACTTCATATTCAATATCAATAAATGATATTTTTGTATTTGACTCTGCGGTTTAAGCTCAAGGCATGATTAACCCTTCTGGTACCGGAGATTGTTTTGCTAATTATTCCCCCTGGCCCAGACATTATTTTGGAACGAGTCAAAATTTGATAGGTTTGTAAATTATCTTTTAACTTTTTTTGTTTTAAACAATAGATAATAGAGTTAAGATAATTATCTGTGTAGAAATTGAAAAGGATGTTAACAAAACTGTTGTTTTTTGGTATACATTTTTCTTAGATTAATCAATACATTAAATTTAAGACAATAGAAATTATTCTAAAAATAGAATTGTAGATGTATACGAAAAACCATAAACCTGCTTTTTCTGGGGGTGAAATCAATGACAAACGATAATAATATAAAATATATAATTAATTTTAATTTAAAAAAACATTTATTATACAATAAAAAAAGTTTAATTCAATAAAAATATAATAGTTTTTATCGAGTGTGTGTAAGTAGCATTAACAACATTACTAGGCAACAACAAAACAGATCCGCACAAAAAATTCATATATTGGTCGATTTTCAAAATTTAAAAAGCAAAATTAAATTCCCCTATTCCCCAACGGTTTAAAATTCTGCCCAGTACTGCGGTGAAAGGTCATATCCTCTTTTTTTAAGTTTGTATCCCGTACCCTTTAATGTGGCAAATTCACGTGCTTGGGACACAGGGAAACACTTTGGCTGATGAAAAAAAGACGTGCCTGGTACTGGAAGGGTTAATACCTTTTTAACAAGGTTGTAAACGGTTAACCGGTCCTCAGATCAGGACCGGTCCCATTAAATCAGGACCAGTTAACCTTAATTTCGGTATAAGCTTATTACGCGGAGTTAATATTTTGTTGTGTTACGGCAGAATACCAGAGCCAAAACATCAGCGACCGTGACATCAAAGTGAGCGACCGTGACATCAAAGCGTCTTCTTACTACTCTGGTCTATAAATAATATACACGTCATCACTATTAGTTTTGTTCGCCTAAGGCCAAGGACAGATTTTTTTTAAAACTTTAATTTGCTTAGTTGTCGAGGCACTGTATGAGAGCTAACACAGTGCGCTTATGATATGAACAACGGTCAAAGTCAAGGCCGCGACTGTTACTATTTATATTACGAGAGTTATTTGATAGACGTAGCAAAGATACAGTGTGATTAATCAGTCCTCAAATTTGAGTTCGGTCTTTTAGTGACAGTTTTCCTGAAAGTCAAAGGCATTTAACGTAAGATTACCACATTAATATCATCAAAACTGATATTTTCTTTAAAAAATGCATTGGAAGGGGAGTACGGCTAGCGAACGATTTTTTTTTAAAAACTCTCTTAGTTGACGAAGCATAGTATGAGAACTAACACATAGTGCGGCGATGTTAAAATGTGAACAACGTTCAAGGCCGCGAGTGATACTATTCAGCGCAAGATAGCTGAAAACAAGCGGGCTGTGACATCACATGTTCTTTGAAGTCACCATCAGACGGCGCAAGGCCAAAATTTGATCATTGATACGCACTCTCTTTGTTGGTTCTAAAAAAATATAAGGAAAAATACGGACTGTACAGTAAGACTGCATTTTTTAAACTGTTAACTAGTCCTCAAAACGAATTGACTTGACAACATTTGATAACATGCCATTTTAATACTTTTAATACATAAAATTAAAAATTGAATATTAATCATTATGGTTTACATCTTTGTTCAGATGATTTTTTTTTAAATATTTTTTTTTATTATTTTTTTTTAAATTCACTATTTTGATGCCAGCGCCACAGAGAGCTAAACACTAGGGGCAGCACAAATCAGGCGCTTTGATGTCAAATCAGACGACACAGGGCGAAAATAATATGCAATCTCTTGTTGGTTCACAAGACAGTACAATTACGGAGCGACGGTTAACCGGTCTTTTTTTAACGGTTAACCGGTCCTCAAAAACGAGGGGTCTTAACAACCTTACTTTTTAATATCTATACATATTCATTTTTTTTTAAAGTAAAATTAAAGTAACAAAATTTCAAAGAACAATAATTATGAATTATTTAAAAGTGCTATTGGTGCTATTTTTTAGCTATGGATATAATTGCTACCCTTTCAGACAAAATAGTAAAATGATTTTAAAATATCTGACCTGTTGCATGCCGCTGAAGAAACTGGCATAGTGCTGAAATATCCTAAGTTGTATTTTCTAGATACTGCATGATTCTAGGGAGGAAAAATAAATACATTATTTAATATCAAAACTGAATGCAAAAACAAACAAAAAATGTATTATTTATAGCTTTAACACTATATTTTGGAGGAAAAAAAATTGCAAGCAGCTATTTTACCAGCAGAGACTATAAAAAATAAATGCTATAGGCCTATTCAGCGTAAAGCTTATTTTTACAAAACAGTCTATTGTTGATTTTTTTTTAAATAAATTTTACTGGCTCTTTTAGGAATGGTCATTAAGAAAGTATCACAGCATGGTATAACTCAAATTAGTAGAGCATTATTTATTTTTCAATATAAATTTAAAATTCAAGTTCCTTTAAATGGTTTAAAATTCTTATTTATTTGACTGGACTTTTTAGGGTAAATAATTTCATAATACTAAAATAACTTTTGTTAATTACTAAAGAATATAGTTTTGGCACTCAAAACTCATCGCTAACCTTAATAGACATTGCATACAGTGGACATTAACTAACAAATTATAAGAATGTTTTAAATAGAGATGTCAAGGGGTAATAAGAAACATATTGCAGTACAAATAACCGGGTAGTAAAATTGTGAGCAGGTACACGCTGCAAGAGGAATTGACATAAGGAGATCAAGTAAATCCTGCATTAGATGAAAGAACAATTCAACTGACACTGCTGTTTTGATTCAGTTTACTTCCATCACACTGAAATCTTGCCAGTAGATATCAGGCTTATAAATTGTGCCCACCATGAGTTAGCTCTCACAGTTAGTTCTTGAGTAAATAAACTTGGCATTAGTTTAAAGTCAATACATTAAATAATAAATACAGTTGAACCCACTTAACTCGAGCTCGGATAGCTCGACCACCCTACTAACTTGACGTTTTTTATTGGAACCGCCAAATTCTCTCTTTGTCTTAGCATTTTCTCATCAGCTAATTCAATTTTTCTAAGTCGCCGAAACCTAATACCTCGAGCACAAAAGAGGGCCAAATTTGCAACTTAACGTTGGTTAGCTCGATCCTCGTCGGTACGCCTAGCAATGCACTCTGGCATTTTTAGTTCAAAACAGTGTTGACATCTTGCTTTCTTCGAGACTTCCGGCTATTGTGTGATTCTACGAGATTTCAATAAAAATTACCGGATGTTTTGGGCTGTGTGAATTATTAGTTCAACGTGTATCCATGGAGTATGTACTCACCCGAGGTACTGGAAAATCGTGTTAGAGGTCGTTAATCGTCATTATTTCGCAGTGCATGTTATATTATTATTCAACTTAATTCATTTTCTGATGCATTAATCATTTTATTTTTTAAGATAAACGCATATCTTTAGAAATGAAAATAAAGGTTTGTATCGAGAATAGACGGTGGTTTTTATTTAATTAAATAAAAAAATTATTATTATTCTTTTAAAAGTTTGTTGTTGCTTTGTTACCAGTAAGATATGTGACTAACACGCGCCTGACGATGAAATCAAATCATTTTCTTAATATTTGAGTACATGTATATATATATAATATACACTTCATCACTTTTGTAGGTCGAATTCTGATAAGGAATGATTTTTTTTTAAATTCGCTTAGACTTAGTTGCCGGCCGAGGTCTAACACACAGCCCACAGCGTGCTGTGATCAACGGTCAAGGCCGCAATAGTTTTATTTATAATTTATATTACAAGTTTGATTGACTGAGGAAATTCGAGAGCGTTCTGATAGTAACAGATATCCTGCACGTCAAAAGCATCCTGCACGATGGTCGTAGGGGATCCCTAATGTTTCCATTAGAGCTTACTCGGGGCTTGTTTATACCTGGTGGGTACCCCAATTCCCTTCCAGGGGTCAGCGTATCATTTATATTGTGGTTTTGTGTGGGCTCGATCCCACGCCCCTAAGCTTTGTGAGGTGAGCGCACTACTGACTTCGCTATCCAGCCGCCATATATATATATATATATATATATATATTAGGGGTCTACCGATATGCCTTTTTGCCGATACCGATATTACCGATATTTTTTTTGCCAATATGAGTATTTGTTAGGACAAAAACCAGCGGTCATATTTGATGACATCATTCTTAAATTTATCACTGGTAATTATTTATCTTTTATATTAGGGGTCTACCGATAAGCATTTTCGCCGATATTACCGATATTTTTTTCCGATATGAATATTTGTTAGGACAAAAACCAGCGGTCTTATTTGATGACATCATTCTTAAATTTATCACTCCTAATTATTTATATTTTATATTAGGGTCTACCGATAAGCATTTTTGCCGATATTACCGATATTTTTTCCGATATGAGTGCCGATATGAGTATTTGTTATGACAAAAATAACAGCGGTCATATTTGATGACATCATTCTTAAATTTATCACTCGTAATTATTTATATCTTATAATTAAGGGGTCTAGCGATATCCAGTTTTGCCAAAATTACCGATTTTTTTTTCCGGAAACAAAGTTTCCGATGTGTTTACAAGTTCCAGATCATGACCTACATGGGACTCATAACAAAACGAACCGTCCTTTATAAAAATGTACAAGCATATTAGGTACTCCTTTTGAAACTTCAACCTTGACTCATAATTATTAATTCTAACCAATAGTTTAATGGCTTTTGCACACGGCCACCTTTTATGAATGAAACAATGAGAACAAAGTACAATAGTAATAGAGTGAAAATGAGGCTGAAGGTTGAATGGTTGCCAATGACAACAAGTCTTCACACGGTACATTTTGTTATTCCATACGAAACGAAATGTTTTAGACATGTGCGATTCTGCGTGCATCTTTGCTATTAGAGCAATTACGTGAACATAATGTTTACATGTTATACATTTATTAGAGCAATTACGGTATACTTGGCATCGGCACTATTTACACAGCATTTCTGAGTATACGAAAATCGGCCGATACCTAAACAATATCAAAGCACATGGCACACTGTATCATGGCTGCACATATTAATACTAGGACTCTTTTGACTATTTCAATACCGGTATCGGGGTCGATATATTAATTTGTCGAGATATTGTAAATCTAAATGATAGTTTTTTTGTTTCCGTTTTTTGGGGGGTCAAAATGTCACTTATTATGAAATATCGGTGACGTCAATATCGGGACCTTTACATGCTACCGATACCGATATTGCCGATATCCAGATATCGGTACCGATATATCGGTAGACCCCTAATATATATATATATATATATATATATATATATATATATATATATATATATATATATATATATATAGATATGTATATTGGACACTGATTGGCCGATAGGCCAAATGTCACCCCATCCATTATAGTTAATTGTTTGGTACAAGGTAAAGTCATACTGCTGAACAAAACATGATCAAATGAGAAGGTTCACAGTATTACATCATTTGCTGCTCATGACAGAAGAGTGATTCGCACCATAGAAAATTATGGATTATGGAAAATTGAGTTACATGTAACAACAACAGCACAGATAAATGCAATCTAAATAATAAATATTTCAATTGCCATTTACCAATAACAACTAAATAATAACTAATACTAATAAATAAAAATAATACTGTAGTCTAAGACAAGTAAAGTTAACTAAGTAAGTTTAAATTAATACTAGTCTAAAAGTTACTAGTACTAACTTTTAGGAACTTTTACTTTTGGGAGACGTTACACGGAGATTTTCCCCAATAACACAGGACATTATACGGAGGTTTTTTCCAATAACACAATATGTTGTACGGAGATTTTTCCCGATAACGCAAGGTGTTATTCTGAGATTTATTTTGGAAAAACAAAACCTCCGTATTTTTACCTCGTTCTAATTTAGTAAATTTAGTTATCACAGCTTATTTTAAAATTTAAAAAAATTAGTTGTGCTTTGTCTTGTTAGCTCTAAATGATTTGTAATTATAAGAATGTAAACTTGATTCCATTAGTTCTAGCCCCAATAATAAAGTAACTAGGGCATACTTCTGGATGGCTGACAGTTAGTTGGTCTTGGTTTAGTTTACTCATTTCTCATAAAATATAGTATTAGTATAATGTTAATATATTTACGCATGTTTTAGTAGGTCTAAATGTCTTTTAAGTGGTATCCAGAGTTTCAGGTATTTCTTTTAGTCCATGCTAACATATTACTAATACTTATTTCATTTTAGTTTTGGCCTTTTATATATATATAAAAAAAAAGATAATGTAAAAATATGTAATATATATCTGAATGGCTGGTGTAAAAGTACTGGAGTCAGTACTTCTGACAAAATGTAATAGTAAAAGTCTTGCTCCTTGGCTGATACTATGTAATAGTAATATTAATAGCCTTAGTGCCTTTCTGACTCGATGTAATTGTCTATCTATGTAGATTATATTTGGCTGACAATAATTTTCCATTTTAGCATACTCCTAAACCGTAACCCTAAACTCATAATTATAAATTACAGATCATTGAAAGTAATTGAAAAGACAAATGCGAAAGAAAATTTTTTTTTAAATAATGTAACAAGATGTTCCACTGAAACTCGAACCCCATACCTGATAAATGTAGTATAAAAATCATGCACACTACCAAAGAAGCTTGATGAAACTTTTGACTTTTAAAAAATCTTATATCAGAAGCTATTAAGTGTTGGTTTTATTTTACAGTACCACCTGCTATTGGTTGTCGAGTAGTTAGACACTTCCAAAAAGTATGTGTAAAATATATTACACTGTGGTGTGAACCACCAACTAATCGAGAAGTAGCACTAACGTGTAAAAAATTTAAATTAATCGTCACGTGACCACCCAAAAATCTCAGTATAACGCTAAGCATTATAGGGAAAAATCTCTGTGTAACCACTCTGTTTACTTTTCGTGTACTACTACTAACTTACTAACTTAACAAACAACTAGCTTGGGCTTGAACTTAATTAACTTTACTAAGTACTAGTTACTACTAGACGACTTTTAACTACTGTAGTCACTATTACGGCTAAAAGCAAAGAGACTTAAGAGAACGGTGCGCTCAACTATTTACATTGTTGTTGTTGTGGCAGAGCGAGGCGTACTTCCGGAAATGAAATGTTGTCTTTTTACACTTGAAAAGGGAATAAGTGCAATTATTTTTATCCATAAACGTAATTAAGGTTGTAATTTTAGGGCCTTGGTTATGTGTAGTCTTAGTTGTCTATTTTTTAAAATTAAAATAGAAAAAAACAAATATAGCAGCCAAAAAATACCATTCATTTATTTATGGAGCGCACCATTCTCTTTGCTTTTACCACTATTACTATTATTAGTACTAGTAGTAAGTAGTATTAATAAATAATTAATTTCGTTATTTATTATTATTATTATTACTAATGGGTAAAAGCAAAGAGAGCGGTGCGCTCCATATATGGTATTTTTGGCTGCTATTTTTTTTTCTATTTGAATTTTAAAAAATAGACAACTAAACCTAACCCAGACCCTAAAAAAACTAAAACTACAACCTCAATTACTTTTATGGATAAAATAATTGCACTTATAAATTATTCCCTTTTCAAGTGTAAAAATACAACATTTCATTCCTGGAAGTAAGCCTCGCTCTGCTATAACAAAAATGATAGCACCGTTCTCTTTGCTTTAGCCTTACTAATGTAATGACTAAACTTATGTCTTAATACTTAAACTTAATGTAGTTAAGTTAAGTAGTTAAGTGTCCTGTAACTGTATGTAGGCTAGTGACAGTGTAGGCAGGTAGGCTCGTAAATTTAGTCAATTTCTTACCAAAACAAAAGAAAAATTCGAAAGATAAAGATCACCCTGCACACAATTTTAAAATATTCGTATTGCTTTAACAAATGTTAACTATCAGAGACATTATGGCAAAGCTTGGGGATAAAAAGGGCATTTAATCAATGTGACATTGCCACTATGAAGTATAGGAGACATTTTTACCCAGCCGACGCCATTTTTTCTATGTGACGTGAAAATTTATTTTTGGTAAGTCGCTATGGTAACAATTCTATTTGAGGATTTAATAATGCTTTCTTCAACATTTCTCCTTCTTGATTTATTACAAAAATTAATTTGAGCATTTTATATTTTAATTTTTTTTAAATTGCTTATATTTGAATTAAACAAATCAGTCAGCAGCAAATATATTTAGCGTCCTCGAAATTTGCCGCAAACAAATTATTATGTCTGGTAGTAGAGAATATGACATTCCAACATTCTATGACGTAGTACGCATACTAAGGACGCTAGTCAAGCCCAAGAGTCATATTTTTAGTTTCAACTTATTTGTTATTAAATGAATTGTTGGCTTATAGGCCTATAACCTATGGGAAGTCAAGTGTACCGCGCAGGAAGTCAGAGTTGCACCAATTAATTGGCAATTTATGTAAGATTGCCTACGATTCAAATGGACAAAGAATTGACGTTAACTGAGTCATCACTACACTATAGTCTATATATTATATATAGGCACTTCGATACTCCTCCGCGCATCTTTCTGCGCATATGGAAAATTCACGCAAAAACTGTCATGGCGATCTACACTCAACTCATACGGCTATATCGGGTTTTTTGCGTTCTACGTCACATTTATACTAATAAAAGCGCAGTTTTTTATCGGTGACGTGTGCAACAGAATTTCTTAGCATGGGGATATCTATTGTGCTGTATTTTCGATTTCCTTATCGGCAGTGATATAATTCTTTTGAAGGGTGTGTTAGAATAATTTTAATTAAAAAATAACCTTTAGGGTTAAAGGCTTGATTTTAATAATGTACCTAGTTTTTATATTTTCCAAACGGAATAAATTTATTTCATCGGAAACGGTTCTGACAGAAAAAAGCTAAACAAATCGGCGTTTCATCAAATTTTTCGAGTCATCGCCCCTTACAAAATATGAAGGGGTTGTCGGAAATGGTTTATGTTTATAATTTTATCTATTATACATTGTAATGCATATATATAATTATATATTTAATTGAAAAGATTAAGTTCAAGTTTGTTTACGTTATATTTAAATATAATAATAACACACATAATAATAATAATAAAAAGTTAATAAAACTAAAAATTATTCAGTTACAATACTATGACTATAACCCTGTACTGTATACTCTATATTGACTCTATACTCAGTTTAATAATAAATTTTTTAAAGGACACACTACAATTAGATCCTAATACTAGTAGTGTTCTAGTACTAAATGTAATGGTGTAATATCAATGGTATGCGATGGTATTATTAATATAAATATACTATACTATACTAAATTACTGGTATTTTATTTATAATTATGGTTACTATTAAATTAAATATAAGAACACAGACATGTCTAGACATAGTGACATTGACATAGTAATTAAATGTTTTGTCTAATACTAAATCCAAACAGATACTTACCTTACCTTAGAATTAATAATAATAATAATGATTGTGCTGTAATCCTTTTATTTAAAATGTACCGGTTTTTGAAGGGTAATAATATAATAATTAAAATAATATGTATTTTTTTAAAGTCTCACTTACTTACCATCATCTTTTTACAAAGATGTTGAGATAGACAATTGCCAAAGAATATTTTTTACAAATTCAATCAAAAGAAAATAAATCTCAATTATTAAAATTAAATAATTTGACAAAGTAACTTATAAGAGATAATAATATTCAAAATCAACTGAAGAATTTGGAATTTTTTCAACTGACAAATAGATGACGAAAACAATGACAACGCTTATGAATTACATATTGAGAAATTTGAATACTTGTTATTTACTCAGAAAAATGACAGGAAAAATGTTCTTATTATCATATAATGAAATGAGATACTGAAATCTACAAATACTTGTTGAAATTAATTTTAATTTCACATCTTAGTAATTAGACCTCGTCGTTGTGGTATATTTTAACAAATAATTTTTAATAATTTGCATTAAATTTTGTTTTTAAAGTCAAATACTTACCCTTCAAACATTTAAATATTTTTATTGATTTAATTGTACCATATATTCAGTTAAAATACAATATCAATAGGCATGCAAATGTTTGAACTGATTTGTATTTTTGTTATAATTTTCAACATGATTTTTTCAACATGCCTTTGGATATATTTATTAACAAATTCAAAATCTTGATTTACTTTAAACATTTCTTGTTCATTGTTTTGTACATTGGATTGTGAATGTATCCTGAAAATTTGATACCCATATCTCTAAAATTAAAAAAGTTGTGAGGGAAAGAGTACAGAATTTTGAAATTTTGGTCACAAGTTTTGGAATAAATTATATAGGTTATATAAGGGGCAAAAAAAATCGACAAAAAAAATCATAACTCCACTTCTATAGAAGATAGAAAGACAAAACAGGTGTTTTTGAAAAGGTCTTATCAAGCCCTTTAAAATGATATATTATTTAAGCATATTGGACTACATTTAAATTTTCTGTCAAAGTACCTATTATATAGGCCTACTATAGACTATATACTATACTATACCTGTATTCCTGTATAATGTATACTATACTGACTATACTATTTACTATATACTAAAATTATACTATACTCAACTATACTGACTATATACTATATAATTACTATACTATGCGGTAGACGTAGACCTTAGTATACTGTCTATACTATTACTATTATTATAAGCCAATTTTTACTATCACTATCATAATAATTTAATAATACTGATACTACTAATTACTAATACTAATAATTAATTTCTTAGACTTAAAATAATATAATAATTAGGGCTGTTAACGATTAATTTAAATTTAATAGTTAACTTTTGAAAAATTAACGATTAATTAATCGTTAATTTCGATTAAAGCCAACAATTGAAATTTATGATGCCAAAAGTAACAAATAGTAACATTTATTAAAATACTTGTCGAAAATTGAAATAACACTGGAATGTCTTCTTTGCTTTATATGACATCTTTTAACCAACTACGCAAACAGACAAGTGTATTGACATTATTTGGTTCAAGTGATGAGTAGGTCTTATTGACAATATAACCAGGCGAGCTGAAACATCCTTCACATAGCTTTAGATTGTCTCAGCTGAGGTTTCTGATACTGTAGTGTATGTTTAGTTTGCAGATGGTATGTAAGCGAAGTGTTAAATCCATGCTATCAATGTTCCCTTTAAGCAGCGCAGCTGCATAGATATTTGACCAACGCCACGCAGGAGTTTAGAATCACGGAGCAGCAAATTTTGTAAAATATTGCACAAAAAATGGACGTTGTGCAACTTTGCACACAAGTTTTTTTTAACTTTGCACGCGGACCAACAAAGCTTTGACTTTGAAGGAACATTGCATGGTAGGCAAACAATTTCTCTCAGTGGACACAATAACCTTTATCAACATTTTGAATATTCACGTCAGTCAATAGTTTAAAACCAAAATGTTCATGTAATCGTCTGGAAATTAGTGTATATTTGTCGGCCGAAATATTTTACTTTTTGACTTCCAGTACATTTATAAGTGGTGGGTCGATTAATCGTTAAAAAAAAATTTAATAGTTAACATTTTTGACGATTTATCGAGAAAGTAATAGAAAATTTCCGCAGCCCTAATAATAATGATTTTATTAATGAATATGATTACATGTATTATGATGAGTTGGTATGAAGAAAATGATAACTTGATCATCTGTAGACTGACTGTAGATTTGTGATAGTCTTATCACTGATATTGATACAGGGCCAGGTCAAGGTGAGTACGATGTGTAACCATCACACAGGCTAAAAGGGGCCCAAATCTATGAAGGTGGCAAAACAAAAACCAAAAACTTCCTGAACTGTTCCCATTATTTCCAGTAAGTGAAAATTGCCAATTTTCACACAATCTAAAAATGTTAAGAGCAGGTACAAATTATTTAGTTGTATTAGTAGGGCTATTTGCCCCCCCCCCTCTTCACCAGGATCTGCAACAACGTGCCTCCATAAGGCATGCTGTAGGCAGGGTGTTGGCGACATGAGAAGGCGATCACCATGCATGGGATCTGCCATCAATAAAACTACATCGGCCATTGCCCTAGTTAAGACAACTGTTAAATTTACCATATAGGTAGGTCTAAAACAGGAGTGTTTTGAGAGCAGAAACAGGGTAGGGATTATGATAACAAGTTGCCGCCCAGATATGAGTTGCAGACAGGGTAATAGGCAGTCTGTAACAATTTTATCTCAGTCTGAGAAACTGCTCTAAGGCAACTGTTTTGTCCCAGCTACTTAAACAGATTAGCGCAGTTTAGAAACTAGAAACCCACTGTAGAAATCCCTTTAGAGGTCATCCCAGTTGAACCTTGGGGTTGGGGAATGGGACGTTGTAAAGTACATTAATTACCTGTAGCTCCATTCCTAGAAAGTTCTGTTGAGTGGTGCAGGAGCCTCCAATTCAAGTAGCCGTGTCTGCAGTACCACCCAACAGACTGGGCATTTTGTATTGAGGTAGCCTTCACTGAGGACGAAGTATGGGTGGAGATGATCCCAAGAGAAATATTAAAATTGTACCTAAGAAAGTATGGGATTAGAATTTGCTGGCACTACTAACTGTAAACTCTACCTGGCTATGAATAAACTGTATTAGTATTATAATTTTAATATGCCACTGACCTTGAGCACACATGACTTGAACTTTGCAATTATAATTTCATAATAGGGCAATAAGTTATATGACATCATCTTATTATCTTTCACTGCAATATTTCATACTAAAAACTAAAACATTCCTGTAAAACAATTATATATGTATAGAGAAATCAAATTGTAATTTAGTAATTTTATTAGATTTATTTTATAAATCATATCTGTAAATTAGGAATTTTATATGATAAATTTGATCTTAATTATAATTTGGGGCCCAATTAAAATGACGACTGGTCATTTAAATGACAATTATGAATTCATTGGTGTTTACATTAATTACATGTAATAAATATGTTACTCTGAGAACAAAAACAAACTAAAAACAGAAAACTACTCCAGCATGACTTTTAATTTTAAAAATTACAGACAGTAGAGGGTCTACCCTTTTTAGCAGCATGAGTGTTAAAAATGGTAGACTTTCTGTGCTTTTTTTTTATCACCTATATAACCAAAAATTTAAACTTGATTTAAATTGCTTGCTTTTTAAGTATTTTAACTGTTAGGTTCAACTTAGCTTTTAACACATCTGTAATAACTAATTCTTTCAATTATATTTAACAGAAAAAATAAAATATGGATTCAGAATCTATGTCAAAACAAGCTCAACAAATATGGGCCATGTTAGATGACATGGCAGAAAATGACCCATCAGCTTACAAAAAGTTTATTGAGCGCCAGCTGAAAGAAGGGAAGGAACAAATTTCTCCCCCAGAACCTCATATGTGTGTACAAGTTTCTTTACTAGTAAGTTGCTGAAATAGTTTTTTTTTGTTTCTTTGGAGATTAAAGACAATGTGAAAAAATTTTGGATATATTTTGACATACATGTAATTATTTTTGTATGGAAAAGTTAATGACAGCTTGGGGGAAAAAAAGACAAGCTTTTCAAGAAATAACATGAAATGAAAATATTTTTGAAAAATCAACAATCTGCAATGAAAACAAATTAATTCTTTATATTAAAAAAAATTAGCTGCATTTTTCAATGACTTGTCTGTGATATGATCAAAACCCATATCGAAAATGGAATACCATAATAATTTTTTAAAAACATTAATTACATCTGTAGCCAATGACACGAGGAATCTTGATTCCTTGTGACATGTCTTGTACTTACTTGGAAAGTTCACTTGCATTTATTTTTTTTAATTTTGAAGGGCATTTTGTTAATATTAATTTCATAAAATTTCTATTTCAGACAAAACCCTCTAAACCATTGTTTATAAACTTTTGCGCTTGGAAGCGAATACCCGAGCCAAAGTCACCTCAAGACCCTGTGCCTGTTACAGGAACAAAAATTACACATGAAAAAGGCAAGATTCTGAATCAGCAAAATATATACCTTAATAAATGAGATATTTTTAAAAACAAGAGAGCTTAGATAGTCTTAGAAAACAAAAGACAACCTAACTTATCCCCAGCCCAGAAGTATTGTCTCAGACATCAAAGTACTTTCTAGACCAACCATGTAGTCATTTTTAGAAAACTAGAAGCTAATTTTACCTCAAATCCATTAAATGTATAAAGTTTTTTTCTTTGTATTAAAATCATAATTAAGTCAAAACGATGATCACTCTCCCACAAATTTTCAATGCATTCTGAGAATTTCTGACTTTTCTTTGATTCTTGTTGCATTAAAAATACAAAGGGTAGCAATTTTCTTAATTCTTATTACCTAACAAGATATGTTGTTTTTAATTTTAGTAAGCTTGTCTCTTAAATTTAAAATATACAAAACTAATTAAAAAAATAACAAGAGTACTTATTGTAGATGCTTTTAGCTAGTGCAGTAATCAGACCATATTTGAATTTTCCTCTAAATTCAATAAGACTCATGTTATATTAGATATACAATGATTTTTTTAAGGTGGTTTTTCTCTAACTTCTGTTGCATTCAACCCAAGAGTGTTAGATGAGTATGGACGTAATGCCAAAAACTCTGTGGATGGTGATACTCTTATACAGCTGGCCCTAGACTACATTGAAGCTGAACAGAAGGTTAAGGTCACACGCACATATACCGTTCTGCCAGTCGACACACCACACAAAGGTGACCTGAGTCTTGTCCAACTCAGCTTTACCAAGTTAAACAAGCAGCAAGTTCAGCCACAAAATGATGTGGAGGAGCTTGAAAAAATGTTTGGGCCCCTCTCTACAAGTGAGAAAGACAGCCTGCTTTACAAACTCACCAACATGGCTGGAACTAATGCTACAGATAAAAATGAACACCCTGACATTGTTTTATCTAACATGACGAACCCTCCTTCTTCCAGGGGAAAGCTCATAGAGGAACTGAAAGATATTAAGTTAACAACACCAAAATATTCATTGGAACCACTTGATGCTTCTAATGGCAGATATCTTGTGTTGAGAGTGGATCTGCCTGGTGTCAAGTCAGTTTCAGAGTGTGAACTAGATATTTCAGAGGTAATATTTATTTAATTTTCATATATATTTTTTTTTAAAGCATGTCTTCAAAGATTTGGCACTTTTCCGTTGTTAAGTGGTACCAAGAAACAAAATATGTCTTATTGATGGTTTTGATAGACACATGGAGTTTTAAGGCTGAAATACATGGGCATTACAAATGAAAAACTCTTTGTAATGTAATTAGCACTTAACCATAAATTTTATGACAAGTGAAATCGGTTTTGAATGCATATTACATAGCATTTATTGTGTGTAATTTTTTACTTCTTTTCAGGATGATATAAAACTTGTTGTGCCTGGTCAGTACGAGCTGAAAATCAAATTGCCAAGTTGTATAGAAGATGATGAATCTTGTGCCAAATTTAACAAAAAGACAAGTGTGTTAACATTAAATATGCCTGTAAAGACATAAATAATCATTTAAATATTTCTTAGATAAACATAACCATACCAATCATTAATACATTGAAGCTTTTACTTGTTAGATCTTGAAGCAAATTTGAAATTCATTTCAAGTACAATTTATTTATATACTTGGTTTTTAATTAACACTAAGTTAATTAACATGCTTTCCTCCACTTACACCATTGAACATTGTAGGAAATTTTAACATAATATTGTATAAGAACAAAATAAGTATATTTTAATAAAGCTTTGTTGGAGTAGAATAGCTTTTTTTAAGTGTAGTCATATGACCAAAAGCTTGATTTTCCTCTACTTTTATTGTGACTGCCTGTGGAGTAATAAAGGTGAGTCTAGAGTGCACAAAAATGAATTCATGTTCAAGTTATTAGTACTGTAAGCCTCTGCATTAGAATTAAGTTTATTTAAATTTATGTAAATAATTACCTATGTTTTTGAGGTAAATAAAGATTTTTTATTAAAGTATGTTTTTGTTCTCCAACTTTATTTATTAAAAGTTGTGAGCTGTAAATCTTAACAAGGTTAAATATTTAAAACATATAATTAGAGTTAGTGTCATGGCTGCCCCTTTTTTAACTTATTATGAAGGAAAATCTACCACCATTAATCATTAACCATCTGCTATCTTTCCTCTTGTAATATAATTAACTAGCATGCCCGTTACAGCGATTTCCGAAGAAATGAAATTCAAAAACATCGTTAAGATAATGTTTAATTTACATAGTGTCACCTGTATAAATATATTGTTAAAAATGAATGTATCTGACAGGGCTGCAGAAATTAACAATTAATTGATCGTTAATATTTCAAAAGTTAATGATTAATTTTATATTAATGGTTATCAGCTCTAATCTCTGATAGTCCTTTAAACCTTAACACACATTTCATTGTAAAGAAATCTTTGGGTACTCTTTCGCAAAGGAATCAGGCAAACTTTCTGTTACATTTACGACAATTACGTGTCATGGGATCCAAAACTATCTTTTTTTTTAAAATCTGAGGTATATATATTTATTAAGCTTTATAGTATTTTAATATTGACTGTCAAGTTATTATAGTATTTTAATATTGACTGTCAAGTTATTATACACTAAGTTTGGTCAAGATACACCCATTTACCCACTTGTTAACGCTTAAACAATTTTTATATAGCTTATATATGCAAAAACGACATTAAGTGCCCCTTGGGCCCAATCGGTACAAGGAATTATCTTTAAAACCCCAGTTTATTTATCACTATCTATCAATAGATATATATTGTCAATATTTTTCAAGACAGTGTAAAATCATAATGGGAATAAAGTCTTTAATGCTTGCGGAAAAAAAGATATTGGGCCCCCGGCCCCGAAGGAATGGACATTAGGAGTCCCATGCCCCATGGTACTTTAATATGGGCTATCAAGTTTGGTCAAGATCCATTCATTTTACAAGTAGCTAACGCTTAAACTAAATTTTATATAGCTCATATAAGAAAAAAAAGACATTTTGGGCCCCCGGCCCCCCATGAGTGTCATTGTTGAACATTTTTTTTAAACAAACCATACTCAAGCATACTCAACAATGCCCTGAAGTTTCATGGTGATCGGATGAATGGTATAGTCAGCCATAAAAGACAAACATACATATATACTTTGATTTATATCAATATACATAATTTGCAATCTCTGTCACGTCTGTAGTGTCTGTCCGTGACGCTACTAATTTTAGAAAACAGCGCACCAAATTACTGCACCAATGCAGCAAAAGGTGTGCAAATTAAAGATGCGCTGTACAAAAATATTATATGACGTCATTGTTTTAGCTCATATTTTAATTTTGGAAAAGGGATCAATGTAAAAAGAGGATTTGATGATGGTTAATTATAAAATCAAAAAACAAAGGGTGCGCCTTAGGCGCCCTACAACCCCTATTACTATTATAAAATACTTTGTGTGCATTTCAGAAAGTTTAATATTTCGTATTTATCAAACAAGGACAAGTTAGTTGGGCTTTTGAAAAAGGTAGGCGCCCTAAAAAAAGTGCATTTTTTAAAAATAGATTTCAGCTGAAAACTTCCGTAATTTTTGACGGCCGATACTCTAGTAATATAAATAAATGTAGTAACACTCGCTGCCTTGACCCTTATTCACATTTAGACTGACATTACCACTGTGTGTTACGTATAGTGCTATGCTTCGGCAACAAAGCGAATTTTTTTAAAACATTGTTCACTAGCCGAACTCCACTAACAGTGATGACGTGTATTTGTATATTATTTATAGACCAGAATATTAAGTAAATGCCTTGATGTCACAGTCGCTGGCGCATTGGCTCTGATATACTGCCGTAACAACAAAAATTAACTCCGGGTAATAAGCTAATACCGACTAATTGAAGTTACGGTTAACCGGTTCTGATTAAACAGGACTGGCTTACAGATAACAAGAACATTAGTCTAAGGATTTAGGACAATGATTCTCAGGCTAGAGCATGAGAACAACATTAAATGTATGCATTAATCTCTTGCCTTGTTCAAAATGGGGCTATGACAGTGGCGTAGCTAGGAATTTGGGAGCCCAGGGGGCTTGGCCTCTTTGGCGGGCCCTGCATTTTGACATTCCACATCATGAATGAGATAACGTACACTCCTCCGATTTCAAATTTGGACCCCCCCCCCTCCCTACGCCACTGGACTATGATAATTAATATTTTATTTACAACAATATTCTACAATTTTGTTGTTCCTCCACAATAATTATGTTCTGAAGTAATCTACATTCAACTTAACTGCTTTCTTTATAGAGCTTCACAAGGCATTAGACTTAAATAAAGGTGTGGGGGGGGGCATAGTGCTAGCCACACAATCCCCTGGTATGCCAGGGCGATAGAAACTCATGAATGCTGCTTCACTTGCCCCCTAGGGCCACCAGGGTCTGCAAAGGAGACTTTGCTATTGTTTTTTTTAAGAATGATTTCAGGCTCTTAAGTTGAAATTAGAAAAGTCTAATAACTAAACTTAGAAATCAAAGAAATCAAGAACTACCTTGAAAAACTACATTCTATTTAATGTTATTCAAATTAATTTTGTAATAAAATTTTGACATTATAATTTCCAAATCAACCTTGCATCTAGAAATATAACAGAACATGTTGTATGTATATAACTTATAACCCAGTATTTATTACCTATACGAGTAGAGAAACAACATGTTTTCACTGACAAAAAGTTCAAAAACAAGATAAACTTTGAAAATCATTTAACTTGCTCTCTTTTATTTTAATTAATCTCTTAATTTAATTGTAGTAAACCACATGTACACATATCTAGAAAACTTCACTCATCACAGTCTGTAGCTTATCATAGCCCTTCAAATGGGTCATATTTTTCAGAATTAGCTTGCAACTCTTTCAGTCTTTTCTCTTCTGCCGCCATTTCTGCTTCAACTGCTTCTTGTATTTTAGCCTTTTGTTCTGAACTAGGTCCTGGCCATACAAGATTAGGTTCTGTCAAGAGAAAGATTTGACATTCAATTTGTCAGACTAAAATATGGCAAAAATGTTTACATTAAATCACTTAATATATAAATAAATGACTTGATACTGATAATATTCAAACTTGGGCACACAACATTTTATCTACTTATTATTTTATCTAATTTTTTTTTAATACAACAACAATACATGCATATTCTAAGCCAGTAACCTGTGAATTACAAAAACTATGGCATTTATTTTCAAAAACCTACCCCTGTAAATCTAGTAAATGACAGCGGTTAGTCTCTTTTGAACATATGAAATTAAGTATGAGCTAACTATATTGATTAGATCAATATTGATTGTCACTTCAATTAAGTATAATTGTTGACCCTTTCATTATTGGATGTAATATGGATAGCAGATATAGTATGGCAAAGTTTTACCTGTAAAGTTAAAAGTTGGAAACTGAGTCATGTCTACACCTTTAGCACCAAAGGCTCTTTCCAAGTTACCAAGAACTTCTTTCAGAATTGCCTCTGATTCTGGCGTTGCATCAACCAACTTTCCACCTTTAGACCTATGGCAAAATAGAATTATTAAAATGTGAAGTAATCTTTGTTTTTATTTAGAATTAGATTGGTAAAAAATCCTAGGTCACCTGAGTTGAGAATTTTTTTCTTTAAAGTGCAACATTTTAGAGTAATAAAAAAAAATTCTTACTGAAGAGAATAGTTTGTAAATTATTATCAGTAAAATGCTGTTTCTAACATATGATAATATCACTCAATCTTTGCATACAAAAAACAATTAGCAACTGGCTATTAGCTGGAGGCTAAATATGAAATGAATTTCTTATATTTTTTAGAGAACTTTACAATAATTCTTTAACTGTGCCCTATGCATTATATTTACCATCAAAATATTATCTTGAAAATAACTGATTACATTCACGACACTTAAAAGTTCCTTTAGCCAACTAAAGAATAAACACATAGCAGAAAATGATTTGATTTTAATTCAAGTTCAAATCTTGCTCCAGCGTAAGAAAAGTATAAAAATTTTAGTACGGTAAAAAAATTAATATATTTTTTTTTAAAACTTTTGGTTTAATCATTCTTACTTTGCGATTAACAAAAAATTATTTCTTCCACATGTGAAATCAATTTTACTATACATTTTTTTTCCTTTTCCAGTTTCTCTTGTAAAACAAAACTTTCAGTACAGTACAGGATTTCTACAATAAGGATTTTTTTTTGTAAAAATAGAAATACAAAACGCCAATTTCAGTATTAATTAGTATTTGCTTATGACTGATTTAACATTTTATTTTCAGTTCCCTGACTTCAATTTTTAAAATGATTATTGTACACCCATTCTGACTTTCATTAAGTCTAGCAGTAGCATGTACATGCAGTTTCAACAGCACAGAAAAATTACTCACTTGCTTCGATAGTCTCTAATCTTATCAAGAAACAATTGTTGTATAGGATCTTGATTGTGTACTACAGCTGTAATACCAAAGTTCCTTTGTGCAGTGGTATTCACTAAAGGGACAATTTTTTGCAGAACTTGACGCAACATTTTGGCCTATGAAAATAATTTTTGTAAAAGGTTACTACTAAAATATTACTACATAAAGTTATGCTGCTAAGATTATTAGCAGCATAATTGGAACAACCTGTAGAGGTTTAACTTTTGTCTGATGCTACGTTCTTTCAGCAAATATAAAATAAAATTCCTGGAACTTTTTCAGAAGAAAGTAGAAAACTGCAGGATACTTTTTTAAAAATAAAATATAGTAAGTCGGACCTTAATAACTAACTGCAGCTGGGGAAAAAAAGACATTTTTTAAAAATCTTGCTTTTTTAATTCTAGGATATTTCCAGGAAATCCAGGAATTTCATGAACCCTGCTAACATCAAGGTGATGGGGAGTGTCAATACAGTTTTGCACAAAAGACATTAAGCAGTGTGGTGGCTTTGAAATAATATTGGGTAAACAATGTAGTACACATAAGCTGTGAGATAAAACAGTTATATCTGGAGAGAGCAACAGTTCTCTACAGATACAAAACTGCCCCAAACACAATACTACTACTACAGCACACCCCTCTACCTTACTCACACAACATCTTTCTCCTTCCCCTACATGTCACATGTTTAAAACGCAACAAGCTGAGTTCTCAGTAGATCACTGTGTATGGTCAGGACTGTCAAGCACATCACAGGGTCATGAATCATGAAGTTAGAGGGCTTAAATAGCTTAGCCAGGCCCATGGTTCGCTATGATATTGCTTTGCGTATAGCAAGGATTGAACACTATAGCGCATTCAAAGACCCTCTTTATAGGGTATATGGCATTGCTGACAGGAAGGCCAAGAATATAAATAATTTATAACCTAAACACTAAACACATTTTTGCTTTGTGCAACTTTAATATGGCAGCCATGGACCATGGATAGACAAATAATAGTGTTTCAACTGTTTTGCTTTCACCAAAAGTAGGATCTTTCTCACCAGTCTAATTATAATCATTTAGGCTGATGACACTGATGTGACCACTTCAGGTATGTTAGATAGAATAAAAATGCACTAAACGTAACCAATGTTCCCTTTAAGATTTGGAGCTGCACGGCCACTCAGATATCTGACCGATGCCGGGCAACAGTTTAGAATTACATGCTCAGTAAATTTTGTAAAATATTACACAATAGGCACTTCAATACTCATTCGCGCATCGTTCTGCGCATGTCGTTAAGTTACAGAAATTTTTTTCGGAATATTTTGATTAGCTCTACGGAGACCCCCGAATTACTCGTTTTACGTCACAGTAATCGAAAAACAAATAATAGTCTTACGGTGACAATATCACTTTTCAAGCAACGAGATGTTCGCTGGAGAATTTTCTGTGACTCTTCGAAACGCCAGTAAGCCACTAATGTCTCAATTATGCCATACTTAGTATCCATAACGTACGCGGACTAAATCGTCCATGATTACCATATTAATTCTGTTTGGAAAATCATTGATTTGTTCACTGTAGCCTTCGCCAATAAGCGGTAGACCGATCCCTTTGTCACCGAACATCGGCACCGTATAAAAACAAAATGGACGATTTTTTTCTTGTCACCGGAGCGATCGTTTTACAAGAAAGATTTTTAATAACAATAACTCATGCATATTTGCAATCTTTAAACATCCGAATAAATACAAGTAAAACAATGAAATTTATATTAAAATAATGTAGAATTGATGATAATACTTTTAATAAGTCAATAATGATCTAAGATGGATGAAAATAAATTCATGAAATCAAAATGAATAAACACTTGACTTGTATTAGTATTAGTATTATAAATATTAATAAGTGTTTTCATTTTTATTTTGTTTGTTAAATCATAACTATATACATATATTATGTATTTAATGATATATTAAATGTACTACAAAATCCTAAACTACTACTACTATAGTAATATCTACTGCCTAGAAATTTTTAAAATCAAAATAATAATAAAATTGTCATGATAAATTATAAAGAACAATTTCATTAATTAATTATAATTAGAGTATTTTAAGTTAAATTTGGTACTTGATACTACTTAGACTTAACTCAACTTAAATGACGTCACGCGATTTTGGACGATTTTTTACCCCCTCCCCCCCTCGTCACAAAAAGTTAGACCCCCCTCTAAAAATACGTCACAAAGCGTTGACCCCCCCCCCTCCAAAAAAAACACCTTATTTTCTATTTGAAAATAAGTATGTTTCAAATCACTTTTATTGTCATTTAAGTATTTATTATTCATTTTTTGAAGATCTACATCAGTGGTTCCCAAAGTGGTCCGTACGGACCCCCAGGGGTCCGCGGTACCGTGGAAAATTAAAATTGATTTGGGGGTCCCTGAACGTCAGGGGGTCCACGCAAGGTTTAATCTAAAACAATAAAACTGTGATCAATTTTTATTACTATGGAAATTAAAATAAATAACAATAAATAAAATAGTATTTTTTCAACTAATGAAATACGATCTTAGGTGCTATCAGTCAGGAAGTACAATGTTGTTTTACCTAGAAAAGGTAGTAAAACTGAGGTAATTTCCAAAGCTGTAACCAATCAAAATACTTGGTTTATTGAAAGGTCTAGCTTAATGCGTAAGAAATGCGGAATTCCAATAAGTAAGGTCAGAGAAATAAATACAAGTTTTTTACTGGAATCTACGAGGGTTGAAAGGTTGGGTATTTTTTTATGTGTCTGGAAGTTATATTTATCTAAATTGTATCCTATCATCAACTATTATTTTCAAAAGGGCTTTACTGTAACATGGCATTGAAAACGTTAATAATTATTAACAGTGGTTTGTTACAACATATAAGAGAATGAGTGAGCTCTGGGCCGGTTTTAGACTTGATGGGGACGTAGGCTATTTGAGATATGGGGGCCTTAGGCTATTTGAGATATGGAGGCCATTTTGAAGTCCAGATATTCTATGTCAGTGATATGAAAAAAATTCCGGGGGCCCCCAAAAAAGGCGGGCCCCTAAGCTATAGCTTGATTAGCAAATAGGTAAATCCAGTTCTGAGTGAGCAGAAGAAACAATGCCGACAAAAAGTGTTGTTGAATATTTGAATTATGGGTAAATGTTTGGAAACATACCAAATGTGCAACGTTATTTCTGAATTAAAAAGACTTTTTGAAGTTAAAGCTATACCCTTGACTTTCTGGCATACTTAAAACAACCCGTAACAAATGAATTTTCAGTACATTGTGTCATTCATCGACATTTATTCGTAAAAATATTTGAGAAAGTTTGCATGGATCACTAGATTATGTCATTAGTGCAGTTAATAAAAATAAAAGGAATGTCTTGAATGAAAGATTACTTACTCAACATTGTTTGGAAAATAAAGAAGACTATAATCGTTTACTTATTAGCACAAAAGTATGTTGATTATCAACAAGTACGTTTTTAAATCAATTTTATGCTCTCTTTGATACAGTGTTGGAATTCCTGCAAAACAAAGACAATGATTTGCGACACAATTAACTCAAAAAAATGGCATATCCTTTATGAATGATTTATTTACCAACTTTAACGAAACTAATTTGAAACTACAAGGTAACCAATTAAATCAAAACTGAAAGCGTAATATCTGCGTTTGTTGCAAACCTTTTTATGTACAAACAAAACTTAGAAACAGGTGAAATGTTCTCAGTTTTCCCAAATTTTTCAAAATTGTAAAGTAGAGATAAAGATTTCCTGGCTTACTGTCAAATTATGCTGACCTGAACCAAAGCCTTGAAGTTGAAGACATTCCTCACTTATTCCCGACTAGCAGTTGAACCCTTTTGCGCCTGAACAAACTCAGATCCCAAATACAGATGAATCCATACTAATAAAGGAGCAGCTTATTGAAATGAAGAACTTGAACAAATGTTTGAACTAGGATACCACAAATTCTGGTTACAAAATCAGATACCAATTTTATATCTTGCATTATGGGTTATTGTACAGAAGTTGTTGACTGCTTTCCCGTCTTCATATTTGGTAGAACAAAGATTCAGTGCCTTATGAACCTCATAATAAAAAACAGAAACTGACTAGACATTGGTGCTCCTTGGGATTTGAGGTTGCTACACAAAAACATTGAGTCGGACATAAATACACTCATAAAATCACATCACGTTCATCAAAGTTATTGTTTTCAATTTTATTGTCAACAAAAGTTATAAAATCTAATAAATACTTGTTCAACCAAATGTTGCTTTTTGGGTTTGTAATTTTTTGTACTATACATTTTTGTAGTTTTTTTTCACATGGGGGTCAGTGGGGGAAGTTTAAATATAAAAGGGGTCCGTGGGTCAAAAATGTTTGGGAACCACTGGTCTACATTGTACCCGCGTGAAGCATTTTTTTCAAAACTTTTAACCGGCCTTCAAAAAACGAACTGTGTTAACATCCTTATATTATATTTTATTTTAATGAATACAAATTAAACATTGACTATTAATCATCATGGTTAACGTCTTTGTTTACGTCATGTGTACGTGAACGCTTGGAACATATGCCCATTACTGAACCGGTTCCTTCCAGAAAATGCATTTTTTAAAATTTGACAACTATGTAGATTTCTTACCTACGTACTATACGAAAACATCTAAATGCACCCTACTTTCATTTATATTGACACGAGTGACAATAATCTTAATCCACATGACTTGTCTGTATCAAGTATCCTTCTGTGATATTTAAAATTAATGCCTTAAAAACTGAGCTAAGAAGAAAAGTTGTTTTGTGCTCATCTCGAATTGCGATGTCAGAATTTGATGCATTAAATAAAGTTAATGAATACTTGACAACTTTAAAATGGGCTCATTTATCATTATATCTAGAATGGCCAGGGGCGTTTGACCAAAAACCAACCGAACAATTATATCAAACTGAAAAAGTTTATAATTCTATCAAATAGATTCCACCCTCCCTCCTTTTTTTTTAAAAAAGAAAACGGATATTCTGTGTAGTTTTGACTTAAAATATCTACACATAATCCAATTCAGATCATTTTTAGACACTTGTCATGCTTGTAAAACTCACCATCAGCATTTTTTTTTGGGGGGGGGGCTAACAACGACCCCCAAATCCCCGAGTCATGTGAGCAGTACCTAGAGTCTTGTGGTAACGCACACATAAACTTGTATATTTTGGGGTAACGGGCAAAAAAGTTCGCCGACGGAGCTGCGGTTACATCACAAATGATTTGATGTCAACATCAAACGACACAGTGTAACAATTTCATATGTTATCTTGTGAGTTCTCAAACTTAAGGATTATAATTAGATTTAATTTTCGTCTCTTGATAGCTTACGCCAACCAGCGTCTGGTGGCCTACCGACCGGCACATTGAGAAGCCGTGATTAAAAAAAAAGTCATTAAATAAATTGTAAGCCACCAAATATTTCAGTGGAAGTTTTATTTAAATTTACCCTTTTGATGTGACGTCACATTTCTTCAACCCCCTCCCTCCCCCTCGTCAAACATCGTCACAAAAGTGTGACCCCCCTCCCCCCCTAGGAGCGTGACGTCAATTATGGACGGCCCCTTATTGAACTTTAATTTGATTGCACTGATTTCAATGAATAAAGTTTACAATATTAATATTATGATGGAAAAATATTTTTAAATTATAAATATAACTAAAAATGAAATATTTCCCCCCCCCCTTTTAGACCAAATTTTGCAGAATGCCTGTAAGCCTTAAGGATTTTGAAAGTTTTGTGAAAAGCTTTGACCAAGACGGAGTGCAAGGCATTATTAGAAATGGCTATGCATTCTACCTTTATACCAGATGTGCTATCAAGAAGGAAGGGATGAACGTTGCTCTCATTGCACTGGACGAAGCCTAGAAGCCTGCCGGAAAGATTAAAGCTATATTTGAACCCAAACAGGGATTCGTTCCAGTTTTATCACGGCAGTATACTTGTATTGTTTTTAAAAATATTTCATTTCTAAAAAGAAATTTAAGTGTCAACTGGATGAAAATCCATGATCTTTTCTTTCAGCCTGCAACTGCAAGGACATCAGTCCAAATAATTTATAAAGAAAAAGATGGAGCCATTCAGCTCTTCTGACATTACTCCAGTAATACATAATGAAATCATTATTCTACAAATATCACAGATTATTCCACAGTCTTTAGAGTGATCTGAGATTAATAAGGACTCAGACCATCAAGAGGAAGACAGAGAGGGTTTCTGAGCTTAGATGCGAGAAGTCAGCACTGAAGACCTTTTATTAAACATTAGTCATTGCCAAATGTCACAATAAATTATATATTAATTTCTTAATTTTTTTCTTTTCAGGAGCTATTCATCTTTTGCCTCAGATAAGATTGTTATTTATTCTTTGCACTGATTTACAAATAATAACATCTTTTTGGTTTGAGTTATAACAAAATGCCTTTATTTTACATTGTTAAATCTTTGATTTTTGTTTAAAATTAATAAATATTTTTTTATTTCCTTTTTTGCAGGTTTTCTTTCAAGTTTCCATTTGAATGATTGATATAAGCATTATATTAATTATATTTGTTTTGCTAATTCTCAAACTGACATTATAATAATTTTGAAAATATTTATTTTTTATATATATTTTTTGTACCCTTGTGGTACATATATAAAAATTTACAAAATAAAATTTTGAGCAGCTATCTAGACCATTTGTTGCTAATTGTGTTGTATATTGGATTAAGAATGTATGCTGAAAATTTGGTGCAGTTATCTATACAAATAAAAAAAGTTGTGAATGAAAGCGTAACGTAAATTGAATTAGGGTCACAAGTTTTTTAAGTTAATTATATAGGTTATATAAGGGGCAAAAAAAAATCGACTAAAAATTCACAACTTCACTTCTATAAAAGATAGAAGGAAAAAACAAGTGGTTTTGAAAAGGTCTTAGCAAGCCCTTTAAAATGATATATTATTTAAGCCTTTAGGACCACATTTAAATTTTCTGTCAAAGTAGAACAATAATTGACAATAATACTTATTTAAAATAGTTGATGTAGTCAAGTATCCCCAAAACCTTACATTTTTTTTATATCTCAGAAAACAAAGTCAGATTTACAAATGCAAATGAAATATCTATTTTTATTGCTTGTTAGTTAGTCTTTTATATCTTAAGTAACTTAAAATAACTTAAAATAGTGTTATTAATATTGTTTAGCCCTTAGATTAGATCAAATTTGAAGATAATTGGCTGAGGTACATAGAAGGAAGTTTCGGCCATCTTGAAAAATAGGAAAAAACCATTGGTGAATTTTTTGAAAAATAAAAAAAACATTTTGGGCGAGGTTGGGGGGATGGGACTTTGTCAATTCTTATAGATATTTGGATGCTGATTACAGTGGTTATCATTAAAATCGCGAGTGGTGGCGAACGAAAGAGATATTTTTATTATTTTATATAGTATAATATAGTTATTATACTGTAACTCATCTTATCTTATCTTATCTATACAGACGCTCCTTCTATGCAGAAGATAGTTGCGTCCACAGACCATGACAGATGATCTGTTGGCAAGTGATGCAGCATTCACGGGCCACGGCTTTGTGGGTTCCACGCATTACCCAGCCGCCTAACTACATGTAGTGTTAGGTACCCATTCGGAGCGGGGTGACTCAGGGACGCCCTAGGCCCCGGGAACAAACCCTTGCCTTCACACGGATTTGAACCCGTGACCATCGGTACGACAGTCCAGTGCGCTGCCACTCGACCACCGCATCTAATTACATTTTACTAACAAAATTCAGCCAAAAAAAATTGGAGAACATAGTAATATTTAGTAATAATCAGCATCCAATTATCTTTAAAATGATATATCCCACATCCATTTTAATCAAGAAATTACACAGAAAAATGCAATTATTCTGACACACATACGCATTGTTTACATTTTAAAGTGGACAAAAAGTTGAACAAGGGGCATATAACTCCTCAAAGATTTTTCACTAAGTGAAAAATGATTTATCCAAGTAGGCTTAGTAGGCTAGGCCTACCTACCAATACACAATCAAGTGACTAAGAGGGTTAATTTCGTCCTAGTCCTAAGCCGCATAAGCTCAAGCGATTATGTAATTTTAAGTCAAGTATACTGTTTTAAGGTTTCAGATTGTTAAAAATTAATTCATTAGCATTGCATTCATTATGATTATCAACAATTGTAAATAGCCAAGTGAAGTACTCAATATTAAAGTTAAATTTAGTTTTAAAGTACCGTCATTGTGACTGTCGTGCTTGCTTATAATTTCTCAAGTACTGAAACCTATAGCATCGATAACTACACGAATTATCTGTTAACAGATTAAGTACAAGTACTTTTTCTCAACCTGTTAGTTAGAAATAGAATAAAATCTATAAAAGTGAATACATTCTCAATTTTCAAGAAATTTACTATGACCTTACCAAACTCTTCAGGGCAACACTGCCGACAGAAATCTTCACAATGAGAAATTAAGGAAAATAAGCAATTTGGGAACGTTATTTTCAAATTTCGCATATAAAAATGTACATTTAAAATTAATTTCACTGGGGGAGGCAGGAGACATTCATGGTTTTAATTAAAAACGTAATTTTAGAAAGTCGTTATGATGTACATTGCTATTGAAAAAAATGTCTGGGATTAGGACTTTCAAACTGTTTTCAACTTTAAGTACTTCCTTGATAAATGATCATAGATTTGAAAAAGTTATTAAAAAATCAAACAAAACCTTAGGCTTTATAAAAAGGAACTTTAACAAATGTAATAGAGATATAAAACTAAAATGCTACCTCACTTTGGTGAGACCTGCACTAGAATATGCATCTTCTGTATGGGACCCATCCACCAAAGAAAACATTGATAAACTAGAACAAATTAAAAAAAGAGCTGCCAGATTCATTACTGGAGAATATTCGAAACTGACAAGAGTAACACCATTAGTTAAATCATTAAACCTTGAAACACTAGAGGATAGAAGAACCAAGAGCAAAGTAGAGGAAATTCAGAAGACGTGGTTCTATCTTTAAAACAAGAAGTACAACGAGAAATGTTTTTATCCATGGATGGAATTATAAAAGAAAAGAAAATAACGCTTGATGAGTTGCATTTTCTTGTAAGAATATATTCGTATATAATACCATGTAACTTACTAAATGAAGCATTTGAACATCAAATAAATTACTTTATTTAACATTGACAGTTCAATATGGAAAGAAAAATGATACAGGTTTTTATGGCTGTACCTACACTACAAGAAGAGGCATTATGTTAGAAAAACGGGGGAAAAGGCACCTTTGATCTATTAAAATTTATTCAACAGTATAGAAAAATTGGAAAATTCTATACCCAACATTGTTATTTTGCTATGAATTTTTTCAACTATTGCTATCAATGTCGCTAGTTGTGAAAGGAGCTTCTTGAAAATGAAGTTGATAAAAAATTATCTTCCTTCCACAATGAGCGATTAAAGACAACAAAATATTGCGATACTGTCCATAGAACAAGATAATACAAATAATTTTAATTTTGACAGCGTAATACACGATTTTTCTATTATGAAAGTAAGAAAGTAAATGTATAAATATGTTAACATACTAATGTACAGAGGCGTAACTGGGGTTTTGACGCCCTTGGCTAATTTATTTTTGGCGCCTTTTATTTAAATAAAATTTAAAAATTAGAGATTTAGCGGCGCCCTTTTGGTGCTGGCCGGCGCCCTTGGCAACCGCCCCAATGTCAAGCCGTTGTTACGCCACTGCTAATGTATACAATTTCTTTGTTTGTAAAAACAAATCATTTATTTATAAATACAACATAAAAGAATAGTAATAGTAATTGGTAATGGTTTGTTGTTGTTTTTCTTTTGGGGGGGGGGTGTAAATTTTGAATATGTTTTGTCTCATGGTGGGGGGGGGACGGGACCTGCGAGCTCAGTAACTTTCTTGTGGCCTTTAAAAAAGTATCTTGTATTTTTATAAATATGTATTTATAGGTATACAAACTTATGCGGCCTCTTTTATTACTGCTTACATAAATATGGCATGCAATGGTAAACATGTTCCCTACCTTTACTTCGTATCAATTACAATTATTTATTCATGTTCATTAATTTTTAAAAACCATAATATAATCGACTAAGTGGCCGTCCATAAATGAAGCACGCTATTTAAGCTAACTGAAGTTCCTCCCTCCCTCGTCACACGTCGTCACAAAAGCGTAGACTCCTTCTTCAATAAGACGTCACAAAGACGTATTTTCTGTTTGAAAATGAACATGTTTCAAATTAAATTTTTGCATTTAAGTATGTTTTTAGTGTAAGGCTGCATTCTAATATCGTAACACGCGTTTTACATAAACGTCATTAAATAAAGTGTCAGTAATCAAATATTTAAGTGGACATTTATTTAAAGTTGCAAGTTTTGACGTGACGTCACATTTCTTAAACACCTCCCCCCTTCGTCACATATCGTCACAAACCTGAGCCTCCCTCCCCCCAGGTGCGTGACGTCATTTATGGATGGCCCCTAAAAAGGGCGGCAAATTGGAGACCGCCCCGGGCGGCAAAAGTTCTAGCTACGCCACTGCGTGGGTCGCATACACATTCTTTACCAGTGGTTCCCAAATTGGTTCCTACGGACCCCCAGTGGTCCCCGGTAAAATTTAGGGGGTCCTTGTAAAATTAAAATTGATTTGGGGGTCCCTGAACAACGTCAAGTGGTCCGAGCAGGGCTTAATAATTAATATTAAATAATAATATTGTTATCCATTTTTATCAACGTGGAAATTAAAATAAATGAAAATAAATAAAATAGTATATGAATGCTTTTTAAAAACAAAATATATTAGGGGCCGCCAATAAAGTACGTCACGCTATTTTTTACAATTTTTGACCCCCTCCCCCCCCCCGTCACAAACTGTCGCATATCACGGGACCCCCCCCCCTTTAGAAGTACGTCACTTTTTCGGGGTAAAAAATTTAATTATCACCTATTTAAAATATTTAATTTAATACATAAACAAAAAAAAACAAGTTTTTGACTATAAATCCTTTATATAGTAGACATAACTAAAAGAATGTTTATTAAAATACGCAGCGCAAGAAAATCCAAAAATACTTAATTTTAGTTATGTCTCGTAAATTAGGCCTATGTTTAATATAATGCGCACCGATCGAAAATATATATTTAAAACGTAACGTCAATATAATACGCACCGCGACACTTTATCCCAAAAAATAACATGATACATAGAAATAAAAAAAAATCTAAAAATTCAATAATTTAATGACGGTACATGCGATTGATCTGAAATGTTGATACATCATTTTTATCATCGGCACAAAACTGCCTTTAAAATTTCGACAAACAAACAAGCAATCAACCAGACACCACGAGTTAATATAAAGGATTTAAATACACTTCACTATTAAACTGTATTAAAATATAAAATTTCCACTTAAAAGTAGAGATGTACCGGATTCAAAATGTTCAAATCCGGCCCGAGATGAATTTGGCCAGATTTATGAAGTGAAATCCGGCTGGAGCCGGAATCAGATTTGTTAAAATGGCCGGATTCCGGATTTGTCTGGGCCATTATGAATATATATTTAAATAGGGATCTACCAGCCAGACAGATTTATGAAGTGAAATCCTGCCGAAGCCGAAGCTGGATTTTTAAAAATAGTCGGATTCCGGATTTTCCGGAGCTGGAGCCTAAATCCCGTACACCACCACTTAAAAGAATTATCAGATTATTAAAATTACTTTAATAGTAGAATAGTTAATTGTCAAGAGTTGTTACAGTTATTCAATAAACAATAACTCAATCTAGATCGAATTTGAAAACAAAATTAGACTTGGCAATTATATAATACACATCATTTATCTGTTACCTTTTCATTTACAATTGGTGAGGTCAAGTTTTAGATAATCTTCGGATTATGCATTCTATTGATACAGGATGAGAAGTAGATTGGCGAAACTTGACCTCAACCAGTGATTAAATAATAAGGAAACAAAACAATTTGACTAAAAAAAGACTAGATTGAAAAAGTATGTGACCAACTCTTGTGCTATATTGAATCTGTTTTATTATGGTCCTATGAATTATGTTTCATTCAAAAATATTCACTGGACATCATCTTACAACGGTGAATTGAAGTTTTCATCCATAGTTACGACTGACATCAATCTTTCACCATCATCGTTTTCTGGAAGGATAATTGCAGACACATCAACTAGTACTCATCTAGCCACTCAACAGCCTCTGTATGTGCATTTGCTCTTCTGACAATAACTGCAATGGGTTCTCTTTGCCTTCTAGAAGCGATTCTCAAAGGACGGATGCGTTTTATCTGAATTGATTCTTGAACAGTTTGGGTGGGCACATTCTCCTGAGCCCGAGGTTTGTGATGCCCTGTATGTTTCTTCAATATTGTTTGTGAGGCAAAATATAAGTGACATTCTTTGCAAAGTCGATAAAATAAGCTGGTAATCATATGGTTGTACTTTGAAAACGCATGTTGATCTTGGCATAATGACATCAACTTTGAGAGTTTGTGACACAAACAAGGAAATTTATGAGAATCTTCATCTGCTCTTTCTGAAGCTCTAAGTCCATCAGTTGGTTGGTTGATTGGGATTAGAGGAGGAAAGAATCTTGAAGGTAAAAAGCTGAAATATGAGCTTCGTACTTTGTCGCAACATTTTATGTCCTGATATTTCACAATTTGAGTGAAATATTGGCTGGTGCTAACATGATTGTCAAACCATTCCCGATCCTTCGATATTAGTCCTGCTGCATCCAATTCAGATTTATAAACAACACACTCGGGCAGAGCCGTCTTACTGCATAGGCCCGTTTGGGTAATTGCCCGGGGGCCCACGAGCATATGGGGCCCTATGCGAATATGTTGTAGGGTTTCCGAAAACCCGTATAAAATTTAGTATTATTTTATAAAAATCTCATATTTTATGTTTATATGCGAACTTGCCGTTTAAGTTTATCAATCACTTCCAACCTTGACTTTTTAAAATCCCTTATATTAACTTCACCGCCGTCTCTCTCTGTCTGTCGTCATCTCTGTCTCTCTGTCTTGGGCGGGCGGAAAAACAAAAGTCAAAAATGACCCACTACCCGTGAAGCTATCGAGCTGAAATTTGGCACACGGACCCATGTCACCTAACAATGCATCGTATCAAAATTTCCGATCGATCGAACGTTCCATAATTAAATTAATGCATTTTTAGTTTATCTCTATACGAGGTATGTAATTCAATTTCACGGTTTGTTATTGTTTTTTTTTCAAGTGAGAGCTCAGTTCGCGCGTTGACGCGACCCATCGAAGTACAGGCGTGCTTTTGTTTACATTTTACGTGTAACGCTGAGCTCGGTCCAGCTTTCGGTGACCAGATCTTTCCCCTCTCCCCCCCCCCGGGTTATAAAGCAAATGGAAGTTAAGACAGATTCAGTCTGTAAATGTTTGTCGATCGAACGTACCGTAATTAAATTAATGCATTTTTAGTTTATCTATATAAACTATATGTAGCGGTTGCTATTGTTTACATTTTACGGGTCACTTGACTTCACGCCAGCCATGTGTGAACACATCTCGTGTTTTAACCAGGTGTTGAGTTAACGCGTTGTCCAAACCCCCTCCCCTTCCCCCAGTTTTAAAGCCAGGGGAGATAATTTCGGTTTCAGTCTGTAAATGTTTGTCGCGTTTGAATATAATCAATACTTTTAGTTATGTCTCATATATAAGGGATTTATAGTCAAAAATTTTGTTTTTACGGGGTTGTTTTATAAAATCCCTTATATTAACTTCACCGGCGTCGCTGTCGTCATCTCTGTCTGTCTTGGGCGGGCGGGCGGAAAAACAAAAGTCAAAAATGACCCACTTACCGTGATCCAATCGAGCTGAAATTTGGCCCACGGGCCCGTCTCACCTAACAATGCATCGTATCAAATTTTCATATCGATCGATTGTACCGTAATTAAATTAATGCATTTTTAGTTTATCCTTATATGAGGTATGTAATTCAAATTCACTGTTTGTTATTGTTTTTTTCCCACGTGAATGTTTGAGTTGACGCTTAGACGTCGACCGTCGTGCCGACACCCCCTCACGTCCCATCCCCCGTTAAAAGACAGGGGACATCACTCGGTGTCAGTCTGTAAATATTTGTGACGTTGGAACATAATCAATACTTTTAATTATGACTAAAATATAAGGGATTTATAGTAAAAAACTTTGTTTTTACGGGTTATTTTATTAAATCCCTTATATTAACTTCACCGCCGGTCATCTCATCATCTCATGGGCTGGGCGGGCGGAAAAAGAAAAGTCGAAAATGACCCACTTTCAGTGATCCGATCGAGCTGAAATTTGGCACACGGACCCGTCTTACCTATCAATGCATAGTATCAAAATTTCAGATCGATCGATCGTAGCGTAATTAAATTAATGCATTTTTAGTTTATCCTTATATGAGGTATGTAATTCAAATTCACTGTTTGTTATTCTTTTTTCCCACGTGAGATTTGAGTTGACGCTTTGAGGCGACCCATCGACGTACCCGCGTGCTTTTGTTTACATTTTACGTGTCATGCTGAGCTCGGTCAAGCGAATCGGTTACCAGACTTTTCCCCCTCTACCACCCCCCCCCAGGGTTATGAAGCAAAGTTGAATTAAGACAGATTCAGTCTGTAAATATTTGTAAATACTATTAGTTATGTCTCATATATAAGGGATTTATAGTCAAAAACTTTGTTTTTACGGGTTTGTTTTATTTACTAGTCTTATATTAGCTTGCTTTGTAAGTTTAATCGGAACCGTCCGTCCAACCGTCCAACTATTTGTTTATAATTTTTTCACGTGCCCAGTTCACGCGTTGACGCCGACCGTCACTGTTCACACCCCCTACCGTCCCTGCGCCCAGGGAAGATAAAAACCAGGGGAGATAATTCTGTTTCAGTCTGTAAATGTCGCGTTTGAGCATAATCACTACTTTTAGTTATGTCTCATATATAAGGGATTTATAGTCAAAAGGTAAGCTGGCTTTGTACTTACTGTAAAATGCGTAGACTAAAAAGTAGAAAATTAGTGCATTTTTAATATAAGACTAGTTTTTAAAAAGTGTTTTTAAGGTTAATTATTTTCATGTGATGTGAGAGCTCAGTTCGCGCGTTGACGCGACCCATCGAAGTACAGGGGTGCTTTTGTTTACATTTTACGTGTCACGCTGAGCTCGGTCAAGCGATCGGTGACCAGACCTTTCACCTCCCCCCCTGGTTATACAGCAGGAGTTAAGGCAGATACAGTCTGTAAATGTTTGTCGCGTTTGAAGATGATCAATACTTTTAATTATGACTCATATATAAGGGATGTATAGTCAAAAACTTTGTTTTTACGGGTTTGTTTTATTTATTGACGAAAGTGAAAGCTCTCTAACGCGCCGGTTTAAAAATGTAGGTCACAATACAGTATTAGCTATGTAGGAATACTGTAACACTATGCGTTGGTTCCAATTTAATTATAGCATGCTTCATCAGTTGGTTACGACTCTGTAAATCAAAAATAATTTATTAAAACCAAATATATATTTCCAGATTAATAATCCTTTTATGAGAAATGAAACGCAATGTTTTGAGTGGATCAAAACAGAGGAGGTGAGCTGCAGAGGAGAAGGAAAAATAATTATAAGTAAACTTCCAAAATTAACATCATGGCTCAACACGGGTGCAACAACTGCTACTCATACCATTCCTTCAGATATAGCTTTCACATCAACATACATTCCTGCTACCAATCAACCAGTTTCAGCAGATATACCTCCTGTGTCTGTTGCTGCTTCTAGTGACATTTTAAAAGAGGAAATTACCAAATCTGTATATGTAGAAGTAAAGGAGTTTGCAATAGACGAGACAGATCCGGGGCTATGGAACATTAATGACTCTAACACAATAGATTACTGGATTCGTAGTGGGCCCTCATCATGTCAGAATCATGATAATAACTCAAACTCACGCAGATTGTATAAAACAGCTGGCGTAGAGAATATGACGGCAAGGTATTTAACTGACAATGTGCTCAAACGAGAACTACGGAATGGAGAATTTGTAAAACGTAAATGGGCACTCTTTTCACCATCCCAAGGTCGTTTGTATTGCTTTGCATGTCGCTAGTTGTCCATGAAAGAATCTGCTTTTGCTACTAATACATGTAATATTTTATGGTGCTTATTTTATTTTTTTTTAATGTAAATATCTGTTTTTGTGTGTAATTTTGATTTTGTTTTGTAAATATCATAAGTAATAATATAAAACATGTCTTTTCTCTGTTTTTCATGTTTAATATTGATAATAGTTGAAGCTGTACAGCATGCATCTCTTTTAACTTTACAAAAATTTTGTTGAAATTAGTATAGTGACAATAAAATAAATAATACATTATTTTTAATATTATCAAATATTTAATTTTTATTCCTGCGGTGGCAGCACTCTTTCTTTGCCCAGGGACCCAACACTATTTCTTTGCCCGGGGGCCCAAATTGGTGCAAAGACGGCTCTGCACTCGGGTGATAAGCATTTCATGTTATTTTGACATAAAACTAATTCAAATGTTTAACAAATGTTTGAAAATTATTTTCAAAGTTATTTAAATTCTACTTTAAAAATTTTTTAAAAATAAATTAGAAAAAAAAATATATACAGATAAATGTGTGACATCACAATGGCCTGACACAAACTGTCACACTTTCTTCTTACAACCCCACCTGAGCGTGACGTACTTTATGGACGGCCTCTAAGCTGCATATTACGCATTTTTGTTTGGTTTAGTTTCTGGGCCTTTTATTCCATAAAGAAATATTTTAGTCCCGAATCTTCATTGAAAACGTTTCCTCGGCATCCACTTTTCTCTTCTTTATTCCATAAAAAGGATTGAAGTAAACTTGAACTTAAAATGAAAAGACATTGAATGATAGACATACCGTAATTAAAATCATATTGAAATACTAGAAACGCAGAATAAGTTGGGTCACTGGCAATGTTCCCTTTCAGCTGCGCGGTTGCTCGGCCGCGCGGCCGCGCAGCAGTTTAGAATTACCGCTCAGCTAATTTTGTAAATTATTACACAAAAAATGGATGCTGTGCAACTCTGCACACGAGATTTTCTACGTTGCACACTGACCAACGAACCTTAGAGGGAACATTGGCCACTGGTTAAGCCACGTTTTACCAAAAGAACTAAGAGAGTCGATAAGCTTTGGTAACAGAGTATGTGACTTTAAAAGATTTTTTTAAATATAAATAAAGCGGGTCTAAAAAATAAAAAAAAGCAACACCAAAAGCAACGTAGTTCACTTGCTTATGTATATTTAGTGTGTTTACACGGCAAAGGTAAAGTCAGCTCGTAAGCTCCCACCAACTGGAGGACTAGGAGAGGTGTGAAGTAAGGAAACATTATTTTACACAGAAAGTCAAAATAATGTTTAAAAATAGTAAATTTAAGGCACAAAGCAGCCATATCTCGGTACGTATAATCATCTTCTCGTATTCTAAATTTAATTTTTTCCCCATTACTTCGTTGTCGTAGGGGGTTCTAATGTTTCCATTAGAACTTTCTCGGGGCTTGGTAGGCTTGGCGGTGCCCATCTCCTCTGCAAGTCAGACTTCTTAGCAATAGTCATTCATCAATACTTTTATTGTGGCTTAATATGTAAATTGTATCAAAAAGTATCGTGTACCATTTGTTCTATTAAGCTTATTCACCATTCAAGTACCCTTTTCTGGCCGGACAAGAGGGCGTCACGTGTCGGATCCGTGTCATTGGTCGTAGTTTTGTGACCATTGCTCTTAAGGATTAAAGCGATTGAATGGAGATATGGGGGTAATATCTTGCACAAATTGCTAGATTTCGCAATGTTCCTTTTAATCAAAATATGTCATTCTGTAGCCATCAAATTTAAATAGTCTTTGGGGCTGTCCATAAAATACGTCAACAAAATAGGGGGGAGGGGGTCTGAAAATTGTTGACAATTGTTGACAAGGGGGAGGGGGAGGTCAAGAAAAGTTGACGTCGACAATCTTACTTTTAAAAAAATAAATTTAATTACTTAACAAAGGAAAATTAGGAAGTGTTTGTAGTGTTTACACAATCGTCCAACCTTCAGTATTTTAATGAAACTAACTATATTCATACTTTTAAAAACCGTGCTGTGCTTTAAAGAGACCCCAGTTAGATCTAAATATAGACACACGAGATGTTTACTCGTAACACTAGTATTTTCTCTAAGTTGTTGTTTGTTGTTTATTATATGAGTGGACGCTAACTTCGCTTTGAAGTAAACCGAATTATTGAGTTACCAGTTGAGACAGACGAGCAAATGTTGTATATCTACCCCCCCTTCCTTTCCATTCCTATCCCCAACATACTTAAAATTCACATAATCTATTATTGGGTTTTAACAAAAATAATTTTCAGTCGCTCATGATTTTCATTGTAATAACAAACATAAATGAACGTTAAAAATCTGGACAGAATCAAAACGTTGAAAATATTTTTGTCTTATTTACATTTTAATAGTTGAAGGAAGCGCTTGGTTTGTATGTGGTTGGTGATGTAAACTGTTCAATTTCTTGTTCCCGTTTCGATAAAAATCCACAAAATATGGCAACAAGATGCAGGAATCGAAAATATAAAGAAGAAAATAGAAGCTTTCAACCAGAAAGGGAAGATGATTTAGACGTAATCAAAGATGGTTTCCATTTTTCTATGAACATTGTTATGGAACCTTCTGCTGCTGAAAAATGAAATGGAGCTGTCAGAGTTACAGGAAGATCAGGGCTTGGCGATGATACACAAATCACAATCTGTGATGGATTTCTGGAAGTTCGTGCCAGAAGTAAAATATCCTCAACTTAAGAAAGCTGTTTGTTGACTTATATCCATTTTGGGTACAACCTACTGGTGTGAATCTTTGTACTCCAAAATGAAGTTTATAAAATCAAAGCATCGAGCCGTAAATAGTAATCAGCACCTGACAGAACTTCTACGAACCACTACTACTAGCTACCAACCGAATTTAAAGAAACTTGCTAGTGCAAAGGCTTCTTACCATAATCATAAAAATTAATATTCACAGTGAGTCTTATGCAATGTGTTTCTATTTATAAATTTTCATTTTTAAATGTTTGTTAATAGAGTAACTGCAACGCATAAATTTCTTCTCCATAGGGTTATGATTAAAACAATTGAAATGTTCAAGCCATTAAATTCAAATAAAAAATAATTTTGAAAAATGAATCACAAAAGGAATTTTTCATTGTGAGTGGGGACCAATGTTCTCTCTAAGGTTCGCTGGTCCATGTGCAAACTAAAAAAAACTCGTGTGCCAAGTTGCATAACATTCACTTTGTCTGCAATATTTTACAAAATTTTGTTGCGCTGTAATTCTCAACTGCATGCGTCGGTCAGATATCTGCGCAGCCGCGCAGCTTAAAGGGAAGATTTGTGGGGATGTGAGCGATAATGTCTCAATGCGGCTCTCAAAATTTTTGAATATTAATAAAATGGCTCTTGTTCGTTCGTTCGTCCGTCGATACGACGAGGACCACTCTAGTCATCCGAGGGTTGTCTGCGTGCGCAGATGGCTGATTAGGCCGATCCTTGCACGAAAGACTCTTACTTACAACAGGTTTGACCATCCCTGCTCTAGACACTCTGATAGAAATAGATCCTCCTCAACTTAAATTGCCAACCGTGTGTTCATCCTATATATTTTAGTTCATTGTCGAGTGTTTCCTTCTCTTAAAAAATCTACTTTGAAAAAAAATGTCTTTTCGCCACGTACCATTGTTATTACTTAAGGATCTTATTATTGCTCTGTCAATCGTCTTGGAACGCCAGCAGACATTTAAAAACGAAGAAGAGCTTCAGATGGGGTAGCAAAAAAAAACTGTGCAAATCGTGAACTTATGCAGTGAATATTCACCTTAGAACTAGCTTTTTATTGTGAAGTAACAAACTTAATTTAAAAAAACAAAAAAACAAGTTTTTCACTATAAATCCTTTAAGTACGAGACGTAACTAAAAGAATATTCATTATAATACGCAGCGCCAGACCATCCAGAAATACAAAATTGCAGTTGTGTCGTAAAACATGTTTAATATAATGCGCACCGATCAGGAATATGTTTATAAAAAGAGTTGTCAATAAAATATGCACCTTATTGCGCGACAGAAAGGTTGTTCAATATAATGCGCACCGCGACGCTCTATCTCAAAAAATAGCATGATACATAGGAATAAATAAAATAATCTAAAAAATCAATAATTTAATTACGGTACATGCGATCGATCTGAAATTTTGATACATTGTTTTTATTATGGGTACGAAACTGCCTGCAAAATTTCAGCTCGCTAGCTTACGAGCAAGTGGGTTAAAAATCGATCAAAAGTTTTGGCAACAAGCAATCAAGCAATCAAGGGTGCAGACACCACGAATTAATATAAAGGATTTAAAAATACGGAAATCCCGGAAAGGGTAAATGTATGTTATATCTTATTGTCAATATGTGCATTAATTTTATTGATTTCTTTGGATCCTATGTCTTCATACAGATAATATGCGACACCAAGAATTCTCAATATTATGGGATTAATATTAATTCAAACCCTGAAATCATTTATGTGGATAAGCAACATTATAAATAATGTAGGACGGGTAGGACGCAATAGTCTTCTGTTAGAAGGAGCATCAGTAATAGATTTGTGACTTAATTAAGGCGGTTTATTCACTCTATTTCGATTCAACAGCAAGACAACATGTGGGTTAAAAAATAATAATAATTTTAAACACGCTTATTTCCAATGCACTAAAAAGGAGAAAATAAATTATTCGCACACATTACGATTTCCTTTCAATTTCTACACAAATAAAAGCGTGGAATATTTTTTACAAATGTCATAAGTAATGACAGCTAACAGCTACGAGAGAAGATTCTCTAAAATTAGATTAATGAAAAATAAAATAACCAACAGTGATAAATACACCAAGATTGACTAATCCATGACTAATTTGGCTCTAGAGCATAATATGGGTGACAGCATTTATACATCAAAGATTGTGCCAAGAGGAAGGTAGACAACTTCAATTTTAGATCAAGAAATGAAAGATTTTGTATTCCTCTCTAAAACTAAAATTATCTTTTTTTTAAATAGAATTAACATATTTTACCGTGGCAAACCTGGCTCTTTCCCCGACCGGCAGATAACCACGCTACGCCGCTACTAACACTGAATAATACGCAATCAAAAGCTATTCATCTTAACTGTAAAAATGTAATCTAAGCGGCCGTTTGTAGCTTTAGATCCAATGGCATAACTTTCAATATTATTATTCACATCTTTTCAGGTATTGTCTTTTCTGTCACTGGATCATTATTCTTTCAACACTTTGTTGTCTCGATATTTTCGGATTACTTTGGGCGCTATTATTTGTAAATATTTCCATGCTACATGTCTACGTATCTCGTATAGCTATCGTGGGTAGCTTGATGATGCGGTTTTCTTCTCAAAACTAAAACCTATTTAGATCATCAATCAGAATCAGAAATAGGTATAAGAAAAAGATATTACCGTAAAACATATTATGCCGATCACGCAGTTACATAATAAACAATTTTTTAAAATATAAATATATATGTTTATTGAAGTAGAAAACAAAATCATACACAAAATGACAAGAAACAACCGTGTTGGTGGATAATGTTCATGTAATGTAGTGTAACTTCAAAACTTTGTACATATGAAAATTTTAACTCATGCACATAATCTATTATAATTATACATTATCATACATTTAAAAATATTATTAAAATATGGATTCATGTAGTTATTTATAACACATAAACGCATTTTAAAAAAAATGTGTGTGGTCCATGCACAGGTTTTTGTATTAATGTTGCACCAGTCTGTTCTACTCGTGGAGTTCTCCTGTCAAAAGTCACTTATACTTATAGCCTATAGCTCCCGTCCTCATCGACACTCACTGAAAATCAAAAGTAATAGATAATTATAATAATATTATTATTTTAAATTTAACACAACACTGTCAAAATATTTTGTTTATTTTTTAAAAACATAATACATTGTTTTGTTAGAAATTGCAATGTTAACATTTGAACGATAATCAGTGATGCGATAAAAAGAACTTCTCTATGGAGGTAGATAACTTCTCTATGGATGGATATAACTTATCTATGGAGGGAGATAATTTCTCTATGTAGGGAGATAACTTATCTATGGAGGGAGATAATTTCTCTATGGAGGGAGATAACTTATCTATGGAGGGAGATAATTTCTCTATGGAGGGAGATAATTTCTCTATGGATGGATATAACTTATCTATAGAGGGAGATAATTTCTCTATGGATGGATATAACTTCTCTATGTAGGGAGATAACTACTCTATGTAGCGAGATAACTTCTCTATGTAGGGAGATAATTTCTCTATGGAGGTAGATAACTTCTCTATGGGGGGAAATAACTTCTCTATGGAGGGAGATAACTCCTCTATAGATGGATATAACTTCTATATGGAGGGAGATAACTTCTCTATGGAGGGAGATAACTTATCTATGGAGCGGGATAATTTCTCTAAGGATGGAGATAACTTCTCTATGGATGGAGATAATTTCTCTATGTAGGGAGATAACTTCTCTATGTAGGGAGATAATTTCTCTATGGAAGTAGATAATTTCTCTATGGAGGGAGATAATTTCTCTATGTAGGGAGATAACTTCTCTATGTAGGGAGATAACTTCTCTATGGAGGGAGATAATTTCTCTATGGAGGTAGATAACTTCTCTATGTAGGGAGATAATTTCTCTATGGAGGTAGATAACTTCTCTATGTAAGGAGATAACTTCTCTATGTAGTGAGATAATTTCTCTATGGAGGGAGATAATTTCTCTATGGAGGTAGATAACTTCTCTATGTAGGGAGATAACTTCTCTATGTAGGGAGATAACTTCTCTATGTAGGGAGATAACTTCTCTATGGAGGGAGATAACTCCTCTATGGATGGAGTTGTGTAATATTTGTTTTATTTGGGTTTTTTATACTTATATAATGCTAAAATTTAATTAGTTATTTGAAACGAACGTTTATGTAATGCATTTTGAGTATTTAAGTATTTATTAACACAATAATCAATATAATACCGATCACTTGGCTTCTCTATAATCAGCTCAAATCTGTGTTTGTCATATTTGTTAGCGTCACAAGTTGGTGAGGTTTTGAGTGTGCATTGGCGGCACTCAGAGTCATACATCTGGTACTCTTCACATTGTTGTTCACGGACCTCTCCTGCAATTTGTTTAAATGTGTCTTAAGTCTTATGTAATATTTTTTATCATTCACATCTAACTTTGATTATGATTTATCTTATCTGTTTACAGACGCTCCTTCTATACAGAAGATTATTGCGTCCTACGCCTATTTATGGTTTGTGTCTAGTCCTGAATTTTTATTAGAGATTTATACGTTGATAAAGTGTTGGTTTTCCTGGATTCTTCAGGCAACCCATTCCACGCCCGAATTCCGGACGGGAAGAATGAAAATTTGTATGTGTTTGTTCTTGCATACGGAATAAGAAAGGTGTTTTTATCCTTATGTCTATCTGAGGGTTGTATTAAGTTATCTTTGTGTTGTATTTCTAAATTAGAATTAATTGCTTTATGTATGATTACTACTTTGCTGTTGGTTCTTCTATTCTCTAGTGTTTCAAGGTTTAATGATTTAACTAATGGTGTTATTCTTGTCAGTTTTGAATATTCTCCAGTAATGAATCTGGCAGCTCTGTCGATTTTTATTCGACAGTAACACAATTCAATCGTCTGCGGTTTGAAATGAGTAAGTAAAGTAAGTCCCATAACCCGAAGGTCGTAGGGGATCCCTAATGTTTCCATTAGAGATTACTCGGGGCTTGTTTATACCTTGTTTGGTGCCCCAATTCCCTTCCATGGGGTCAGCGGAGGACTTTCTTAGCGTATCATTGAAATGAGCAGTTTGTTAAATTGAGCCCCTCATTTCACACTTACCATTGCAACATCTAATATAATGTTGACAGCCCCTTTTGCATGAAGGATAGTTATCATCTTTTCTGCCCTCGCATGATTCCTTACATTCTGTAAGAGAAGGTATATTTTTAAATAACCTTTTTATTTTTTTTATTTTTCTATGTTCAGTCTTTATGATAAAGTAAACATCATATCGCTAAGTTTTAATTATACTATTTTTTCACTAAGCGCCTTCTCCATTGCGGTAAAAACACAAAAGAGGGCATGCATTTAGCTTTAATTTTACATAAAAGTTGCAAGTCACCTAAATTCTCCTCGCATGACTTTTTAAAAAATTGAATGAAATGACTGAAAGGGTGAGACGAATTTCTTTACGATCAAAATGAAAGTCTTAGCAGAATATTTTTCAAGCAGACACAAAATCCGAATGGCTCTACACAAATGATTAGTCGTTAAATTTCTTGTTCTTCCCTTCTAACCTCCGTGTTCAAAACCCATGGTTTGTTTAGGTCTCATTAGTGTGACAAGGTTGTGTTGTTTTGTTTTTTGTTTTGTTTTTTTTGGTAAAAGTCATATGTAGGGCTGAACTAAACATTATCGTGTGAAGAAACTGCAGCCGATAGCTTTTTAAAAAATCTTGTTTACCACATTGTTTGTGTGGTATTATTAGAAATAGATAGCGGTGCCGATCCTAAAAGACCGTGTTAAGAGTCCTGGGAAAGTAGCGCTACGTTTTGGAACTAGAGCTGGTCATGGCGGTCGTAAAGGTTTTAAGAGGGCTGCTGCTTTATTTTAAGAATAAATTGTTACGTAGTTTATTTCATGCCATGCGTTTCATGTGTACTGACTAACCATGAGTTTCATGTATACTGACTAACCATGAGTTTCATGTATACTGACTAACCATGAGTTTCATGTGTACATCACACCCCATATAAACATATACCATAACCCCCATCTAAACCATAACCTTACACCCCATCTAACCATATACTCCAAAACTCACATTAAACCATACACCATCCACCCCCACATATACAAAAAGAACCACCCCCCCATAAACTTACCACACCACACAATACAAACACTCCCCCACCCTCCACACACACACCCCCAAAACCCCTTAAAACCCTATATCTAAAATTTACATATACCTCACATCATTTCCACCCCCCCCTCCATAAAACCCAACCATCCCCCCCTACACAACACATACTCAAAACTACTAAACAACCCACACTTTCTTCCCCCTTAACCAAATTTCATCCGATCAATAAATCAAAAAACTCCTACTATCCTTATCCCAATGACAAATTACCATTAAAAAAACCCAACTACCCACATAATATCACAACCTATATCAATAAACCATATTTATTCAAATGTTCTTCCCTATTTACTTATTGTATTCCAAAATTAAGGCATCCCAAAACCCCCAATTCCCCTTCACAAATCCACTTCGCCAGTTTCCGTTGAGTTTATTACATTCAGCATGTTGAATATATTTCTTCAAATGTTAACTGTCACATGATGCAAGCCTTCACAACCCTCCACGCCCCCCCAAGATTCTTCTCTCACAATAATGGGGTACACCCTTGTTTCGCCACTGTCGCAGTCCTCCCTTTAAATATTTCTTTGAAATGTTCATTGTTTTTGTTCTTTATCTGATGCTAATAATTTGCGATTGGTGTCTTTGATAGGCATACTTTTTGTGGGTGGATGGTTGCACAGCTGTCTCATAATGTACGCCTATACTTGCTGCTTTTTTCATTTTACATGGAAATTGAATTATGCCTATTTGCATCCCTTTAAGACAGCAATGAGTTGCATGCTTACTAACTAAACGTGTTCCAATCTTGTTTTTAATTTACCCACTACACATACCTATGTGACACATTTCTGATAAATCATGATCTGATCTGAAGTGGCTGGTTCGGTATGACAGCTTGTACGGTGACTTACCACAGTTGATGCATCGAGTAACGGGTGTTGTGGCGGGGTGTTTCAGCTGACACACTCTTGTTTCCATGTGCTCTCCACCACGACAGCTCCTTTCACACCGGTTCTGAGAGTTTTCTGGCGGCACGTGACACCTTCTCGTGCGTGTCTGTGACATGGCGTGATCGTGACCAAAGACGTCACAACTTGACCACTGGCCCCAGGTTTCCCATTGAGGTGTTTCTATTTGGACATTATCCAATAAAATTAAATTTTCTCAATATACTCAATAATAATTCATATCGTTTGCATAACAATAATCATTAAAGAGCGACATAAAACGATCTAGTAATAAATTAAGTATGAAATTCGCGTTCCTCTATTTTATACGAATCTCTAATAATTATGTTTCTCACCCAGAACATCTCGCCAACCCCTGGCGAATACATTTTATCTTTTTTATTTATTCTTTTATTTTTTAAATTTTATTTACATCCTCTTTTAGAAATGGAAAAGTATAAACAATTGGGGAAATATATTTTTTTTAATATTTGCATTTGGCATAAAAATATCAGCATGTTACAGGTTTATCTAATGGAATTACCACAGCAAATATCTGTCTGTTCACTCGACCCGGGGCAACGGTCTGAGGGGCAATAGTCTGGATTGTTTGGAAGAATGCATCTTTGAGATCGTCTCCTGATGACGATGTTTCCATGACGTTGACATGGACCCCACTCAGTCCAGGTGCCCCAGCGAGCCGGGTCTGGACGATCGAAAGATAAAACAACATCGTTCATTTTTGTGACACAGAGAATATAATCGTTAATTTATTGGATTATTTGGTGGCCGTACCAAGATGACTTCTGTTTTCTTATTTTAATGGCCGCAGAACTGGATTAATTTTGGATTGATTGTGATTTATTTTATTTTTTAATATTTATCCATGAATCCTGGACACATACGTTTGCAAAATTTTTACAAGGTCAAAAAAATTAATTAAAAAACTAATCAGTACAAATCCTGTGGAACGCCCTTTACAAAGAAACATGTTATAATATCCTTAGGTTAAGACATACCAGGTGCGGGTCATTAGGGTAGAGAACATGATTCACGAAATTCTTCAACGTTTTAGTAAATAAACATGACTTTCTAAATAATGATGGAACAATAATTCAATGGGGCTCAAGAACTGACATAAAAAAAATTTACAACTCAATACACGCGTTACTCTTATACAGCAACAGTACCCTGCATATAAATAGCACCAGTACACTAAATATAAACAGCACCAGTACACTAGATATAAACAGCACCAGTACACTAGATATAAACAGCACCAGTACACTAGATATAAATAGCACCAGTGCACTAGATATAAACAGCACCAGTGCACTACATATAAATAGCACCAGTACACTAGATATAAATAGCACCAGTACACTAGATATAAACAGCACCAGTGCACTACATATAAATATACAATGCGCATTGACACAGTCAGTGACGAACTGAAATCTTTTATACATTTTATAAAATGAAATGAAATGTTTACTAAAGAATACAATAATTTTAAACGATGCAGCCCTCCGCTAAAATCCGCTACAACTAAATGGCACTCGAGCCAAAACAATAACCCACCCCTGGATTATGTCATCAGCGCTGAACACGGTTTCTGACGCATCTTCTAGTTACGACAAAAATGATATGAAGGCCTCTTTTATTTTAAATAAAATTGTGTATTCGAAGCATTTATGGCTTAAAATGTATTTAATTATTCAAAAGAAATATGTTCAGATTTTTAAACCAAAATTTAAATGATAAACTAAAATATAAGACAATAGCCAACAGACGTTTTATGGAGTCAGCTAAGGAGATGCACACAGTGCTTCCTTAGGGAAAAAAGATATATAGTGATATTTCATTGCATGAGATATTTACTGTTCTGTTTTATTGAAGATGATAAACATAATACTATATGTATTTCGAGACTAACTTTCATTTTTATACTTATTATCCAGTTATAACTTTTGTCGAAAGAAGCTTGCTTGATAAAAATGTTTAAGAGACTAATAATTGATTTCAAAGATATAAATAAATTTTGTTCAATTTATTTATTTCAGAATCATTTAATTAAATTTTTTTATCATGAAATGCACTTCTTTAGAACACAAAAATCCCTTTTCTCCTACTTTGAAACATTCGGTCATGAGATATTTCAACTAGTAAAAACATTTCAATAAAGAACTTTTTACAATTGAGATTGACAATAATTGTTTTTGGCATAAGAAGGAATACGTTATTAGCAGCAAGACTCATGATATTAACTATTTTGAAATGAAATTTAAATTAATTTTATTTTGTAAAGAAAGTTCGCCTTTATAGTTCTTTCTAAATTTAATTTATTTGAAGATGTTTGAAATTAAACTGTTTATTTTCATTGAATGAGTTCAGAATCTTGTCCTTACCACAGATGCAAAGTCCTGTTTCAACATCCGGGCCCTCACATTTCAGGTGTTGACACCGGCTACTGTATTGAGGCGCTCTATGACACGCTCGAAGTCTGTATCTCTTGACCGGGTTTTCATGGAAACTACAAACTGACCATTCATTCCAGCTGCTCCAAGATGGAGGCGCTGATAAAATGAGAACATTTATTACGAAGGTTCAACTGCAAGTTATACTGTCATACAACGCTAGCATAAAGTATACCTGTACCAGAGGTGAAAACCAAATAAAATTCTCTCACTCGTGTTACAATATTTTAAACACACCATTAATATCAAATCATACAGCTGGTATAATAAATTCCAAGTGGCTGTTTTCTAACTTCACTAAGCTAAGTAACACACAATTACAATATGAACACCTATTCAAAACGATCATAGCATATCATTAACTTCCTAGTTGAGATAACTTTCTCTAGCACATTAGGAACAATTCAATCTTCAATTGAGCTAAGGCAGGAAAATAATTACTGGAGTCCAAATACTATCTTAGACAGAAAAATAAATTTCATCTTCTTATCTTTTTAACTACAGACGCTCCTTCTATATAGAAGATAAATGCGTCCTACGCTTATCCATGGTGTATGTCTATTCTTGTGGTGCATGTCAGATGTGGACTCTTCATTATAGGTTTTATTGTTTGGGCCTTTTATTAGAGTTATTTCTATGGGTTCAATATTTAGACTCAATAAAGGATCATTAAGTTGTTATTGCTGTTCTCGGAAATTACATTGTTTACATAATAGTTTTGGAGATTTTTTCTATGATTTTGCGTTAAATTTTTAATTTGAACATTCTTTTATGTATTTTTAACGCAATTTCCTTTGGAAAAATTGCGTTTATAATAAATTAAATATGTCTGTCAAGCTTGATCCTGCAACTCCTCCTGAACCATACCAGATAGAGGGTTCGGGTCCTTTGCAAATATGTTAAGGAGGTCCCAAGGATGGTCAACGGCCAAAAAATACCGAAAAGGTTTACTGGATTTCTTGGAAAATAAAATAAAATCGAAAAAATATCAGTATTTTGTCAATTTCTCGGCAACCATAACATCTATCGGGTTGAAACAAACGTCCAACAATTGCTAATAATATTTAGAACAATGTTGGAGAAGGAATTTTTCAAAAATCTCTCTTCGTTCGTCTCCCGTAATTTTAAAAGCAATTTTTTAAAGCAATTGTTTTGTTTAGTTTCAAAATTATTGATTTGAAATTAATTTTAATGTAATCTAGAATGATAGTTAATGGGGTTTTCCCGCTTTGTGAATGCTTATGTTAGATTGTTGCGTGGTGCGCATTATATTTACACATTCTTGGTGTGATGTAGCGTGAGGGGATATGACGTCATATTGTGTTTACTTTCAGAATTACTTATTTGGATCGACTTTTAATACTTTTATGTAATCTAGAATGATTTTCCTTGAATAAATAATCGGAAATTCTTTGTTTGAAATTGCGTTTAAATACTCATTCGAGTTTTTATTACTTGTTTTACATTTTTAGCTTAATTTTTAAAAATAGACTTTCTTTTTTGTGTACAAAAGTTTCGTTAACTGGGAACCAATCCCTGTTAACAAATCCCTGCCTTCACAGAGATTCGACCACCTGACTATATCACTATCAGACTATTTTATATTTTGTATTTAGTTCTGGTCTGTTTGTTAAAAAATAAATCAATTATATAATTTTTTTGCAATGCCAACATTTTCTGAGACATGAAACTACGGTTCTTACTGCAATCTTCACATTCTCCTTGACATGGCCTTTCATCTTTGTCCTCCTTTAGACCATTGCAGCCCAATGTGGTACAAGTAGGGCGTCTCCACTGAATGGGATCTGGATGACAATGGCGGCTCCTTCTCTGTATTCCTCTTCCACTTGAAACAGAGCATGACCCCCATGATCCCCATTCTGACCACACAGGTGGCGCTGTTTAAGAAATAAATTATTTAAAATTAAATTTCAATAAAAGCGTGTAAGAAGAAAATAATTTAGTTCTTTAATTGCAACGTCTGTCGTTAATGTTGCAAAATAGAATTTTTTAAATTTTTTTAAATTTTTTGTTGTTGTTGTTGTTGTTGTTGAAATTTTGTTACTAATATCAAAGAAATTATAAAATGTGGCATTATTTCCCATAATTCCTTGATCTATTATTCCAATGACAATGACATTTTATTATTTATTTCTATAATACCATAACTTAAATATTACATAATTTTATGATCATCTATTCCTATGATATCATACCATTTATTTCTATAATGCCATTTCATAAATATCACACATTTCAATGATCATTTATTCCTATAATATTAAATCATTTGCTTTTTTAATGCCATATCATTCCTTTCCATGATATCATAAGATTTATTTCTATACTATATCATTTATTTCTATGATACGAAATCATTTATTTCATAAATGTTATATGTTTTGTTTTTGTGATTATACATTACTTTAAAATGTTAAATGTTTGAACACACCACAGCAAGGTGTCAGCTCACAATCCAGGTGTTCAACTTTATTCCCTTCACATCGAGGCTCTGGGCAGCCAGGGGGTGTCACAATACAAGTTCTGGACCTTGATAGTGTAAGGACGAGAAGCGTTATACTCCATGATTACATAACAATGTTCATTAATAACCTAAAGTTGCCTTCACCCGTCAGTGGTCAACTAAAAAATACTGTAGTATGGCAGTGTGTGGACTTTTTACCTTTTTAAGGTTTGCATTTTTGGTCAAGACTAGAGGGGTTTTTAGTGTTAAAGAAGCGAGAGTTCCCGTATTTTGTATCTCAAAGTTTGAGGAGGTCAAAAAAGAATATCTAAGAAACACAAAACTTTCAGACCTGTAAATGATGAAATCTAAACTTGAGTAATGACATGGATTGAAGTTCAATTGCTGATCACAGAATATCTACATAAGATAGGTTATTGCGGCTCTAACAATTAAATACTCTCAAGGGATACTTGATATTTAACAACTGCTGATGGTCTATAGCAGGGGTGGCCAGACCTGTAGTAAGTTAGAGCCATTTTTTTAATATTCAAAAATTTTGAGAGCCGCATTGAGACATTATCGCTCAAGTCCCCACCAAACGTTCCCTTTAAGCTGCGCGGCTGCGCAGATATCTGACCAACGCCGAACAGCCGTTTAGAATTACTGCACGGCAAAATTTTGTAAAATATTGCAGACAAAGTGGATGTTGTGGAACTTTGCACACGAGTTTGTTTTTTACTTTGCACACGGACCAGCGAATCTTAGAGAGAACATTGGTCCTCACTCACAATGAAAGATTCCTTTGGTGATTAATTTTTCAAAATTATTTTTTATTTGAATTTAATGACTTGAACATTTCAATTGTTTTAATCATAAAGTTTGTTGAGGAAATATATGCGTTGCAGTTACTCTATTAACAAACATTTAAACATGAAAATTTATTTATAGAAACACGTTGCATAAGACTCACTATGAACATTAATTGTTTTGATTATGGTAAGAAGCCTTTGAACTAGCAAGTTTCTTTAAATCTGGTTGGTAGCTAGTAGTAGTGGTGCGAAGAAGTTCTGTCAGGTGCAGATTAATAGTTAATGCTCGATGCTTTGGTTTTATGAACTTCATTTTGGAGTACAAAGATTCACATCAGTAGGTTGTATTGAAAATGGATATAAGTCGGCAACTAGCTTAATTAACTTGAGGATATTTTACTTCTGGCACGAGCTTCCACAAATACATCACAGATTGTGATTTGTGTATCACCGCCAAACACTGATCTTCCTGTAACTCTGACAGCTCCATTTCAGCAGCAGAAGGTTCCATAACAATGTTCATCTTTGATTACGTCTAGGTTGAAAACTTCTATTTTCTTTTTTATATTTTCGTTTCCTGCAACTTTTAGGCCATATTTTGTGGATTTATATCGAAATGGGAACAAGAAATTTAATAGTTTACGTCATCAACCACTTACAAACCAATCGCTTCCTTCATTTTTTTTAAATTTGAATAAGCCAAAAATATCTTCAACCCTTTGTTTCTGTCCAGATTTGTTTTTAAACGTTCATTAATTTTGTTATTACAGTGAAAATCATTGAACGACTGAAAATTATTTTTTTAAAACCCAATAATAGATTATGTGTTTTTTAAAGTATGATGGAGATAGGAATAGAGGGGGTGGTAGATAAACAACATTGGCTCGTCTGTCTCAACCGATAACTCAATAAGTCGATGTATTTCAAAGCAAAGTTAGCGTCCCGTCATATGCTAAAATCTGGTTTTTTTTATTATTAATAACACACAATACCAACCCCTTTAAATTTCTGGGGTGCGGTCGTGTTTTCCTTGATTCATTCAAAGAACCTAAATCTTTTAGTGTTAATAGATTTTTGTTTCATGTTCAGGGAAAAAAAGTGTATCAAAATACTTTGTATTTTGTTGGGACCTTATTTTACTTCCCGTTGACATATATTTCTTCTTAAGCATTTTCCTGTTAATCGTATTTCACAGCATATATTTCAAACGAAAATTTTTAATTTGATCAATTGTTCGCGAGACGCAAAGGGAACACAGAAGAGCCGCATGCGGCTCGCGAGCCACAATTTGGCAACCGTTGGTCTATAGTCTATAGTCTATTGAAGATGGTCGATGACGTCGGTGTCACCCATAACCACCGCCCACTCTTTCATTTTCTTATTTTTAATATAACAAGAACATTTAATTTAATAACCATGACAGGAGCAGAAACAAAATAATTGAAGGTCGAATAGTATTTAAAAATAGTATATGAAACAATTTGACATTCCTGCATTTATTTCTAAATTAAAATTCATATTCTTGTCTTAAAAGCTGTCTACATCTAAATAAATAACTAAGATGAATATTCGTCATAATTCAAAAGAAATCAAAGCAAGCCAGTTGTGGTTTTAACTGTAACTTTTCATTCCTCTTTCCTCTTCTCTGGGCTGAATTTTTTTTAAATTTATTGAGCCCATATTTCTTATTTTCATTTCTGTAATTTTTCTTTATCTCTACTTTATTATTAATTTTCCATGGCATAGTATGTATTATTTAATGTAAATTTAATTTTTAAAAATCATGTGTTCATTTATGTGTGCCGAGTACCTATGAGGGCATTTGCCGAAACGTTAACTAGTGTCTTAATCTATTAATAAAACTATAATTCACACAGTTCGTTTGTGTGCCTTGAATTTTATCCAACACAATTAAGGAACAGAATAACGCAGATGAAATGATATTTTGAAAAAGCATTGAGATCTTTTATAGGTAAAATGTATCCCTCTAGTAAAAGGATCCCAAAGGTAAAGGGTTCCCAAGTGAAATAGAATCTTAAAGTGATTAGGATCCTATAGAGAATGAGATATAGTAACGTATTTTTACAAAATATTATAATTGTGTCGTTTCTAAGAAGAAATAACAAAGTTGTTGTTTGTTTTAATTAAGTGAATAATAGTTTAACAAGGTCCAACATCCATAATTCTAACTTATTGGCTTTAGTAAAAAATTTCTAATGCATTCGCTGTAAACACAGGGTACATTTATTAGCTTTAGGTTGGCCTGTAGTTGGTATAACATCTTTATCTCACAGCGCCACATCCAGGTGAAGTTGTCCTACCTGTTCCTGCAGCCTCCATCACAGTCCCTCCCTGTGTCCAAATCTTTGTTCCCTGTGGTACTGGTGCATGAGCTCCATTCAGTCCAGCCACTCCAGGATGAATCTAAACAGTAACATAGATTGTTATCATAGATGAAATACATTAAACAACAATCCCAACAATAAAAGAGAGTTGGTATAAATTTACAGACATTTGGAATTATGAGAACATAGTTTTTTTTATTTAATCCAGCTTTCAGCAATGAACGAAATTACTGTCTAAAGCTGCTAGCAATGCATTATAGCAATGCAGATATGTGCTACACCTCAAAGGAGCGCCATAACGCACTTTTATTTTCAAACATTGCCCTTTGTTAAAATATTATTGATTCTCATGTTCCATACCCTCTTGGACAGCCAATTTATGTCACCAGATTTGGATTGTGAATAAAATGAAAGTTGTAAGCACTTATGACGCATTATAATTACAGAATCCCATTTATAAAACACCCATCGAGAATTAAATTGATTAGTGTAATAACTTTCCTTATTTAATCAAGTGTCCTGATATTTTTTTAGACTCATAAAAGTACAGGATCTCGAACCATGAGATCAGGGTAACCCTACAAATTTTAGACGATATAGGTTACAAATGCATATGTCCTGCTTATGCTCGCGATAAATAGATTTGATGGATTAAAGCTAAGTTATTTTTGATGCCAGGTTTCGAAAAGCTTTCAAAAAATCTATGAGTTGTTTTCAAATATGTGTACAGCAGATTACCTGTGAGCTGCTTATTTTGGTTGGTTCTTTAATCAAATTTGTTGAATCTAAACTTGATTACAGTCTAATTTGTTTAGTAATTCTTCTAAAAAAACATGATTAATTCATTTATTTTAAAATTATTATAATCTTAATAATTTCCTAGCCCTCAATTAATGGTCCTCCATAAGTTGATAGCAAATTACTAAGAATTGGATTTGAGGAGTTTTTTTCTATAAATAGCATAAACATCAGCGATTGTGAGGATTGGCTTTAATTCAACTGAAAGGGGTGGAGGGGGGGGGGCTTGTAGACTATAGTGAAGGGCACATTTTAAGTATTATAAAATGTTAGCAAGTAATACGAATTTTGCTTTACGGAATTGTTTAACTTAAGTTAAAAATGCTCTTATAAATTGCCTATGCAATATATATAGCTAAATTAAATGTCTATCTAAATAAGAAATTTTTAATTTTATTTACGGCAACATTGTTTCTTTTCCATAGCCTGGCCCTCACAAGGTGTTGGACACATTGGTTTGTCGGTGAAGCTTGGCTGAGATTCACAAGATCTGTACCTCATTCTCTCCCAATACTTGTTTTCATAATCAACTTCACTGCAACCTGTCCACGTACCCCAGCTCGTCCAGGTCCGTGGATCTTTAGAAGACATTTGATCGTTCAAATGTTTATTCTGTAAATTTTTCTACTCTATGGCCGATTTTAATTTGACAAAAATAGTTAAAATGTCATAACTTTTTCTAAATTAAAGAATTAAGATTTTCAAGCAAAACATTGAATCATCCTAAATATAGAGGATGTTTTAACTCACAGCAACATGGACTTTTAGTACAGGGTTGAGAATCTTTGGTTTGACCTTCACAGTGTTTGTAACAAACGGTGTTTGTAGGCATCCTGCAGTCACGGTATCTGAATCTGACCCCTTCACATTGGCCTTGACACTCGCCCCAGGAAGACCAGGGCAGCCATTTTCCAACAACTAGACCAAAGAAATGCTAGGTTATCAACAATGAAGTCTTATCTTATCTATACAGACGCTCCTTCTATGCAGAAGATAATTGCGTCCACAGACCATGACAGATGATCTGTTGGCAAGTGATGCAGCGTTAGGTACCCACTGGGTGACTCAGGGACGCCCTAGGCTTCGGGAACAAATCCTTGCCTTGACATGGACCATCGGTACGCCAGTCGAGCGCGCTGCCACTCGACCACCGCGTTATGAAGATAAAACTTATTTTTAATGATTAAGTTCATCAACAATATATTATATCTATTAAAAATAACATAGAGATACCTAGGCCTGTAATACTGAATACATCATCATTTTTCGATGTGTTGATTTTTAACTTTATATTTTGTTGAAAATATTTTTTAATGAGCATGTCACGTGTAAAATGTCTGTTTTGTTTGTTGGTTGGTTTAAAGCAACATGTGTGATCGCTACTGATGAGACGAACAAAAGTCCAATTTATAACAAATTAATGAAATATCTCACAAAACTGTTTATGAACTATCTCACACAACTGTTTATGAAATATCTCGTACAACTGTTCAAAGACAACGTTACAAATACTGACCTGTAGGGGTGGCTGGACACAACCTGTCTTCTATTTCTCTCCCTTTGCACGGTGAACCTTGATATCTGGAGACGGGTCAAGTTGGGGGTGACACATTTTGTCAAAACTCAATCTGAACAGTTTTATACGTTTGTGAAGCTGGCAAATATGGGTTTTGCGATCGGTAAATTCGAGAGAGTTTATATAGGCCTAATGCACCAAATGTTATAAACCTATTTAAACCGTGAAAACAAATTACATTAATGACAACATTGTATCTGAAAGAGTCTCAGACTGAGTGTCCCGTGGTACAAAGATACGAGGGCTGGGATCCAGACTATTCCCTTAAAAACATGAAAGAACTTTTTTCAGTTTTATTTGTCACAAGCCACCATAACAACGTATTTCACAAACTGTATCTATTCATTTTATTGAAAATGGCGCGGACATCATAAGTGTCCATACGTTCATTTGAAAGAAAGTCTCCGAGTCTTTAAAGAGACTTTGTTTCAAAGGTTGATTACTCTTCTACAAGTCACGGTAACAATTTATCATTTATTTCCAAAATCATGAGTAGAGCAATCTCGTCAGTTGGCCTTCATACAGCCACGATGTTCACATTTGTCTAGTAACGCCGTGCCTCGATGTTCACATTTGTCTAGTAACGCCGTGCCTCGATGTTCACATTTGTCTAGTAACGCCGTGCCTCGATGTTCACATTTGTCTAGTAACGCCGTGCCTCGATGTTCACATTTGTCTAGTAACGCCGTGCCTCGATGTTCACATTTGTCTAGTAACGCCGTGCCTCGATGTTCACATTTGTCTAGTAACGCCGTGCCTCGATGTTCACATTTGTCTAGTAACGCCGTGCCTCGATGTTCACATTTGTCTAGTAACGCCGTGCCTGGTGATTCAAAAGTCTCACTTTGGAGTAGCTATCAAGTGAACATTAAGACGTTTTATATTATTTTCGTCGCTGTTTTCAAGCTTGAACAGCTAATGAAGTTTGTCCCGTTCAATCACGTTGGCACTAAATCTAATTGACTTCTTGTTTACACGCATCTTTATTCAAGCTTTCTGAAATGTTGTTACCCTTCTGCGCGATTTCCTCGATTGAACACCCACACTTTTTATTCTCATCCGTAAAATCACTTGAATTGAATTTTATAAAAGAAATAGTTAGTATGTTTACTATCAATCAAAGCTATCACAAATACATCTGTTATAAATTGATTGTGTTCAATTGGTTCAATCTTTAGGTAAGATATTTTTTCTAAATACTTCTCTGCCTGTCGATTTCTCCTTCGTGTGCTGCGAATTTCAGTGTCGTCACAGATCAAAGGGCAGTCACTCCATGGCCCCCATGATTCCCACTGGCAGTCCACTGATAAGAACATTAAATGATTCCTTTTCAATTTAGTCCAATTATTAGGACACCTCTAACCCTATTGAAATCCACAATTTAACTGAAATCGGAGAACATCCCTCATGCCTCTCATATGCCTCAACAAAACAATTGAACATTGCACTCAGATGATCACTTCAACTTATTGCTCATTTATACATGTGAATATAACACTCACTTGAACATTAGAACATAGCAATCATCTGAACATAAGAAAATACTACTCACCTGAACATTAGAACATAGCACTCATCTCAACATTTGGACATACTACTCACCTGAAAATTAGAACATAGCACTCACCTCAACATTAGAACATAACAATCACCTGAACATTTGGACATACTACTCACCTGAACATTAGAACATAGCACTCACCTCAACATTAGAACATAACAATCACCTGAACATTTGGACATACTACTCACCTGATCATTAGAACATAGCACTCACCTCAACATTAGAACATAGCACTCACCTCAACATTTGGACATACTACACACCTGAACATTAGAACATAGAACTCACCTCAACATTAGAACATAACAATCACCTGAACATTAGAACATAGCACTCACCTCAACATTAGAACATAACAATCACCTGAACATTTGGACATACTACTCACCTGAACATTAGAACATAGCACTCACCTCAAAATTTGGACATACTACTCACCTGAACATTAGAACATAGCACTCACCTCAACATTAGAACATAACAATCACCTGAACATTTGGACATACTACTCACCCGAACATTATAATATACTACTCACCTGAACATTAGAACATAGCACTCACCTCAATATTAGAACATAACAATCACCTGAACATTTGGACATACTACTCACCTGAACATTAGAACATAGCACTCACCTCAACATTTGGACATACTACTCACCTGAACATTAGAACATAGCACTCACCTCAACATTAGAACATAACAATCACCTGAACATTTGGACATACTACTCACCCGAACATTATAATATACTACTCACCTGAACATTAGAACATAGCAATCACCTGAACATTTGAACATAGCAATCATCTGAACATAAGAACATACTACTCTCCTGAACATTAGAACATAGCACTCACCTGAACATTAGAACATAGCACTCACCTGAACATTAGAACATAGCACTCACCTTAACATTAGAACATAGCTCTCACCTGAACATTTTAACATAGCAATCATCTGAACATAAGAAAATACTACTCACCTGAACATTAGAACTTAGCACTCACCTGAACATTAGAACATAGCACTCACCTGAACATTAGAACATAGCACTCACCTGAGCATTAGAATATACTACTCACCTGAAAATTAGAACATATCACTCACCTGAACAATAGAAAAAACTACTCACCTGAACATTAGAACATAGCAATCACCTGAACATTAGAACATAGCACTCACCTGAACATTAGAACATAGCACTCACCTGAACATTAGAACATAGCACTCACCTGAACATTAGAACACATAACTCACCTGAACATTAGAACATAGCACTCACCTGAACATTAGAACATAGCACTCACCTGAACATTAGAATATACTACTCACCTGAACATTAGAACAAGGCACTCACCTGAACATTAGAACATAGCACTCACCTGAACATTAGAATATAGCACTTACCTGAACATTAGAATATAGCACTTACCTGAACATTAGAACATAGCACTCACCTGAACATTAGAATATAGCACTTACCTGAACATTAGAACATAGCACTCACCTTAACATTAGAACATAGCTCTCACCTGAACATTTTAACATAGCAATCACCTGAACATTAGAATATACTACTCACCTGAACATTAGAACATAGCACTCACCTGAACATTAGAACATAGCACTCACCTGAACGTTAGAACATATCACTCACCTGAACATTAGAATATACTACTCACCTGAACATTAGAACATAGCACTCACCTGAACATAGAATATACTACTCACCTGAACATTAGAACATAGCACTCACCTGAACATTAGAAAATAGTTCTAATTTGAACATAGTACACACCTGAACATTTTTAAACGACTTTTCCAAAGATTTAACGTGCATTTTTTTCTACATTTTTATGGTTTCTTCAGCTTCTTGGACTTGAAAAGTCTACTTACCTGGTTATTTGAAAGATTCCCTACTAGACATTGAAAGTCCACTTACCTGGACATTTGGTGCACTGGTCGAGAAAGATTTTTTGTAAGTCTCTGGTCATTCTGGTCAATTTAATCAATGCATCACGAACAAGCAATGATGGCTTGTGACAACATTGTCCTCTGTGATTCTGTCCTATAATAGATCATGTCAACATTATTGGTTACAGTTGTCACTGTCACTGTGCTACCTTTAAGTAACTTGTTGGCATACACTGCTTTCCTTAACTAAATACCGCTTACGGTAAATTCTAAGTAATGGTTCCCACATCGGTAGTATAAGGATTGATGTCCCAAAAGTACATCCTGTGCCTTATATGGTTGCATTTTTTTGCTATTGTGCTGTTTTAATATACAAAAAAAAACATTGAATGTTAACTTTTTTTATTGCAGCTGTTAATTCTTTCAAGTAGTACTGACCAGAACATGGACAGCCATGACGTAAAAGATCCACATATTTCCGAGACCAGTCCTCAAACTCTTTGGCAGGGTCATCGTAATAGGCACAGGTCAAACTAGCGCTGACGTCACGTTTAACCACTGAATACATGGAGACATAAAGATATCTTATTAATGGCAGATCACTTCATGTTTGATACATAAATCCCTAGATACATTAGAAAGAATAACAGTGTATTAGTTAAATGGATTTAGACTTATAAAAGTTCGTAGGCTATACACATAAAAATTACAACATAATTAACATTATTTTTGATATCCTATTTAAGCTTAATTACTTATTTCCCAAGTTTGCATGCAGGAACTCCTGTATCAATTGCTATATTATAGTTACTTACTCATGCAGTCTTCGCATCGCTCATAGTATGAAGACAGTTTTGTCACGGTAGAATTTTCAAAATCATATTCTCCGAAGGATCTAATGAACAGTAAATTAAGGACGTGTTACATATATTTATTAGAGGGCAGACAAGTGTTCTCGTTTATTTTAGGATAAGATAAATATCAAGCGCAGAAAGTATCCTATCTTGACATCTTAAAGATTAACCCACACAAAATAATTTCATTCAAAATGTGAAACAGTTTTAGGCTCATTTCAATACTACAGTGTGTGAGGTCGGATTGGGTGGGTGACTCCTTGTGTCGGTTGTCCTAAAATAAACTGTAAACACAATAGAGTTTGAATGGATTTTCACTTAAAATAAAATATTAAAATTGTTATCTTTGTACTCTGAAAGGCGTATATTCACAATAACTGATATGTATGCTTCGTTTCAAAGAATGTCCTAATTCATAGTGAGATAATGGACAGGTGGGGCGTCAACATTTAAGTGGCATATTTTTTATACAAAACAATATTTTAAATTTCCATTAAAAATTCTTTTTATGAAAACATTGGGTCATAATAAAAAATTTATACCCAAAAAAGGGAATAACACCTGGAAAAAAAAGTACAATTTTAAAAAAAACATAAATAACGTTATTGAAGAATTTGAACAAAGAATTATGGCTCATTACATCTCATTGAGATATTTGCTGGATCGCTTCCTTTGTTTTATTAATAACAATATTAGCAATAATTTGAATGGTGAAAAGTAAAACTCCTTTTTTTTTAAATAGTGCTATAAAATCACGTGACTTTGGTGAGATTGGCAGATATGATATAAGGAGCTATTAAGGAGTAAGTTCTTCATTATCTCCAAAGAGATAAAATAATGGAAGCTAAAAAGGAGCCATTTTTATTTTTGGTTTTCATTTAATATTAAAGGTGAAACAATTCGTGTAAGACGATTATTCCCTTGACGTAGATGTGGCAAACAAAATAGGAAAAAAATTAATGTGGATTTGTGCGGGTTTCTTTTTTTTTCTTCAAAAATTAATTCTATGAGTTCAGTGGGTATTTGTCATCAAACCATGTACAAAATATAAAGATTTCAACTAAGATGCATGTAACAACCTGCAAAGCACATTATGGCACAAAGGCTCTCATGAAGATGTAAGCAATTTTATTTGCTTTATTGGAAGCCAAAGCAGTTTCTATAGATGATCATTTGGACTCATCATTTAGAAGACAGATTCAAGAAAATCGCAATGAAGTGGGCCCCATCATTTCTACAATCCTATTTTGCTGCATGCATGTTTTAGCACTTCGTGGAAAAGAATCAAATTCTGGTAATTTTTATGACCTGTTAGAGTTTCGTGTTGAATCTGGAGATGAAGTTCTTGGTAATCGTTTGTCAATTGGTTCTTGTAGTGCTGAGTATGGTTCACCGACAAAACGGCCCCGGACAAAACGGCCCTGGACTAATAGATGGACTAATAGTAAAATTTACTAATATATTCGTATTTTTACTCACCTATTCAGTGTCAGGTTTATCTAACAATAAACAATAATAATAACACCACAAAAGTTAATTTAATAGCCTTTACACGAAATGGTACCAATAACGGTTGTTTATTGACAAGAAAAAATATAATAACATCACAAGAAATAATTTTACAATTTTACCACTTTTTTTAAGGGTGAAAAAGTTGACGAAAGCTTAAAATGCAAAAAACAATTAATGTTTTTGTTTTAAAATGTTATGTTATGTCGGGGCCGTTTTGTCTGGTGCCGTTTTGACGGGTAACCGCTGAGTGTATCTCGGCAACTATGCAAAACACTATAATCGAAATTTGTGGGTCTCTCTTGCGTGAAGATATTGTTCGTGAAGTAGATAATTCAGTTGCATTTTCTATACTTGCCGGCGAGACAAATGACATTTCAGGCATTGAGCAGATGTCACTTGGTGTTAGATTTTTCAAAGAACAAAATGGGAAAATGATGGTCACAGAAGACATCATGGGATATATTCCAATTGTCAATAGAACAGCTGAAGGTTTAACCAGCACCATCATTACTAATTCATTAGAATTTTGATTAAATATGACAAAGCTTGTTGGTCAAGGTTACTACTGATGTTCTACAATAGCAGGTAAAGAAGGAGGAGTCCAAGCAATAATTCGAAAAAAAAACAAAAGCAGCATTTGTACATTGCAGTTCACATAAACTAAATCTTGTTGTGAACGATTTAAATAATGTGAAAGTTGTACGAAACACAATAGGAACAATTAAGTCAATTATAGTGTTTTCCGAGATAGTAATCAGCAAAGAAAACTTATTCTAAATGTTCCTTTGCTATGTGAAACTAGATGGTCACATAAATATAAAAGTTTGCGGATTTTTGCTGAAAATGTTACAGATATTGTTAAACAACTGGACGATTTAGAACACTCAGTAAAGTAATCAGTTATACTTGCAGATATAATTCTTTTTTATGTTTGATAAATGTAAACTGTCTTCCATGTAATAAACTTTCAGGAAATTTAGTTCAGTTTTATTGTAACAACTTTATGACATTTTTATGACATTTTTTTTCTCAAATGTAGGGGGGGGGGCAAATGCCCCCTTTCCCCCCTTCCATACGCCCATGCGTGTCTTTAAAGGGTCTCCGATCCTCTTTACATTAACACTGCTTGTGCAATTGGTCGAACACCCATCCATATAGTATTTTAATGGGGGTCATAAAGTTATAGTGTACCACGATTTGTGTATATCCCTCCATTCAGAAGGTGTAGCCAATTTTAAAATAATATTTATATAACTTATAAAAACACTTCGGTGCAAGATATAAGTTCAAAACCCTGTACATTTTAACCTGGATCATGATGGATATATATGCCCATATTTGTCAAGATCATGTAAAATCGAATGGGGAATAAAGTCTTAAAATTAAACGTTTGCGAATAAAATGATTTGGGGCCCGGTCCTGAAGGAATGGACATAATGAGTTCAATGCCCAATAGTATTTTAATATGGGCCATCAAGTTCTTATGTAACAAGTTTGGCCAAAATCCATCCATTTACCCACTAGCAAATTTTAAAAATAATTTTATAAAGCTCATAGAGGAAAAAAACTATTTTGGAACTCAAATCCCAATGAGTTACATGAGTCATGAGTTGAATTCCATATAGTAGCTGACGTTTTTGTTGATTATAGGCCGTGACGTTTTTGTTGATTATGGGCCGCGATGTTTTTGTTGATTATAGGCCGTGATGTTTTTGTTGATTATGGGCCGTGATGTTTTTGTTGATTATGGGCCGTGATGTTTTTGTTGATTATAGGCCGTTATGTTTTTGTTGATTATGGGCCGTGATGTTTTTGTTGATTATGGGCCGTGATGTTTTTGTTGATTATGGGCCGTGATGTTTTTGTTGATTATAGGCCGTGATGTTTTTGTTGATTATGGGCCGTGACGTTTTTGTTGATTATGGGCCGTGATGTTTTTGTTGATTATGGGCCGTGATGTTATGTTGATTATGGGCCGTGATGTTTTTGTTGATTATGGGCCGCGCTGTTTTTGTTGATTATGGGCCGTGATGTTTTTGTTGATTATGGGCCATGATATTTTTGTTGATTATGGGCCATGATGTTTTTGTTGATTATGGGCCGTAACGTTTTTGTGCTCCAGGTTAAGTCGAGATCTGTCACTCAAACCAGTAACCAGATTATAAAATACTAGATACGCCCCGTGGCGTAGCATACGCCGTAGACTTGCTCGTGGAGAGTGCAAAGGGGGGAAAGAACGGACACAAACTACAGCACGAAGACATCAAAACAACGCGAGTGAACCACCGACGCATTGTTGGTCTCGAGACATGCGCACTGCTGTTATCTACCTGTCCACCACCCTTCACTACCCTAGCTTGCCAACCATAAACTGTGATTGACCCTAGCGAGGGTCAGCCATGTTCGCAAAAAAAGAGGGAAAAGAACGGGCACAAACACACATTTTTACGAATTAAAAAAATAATGATATCTCTGGGGTTTGAACCCAGGACCTTCCGCGTGTAAGGCGGACGATATAACCACTACACTACGAATCGCATGTTATTCTGTGAAGAAACAATGCAACTGAACGCAAGAACCATCGTTGCCCCTCTCTCCACCACCTCCGTTTGCCAAACCATAAACTGATTGGTTGACCCCAGCGAGGGTCATTCGTCATGCATATTTGCACATACTCGATTTGGTGAATTAAATATATAGATATTGTTTACATCTATTAGTTATATTAGAAAAAAATTAAATGGACCACTTGCCTCAAAACGGTAAATGAAGTAAAGTTAAAAACCCCTCTAGATTTCAATCTGGATGATGATGGATATCTATGCCAAGTTTGGTCGACATCCATCAATCCATGAAAGAAACTTATGCGACACAAAGCCACAAACAAACATTGTCTTTTATAAATATACTAGCAGACCCGTCTTGCGGTGCAACGATCCCAGTAAAAATGAATAAATTTAAAGAAAACAATAAGTGGTATGTTTTAAAAACAATTATGCCAGAAACCTTCGCGAAAGTGTGCAAAAAAGTCCAAGCTTCATAGCAAACGGATAAATAAATTAATAATTAAAAAGCTTACAAAAGAAGAAGCGATATTAAAGGGCCCCTGTCCAAAAATGAGTGATAACTTTGCGATTGTACTCAAGCTAAATGTCTCTATATCGTGTAAATTTGAATGGGGAATAAAATTATTAACGTTAAGTTAAAAAAAAAGATATTTGGGGCCCCTTGCTCGATGGAATGGACATTATGAGTTCAGTGCCCTATAGTAATTTAATATAGGCTCTGAAGTTTTCATATATTAAGTTTGGTCAAAATCCAGTTATTTTCTCATTATCTAAACTAATTTTTATATAGCTAATATAGGGTGGAATACGACATTGAGAGGCCCCCGGGCCCATTTGGCGCAAGGTGTCAATTTCAAAAACCTGTTCATTTTAATTCAGTTTCATCATGTATATATTTCTTAAAGATCGTAAAAAAGTGAATGGGAAAAATATCTCAAATATATACGATAAAAAACATTTGGGGCCCCCGGCCCCGAAGAAATTGACATTAGAAGTTCGGTGCTTTTAATTATTTTAATATGAGATACCAAGTTTTTGTATACAAAGTTTGGTTAAGATCCATTCATTTATTTGTAGCTATAGCATAAACTAATTTTTATAAAGCTCATATGAGAAAAAAGTGACATTAAGGGCCCCAGGGCCCATTCAGGGCAAGATATAAAGTTCAAAACACATGTTCATTTAAATATGGATAATAATGGATACGTTTATCATTATTTTTCTAGATCGTTAATATTGGCTGTCAAATTTGTATATACAAAGTTTGGTTAAGATCCATCAATATATACAGTAGCTAACGCTTAAATTAATTTTTATATTAGAAAAAAATTAAATAGACCCCTTTCCCCAAAACGGTAAATGAAGTAAAGTTAAAAACCCCTCTAGATTTCAATCTGGATGATGATGGATCTAGATACTCAAAAAAAATGACATTATGGGCCCCTGGTGCTACATGAAAAGAAAAAAAAAGAAAAGTTGCCAGTGACTCAACAGTCTCCAAAATTTTCATGACGATCGTGTGAATGGTTTAGTCAGCTATAAAGGACATACACACACACAGACATACTTTCATTTAATTATATATATATAGATATGATTACTTTGATAATCAATATGATTGTGTCTATGCCGAGTTGCATTTTGACATTTGATAAACACATCCAACCTGGCACATAATGTGTACAAATCTTGGCGTTATCGATATTGTGAGACAGTTCTCCATTGGGCTGCTAACCCATGTCTTAATTCTTCAACATACAAGACCTATAAAACAAGAAAGTAAAGTATTCACCTTTCTTTTTCTTGAGGGAAACTTCCATTTTCATAGTTGGTTATTGTAGCCATCCTACCCGTGACACCCATTGAAAGTGGGTCCTCTGTTGATGGTGGCGGCACTGTTAGGGCAGAAACCAAAGGTGTTGTCTTTGAATGGTGTGATTGTTGGGGTGTGTGGTGGAAGTGTGATGGGGTAGAATGGTCAGGCTTCGTGGATAGAGAGAAGGAATTAATTTCGGCGTCACCTAGGAGAACAGAAGACAAAGAAGGAAGAGAACAAAAAACTATTTCTTTTGAATGATTCAATTTTCTATTATCTTTTATTACATGGAGTATTACATGAAGTATTACATGAACTATTACATTAACAATTACATGAACTGTTACATGAACTATTACATGAACTATTACATGAACTATTACATGAACTATTACATGAACTATTACATGAACTAATACATGAACTATTACATGAACTGTTACATGAACTATTACATGAACTATTACATGAACTGTTACATGAACTATTCCATGAATGACTAATTGCAAACCTTGAAATGTGCTGAAGAGTTTTCATTAGGAAAGTACCACTTAACTTAATGCAGTATAACAATGCTGTAAAACAATGCCGGTTTATAGCGTTTATTTTTTTAGCAAAATTATGAAGAGAAATCTTTCGTTCAAATTGTAGTTTCTGTTTATAAATTAGAACAAATTAAATCTATATTATTTAAATATTTATAGTAAACTTTCATAAATTTGTACCCATATGTTTTAAAGTCAATTCTTTAGAAGTTAGCTATACGCTACTGACATTCATGTAATAATTCAGAAATTTTGTAACGATATTTCTAGTTCCTTCCAACAAATCGGTATCCAAGTAAAGAAAGAGTTATTGAGTCACAGCGAGAAAATCAGAAAAGAAAAGAGAAGAGTGCAGAAAGGCGTAAAAAGGAAATAAATATCTTTTATTACAATTCATTTCTTTGTAAACTTACCGCTTGAAGAAACTTCGTCAAAATTAGTTTTGTCTTTATTCCAAAACCATGGAAAAGTTCCTATTATACTGTCTGCCTGCATGTCTTCAATATCTAGATCACTTGTATCGTCATTTTTACTTTTACTTTGCTCAGTTTCATTCCCCTTCTCAAACATGTCATCGCTTATAGAGTGTATTTCTTTCAGTGAGCCAGGTTTCTCTATAGGATCAAGATTTCTCTGTTTATTTTTCCAGGAGATCTCGTGGTTACCTTGACGTCTCTCACCGAGGCGAGCACGTGTCTCTCTAGCCATAACTCCCATTTTGTGTTTTAACGTCACAACACTTCCTGATCTAGTTTCAAATGTTTCTGTGCTTGCACCTCCACTTGCTCGTCTTCTTTCAACTGTCTCAGCCTTCGCGTAATGCACATGGCGCTGTTTACTCTGTTTGATCTTCCTGTCAGAGGGGTTCCTAGTTTGGTTTTTTTGCACATCCTGATTGTTTTCACCATTTCCTATAGCGTCATATCGGGATATAATGTAGTTCTGATCTTGACGACTCATAATTGCATCAAGAGAGACGAAACTTGCATTATTGCCTACAGAGACGTCTTCATGTGATTTAATGCTCTCATCATTAGTCTCCGTTTGAGGAGAACGTTCGTTATCGGATAACTGCACAGCTGTAGACAGTGATGTACTTTCAGGAGGCATATCTGTGGATTTAGGCTGCTGGTCAAAATCATGAACTTTTGACACCGAAGAGTTACTCGCCTCAACGAGAACACTTTCTGGAACTTCCTCAACAAATTCTCGCTCCGTGATTTCGTGAGCAAACGAGCTGGTGGAGTCTGGCTGTCCGTTTGATAAGATATTATAGTCAGTGGATCTCAAAACTGATATTGTTATGGGGCTTGATAGCGTAGTATCATTTTTACCAATGACAACTGTTATATTTTCTACAGCTTCTTTCACAATATTTGTTTGATTCGTGCCTTCTGCTGGGACAACAGATGCATTTCCTCTAGAAGTGTTGTCTTTAGTCAATATCTTCTGGTATTTAAACAAAAAAATATGTATTCAAATATAACTTTCATAAGTTATTAATGTGATCATTGAACAGCCTAGAGGTGCACTGAAAATACAGAAGTCCTACAAAAAATGTCACTATTTGAAGTCCAGAGACTTGTTATTGTTCTCAAATTGTACAAACATATCAAGACAAAGAATTGTACATTGATTGTCACAAGACTTTCTAACATACAGGTGCAGAGAGATAAAAATCAAAAGCGAAGTATATATTTTTTTATTTTTTTCTTGGTCAATGTACTAAACTAATTAATTAATATACATAAAATAAGTAGAAATTATTATTTTTAACTTTGTTCCGCTCACAAACACATTTACGGTATTAAAGAAAAGGAGCAACAGAACGATTCCGAATTCAAGTGATAAATATGTTTACCTCATTGTGACTCATCAAGAGTTCAGCTTGAAATAATCTCGTTCCCTCGGGCCTGTTGTCAATTGTGTTGATGGTTTTCTGATGTCCGTAAGGGGGACCGCTTTGTCTTTTCCATCCTCTTGGACGCACCCGAGCAATTATTGTCGCCCCTAAGTAGGAACTCTCTACATTTGGTTGAAGCGTTGATCCATCTTTGAACTTCTCTCCATCCTGGATCACAACCTCAGCTTCCAGTTGTAGCATCAACACCAAAGCTACCAGGACGCACGAAATAATGTAAATGTCACGCTTGGACGAAAACTTCATTTTACTGAGCTTGTATTTTGTTCTGGTTTAACAGCTCTAAAAACATACAGAAAAACATATGCCGACTTATGTTCATGGTATTCATTTATTCAATTTTGGTTATGCTTTTTTTTTAATTGTATATAATTTTTCCATTTAAAAAAATATATTTCACCTACTGGAAAATTGCCTTTATTGTAACTTAATTATTACTTAAAATGTCAAGAATGGACATTTGAAATAATTACGTAGGAATATCTGACAATATTTTTTACTTGAAGTTGTTATTTAAAAATTAAAGCGGACTTTGCATTTATTCAGCATACGTCCATCTGTGAAGTTTTTGAAAACCTTTGCTTCATACATGAGCGTTAACAGTGCTGATCAGCTGCGAATGTGGCCACACAATCCAATCGTCGTATAACTTAGTCGATGAAGCTGGTGAATCAAATGAAACCAACAAGTCTGTTAATACTCCCTCATATCTCTATTCCAGTATGAGCCAATATTTGCCTATCACGTGACCACCTGGAGGGGACAATGCTCACACCATCTCCCCACCTCTGATAGGAATGCCAGACGGTTATATTTCAGTACGTTTTGACATCCCTTGCATTTTAAAACAATCCACTGGCTCAGCTATTTTTTTATTTTTTTCATTTAATTTCAAATGGCAGTGAATCTCAACTATTTGAAGGTGCTATCATTTTGTTATGTTAAACAAAAGTAAGATGTGTTTGAGGTCTAGGATTTCAATATTAGCCTATATAGTTTCACACGTTAATATAACTATTTAAAATTAAACGATCTAAATATTATTATAGCCTTTATTACATGGTATTATTAAATGATAACAAATATAAAGATTTGATTTCCATAACGTGTTTGGGTATCAAGATAAGGGGTCGTCCATAAATGACGTCACGCGTTTTTGGTCGATTCCCCCTCCCCTCCCCCCTCGTTACGCGTCGTCACAAAAACTTAGACCCCCCTCCAATATGACGTCACAAAGCTTTGCGCCCCCCCCCCAAATAAAAGCTGTATTTTTTATTTGAAAAAGAGCATGTTTCAAATCAATTTTTTTTTCATTTAAATATGTTTTAAGTGAAAGGCTGCACTCTAATATCGTAACACGTGTGAAGTCATGTAAGACGTCATAAAATAAATTGTAAGAAATCAAATATTAAGTGGAACATTTATTTAAAGTAGCGTGTTTTGTTGTGACGTCACATTTCTCAAACACCCCATTCCCCCTTATCACACATCCTCACAAATGTGTGAACCCCTCCCCCCTAGGTGCGTGTCGTCATTTATGGACGGCCCTTAAAAGGAAGTTAAGTAATTTAAAATCAGCTTATTGACACATTATATACAGTTAATGACTTCGTTAAATGACATTTATTTTGGTCACTTCTATCTCAACGGTGGCCAAACCGCGGCTCGCGACCCGCATGCGGCTCTTCTGTGTTTTCAATGCGGCTTGTGTACAATTTATGAAAGATATGTTACAAGGATAACTGTCTGGAAGATTTCCAAAATAGGTTCAATTACCCATAGTGCTTCAATGTGGCTCCCAACATTTTTTTATTATTTAATTATTTTATTTTAAAATGCCTCTCAGTTACTTGTCTGCTGATTTTCAAATTAAAATTTTTACTGCATTATCATTGTCCCATAAATAGATAATAATAATAATATTTTAAATAATTATATAAATATAATTTAAATATTAAATAAATAAATGTTGCAATAAAACATGTTCTTAAAAAACAAATTGAAAAATTATTGATAAATGATTATAAAATTAACTCATTTTTTTTTCTTTAAAATTAACAAGGTCTCCAACAAAATTTCAAGCCCCTAATTTTAAAAAAAAATTAATAAAATTACGCTGAATTTATTCTAGATCTAAATGTACTTTCAGAAATAAGGAACCGCATATAAACTTTGTATCCCCAACCCCCACCCCAACCCATAAACTCTCAAGGTTAAAAAAAAAGAAAAACAAATTATTTCCTGGAAATTTGCTGGTCAACTTCCAGATATGGTTGCGAGCCGCTCATTGCTGACACCATTGGGGAGATAGTTATCAACACGTCCTTCCTGCAGATATCCAGCTGCTACAATAGCCATAATAATGTTTTCCCACAAGTCATAACAGGATGTACGCTTCGTTTTGACACAACCTTAGAATTACCAATATCTAATATGTAACGGCAGTGTGCATGACTTTAGAGATCGTGCAAATTTTGTAGTAATGAGACTCTTGTAAAACCCAGTGATTACGTGGATCAAATAAACTTGGTTTTGAACACTTTCTGTTTTTAAAATACAAGTATCTAACAAGACAAAATACAAGTATCTAACAAGACAAAATACAAGTATCTAACAAGACAAAATACAAGTATCTAACAAGACAAAATACATGTATCTAACAAGACAAAATACAAGTATCTAACAAGACAAAATACATTTATCTAACAAGACAAAATCATTGCTTGACGCCACCTGCTCTGCTCATAAAACTTCGAACTATCTTAATGTCATTGCAAATGTTGTTGTTTAATTACCTATATTACCCACACATCTTTGAATATTGTTGAACACACACTGGCATAAATATACTAGGACGCAACAATATTCTGTATAGAAGGAGCGTCTGGAACAGATAAGATACTATACGGCTTAAATGACAAGCGTGATTGTTATTTACTATTTAATTGAGACACTAAGCAGAGGTTTTAAGTGAGCGAATTAAAGAGATGACAAATGAACTGTATAAGGGGGGTCACCAGCGCTGGTGTCCCATACATGTGGTATACTTCAATTAGAGGATTGGGGGAAAATCTTGGGAAATTATCTTATCTTATCTTATCTGTTTACAGACGCTCCTTCTATACAGAAGATTATTGCGTCCTACGCTTATCTATGGTTTGTGTTTAGTCCTGCATTTTTATTAGAGATTTAAATGTTGATAAAGTGTTGGTTTTCCTGGATTCTTCAGGCAACCCATTCCACGCCCGAATTCCGGACGAGAAGAAGGAAAACTTGTATGTGTTTGTTCTTGCATACGGAATAAGAAAGGTGTTTTTATCCTTATGTCTATCTGAGGGTTGTATTAAGTTATCTTTGTGTTGTATTTCTAAATTAGAATTAATTGCTTTATGTATGATTACTACTTTGCTCTTGGTTCTTCTATCCTCTAGTGTTTCAAGGTTTAATGATTTAACTAATGGTGTTACTCTTGTCAGTTTCGAATATTCTCCAGTAATGAATCTGGCAGCTCTTTTTTGAATTTGTTCTAGTTTATCAATGTTTTCTTTGGTGGATGGGTCCCATACAGAAGATGCATATTCTAGTGCAGGTCTCACCAAAGTGAGGTAGCATTTTAGTTTTATATCTCTATTACATTTGTTAAAGTTCCTTTTTATAAAGCCTAAGGTTTTGTTTGATTTTTTAATAACTTCATTGACATGGGGATTCCATGATAGTTTCTCATTTATTAAGACTCCTAAGTATTTTGCATCTTAAGTTTGGGTCAGTTCTTTTCCATGAATGTAATATTTTGAATTTATTTGTTTCTTTTTCTTTGTTACTCTTAACAGTTGACACTTTTCTGGATGGAAAGACATACTCCAGTTAGTTTCCCATTTTATCAATTCATCTAAGTCTTTTTGTAAAATTTTGCTATCTTGTTCTGATTTTATTGTTCTATAGATTATACAATCATCAGCAAATAGCCTAACTTTTGTACCTGTTGAGATGTTGTTGGGTAAATCATTTATATAAATTAAAAAGAGTAAGGGACCTAGCACAGTTCCTTGTGGAACTCCTGAGTTAACCTTTATTGGTGCAGATTTAGATCCATTAATTATTACAGTTTGCTCCCTGCCCAAAAGGAAGTCTTGGATCCAGTGATGTAAGGAACCTGAGATTCCAAAGTAGTTAAGTTTTTTAAGTAAACTAAGATGGTGAACTTTGTCAAGTGCTTTTGAGAAGTCTAGTAATATTGTATCTATTTGATCATTTTTGTCCAAGCCTTTTGATAGTTCATCTATTAAACCTATTAATTGTGTTTCACATGATCTGTTTTTTCTAAAGCCGTGTTGATGTGGGCATAGGGCATTATATTTGTCAAGGTGGTTAACTATTCTACTATATATTATGTGTTCTAGTAATTTACAGGTGATACTAGTAAGTGATACAGGCCTGTAATTACCAGGGTCTGATTTATCCCCTTTCTTAAAGAGTGGACTTACATTAGCTAATTTCCAATCCTGGGGCACTTTACCCTGGTTTAGAGAGGCTTGAAAGAGAACTACAAGGATTGGGGACAGTTCATTGCTTAGTTCTTTTAATAATCTTGCAGGCAAATCATCTGGGCCAGTAGCTTTGTTTATTTTTAAGTTTTTTAGGAGTGAATGTATACCTATCTCATCTACAGTTATGTTACCTATTTCCTCCATTTTATTTAAATTTATTAAAACTTCCTTGTCGCCTGAGGCAGAAAAAGATGATGCAAAATATGTGTTAAGGATATTAGCTTTAGTTTCATTATCATTATAGGTTTTATTATTTGAGCCTTTTAGTGTGGCTATTCCTGAAGGTTCCATTTTTTTAGATTTGATAAAGGACCATAAGTTTTTATTGTTATCTTTGGTAATTACATTGTTTATATATTCATTTTGGAGGTTCCGACTAAGTTTTTGTGTCAAGTGTTTAATCTTTAAGTATTTTTTGTGTATCCTATATGAATTGGTAGCTTTATATTTCTTAAATAAGTTCTCTTTTAGTTTGCATAGCTTTTTCAATCTAGAATTGAACCAGCATTTGTTAATTTTATTTGATGTTAGTTTTGTTGGAACATTCTCATCCATTATAGTTTTTAGATTTGTTTTTATATCTTTCCAAATTTCTTCTACTGGGCTATTTGTGTTAAATTTACTTAGGAAAGTTTGTTGGAAGTTAGCCGCTGATTGGTGTAGTTTTATTGAATTACATTTATTCAAAATTAAATGATAACTTTTATAAATCAAAATAGTGAACAATCTTCGGAAAAAATAAAATATCAAACAATCATTGAAAAAAAGTTTTAAAATCGAACCATCATCGGTTTCGTCCGTTTGCTAAAGATCATTGAGCCTTGTGATAAGAGATTTGGCTTACAGAACGATAACTATATCAAGGCAAACAAAACAGATGTTTGCAATTTATTTTTAGTATTTGAAGGGCAGTAACAGATAGAGTTAGTCAGTCCCCCCCTCAGATGATAAGGATGATAAGAGAACTTTCCAAGCACACACACACACACACACACGCACACACACAATATGTATGTGAATAAACTAAACTGAAAAATGTGCACCAACTGTTGTAGTGACACACTGATCTTGTAGCACGTGGTTCCTGTTGCACTCCGCCTGGTGGCACCCTGATCTTGTAGCACATGGTTCCTGTTGCATTCCGCCTGGTGGCACCCCGATCTTGTAGCACGTGGTTCCTGTTGCATTCCGCCTGGTGACACCCTGATCTTGTAGCACATGGTTCCTGTTGCATTCCGCCTGGTGGCACCCTGATCTTGTAGCACGTGGTTCCTGTTGCATTCCGCCTGGTGGCACCCTGGTCGTGTATTTAACTTGCACTATCTTCCACTAGATCAATTGCATAGTCCGATTAAAGAATGAAGCTCACGAGATCTTTTAAATTGCTACGATATCTTTAAAAGATGACACATTTAACAAACAACTTTTAAATTTTAAATGATAGTTCTAAACTTTGAACCTTTTATGGTAATATATGTCTTCATCTTCATACTGGCCATTGTTTGTACGACTGACCACATAACGACAGGGGACTAAATTAACAATGAACTCGGTGGGTTTTGGCGGGATATATTCACTAGTTTTTGAAAGGTTATTGTGACAGTGTACAGTGTATTTAACTCTTTAAAATAGCCAACTGTCACCAAAATAGAGAAATGCAAGATTTCTAATTATTTTTTGAAGGCTTTAAAAAATGCAATTGCAATGTTCAAAATTGTAATAAATGTGTTGCGTTTTTATTCACAAATGAATTCTTCTCAATAATGATATTGAGCCTTTGGTCAAGTACCGTGCACTTTGGTAACCAACCACGACGGCGAAATGTGAGAGGGGGAAACTAAAATTATATTTATATTATTTTCAGTGACGACTAATTTGCCTCTACAGTGTTAAAACATTCCCGAGATTTCAATAAGTAATAATAATACACAAATAAATTCCTGATTTCTAAATACAGTAATCTCCATAGTAATGACTGTTAAAAGTTACTGTGTAGTTATGAATGTGACAAGTTGTAGAATGCGCTAGATTGCTATGCGTTGGAACATATTTTAAAGTGTCAATTTTAATTTTGTGTTTCAATTAATAAGTGTAAAAAAAATTTAACAGATTTTCAAAGGAGACAGTATAATTGTATATGATATTTGTTTTTATATAATTTCAGTTTCGTGTTTTCATATACATTTTTTTATACAGCGTACAAGGTCGCTGGCGATAACTTTATTGCTATTATAGTGTCACCTTTCAAAACACACTGCAACGCTTTGTAATCGTATGTAGATATATAAGAATACATGTTAGGAAATGTTATGAAAATTGAAGTCAAATATGCCCGACAACGACGCACTAACCCTTCGACTTTATGTGATTTCAACAATGTCGTCCTAATATAGATTGTTTTTTGGTGGTGTTGTTTTTTAAACACAAGTATTTCCCTTTCTATATTAAACCACAGTGCATGGATTTATTTTTAAAAAAATTCTCCGGGAGAGAAAAAATGTTCTTCAGATAAAAATAAAATCTCCCCATACTAAATTCACCCCATCACACTCAATACAGTACAAAATGATCTTTCAAAAAAAAACAACAACAACACAAGAACAAATAATATTAGTCACACACGTTTTAATTTTGTTTTAATTGTCACATTTTTTTAATGCTAATGCTCTTAGTGGCGCTGGTGTAGCTATAAGATAGTTGCGAGAAGGGTCAGGACCACACAGTTTGACACGAGTTTTTATATCCTTGTCTGGGTCTTACATTAGATTTTAGATTGCTTTGTAAAGATAGCTTTGCATATACTTTTTCAATCCTACACATCTTATTTGTGCGACTTTGGATTTTCAACATTCACAATTATTATTAAATTCAAATATGAAGGAAAATATTAAATGTCTTGAAGTAGAAATGAGAGTTTGTTTATCGGAAATTTGTCCACGAATTGAAAAAATTCCCAGTGTTAAATTAATAAAGTCATATCTAACACTGAAATTATTATCTATACACATGCCTCAAAGTTGCTTTTAAAAATATCTTAAGCCTGGCTTAATTAGCATACATATTTTACTATTGATGTGTTATTTGCTACTTTAAAAACGTATATTTTAGTTTAATAGATAGTTGCAGTTTTCAAGTAAAAATCAGTTTTCAATTTTATTTTTATAAATGAAATATTAAAAATGAATTAGGGGCCGTCCATACATGACGTCACGCAATTTTGACCGATTTTTCACCAACCCCCCCCCCTCGTCACGCGTCGTCACAAAAAGTTAGAACCCCCCTCCACAAATACGTCACAAAGCTTTGACCCCCCCCCCAAAAAAAAACACCTTATTTTCTATTTGAAAATGAGTATGTTTCAAATCATTTTTGGTCATTTAATTATTTTTTAGTGTATGTCTACATTGTAATATCGTAATACGCGTGAAGCTATGTAAAACGGCATTAAATAAATTGTAAACCAGTGCTTCTCAAACTTGTTCGTATTAGATAACCGGCAGGTTTTTTTTTAATGCATTTCACCAGGTACCTGTTCATTCTTTTCCCGCTTTGACGTGATTTTCCCTGTACTGACGTGATAGCAAAATGAGCCCATAACATTAAGTATGATTTCGGCTTGTTTTATATCATTTTTTTAAAAATGTGTCTAGTTGCCAAGGCATAGCAAGACAGCTAACGAACAATGCAGCGGTAATGTCAAAAACCATTTGATGTGATTAACCTTCGCGATTAAGCTCGCGAATAATAATAATAATAAATTGATAATTTATATAGCGCTGTATCCCAGTAAGGAACTGACTATGTGACTATTGATATTACAAGGATCATTTCATTGTTGATAAACCAAGACTATATAGATACAAGACGATTCCTCAAATTGATTTCGATCTTACAATGACCGTTTTCCTGCTATGTATATGCACATCAAAGGCATTTGATCTAAAATTACCACATTGATATCAAATCTCATGTTTTCTAAAAATTATTTGGTATACGCTGGAAGAGGAATATGGCGAGTAGTGTACGAACCCCACAGTTGTGCAGGAAAGTAGGTTGTCATCTTGTTCGTCACAAAATACAGTAGTACTGCAAGTTTAAGACTCAAAAATACTATGACATTAATAAAATATCCAATATGTATTATCATAACTTTTTACTCCGAAGCTCAAGAGTTGTTTTTTTTTGGTTGTATGGACGAGGAGGCGTGTTTAAAGTGTTGCATTCTCTTGTGGAATTTATAAACTAATGAAAAATACAGGCTACCGCTATCGGGCGGTTTAACCGAGGGGTCTATGAACAGCTGTAAATTATCTACTTTATGGAATTATGGAATTCTCTACCATTACATATCAGTAGTATTCCAACTACCAAGTCCTTCAAGACTGCACTTAAGACGCATCTTTTCAAAATGTATTTACAAAATTAATGAACCAACATTTCTTTTAATGATTAACGTAGCTTATGTGTAATGTACTGTCCTTTATGTTGTTATTATGGTATGAATGGTTATTTAATTATTATATGTATGTTATGATCTCCATGTAAAGCGCTGTGATCCCGGTTCCTTGCTAGGATACAGCGCTATATAAATTATCAATTATTTTTATTATTATCTCATTTGGGGTAAAAAGGGATCTCTTGGCGTTTGACCAAAAACCAATCGAACAATAATATCAAACTTAAAACGTTAATAATTGTATCAATTAGATCCCCCCCCCCAAAAAAAAATAATTAAATTTTTAAAATAAAAATTGATATTCCGTGTCGTTTTGACTTAAAATATCTATACATTATCCTATTCAGATCATTTTTATACACTTATCATGCTTGTAAAACTCACCAGTTGCATTTCCGGGGGGGGTGGTGCTAACGACGCTCCCCCAAATCCCCGAGTCATGTGAGCAGGACCTCCAGTCTGGGGGGGGGGAGTAACGCACACAGAAACTTGTATATTTTGGGGTAACGGGCAAAAAAGTTCGTCGACTACTGCCGTGAGAGAACCAAAACGGAGCGGCGGTGACATCACAAATGCTTTGATATCAACATCAAACGACGTAGGGTAACAATTTCATACGTTATTTTGTGGATTCTCAAACATAAGGGTTATAATTAGATTTAATTTTCATTTCTTGATAACATACGCCGACCGGCGTCTGATGACCTACCGACCGGTACTTTGAGAAGCACTGATTTTTTTTTAATCATTAAATAAATTGTAAGTGACCAAATATTTCAGTGGTAGTTTTATTTTAATTTACCCTTTTGATGTGACGTCACATTTCTTCAACCACCCTCCCTCCCCCTCGTCACGCATCGTCACAAAAGTGTGACCCCCCTCCCCCCTAGGTTCGTGACGTCATTTATGGACGGCCCCTTATTAGAATCCCCCCCCCCAAAAAAAAATCATTATTATAATAATGATAATAAAGAAACAAAAACATATGAATGTAATGAATAAATTATATTCAACACAATTATATTTATTTATTTTTATGTTTTTAATTGTCGTTAAATGTTTATAATCAGTAGCTGTAAGGCTGCTGAAAATTAAATTTAAATATAGCAAATTAAAGTTTGTATTTATTGTTATTTTATACTGTACTTATTATTTTATTTTTTTTACAACTGCTGTATTTTCAAACACCTCAAGTGAACTTTAGTATCGAAAAGGTTTAGAACCACTTCTATAGACAGAAAGTAAGCTATCCACGTTCGTACTATTTCTCTCTATTAGTTATAATAATAAGCTAAAACCATTCTCAGGTAATTCGTCTCAAATCCCCTAAAAGTCTATAGTATGGAGTGTAGGCCTATAGGGGATGCGGTGGTCGAGTGGCAGAGCACTGGACTGTCGTACCGATGGTCACGGGTTTGAATCCGTGTAAAGGCAAGGGCTTGATCCCGGGGCCTAGGGCGTCCCTGAGTCACCCCGCTCCGAATGGGTACCTAACACTACATGTAGTTAGGCGGCTGGGTAATGCGTGGAACCCACAAAGCCGTGGCCTGTGAATGCTGCATCACTTGCCAACAGATCATCTGTCATGGTCTGTGGACGCAACCATCTTCTGCATAGAAGGAGCGTCTGTATAGATAAGATAAGAAGATAAGGGGTAGTCCAAGGGAGGGGCAATAACTCTGGTTGTGGATCATTGGTTCACTGACAAAACGGCCCCGGACTAATAGATGGACTAAAAGTAAAATGTCCAATCAAATAATAATAATAATAATAAATTGATTATTTATATAGCGCTGTATCCCAGTAAGGAACTGGGCTCACAGCGCTTAACATGAAAGAATTGTATTTAAAAAATATTAAATTCGTATTTTTACTCACCTAATCAGTGTCAGGTTTTGCTAATATTAAACAATAATAATGAATCACAATAGTAAATTTATTAGCCTTTACGCGAAATGGTACCAATGCCAATCGGGTTTACACATTAACGAGATATAATATAATAACATCATAAGATATAATTTTACAATTTTACCACCTTCTTACAGGGTGTAAATGTTATCAAAAGCTTGTCATATTAAAAAAAGTTTTTGTTGAAAAATGTGAATTTGTCTGGGACCGTTATGACAGGGGCCGTTATGTCGGGGCCGTTTTGACGGGTCACCGGGATCATTAATACTCCTCTTGTGGTAGTTCGCCACCCTTGGTCCCCACCTGACACCCAGCTCTCATGTGGCTCTAAATAGCTGTGGTATGCAGAGCGGCCACACCACGAGCAATGGTCTCCACTGGCCCTCTCCAGGTGAGGGTAACTGATGGGATACAAACCTCTGTGAAGTGGGATTTGTCTACCCAGCATGTGAAGACTGGTTTTGGCTGCCTGCACGCTGGATCTTCTTTGAGCAAACGATTATATGCGATTCACAGCAAACCATTGTGTGTGGAGTGCTAATAGCAAGACGAGACACACGACACGTCAGCCACTGCACCCACACCACAGCCGTCAGGGTTCCGTCTTGCTGCTGTATCAGATGCCTTGGGACGAGAGAGTGAGGTCCATATGTTGGTCGCTTTAACCAAATTTTCAGCACAGGACATTATCATATCTATAGTGCATCGGTTCCCAACCTGTGGGTCGTGACCCCGAAGGGGGTCGCGACGAGTTTTCTGGGGTCACATACTGTCGATTAAAATTATTCACTATCCTGCAAATTTGCTATATTTTGTAAAAACTTTATTTAAAATGACGAAGGCTCAAAGCCAGAAATTCTTGCCAGATTTGCCCAAACAATGGCAGCATTGAGTAAACTAAAGCACATCTGGCAAAGCAAGAAACTCTCCCTGAGATCAAAGATCCGACTAATGCGCTCTCTGGCGATGTCGGTCTTCTTGTATGGTTGTGAGGCTTGGACGCTCACTGCAGACCTGCAAAGAAGAATCAATGCGCTTGAGATGAGATGTTTCAGAAATATATTGAACATCTCCTACACAGCACACATCACAAACGAAGCGGTCCGCAACACAATAAGTACTGTCATTGGTCCCTATGAGGACCTTCTCACCTCCATTAAGAAGAGGAAACTACGATGGTACGGACACGTGACAAGATCTGAAGGTCTCGCAAAGACTATATTGCAAGGCACAGTCCAGGGAGGAAGGAAAAGAGGCAGACAAAGGAAGAGATGGGAAGAAAATATCAAGGAGTGGACCGGCCTGTCATTCAGCGACTCTCAAAAGGCAGCACAAGACCGGGACAAATGGCGTGAGATAGTGTGCAGTTCACGATGGTGCCCCAACGACAGGTTAAAGGATAGTTCAGTTCAGTTCAATTTCATGGCGGTTGCGGGTCACATGGCTTTTATAAAATGGGGTCGACACCCAAAGAAGGTTGGGAACCACTGCTATAGCGTATGGTCCGTGTCTGATTTGGTGAAGTTAAAGTTCACATATTATATTGGACTCTTTCGCATCCTTGCTGCACAAGTAGAAATAACAAATGTCGTCCAAGTCTAAGTCAATGTTCCCTTTAAGCTTGGACCCAGGTCAGTGGCCAGGCCAGTTCAGTGGTTCAGGACAAGCGAGCTCCTGATCACTGGGCTGCATCCAGCCTGTTGATATTCTTCTGGGTAGATGGATGCCAGACCGTAGAGACATTAAATAAAAGCGTTCCGACGAAGGCAAGCTTCGTATGCCTTTTCTTTTACACTTTAGAGTTGCTGATCCTGAGATATTGCCTTAGCAACCCTTGGGTCTTGCCTTCCGGGTTGCACACAGTGCCAGATATGATTGTCCAAGCGAACCTATCTTTGAATGATAACACTGAGGTACCTAATGAGGAAACTGGCTGGACAATGGAAAATGAGGATCAAAAGTAATTAATGACCATTGGTCGACAAAATCAGATCAGTCAAAGATGCCCCTGACATTAAAAGTTTGATGCCCCAAAATAACCATTTGATGCCCCAACATGACAATTTGATGCCCCAGAAATAAACAATTAGCTTACCCTTATGTAAATTTAAGTATGCCTTAATGTAAAACTCGGAAAGGTCACTTATGTAATTGTAATGTAAAACTAAGGATGGCTTTATATAAACCCAATGATGGTTTATGTGTGAACCTATGAATGTTCCTGATGTATACCTATGGATGACCAATTGTAAACCTATGGGTTACTCCCATTTCAACCAATTCAATTCCTCAAGTGCAAGCCTAAAAATGCTGATTGTTGTCCCTGACAGAAACCAAAAGGGTGGTAGCCCCTTAGGACACATTCTATATTCTACATGCACCTACATACACACAAAGTAACAGTATGGTGTTTCAATATATTCATTGAACTTTATTGATTACACAATTGGTTTAAAATACTTAATAAACAAGAGCATTCCAAGTTAAAGCACCAAATAATAAATAACTGTTTAAGTATAATGATTTGAACTACTGACATTAAATATAGAGAGCATATGAGAGGATAATAGCTTTTTGCAGAAAACTTTTATTTTTAAAATTTAAAGAATTAATTACAAGGGAAAAAAACAATGGAAGACTTGTGTCCAAAAGGTCTTTATTATTATGTAATTTTAAATACCCTGTATGAAATCATTTCAGCGAAATTATATTCAGGGAAGTTTGATTTTTAAAAATAAAACAATAGAGGATAGATTTTGATTTAGACACTGTTGGACTGTGCATGATTTATCATTTTAAAATTCTAAAAAGTTAAACTTTACAAGTTGCAATGAAGAAGAAATAGCAATGAGAATATCTGTGGTGTAAAAGGTCACAGGTCAATTTGATCACCAATGAAACTAGATAAAAATAGATTGTAACAGAAAACATGTTTCTAAAACAAGTCAGTAAAATCATTATAGGCATGTCTTCAAGATACTTGGTAGTAAATGGTAGAGTTACATAACCTGATTTCATCAAATAATCACAGGAGGGTAAAGAATATTTCAACACAAATATTTAAAAGATAAGATATGGCACTAAAAGTAGAAATTATTTCTTTAAACAATTTCTGGGGACAATTACGAGATTACTATTTCTCAACTCTTTAAATTTAAATAAATATTTTAAATTAGAATTTTAATTTTCTTACCATTACATGTAAAACTATTAATTTATATTATGTAAAGGGCACCCTTTTCTCATACAATTATCATGTTCTCATGAAAGTATAGAAAACTTGCATTCAACTGGTTTTTTTTTCTTTAAGCACTTGTTACCTCACTGACAACCTCAACATTTCTATGTTCCCGTACAGAATCTATCATTCAAAAATAACATTTAACTGAATTTATATACATCATTTTAAGGAAATTTTACAAATACTATTTAACTTATTAAAAATCCTCATGTACTGAAAATCTTATGTTCATAAAAAGTATATTACTATATTAAAAAAACAACTTATCTGAATATAGTCATAAAAGATTGCAAGGGCCCCTACAACATTAAAATAAGGCATACATGTTACATGAATGAATAAATGGTAAATACTTAAAGTTACATACAATTTTTTCAAGAGGAATCATAGAAATTGGAAGTATGTTAAAAGAATGATTAACATGAGAATTTGTTAAAAATCATAAGATACAGTTCTAATTATCTCTTATTGCAGAGACCATCAACTTGAACTATGAAGTTTACATCCCATGCATTCTAAGATGATTATTTTTTGTGGCTTATAATTTTATAAGTTATTCATAAATCAAAAATTATCCATGCCTAAAAAAAAATTAGTAATACACAATGAACACATTAAAATCGCTAAAGGATTGTATTTCAAAAGCACAAATATTTAATTCATCTGGTCACTACTAAAATATATTGTTCACAATGATCTGTCCAACTACTCAGTAACGGCCATGTAGTGTACACTTCAATTCAAACAAGTTAATAACAATCAACATAACAAAACATTATTTCTTAGCAATTTCTAGTGATCCGCCCACCCTAATAAATGAAAACAGAATGAATTTATTGATAACCAAATAATTGGATAGAGATCAGACATTCTAAATCTGGTAAACCTTAGTCTAAAATCTTTCAACTGCTGTATTGCCAACAAAAATTTAATTTAAAAATAATTAATGACCAGATTGAATTTAAATTAATTTTTGTTTAAAGCTTTATCGCAGTCCAATTCTGCATGACATTAATTAAGGTAAACAAACCAAACAATGTTTATTAATTTGTATCACTAAATAATAACAAATACCCACTCCCAATATACTGACAGGACTATGTGGGATTTCAAAACAAGGAGAGCAGCATGCAGGTAAATATGATAAATGCTGATACAGAAACTATGACGTTTAACAGTTTATATAGAGAACTAAAAAAGCAGGTTTACATCATAATGGCCTTCAGTCAATATACAAAGTTAATTGCAAAATTCAAATCTGTTGTAAATATTACTTGACAGGAACTAAACAAAGTAAGACCCTATCTGCTTACTTATGTGCTGAAACTGTTGCAGCTACTGGCACAGGAATACCACTTGACTGGAAATGTAAGAAGTAGAGAAGTGAGATCAACTATGATGAAACTAAATTTTGAATTTTAAAATTTGAAAGGCATGTACATACAGGCAATTTATATAAATAGATTCACATTTGAAGGACGCACTTCTTTAAAGTAAAATTTCAACATTTTAATTTATTTAGAAAATTGTGTAATTCAAACTAAATAGTGTGTCATTATTTTGACTGACATTTTCCTGCAAGAAGATTACTTTTGGTAAATTTACAAAATTGAACCTTCAGGAATATCCGTGGAAACTTTTTATTTAGTTTTTGAAAAATTATTTTATATCAGTAAGGTATTAAATTCAATCCCCAAAAATTGACTCATATATTTAATTTAGGACTCCAATCAATCAGTCCATTTTGCAAGAATCGGCACCAGTGTAAATTCTTGTAAGCGTAATATTATGTCCATGATTCGCCCTTGAAGTTGAATAACATTGAGCGGTTTCTGGAAGTGTGCGTGCGGGGGAAGTTTTGTGAATATGTGGTTTACATGCATACCATTAGTTATCAAATTTGTACGGCAGTGAAAGAAAAAGTTGGGGGTGGGTGGACAACAAGTTTATTTTATTCCACTAGGCCAAGGGTTCCCAGATGTTTAATTGTACTAAAAGCATCCAGGAAAAATGTATGTTTTCACCAGGCGTACAATATTAATTAACACTTAACAATTATATTTTTTCAAAAAGCAATTATAGACTTTTAGATTGAATAGCTTGCCTCTGCCAAATGCCATTGCAGCACAACAAGGTTTCTAGATGCCAATTCTGGGAAACCCTGCGCTGAAAATTGAGGACATAGTTCTTCACTGCACTCTTACCTCTATTTATTAATTATTTTTATAAGGGTGGGGTGTGAATTGCATATGCAGGGGAAAAAAAAAGGGGGGGGGTGTAAAGAATAATTGAAAAGGAACGTTCCCAGTGAAACCAAAAACTCTCAAAGGATTATTTTTTGTAAGACTCATCATGGTGCTGCAATTGTAGGCTTAAAAACGTATTTTATAAAGCAGAGAATTAAATAAGTTTGTGTCATTTACATGTAAAGTGGGTAATAAATGGAAATCAGACAGTGGGACAGCATTGAGAAATCACAAAAATTGTGGAGAAACATCACCACTAGAATTGATCAGTTACACTAATTGTGATCAGATCCCTAATTTTAATGTTACATACTTTTAACAACATCACTACTTTTACAAAAATTCTCTTAAACATTACTCAATTATCTACAATGTTCTTACCAAAAGTTTTACTCCAAGTTGAGATGCTGGTTCTTTGATGGTTGTCAATGCTGGTTTCAGTTCACCATTTGACAAGAATCCAACATGTCGCTGAGGTTCTTTGATTGACTCCAGGGTTACAAACTGTGTCTGGGCTTGACTCAACTGAAACTTGGTATCTAATCCTAGTGGTGTTCCAGGGGGCTGTACAAGAATGTATATGTGCACTGTTATTCACCTATATATTTAATTTACACAATAAGGAGTGTATTCAGGCTGTTACTTGCCCTTTCTCCCATGATGATTATCTTTTTTTCAACTGCAATTAAATTAACACTTTTTGGATATCACTAATTAGTGTCCAAAACTTATTTAATTGTGAAATAGATTTATAGTTCTAACAATGCCATCTATAATTAAAATAAAATTCTATTATGAATCCCCAGTGGACTATAATTAAGAGAGAAATACCAGACAGATACATGGTCTACTTTCACTATACTATGTATTTGTTTTGTACTCTAAAGCAAAATTGTTGGTATGGATCAATGGATTAGAGTTAATGGCACTAACTTTGTATGCTGTTCATTATTACATACACTTAATCTGAAGTGCTAAATCTCAAACAGATTCATTTTGTTTAACTATGCTTAATGGGACACATTAAATTGCCAATTTATAACTTAAACCAAAGAAAACTTATCATTAAAAAAAATTAAAATGCGCTTTAAAATTTAATTTCTTCTGAAAAGAATTAAATAGGCAAATTAAAATGTTAAAAAATATGGTCTGTATTAAGGTTGTTAACCGGTCCTTAGATCAGGATCAGTCCCGTTTAATCAGGACCGGTTAACCGTAACTTCATTTAGTCGGTATTAGTATTAGCTTATTACCCGGAGTTTATTTTTTGTTGTGTTACGGCAGAATACCAGAGCCAATACACGAGCGACCGTGACATCAAAGTGTTTTCTTAATATTCTGGTCTATAAATAATATAAAATACACATCATCACTGTTAATGGAGTTCGCCAGTGAACGATTTGTAATTTAAAAAATGTATTCGCTTAGTTACCGAAGCATGGTACCCGTGGCGGTAAGGTCGAAATGTGAATAACAGTCAAGGCCGCAAGTGTTACTATTTATATTACAAGAGGAAAGATAGGCCTTCTAGACCGGTCCTCAGATTTCGGTCTTATATCAACAGTTTTCCAGCTAAGTACGTGCACGTCAAAGGCATTAGACTTAAAATTACGACATTGATATAAAATTTAATGTTTTCTAAAAATTTATTTCGTGAGAAAATTTTATGCCTTCACTTGTTGGTTCTAAAAAAATTAAGGGAAAATACGGACCGTAGAGTAAAACGGGCTATTTTTAAACGATTAACCGTTCTGCAAAAACAAACTGACTAGACAACAATTGTTAATATGCCATTTTAATACTTCTATTACATAAAACTAAAAATTGAATATCATTACAGTTTACTTCTTTGTTCAGATGAATTCCCTGCTTTGATGCCAACTCTTAGAGTCGGTACATCCCGGACGCTTTGATGTCAAATCAGACAAAGCGATATGAAAATTTGACGCATTCTCTTGTTGGTTCACAAAACATAGTAAAATTAGGGACTGACGGTTAACCGGTCTTTTTTGAACGGTTAAAAAGTCCTCAAAACGAGCGGCCTTAACAACCTTAGTCTATATCTATGGTTTTTTTTACATAAGTAGATATTCAGATTTTTTAAAGTTCATTCTTAATTTTGTATTAAAGCATCTCTGTTTAAGGTAACACATTGCTATAATTTCCAAGAGTAAAAATATGAAAATCTAACCATTGTCACTTTTTTCATAGATCACTAATATTATTAACACTCTGTTTCTTAATACAGTGCTTCTCAAAGTGGTGGTCCGCGAACTGGTGCCAGTCCGTGGGCCATCCGATGCTGGTCCGCAGAAGTTACCAAGAAAGGACATTTCGCTACCACGTCAGTACAGGGAAAATAGTTCACCGGTCCCAGGTATTATGGAAAAAATTCCTGCCGGTCCGCAATACTAAAAAGTTTGAGAAGCACTGTCTTAATAGATATGAATACTTATCACAGATCACAGTTCCACTTGGCAATATCTAAAAATATATATGCTCTTAAGCTTAGAAAAAACTGCTTGTCAAAATAAGTTCCAATAAATGCAGTTATCAGAAAAATTCTACTTGGATACGAGGAAGAAAACAAAACCTAAATTAGATCACTCTACTGCTACTTACATAAGATCTTATTACAATAACGCCATCAACAATGGCTATGTAGTTATGATAGTTTTGCAAACGAACTTGGTTGTTGCCTTCATTTGTCACTGTCCAAAGGGCTGTAACATAATTAAATTTTTTAATCTTATTAAGAAAACAGAAATTCCTTTGTTAAAATTGGGTAGATGGAACTAAATTTACAGAGATTATAAACAATAACACTACCACTTAGTTCAAATTTATCATCAAATCATCTTGTAATAGTTTTCAAAGTCAAATGAATGTGATTCAGTTAATTGAAAGTATATAACTTGGGATTAACCTTGCTTCATTTGACTTTGACAGTTTTTTTATATTTACATTTTGTATTTTAAGAACTTACTATTAAATGCTGATGGATCAAGTGAGCCATTTGCATCCAGCACCATCTGTCCCAAGGGATTTATCACTATTTGTAAGGAGCGCCCTGTTACCCTTGACACCAACTGGACAACATTTCCAGTTTTAAACAAATCCTTAAAGAGATTTATTTAAAAAGAAGAAAAAACAATAATATCCTATTTGAAAAAAAAACACTCACAAAAGGTGCACATTTGGTTGTGTAGAAAGTTAACTTTTTTTATTTGGGAGGTAACAACATCATGTTAGAGATTAAAATAACCCAAATCAGATATGAAATAACCAATAAAATTTTACTTTGTAATGTCCAAGAATTATAAACATTCCTCTCAGAGCAGAAAAACATTCTCAAGTAGGGAATAGCCTAATTTCTTGTGTCGGGATCAAAAGTGGTGCAATTATAGGGATGTGACTTTTAAACCATTTTTAACAGCCAGATAATAATGCCCCTTAATTTAAAAGAAATAATATAACCACTTAAAGATTGGAGCATAAATAAAAAGTTAATTAATTTACACTTGGTATCTGTTAAATTTATTGCAGGTGGTAATTTAGCTCTTACATTTTCTGCAAACCACAACCTCATCCTATAATGCCTACCTATACTTACTTCGGGTGGCTTAGCTTGCTTAACTCTCATCTCAATTCATTTGAGTTCAACTGGCAATTTTACTGTCACTAAAATGGGACCCAGCTATCCTTGTATTTTCATTGGTCATTTTGAGCACAAGGTAGAGTTTATTTATGAGCATTGCAATTTGAAAATATATGTGCATGTCCCATTTTGAGAGTCTTCTTTACACTTATTGTGAGAAAAATTTAAACAGCTCATCTACAGTTTATTCCCAACCCTTATTCTCAACTGACCATAAGAGCAGACTGGTAGTTCCTGTCCACAGCACTGTTTATTGATTTCCCAGCTTTGTCCAGCTCATGGCCCAATGATTTACCAGCTTTCTCTGCTTCTTTCTTTAAGTTGGAGAAAAATCCCCCTTTCTGAAAATAAACAGAAATAGAGTAAAATATTTCTCCAAGGTAAAATCTTTAAGACTGCAAAGAAAAATGACTGAGATACAAGGGTTTCAGGGGGAAAAGTGTACAATTATTTAACAATATAATTCAAATAATTAATTTTTCTTTAATGTTATGCATTTCTGAAATGGAAAAAATATATATTAATTTTACCTTTTCTTTCTTCTGTTCCACATGCACAGTCTAAATTAAAAGAAGAAATTGTTTTGACAATCATAAAATAAATAATGCATATGGCATGTATTATTGGCAAAGTCACAGGTAATGAATGACATGTACTATTTAATTTACCTAAAAAATATTAACCATATATTTTTATTATCAGCTTAACCAGTGCCCATTTTTATTAGTAGTTTCATCATTTTTATGACAATGACAAATTGATAGATGGGTAAAAATTGAATCTTAAAAAGTTGAAGTAATTCAGTTTGAGCACAATGTTACTTGACTGGCCACAGAAAAAACTTTGCATTAACCTCAGATAACAGCTCCAGTAGAGCAATTTGCTGAATTTTTTTGTTATACAAAATATTTATTTATGACTGACACTTAATACAACATACATATAATTAATTCACAATTTACTATTTATTCAGGACACAATGAAATGTCATTGAAATTTTCAAGAATGCCACAGTGATAATGTTCTGTAATTTAGCAATAAAGTCATTATTGGGGACGCGGTGGTCGAGTGGCAGCGCACTGGACTGTCGTACCGATGGTCACGTGTTCGAATCCGTGTGAAGGCAAGGGTTTGTTCCCGGGGCCTAAGGCGTCCCTGAGTCACCCCGCTCCGAATGGGTACCTAACACTACATGTAGTTAGGCGGCTGGGTAATGCGTGGAACCCACAAAGCCGTGGCCTGTGAATGCTGCATCACTTGCCAACAGATCATCTGTCATGGTCTGTGGACGCAACTATCTTCTGCATAGAAGGAGCGTCTGTATAGATAAGATAAGACCATTCAGCCCTGTAGAGTTACATCACAGACAAAAGTTACTAGGCTATACAGTCCAAACTCTTTTACGCTGTCTTCTCATCACCTGTCACTCTGCCTCACCATCCATGCTCTATCACTATCACACAATTCATTCAGAAGTGAAACCAGCCAAAAAACCAACACACTGTCAACATTCAAAAGCCTCATAAAAATGCAAGACTAGACATAAACCATGGATAAGGACAGGACACAAATATCTTCTGTAATCATCTGTAATGTTCAAGAAAAGAAGGTAATACACACTTTATAACACAACTTTGAGTCCCTCTCAGCCACAGGTTTAAAGTATGCAACTCTTTCTCAAAAAGAAGGGAAAAATATGTGCTTTGAAATTCATCAACTAAAATAAAATCAAAACATTCATGACTCCCAAAACTGCACAGTATGATTCACTGTATGTGAAGAAGACATGCTGCTCTCCACGGTCAATGAAACTTTGATAAATTTTGGATAAAAATAGAAAGTAGCCTAAGTAAAAATGTAATGCAAATAGAAATCAAGTTTCTTTTTTTAAATATAATGAGTGAAACTTACAGCTTGAGTTGTAGGAGCAGCTGGTTGAGGTTGAGGAACCGGTTGTGGAACTTCAGTGTATGGTGGAGGAGGGCCACTAACTGGTGGATATATTCCAGCTTGGGGATAGGGCTGTTGTGCCATTCTGCCAAATTTGGATTAGTAAATGCCTACTGAAATTTATTGGACTGCAATGACAAGGAAAGGTGCCTGAAAATAAATTACAAAAAAAAACAAAATTATTAGGGCTGCAGAAATTAACTATTAATTTCTCGATTAATCGTTACAATTCTTAACGATTAAATTTTTTTAACGCTTAATCGACTCACCACTTATAAATGTACTGGAAGTCGAAAAGTAAAAAATTTTGGCCGATTAATATAAACTCATTTCCGGACGATTAGACGAACTTTTCGTTTTAAACTATTGACTGACGTGAATGTTCAAAACTTTGATAAAGATTATTGTGTCCATTGAGAGAAATCGTTTGCCTGCCATGCAATGTTTCCTCTATGTCTAAGCTACTTTGGTCCGTGTGCAAAGTTAAAAAAAAACTTGTGTGCAAAGTTGCACAACATCCATTTTTTGTTAATATTTTACAAAATTTGCTGCGCTGTGATTCTAAACTCCAGCCTCTCCTGCGTGGCGTCGGTCGAATATCAATAAAGGGAACTTTGCTACCATGGTTCTAACACTTCGCTTACATATCACCTGCAAACCAAACATCCACTACAGTATCGGAAACTTCAGCTGAGACAACCTAAAGATATTTCAACGATTGTTCAGCTCGGATGGTTATATTGTAAATAAGACCCGCTCATCACTTGAACCAAGTAATGTCAATACACTTTGTTAAAAGATGTCATATAAAGAAGACATTCCTGTGTTATTTCGATTTTCGACAAGTATTGTAATAAATATTACTTATGACACCATAAATTTCAATTTTTGGCTTTAATCGAAATTGACGATTAATAAATCGTTAATTTTTCAAAAGTTAACTGTTAAATTTAAATTAATCGTTAACAGCCCTAAAAATTATATTTCTAAGTGAAGACTATTTATAGTATATAGAATGCATTACATTTATTTAAGTCTGCCAAAACTGCAGCCATATGATCTTTGATTAATGACTAGGCTCAAAGCATAGCTAGATGGACTACCTGCTGATTGCAGAACCAATTTGAATTTTGATGAATATTTGACAAGCAAACACACAACAGACCCGGGTCATTTTATCGCATGCGAACCTCATCAACTGGGCATCGCCATAGAGGTACTCCTCCGCAGGTACCAGGACTTCTCCTTCCAATTCCAATTCCCTGCACAGCTTGGGACACTCTTTTAGCACGTGGGCCACCGTCTCCTCCAGGTGGCCACACAGACGACAGGCCAGTTCCATTCTAGAGTTAAACTTGTACAGGTAGCTTCGTATGGGACAATGTTCAGTTCTCATTCTTGTTACAAGCGTCTGATTGCTACGTCCAATTTCCCACCAGAGGTCGCTTTTGCTCGGTCGCGGCATGTACTGGTATACTTTTCTGGCCGTGCTTCCAGAAGCCCAGCCATGAAGCCATTTCTCTCGGAAATGGTCTTTAAGTTATGATCTGACCCCAGCTAGGTCATCAGGTACAGAGAAGAATATTGCGAATAGTGTTGGTGCGAGTACACAACCTTGTTTAACTCCGCTGCTGACTGGAAAGGCTTCTGACATAGCTCCATCGAACTGCACTGTGCTCTGTAGGCCTGTCAACGGGTACCCGGGAACCCGAGCAATTACCCGGGTAGTAAAATTGCGCCCGGGTACCCGTGAAAATGTTGCTGCAATGTCCATACCAACAGTTGCCAAACTATGGCTCTGTGCAGTGGGCCACGTAAGTGATACAAGGATGCACTTAAAACTGCTCTAAAGGCCTTTGACATTAGACATGACTCCTGGGAAGCAGCAGCCAGTAACCGAGCCCACTGGCGCTCTATGATACGGAATGGCGCTGTTGTCTGTGAGGGTAATAGACAACAGGCTGCCAAGACAAAACGTCAAGCCAGGAAGGACCGTATCAAACACCATCCTGAAGGGTTCCCATCCATCTCTTCTCCAACATTCCGACGCAAATTGCGTGCTTGAATAGGGTTAATAAGCCACCAGAGGACACACGTGGCGGCCTAGCACAGGTCAAATACAAATATGATGAGAGTGGTCATCGTCGACTACAACGGACGAACAACAACTTTGATTGTTAAAACGATACTTGGGTTCTAATCTCGCTCCCGGCGAGTTTTTTGTTGATTTAATTTTTTTTATAATTAAAAAAAAACACGTCGTAACGCTAGCAACATCCCGTCGAATTGTCTGCTGCTACGACAGTCGTAGCAGCAGTTTCCTGGCTAGCGCTACGACATGTCGTAACACTAGCAACATCCCGCCGAATCGTCTGCTGCTACGACAGTTCATGTCGTAACGCTAGCAACATCCCGCCGAATCTTCTGCTTCTACGACATGTCGTAGCACTCGTTTCCTGGCTAGCATTACGACATGTCGTAACGCTAGCAACATCCTTTTCCAAATACTGATACTGTTTCAGTTTCGACCCAACATTAACATCCTAAACTATATTATTGTCATTTAATATCACAAATAAAAGTAGCATAAAAATAGTTAAAATACATTTCAACAGAGAACCACGATAATGACCAAGACCAAGGCAAAACGAAATAAATACCGGTAATCCTGCAGATTTTACACGTATATTATAATTTATTATTTCAAAGCGAAATTTAATTTTCTCATGAGAACTTACATTTTTAATTTATTAAATGCATTATTATGTGTCGTATTTAAGATATTACAGTGCTAATTTGTGAGTCTTTTTAATTTCAAATGCATTTTTTCGGCTCTATATAATACATAATGTGGTCACGATACGTCCATTTTGTTTACCTAGCGAACTGCTGCCAGATGTTTTTTACCTGGCTCGACCCATGCTAAAATAAATTTACTGACTGAAGATATATTTTTAAAAGTATTATTCATCTATTTTAATGTTCTTAGAAGATAAATACATATTTTAAAGACAATTTCTTTTTCTTATTTCGTTACTAGATGTTTGATTCTTATTTTCTTTGTTTGTAAGTGATAAATTTCCATTGGCATCTTATCGGACAATCCGGCATGTAGTTTGATAATTAAAAAAGGGAGGCGTTATACGGAGATATCTCCGAATAACGCCAGGCGTTATACGGAGATTTCTCCCAATAACTCCCGGCGTTATACGGAGATTTCTTTTTTAAAAAACAAAAAAATGTCTGTTCTAATTTAATATATATGTACCTATCATAGCTTAAAATTTATTTCAAAAAGATTTATGATTTTAAAATTAATTTTGTAAAAGCAAAGAACGGTGCGCTCGATAAATCGTATTTTTGGTTGCTATATTTGTTGTTTTTTCTATTTTAATTTTAAAAATTAGACAACTAAACCTAACCCAGACCCTAAAACTACAACCTTAAAAAAAATAAGACTGAAACGAAAATCTTTTTCTATTTTAATTTTAAAAATAGACAACTAAACCTAACCCAGACCCTAAAACTGAAACTACAACCTTAAAAAAAAAGTCTCAAAACAAAACTCGAACCTCCACTTATGAGTTCAAGAGTCTAATGTCCTAACCGTGAGACCACAGAAGCTGATGAATCGTATGAATTTTAAAAAATCTTATATCAAATCGGCAAGAAGTCACATGACCAGCCAAAAAAATTTGCGTATGACGCTAAGAATCATGGGAAATTTCTGTCTATAACGCCCAGCGTTATACGGAGATATCTCCGAATAATCACTTCGATTTAAAAAAATGGTTGCATCATCATCAGACTATTTACTGTTGAAAGCCGAAAAAATGGCTTAGAATAGGCACTTCAATACTCATTCGCGCATCGTTCTGCGCATGTCGTAAATTTACGGAATTTTTTTTCCGGAATATTTTGATTCGCTCTACGGAGACCCCCGAATTACTCGTTTTACGTCACAGTAATCGAAAAACAAATGAATTTTGTCATCGAGTACGTCCAATAATAGTCTTACGGTGACGATATCACTTTTCAAGCAACGAGATGTTCACTGGAGAATTTTCTGTGACTCTTCGACACGCCGGTAAGCCACTAATGTCTCAATTATGCCATATTTAGTATCCATAAGGTACTCGGACTAAATCGTCCATGATTACCATATTAATTCTGTTTGGAAAATCATTGATTTGTTCACTGTAGCCTTCGCCAATAAGCGGTAGACCGATCCCTTTGTCACCGAACGTCGGCACCGTATAAAAACAAAATGGACGATTTTTTTCTTGTTCACCGGAGCGATAGTTTTACAAGAAAGATTATTAATAACAATAACTCATGCATATTTGCAATCTTTAAACATCCGAATAAATACAAGTAAAACAATGAAATTCATATTAAAATAATGTAGAATTGATGATAATACTTTTAATAAGTCAATAATGATCTAAGATGGATGAAAATAAATTGATGAAATCAAAATGAATAAACACTTGACTTGTATTAGTATTATAAATATTAATAATTGTTTTCGTTTTTATTTTGTTTTTTAAATCATAACTATTATGTATTTAATGATATATTAATGTACTACAAAATCCTAAACTACTACTACTATAGTAATATCTACTGCCTATAAATTTTTTAAAATCAAAATAATAATAAAATTGTCATAATAAAGTATAAAGAACAATTTCATTAATTAATTATAATTAAAGTATTTTAAGTTAAATTTGGTACTTGATACTACTTTAGACTTATCTCAACTTATTGAACTTTAATTTGATTGCACTGATTTCAATGAATAAAGTTTACAATATAAATATTATGATGGAAAAATATTTTTTAATTATAAATATAACAAAAAATGAAATATTAATTCTTTATAAGACCATTTTTTGCAGAATGCCTGTAAGCCTTAATGATTTTGAAAGTTTGGTGAAAAGCTTTGCCCAAGACGGAGTGCAAGGCATTATTAGAAATGGCTATGCATTCTACCTTTATACCAGATGTGCTAGCAAGAAGGAAGGGATGAACGTTGCTGTCATTGCACTGGACGAAGCCTAGAAGCCTGCCGGAAAGATTCAAGCTATATTTGAACCCAAACAGGGATTCGTTCCAGTTTTATCACGGCAGTATACTTGTATTGTTTTTAAAAATATTTCATTTCTAAAAAGAAATTTAAGTGTCAACTAGATGAAAATCCATGATCTTTTCTTTCAGCCTGCAACTGCAAGGACATCAGTCCAAATAAAGAAAAAGATGGAGCCATTCAGCTCTTCTGACATTACTCCAGTAATACATAATGAAATCATTATTCTACAAATATCACAGATTATTCCACAGTCACAGTCTTTAGGGGGATCTGAGATTAATAAGGACTCAGACCATCAAGAGGAAGACAGAGAGGGTTTCTGAGCTTAGACGCGAGAAGTCAGCACTGAAGACCTTTTATTAAACATTTAGTCATTGCCAAATGTCACAATAAATTATATATTAATTTCTTAATTTTTTTTCTTTTCAGGAGCTATTCATCTTTTGCCTCGGATAAGATTGTTATTTATTCTTTGCACTGATTTACAAATAATAACATGCTTTTGGTTTGAGTTATAACAAAATGCCTTTATTTTACATTGTTAAAATCTTTGATTTTGTTTAAAAAATATTAATAAATATTTTTTCTTTCCTATTTTGCAGGTTTTCTTTCAAGTTTCCATTTGAATGATTGATATAAGCATTATATTAATTATATTTGTTTTGCTAATTCTCAAAATGAGATTATAATAATTTTGAAAATATTTTTTTTTAATTTATTTTTTGTACCCTTGTGGTATATAAAAATTTACAAAATAAAATTTTGAGCAGCTATCTAGACCATTTGTTGATAATTGTGTTGTATATTGGATTAAGAATGTATGCTGAAAATTTGGTGCAGTTATCTATACAAATAAAAAAGTTGTGAATGAAAGCATAACGAAAATTGAAATTTGGGTCACAAGTTTTTTAAGTTAATAGTTAATTATATAGGTTATATAAGGGGCAAAAAAAATCGACTAAAAAATTCACAACTTCACTTCTATAAAAGATAGAAGGACAAAACAAGTGGTTTTGAAAAGGTCTTAGCAAGCCCTTTAAAATGATATTATTTAAGCCTTTAGGACCACATTTAAATTTTCTGTCAAAGTACCTACTTAGAAATTAGAAAGACTTACAAATTAGCGCTGTAATAGCTGAAATACAACATATAATTATGCATTTAATAAATGGCCGGCACTACGTACACCGCGGCGGTGTACCTAGCTATAGGCCTGCGTACACCGCGGCGGTGAACCTAGCCAAAGCATTGTGTCAGGGCTAGGTACACCGCGGTTAAAAATAGATATATAAAAGTTAATAGAAAATGATACCTTACCCATAATTAAGCATAGATGTGAATAAATTACGCATTAAAGCTAAAAGTTGTAAACTAGTCTATTTAAAATATCTAATACAATAGATAAAATATATATTGTTACATTATATTTATATGTATTTTATTATAGTTTTTGGTGGTGGGGGGTAATCAAATGTTGACGTAATTTTTTTTTATCGGTGTCTATGACTATTACTATGGAAGTTTGACAAGTTGTTGACAAGGGGGAGGGGGGGGGTAAAAATCGCCAATAATTTGTTGAGATAATTAATGGACAGCCTTAGCGCTTTCAACACTGCCACCACTCTGGTATTGCTTGCAAATACTCAAATTTCAAAACTATTTAGATTTAAAAGGGGATTATAAAATTTCCATTCAACGCAAAATTTATTGTTCTACAAAATGATACTCTCCTTCTACTATCTTCGACTCTTCATTATCCCCCTCCCCCTATCTTTCTTCATTCAATGGCAACGAGGAATTCTCTTTCAGGCTGTGGAAACTGATATTATTATCAACAAGTATAATTTTAACAAATACATTTTAAAGTTAAAATTAAATACTAGTCTACCTGTACAAATTATAACCTGTTCGTGTAGGCTATCTCATTTGTCAGTCCCGTGAAAAAACTGTCTTAAAATAACGTCACGCGATTTTTGACGATTTTTCACCCCCTCATCACACGTCGTCATACAAACTTTGCCCCCCCCCCACTTTTTTAAATATGACGTCACAGAGCTGTTTCAAAAATCAACAAACAAACAAACACAAAAAAAAACGTATTTTCTATTTGTAAATGGAAACAAATTAAAATCACTTTCTTCGCCCCTTACTTATAAGTATAAGGTTAACATTTGAATATTATGTAATTATTAATATCTTTGAATGAATACACATTTAAAAAAAAATTGAAATTAATTTGTCTTTTCTTTTGGTGTGTGTGTGTGGGTGGGGGTATTTACCTATACTATACTATTATAATGGGGGAGGGGTCGGGTGGAAAACAACGTGTTCTCTACTTTTTTTTTAGAGTTAGCTAGTCAATGAGACAAACAGATACTCTAATACTAATACAATCCTTTTGTTAAACATAGGGGTCATACTCATAGCGATGGTGATAGAAACACCTTTCCGTAGCAGTATGAAAGATCAAACTCATAACGATTTTCGTTCCCGTCTCGCTCGAAGTTGGGTATGGAATGGGTCGCCTAAACTAAACTATCTACGAAATCCAACATACAATCAATTTTTTAAATTTAAAACTCTAACAAAAATGAAATACTTAACATCAATCCATTAAATATTAAAGCATGCATAGGCGTAAGACTGTGTAGAAATAGAAGTAGAGTCTGTAACTGTAACACAAAAGATAAGACAGGCCTTTGGAGGGGAGGGGGTGAATGCTTAATTGATACTTGGATTTTCACGTAGTATAAAACATTTTTTTCGAGCACCCTCATTGTGGTTTTAAAATAAAAATAATAATAATTTTTAAAAAATATTCCATCACCGAGATTCGAACCCGACACCGAGATTCGAACCCGACACCACAAACGTAACTGCAAATTCACTGCGCTTTACAATTCGTCTGGAAATGCTCATGAAATATGTTCGTTTTTAAAAGTTATAACTAATTATACTGGAATGGTTTTTTTTTAAACATTCAGTAATCATTAAAAATTGCATAAATACATTGATTATTTCAGGTCTACTGTTTATTAGCATAGGGATTACACACTTTTAGCCTAAATATAGTGAAATCGTCTCAATTTTTAGCCGCGGTGTACCTAGGCCAAAACCAATGGTTTAGCTAGGTACACCGCGGCGGTGTAAGCAGGCCAAGGACGATGGTTTAGCTGTGTGAACCGCCGCGGTGTCCGTAGACACTTCGTTAATAAATTAAAAACGAAAGTTCTCAAGAGAAAATTAAATTTCGCTGTGAAATAATCTTATCTTATCTTATCTTATCTGTTTATAGACGCTCCTTCTATACAGAAGATTATTGCGTCCTACGCTTATCTATGGTTTGTGTTTAGTCCTGCATTTTTATTAGAGATTTAAATGTTGATAAAGTGTTGGTTTTCCTGGATTCTTCAGGCAACCCATTCCACGCCCGAATTCCGGACGGGAAGAAGGAAAACTTGTATGTGTTTGTTCTTGCATACGGAATAAGAAAGGTGTTTTTATCCTATATGTCTATCTGAGGGTTGTATTAAGTTATCTTTGTGTTGTATTTCTAAATTAGAATTAATTGCTTTATGTATGATTACTACTTTGCTCTTGGTTCTTCTATCCTCTAGTGTTTCAAGGTTTAATGATTTAACTAATGGTGTTATTCTTGTCAGTTTCGAATATTCTCCAGTAATGAATCTGGCAGCTCTTTTTTGAATTTGTTCTAGTTTATCAATGTTTTCTTTGGTGGATGGGTCCCATACAGAAGATGCATATTCTAGTACAGGTCTCACCAAAGTGAGGTAGCATTTTAGTTTTATATCTCTATTACATTTTTTAAAGTTCCTTTTTATAAAGCCTAAGGTTTTGTTTGATTTTTTAATAACTTCATTGACATGGGGATTCCATGATAGTTTCTCATTTATTAAGACTCCTAAGTATTTTGCATCTTTAGTTTGGGTCAGTTCTTTTCCATAATAATAAATAATAAATAATAATATACGTGTAAAACATGCAGGATTACCTAAATACCTTGCTTAGAAATTCAAAATTTAAAGTTGGGTGGTACTGTTTTAAAGTTGTAGGAAGTTCGATGACTAATAATGGGGTTTGCATGAGTAATTCCTTCCGGGGGAAAATGCTAGATTCGGAGATCTTATTATTTCTTAGAGAATCCCTCATCAAAATTCGTGTTTTTATTTAATTATTTAAAATCTAGAAACTGGTTTAACTATTTAAAAATATCATTTAAAAACTGTTATATTTATTAAATTAAGTGTGTGACAAGTACTTCAAAATCATTTTTTTAGATTTAGAGCTGCAATATTTTAATTATCTTTTTTCACATTACCAACGCTCTTTCTATTTAGGCAAGCGTTATTCACACAGCTGTGGGAATATTGTCCAGCAATATTCACACAGCTGTGGGAATATTGTCCAGCAATATTCACACAGCTGTGGGAATATTGTCCAGCGTTATTCACACAGCCACAGCAACAAAACAAAATGTTACAGTTATAATTATAGTGACTTAAAATTAAAAGCATACTAATCTATAGTCTATAAGTCGATAGGCTAATAGTATTAGTATTAGTATTAATAGCTAATGCCCGTTGTATTTAATTTGTAAATTATAATTAGGCTTATTAATAATTTATAGCCTATAGTAGAATAGGCTATACATGAACATCATTATTCATTACGATTATCAAAATATTTCATAGAAGAATGGGCATGGGGCCATTTAAAGTTAAAGTATTATAAATAGTTGTAATAATAAAATTTTTTAATGAGTTTGAGAAAAATATTCGATTACTGAAATTACTGGTTTGTAGTTATTACGTCCAATCTTAGTACCCGTCATTTTGCTATTTGTTGAAGTCAGTCATAAAATGACTGGACGTTTTCTAGCCATCCCCCTTCAGCATATGATAATGACATTGATATGGAAATTAAATATATTTATAGTTTTTTTTCTATTTGAAACTGAGCATTTTTCAAGTAACTTTTTTTGTTATGTAAGTATCATTAAGTATGTATGTTTAAGTCTGCACTCTAATATCGTAACACTCGTGAATCCATGTAAAACGTCAATAAATAAATTGTAAGCAATCCAATATTTAAGAGGAGCTTTTATTTGAAGTTGCGCTTTTTGATGTGACGTCACATTTCTTCAACACTTAACCCCACTCCCCCTTTTTTAGGTGCGTGACGTCATTTAATCAATGGCCCCTAATCTTAGTACCGGTCATTTTGCTATCTTTTGAAGCCAGTCATAAAGTGACATTTTCTACCCCCCCCCCACCCAACCGTTTTGATAATGGGGCCGTCCTTAAAGTACGTCACGCTATTTTTGACCATTTTTAACTCCCCCCTGTCACAAATTGTCACACATCTCGCACCCCCCCCCCTAAAGTACGTCACACTTTCGACCAAAAATTTTGTTTTTTATTAACAAAATAATCAAAATTTAATATAAAACAGCGTGACGTCACACATGGATGGACCACCCCTCCCCCTGTCACACTTTCTTACACCCCCTCCCCCCCCTCTGAAGCGTGACGTACTTTATGGACGGCCCCAATGTAATATATTTATATGGGAATATCTCATTTATTACTGCTAGTTATTTATGTAGCATTGCTTATTGACAGCTATAGATGTGTTGGTGTAGGGTATACAAATATTTTGTCATTTTAACCATCCTTCAACTTCAAGTGATTGGAATATTTTATTTGCAATCAATTTGAACAAGAATCTGTGCGGACCTGCATACCAAAATACCATGGATTTAACTGTTCTAAAACTATTTTTAATAGTTCCATTGCATTTAACTTCATATTTTCATTCTATATTTCATGAACTTTATTAACTTGCATTCATCATGAAAAGAATTCATATAGTTGGACAAAACTGTATACTAACTCATAGTAGGCTATATTATATTATTCCTAAAACTAGTAGTTGGTATAAAAAACTTTTTTTTTCAAAATTGTAATTGTTTATAGAAGTATTATATAGAATATAGAAGTTATTTATTTATTATAAAGCAATATATATATATATATATATGTTATATATATATATATGGCATGAATGCTTCACCTTAGGATTAAGAATGTGTGTACTAAATCTGAAAAGTACCAATGTCATTAGCAGTCATATGTCTGAAAAACTATACCATCTAAATGCAATTTATTACATTCAACACAAACCCACTACAGTCAACACATATATAACAAACTCATTGTTTTCATTGGGTTAAAGGCGAAAGATAATAAAACACAATGTTTGTGGGAATTTCATAAAAATAAGTAATACAAACTGCAAGCACCTTCCTTATGGTTTTAATTTTTTTTTAAAACTTGATAAAAATTATAAAAAAAAATAAAAAAAAATCACTGACTGACCGCCCAGGGATTCGATCCACCATCAAAAATGAATACTCAATCCTGTTCCTAACCACTACTCTAGCGACGATCACGACCACTTTGCATTTTTTAATAACTTAATTATTTTTCATTCAAATGGACACCAATGCGCATGCTCGACTGTGTGAATATTGCTGGACAATATTCCCACAGCTGTGTGAATAATCACTCCGTTCTATTTATTAAGAACGGAGTGATTATTCACACAGCTGTGGGAATATTGTCCAGCAATATTCACACAGTCGCGCATGCGCATTGGTGTCCATTTGAATGAGAAATAATAATAGTATTAAAAAATGCATGATAAACGTAAGCGTCGCTAGAGGAGTGGTTAGGAACAGGATAGACTATTCATTTTTGATGGTGGATCGAATCCCTGAGCGGTCAGTGATAAATTTAAAACCACAAGGAAGGTGCTTGCAGTTTGTATTACTTATTTTTATGAAATTCCCACAAACATTGTGTTTTATTATCTTTCGCCTTTAACCCATGAAAACAATTAGTTTGTTATATGTGTATGTGGGTTTGTGTTGAATCATAGTTAATGTAATTGCATTTAGATGATATAGTTTTTGACTTTTGAAGTTTTTCAGACATAGTGACATAGCTTAATGACATTGGTACTTTTCAGATTTAGTACGCACATTCTTAATCCTAAGGTGAAGCATTCATGCTATATACATATACATATAACATATATATATATATTGCTTTATAATAAATAACTTCTATATACTATAACAATTACAATTTTGAAAAAAAAAGTTTTTTATACCAACTACTAGTTTTAGTTTAGGAATAAATAATATAGCCTACTATGAGTTAGTATACAGTTTTGCAGTTTTGTCCAACTATATGAATTCTTTTCAAGATGAATGCAAGTTAATAAAGTTCATGAAATATAGAATGAAAATATGAAGTTAAATGCAATGGAACTATTAAAAATAGTTTTAGAACAGTTAAATCCATGGTATTTTGGTATGCAGGTCCGCACAGATTCTTGTTCAAATTGATTGCAAATAAAATATTCCAATCACTTGAAGTTGAAGGATGGTTAAAATGACAAAATATTTTTATACCCTACACCAACACATCTATAGCTGTCAATAAGCAATGCTACATAAATAACTAGCAGCAATAAATGAGATATTCCCATATAAATATATTACATTGGGGCCGTCCATAAAGTACGTCACGCTCCAGAGGGGGGATGGGGTGTAAGAAAGTGTGACAGGGGAGGGGGGGGTCCATCCATGTGTGACGTCACGCGGTTTTATATTAAATTTTGATTATTTTGTTAATAAAAAACAGAATTTTTGGTCGAAAGTGTGACGTACTTAAGGGGGGGTTTGCGAGATGTGTGACAATTTGTGACAGGGGGGGGGTAAAAATTGTCAAAAATAGCGTGACGTACTTTATGGACGGCCCCATTATCAAACGGTTGGGGGGGGTAGAAAATGTCACTTTATGACTGGCTTCAAAAGATAGCAAAATGATCGGTACTAAGATTAGGGGCCATTGATTAAATGACGTCACGCACCTAAAAAAAGGGGGAGGGGTTAAGTGTTGAAGAAATGAGGCGTCACATCAAAAAGCGCAACTTCAAATAAAAGCTCCTCTTAAATATTGGATTGCTTACAGTTTATTTATTGACGTTTTACGTGGATTCACGAGTGTTACGATATTAGAGTGCAGACTTAAACATACATACTTAATGATACTAACATAGACATAACAAAAAAGTTACTTGAAAAATGCTCAGTTTCAAATAGAAAAAAAAACTATAAATATATTTAATTTCCATATCAATGTCATTATCGTATGATGAAGAGGGATGGCTAGAAAACGTCCAGTCATTTGATGACTGACTTCAACAAATAGCAAAATGACGGGTACTAAGATTAGACGTAATAACTACAAATCAGTAATTTCAGTAATCGAATATTTTTCTCAAACTCAAAAGGTTAACACAAAGACAAAAACAATTAAATGTTATTATTACAACTATTAATAATACTTTAACTTTAAATGGCCCCATGCCTATTCTTCTATGAAATATTTTGATAATCGTAATGAATAATGATGTTCATGTATAGCCTATTCTACTATAGGCTATAAATTATTAATAAGCCTAATTATAATTTACGAATTAAATACAATAGGCATTAGCTATTAATACTATTAGCCTATCGACTTATAGACTAAAGATTAGTATGCTTTTAATTTTAAGTCACTATAACTATAACTGTAACTTTTTTTCTTTGCTGTGGCTGTGTGAATAACGCTGGACAATATTCCCACAGCTGTGTGAATATTGCTGGACAATATTCCCACAGCTGTGTGAATAATGCTGGACAATATTCCCACAGCTGTGTGAATAACGCTTGCCTATTAAGAAGAGTATTGCGTTCTAATGCCACGGCTATGAGTATGAGGCCCTCATACTAACACTCCGTCTTTCCGTGCAAATGCACGTAGAAAAAAGAAAAAAAATTGAGTGGCGCAAAATTCATTTATGGAAATGCGGAGAAGCGATCCGAAAAAGGAATTTAAAAATACAAGTCTCAAAAATGAAGCCATAAATCCTTTTTTAATAGTGTAGCGTATAAAATTATATTTTTTTAAATAATAGACAATTCATAACGATTATATTATAAAGAAAAAAATCAATTTTATTTCGGGGCGCAGTGAATTGCACGATGCGAGGTTAGATTGTTCTTTCTACGTCGCAAATGGTGTAACTAGGATATTTTGCGCCCAGGGAAAAATAATTAAAATTTGCGCCCCCGACCCTTTCCGTTTCATCAATAGTTACTACTAGGGTTTGTAGGGCGCCTACGGCGCCCACTTTTTTCAAAAGCCAAAGTAACTTATCCTTGTTTGATAAATACGAAATATTAAACATCCTGAAATGTACACAAAGTATTTTATAGTTATAAATCCTAAAATCCTGAAAATAGGGTGTCACCTAATGGCAGCCCTATAAGAAAGAAAACAGAAGAAAGATCAGGACAAGATCACTTTGAAAACAAAGGTAGACACTCATGGAGAGAAAAATATAATCATAATTCCAGACATAGAGATTATGATCAAAGTAGACAATCATGGAGAGACAAATACAATTTTGATTCCAGAAAAAGAAATTATGATGAACCATGGAGAAAGAATGAAAACCAAGACATGAATGATAGAAAAATAATACAGTTAAATGAAGCACAAATATAAACTAGTGACTCTTTAGCCACTATTAAAAATCAAGTATATGGTAAAAAGGATGAAGGCCATAGTAGCAGAGATAGAAATACTTCTAGTGAATCTGAAACAATTCGTGTTGAATCATCTGAAGTAGGAAGAACAATTGGTTGTGTATTAAGCAGAATGAAAGACATAGATAAAGACAATGATTTTCAGATAAAGCTTTCTGACAGTGACTCATCTGGTCGAAATTCTATTGAACTATCTGGAAGCAAAAATGACATCTCAAAAGCTAAGCGACTTATTCAAGATGCTGGAATTAATATTGTGAATAGACATAATCGTGGTCGTGGTTGGTGAATTATTGAACATTTAAACAGTCTGAAGAAACATTCAAAGCCCAACGATTTGAATTCATACTCGTCAACTGAAGAATGACTATTTTTTTAACTAGGCTATGCTATTAGCCGACTACAAATTTGACCTTAAACATGTGTAGGGAAATGACAATGTGGTTGTAGACATATTAAGTAGAATGACAATAAATAAAGACATTTGGTGAATTCCTAAATGATAAAACCAGAGACTGTATTAACATTAGTCTGTGAATTCCTAAATGATACAACCAGAGACTGTAATAATATTAATATTTTTATTCGTTGAACAATAGACTGGGAACAGTGTTTGAATTCCACTGGATTATAAGTTAATTTTAATAATATTGATTGTTAAAAGTATTTTAATTACACAAAAGTACAGATGTGTTTAAAATTCCATTTTCATTTTTTCAGCACAGGTAGACTGTTGCTTGCAGTCCTACAGATTTTTTCTTATAGATTTTTATGTATAGATGTTGTGTGTAAGGCAGTGAATGTTCATTGATGATAAATATTTGAAATTTGAATATAGATATAGATTAATTTGATTTTAATAAGACCAAAAATGTTATATTTCATTAAAAAATTTTTATGGATGGGGTGAATGTCACATGTGTATCATGAGTCCATCACGAGTGTTTTGCGTGATAAGATGACGGAGAGGTCACGTGAGTGAAAGCGCGGGAAGAAAGAAGCATTCCCATTGGCTAATGAGGTGGGAAGATCAGAGTGTAGTGTTGGCTGGTGTCATGACAGGATGTATGCCAATATGTTCCACGTTATATAACCTCAAATTATATCTATTGTACAAAGTATAAATATTAAAGTTGTTTTTATTGAAACAAGTTCTTCAGTGGATTATTGTGTACAAGGTTTTGCATTGAGAGAACGCCTACAAAAGAGTTACATATTAATAAGTAAAACCAGTTACAGTTACAGGGGGGTGTCCAAAATTTGTGACAGGGGGAGGGAGGAGTTGAAAATAGTAAAATATCGTGTGACGTAATTTATGGATGGTCCCTAAGCTAAAACAATGACGTAATATAATAATTTTTTTACGGCGAGAAACACCACACGCTTTTGTAATTTTTTAACTGCAATGGACTGTTGTACTATTAAAATATAAGCTAAATCAATGACGTCATTTAATTATTTTTTTTACGGCGAGAAACACCACACGCCTTTTTAACTGCTGTGGACTATTGAACTATGTTCCTCAGAGTTACGGATCCTGCGATCTGGGCTATTATAATTGTTTATGATATAACGTTGTAAGCCTCATTTTGCGCACCTGTTCCTTGGAGTCTGGGGGACATATTTACCTCAATGCCCCACATTGTTACGACTTGGACCGGCACACATTACAAAAGGATTTAACTTTTATTTTCCTAGTGATACGAGCTGACGCTGCTTTACATCAAACAATTATATAATACATCTTGGCAATGGAGAGAAAATTACCAGAAATGGAAAAAGATTTTAAAGCGAAAAGTCCTGTTGTGAATTGATTGTTCGTTTTAAACTTCGCAAGCAATAAATGCTAATTCTCAAAGATTTTGGAATGCAGAAACCCATCATTGCACACAGTTTTTCAACGATCGTCAAGCTTATGCGATAGCTGATTTGCATTTAGGGATAGCAAAGAAAATTTATATGAACATGATCAGAGGCGTCACTAGTGTTGGTGTAATCCAGTGCGGTAGCTCATGGTTTCACCCCCTTACGACTTAGAAGTCCTCCAAGCTTTCCAGTGCCAAATAACGTGAACATACAGACTTTTACGTTTTTGTGTCACCCCTTGTGGTGGCATCACCTGGTGCGGTCCGCACCCTCCTAGTGACACCTCTGAACATGATAATGGATTTTTTTTAGCTAGTACAACTTTTAGTTAAATTTGATAATGTCATGGAGGATCATGTAAATGTAAGAAGTGCATTAAATAAACAACATAAAAAAGCACACAATTGAATAATACCATTCAAAATAATTCATTAAACTAATTGCAAATAATATCAAAAGTCACACATTAGATCAGGTGAAAAAATATCAAAATATTACTCAATTATGTAGATTGCAAACCTATCTTCAATATAAGAAAAAAAGAACATATGAATCCGTTAAAAGGTGTGTATCGATTGAACAAGAAGACATCAGCATTCATAAACACTTTTGGGACTTTCTTTCGATTGAAAGTTTGCCTTTGGAACACATGAGGTCAAGGATATGATAAATTAAAGGAGAACATGTGGGGGTGCAATCAAAGGTTGGAAATATCAACCCTGGTGCATTTTTTATGCCATGTGCTAGCCACTCACTTAAAGTGGTAATCAATGATATGGTCAAATCATTAGAAGGAGCCAACTTCTTGATATTGTCTAAAAATGGTACTTATTGTTTTCTTCATCGACTTTCAGATGGCCCATTCTTTAGAAGAATGTTAAAGAACTAACCTTAAAACTTCGCAGTGACACCAGGTGGGAAAGTCTTTGAGGTATAAAATCGGTCAAACATATGGTGCATTGCAGGGCATTGCTTACACTTACGAGAACAAAGAAATAGATAGTTCAATAAGAGATGAAGCACCTGGACTACTTACGTAACTACAATGTACTACTATTCAAATTTCTTATTGTTCTGTCGTGATATGGTCTGAGATATTAACTCATGTCAATTTCATTAGTAAACTCATGCAGAGCAAAAAAATATATTGCATTGGTAATAAAACTTTTGAGAAGTTCAAATTTAAAAAAAAAGATCTGAGATCAGTGAATCACTTTAATGCAATCCTTGGTTATGCTGGCAAATGGCATCCGAAATAGACGCGGATAAAAAAAATTGACACATTACAAGGACGAGTTCGACGGAGAAAAGTCAATTTGATGAAAATCAGGACAAGCCCACAATGGATACACAGAGAATATACTAATTTGTATTATTTTACCTCCTTGTTGACACTGCAACCAAGTCTTTTGAACAAAGATTTTCTCAGCTGCAAGATCACAACAGTTACCTTTGGTTTTTTGTTATATCACAAAAGGGATTTTGGAAAATTGCAATGATTGTAAAGTTTAAGTTAAAGCCTTTAACAGATGGAGAATCAATGGTTGATGTACAATTTCTAATGAAATATTAGGCGTGTATTCTCTATTGAAACAATATTTAGAACCTCTGGAAGTTTTGAAAATTTATAATAAAAATGAAATATGCTCCAAACTTGAGCGTTGCTCTAGGAATTTTAGTAACTTCCGATCCGTATGAGTATGAACTCAGTAACAGATTAAAAAAAAGTATAAATTAATAAAGAAGTCTCTGAACTAAAAGTTTCCTTAAAAATATCTGAGTCGTAAAGTGTAATTATAAGTATTTGTGTTAAATTACTGTCTTTAAGTTTAAATAAATTAAAGTGATTTTTTTTGTGGTTGATGTTCGTTAAAGATATTTAAGGAAATATAAAAATTTTAGAATACTTAAATTGTAATTATACATAGGGGCGCAATTTTTCACTTTTGCACGGAATGATTCAAAGGCTAAGTCAGGACCTGAATAAGGGTTTTGTGTTGCACATTGCCCAGCCGCCTTTATCTATCTCCAACCAAGGTCATGTACCCATAGGAGCTGAGAGGACGCAGGGATGCCCTTAGACCGTGGGATTAAGTCCGAGGTTTCACAGAGACTCGAACCCGCGACTTTCGGTATGGGGCCGTCCATAAATGACGTCCCGCGATTATGGCCAACTTGACCCCACCTCCCCCCTCGTCACACTTCGTCACAAAAACTTACGGCTATAGAATGCAACCTAGCCACCATCCATGCACCTCATTTCACACATCACTGATGTACTTCCAAAAGCATACTATTGTGATCTACAAACTTTTATTCCTGCTGCAAATGTATTCGTCATACTCACAAACTAAAACTACAGTAAACTGAAAATTCAAACAAAATGTCAACAACAATGACGTTATATTGTTCCGTCAGGTCATAGGGCCTAGCACCTTAAATGTTAATGTCCACTAGGCAGCGGTCAATGTTCCCGCTAATGTTGGTTGGTTCGTGTGCAAAGTAAAAAAAAAGTCGTGAACAAACTTGCACAGCATCCATTTTTTGTGCAATACTACACAATTTGCTGCGCGGCTATTCTCAACCACTGCGCGGCGTCGGTCAAAGAACTGCGCGGCCACGCAACCACGCAGCTTAAAGGGAACATTGGAGGCGGTAGTAACTTTATAATTGATAAACTTTACATACTGACAAGTTTGCACGTCTTACTAAAATCAGTTTTTCTGCTAGGTGGCCGTCCATAAAGTATGTCACGCTATTTTTGACCATTTTAAACTCCCCCCTCCCCCTGTCACACATCTCGGAACCCCCCCCCCTCTAAAGTACGTCATACTTTCGAACAAAAATATTTTTTTATTAACAAAATAATATAAATTTAATATAAAACAGCATGACGTCGCACAAGGCCGGACCCCACTCCCCCCGGTCACAAACTGTCACACTTTCATACACCACCCCCCCCCCTTTAGGCCTACACAAGAATCACAAGGGAATGGAAAGAGCGCGAGTTGGTAACTAAATAATATCGGCGTACTTCAAATACTCCTAGATAACTTCCTGTCATAGATTCATTAAAAAAAACAAAATCATGTTTGTGTTTTATGATTTTAGTTTCATGTCCAGAGGAAAAAGTTATATCAAAATACCTTTTAATCTGCCAGAAACTTATTTTTTTTACCTTTGACGGATACTTTTCAAGCATTTTCGTGTTAAAAGTATTTCACAGGGAATATGTCAAACGAATTTTTTTTATTTGATACATTTTCGCGAGCCGTAATGTGAACACATAAGACTCACTCATAAGAGTAGAAGTTTGGCCACCGTTGTGGCCGCTTGCCCAAAATTCAATTAAAACCTACTTATATATTATAGCACAATGCCAACACAAAGTGCCAACAAAGTGGTTAGATTCAGGAAGTAATATTTTAGTGGCGTGCCGGCTGATAAGGCTCTGCGTGCCGTCTGTGGCACGCGTGGCGTAGGCTCGCAATCACTGTAATATAGTATAGACGTTGCAGCCACATTTCCAAGTGTACCCGAGCGCAATTTTACTACCCGGGTAATTGCACCGCAACGGGTATCTGTTGACAGGCCTAATCGTAACACGCGTGAAGTCATTTAAAACCTCATTAAATAAATTACAAGCAATAAATTAGTTAAGTGGAACTTTTATTTAAATTTAAAGTTGCACTTTTTTCATGTGACGTCACATTTCTTTACACCCCCTCCCCAACGTCACACATCGTCATAAAAGTTTAACCCCCCTCCCTATGGCGGATTAAGGGGGGCTGAACGGGCTAAAGCCAGGGGCCCCCGATGATTTAGGGCCCCCAAACTTAGCATATTTCATAATAAATGTGGACATATATGTATACATGAATTTCTGAAAATATGATAATTTAATAAAATCTCATCTATTAAAATGATCGCTTTTCCCACACGATAGTCTTAGCAGTCAAAAAACCTGATTTGATGGGCTCAATAACAGAAATTATTAAAGAATATTATATATATATATTTTAAAATACCAACTGTAAATGAATTCTCGTGGCCGAATGTGAAGTACTAAGGCTTATGGTGCAAGCGGTGGTGGGTTCGATCTCCGGGTGGGGTGTGAATTTTTTTTTCATGTGTTTTTTAATTTTATAAATTGTCTTTTACACTCAATTTTAGGATATCGGCAAAAAGTTATTTCTTAGAATTCGGCTTTTTCATCAATATTCATTTTGGATGAATATTTACAAGTTACAGTCTTATATTAGCTGATAGCAATCATTTTATCTAAAGGTACACTGGCTGGATAGGGCCCCAGTTTGAATTGCAGCCAGGGGCCCCGTGCAGTCTTAATCCGCCCCTGCGGGCCCTCCCCCTGTAAATAAAAATATCTAAATCTTATCTTCAGTTAATGATGTGACATTGTGAGTTCAAACGTACCAGACAGAATGTACTTATAATTATAATTTTATTTAATATTTATTATTGACACAATCCTTTTAACGATGGGTAATCGCATAAATAGTATCTGTCTAGTAATTCTGTAAATATAAATTATAATATTGATTCCGATAATATATTTCTATAGCTATAACTTCTGTAACGCAACGTCCAAATTTCACGCAAAATAGTTCAGCCAAGAAGTTAGATATACATTATTATAAATGCGATTCTTACAAACTGAGATACTGTTACTGTTGTGTGGGTGAATTTTAAGCCAATGACAATGCCTATCAAAGTGCCCCTCCCACAATAACCCTTTTGATTATTTTGGCTTTAACTTTGTCTATCATTACGTCCGTTTTGCTCTTCAAGATTTTTTTACAACACTTCCGGTCACTTTCGCATTTCAACCATGACAAGAGCTATGATAAAGGCTAGCCTTTAATTTAGCGTTAATATTAATATAAAGGTAAATAGCCTGAATTGGTGTCTCTGAACTTTTTTCCCTTAATAAAAATATTTTAATGTTAAAATATATTTGGTAATCCTGCAGATTTTACACGTATATTATAATTTATTATTTCACAGCGAAATTTAATTTTCTCTTGAGAACTTTCGTTTTTAATTTATTAAATGCATAATTATATGTTGTATTTCAGCTATTACAGCGCTAATTTGTAAGTCTTTCTAATTTCTAAGCCATTTTTACGGCTCTCAACTGTAAATAGTCTGATGATGATGCAACCATTTTTTAAATTATTAAACTATTTTGGACGCTTTGGTGAGACCTGTAACTAACATAATAAACATCTTCAGCTTACCAACATTGCCAACATCTTAACTCAACGCTTATTTATGATATTATTATATACATTATTAATTATTATGAATTATGACAGAGTATGGGCCCATACACCTAGTCCTAAGACTAAGAAAAAATTATAATTATTAAGTCCATTAGTTTTAGTCATTAGTTAAATCATTAAACCTAGAAGCACTACAGGATAGAAGAACATACAAGAAAAACAAGAGCATGGCATAGTAATAAGACATAAGTAATTTAAATTTAAGTATAAGGCAATTTATTCTAACTTGGAAATACAACGCAAAATGTAATCTAATACTAATACAACCCTAAAAGGCCTAAGCCCTAAGACTAAGACAGACATATGCATTAGTGCCATTAGTATTAGGCATTATGATAGAGATAGAATAGTTATAAAAACACTTCAGACTTCAGGTACTTCAAAGTACCTGAAGACAGAACATTTAAATGTAGTCCAATATGATTAAATAATATATCATTTTAAAGGGCTTGCTAAGACCTTTTCAAAAACACTTGTTTTGTCTTTCTATTTCTATCTTTGATAGAAGTGGAGTTATGAATTTTTTTGTTGATTCTTTCTGCCCCTTTTATAACCTATATAATTTATTCCAAAACTTGTGACCCAAATTTCAAAATTCTGTACTCTTTCCCTCACAACTTTTTTAATTTTAGAGATATGGGTATCAAATTTTCAGGAGACATTCACAATCCAATTTACAAAAATATACAACTATTATGTACAAGGCTGCGAAACATAAATACAAATTTGTATGAATATTAATAAACATTAAAAGTTTCACAAGTTTTGATCATATAAATGCTACTATCATCTATATTAATTAGAAATATTTATCTACATGTATATGCAAAAGAATATTTGCAAAGAGAAATGAGTTGTGATGAGCGCCCCATGCTTTTATGTGAAGTGATTTCACGGATTTCACCTGAAATCATAGAAAATTTGTAATTTCTTCTTTTAAGCGCAAAAGCGTGTTTTTAAAAATCTTTTTTTTTAAAAATATATTTTTATTTTCTTCTTTTTAATGCACTTTCTATATGTAAATAAAAGCGTGTCCTTTTTAAAAAAAAAGATTTTTTAAAAAGTATTTTATTTTTAAAATGTGGATGTGAGAAGGGGCATAATTGATAAAGGGAATGTTAGAATAATCAAAACTCCTGTTGCTCCTCTTGTATTATCATGTCAATTTAGATTTAATTTTGTATTACTGAGCTGTTAAACACAGGGGATGTGGTCATCGTTGGCTGGGGTGAACTCGGGTGGCACGCACATGGATTTAAACAATAGCAGACGATTCGATTGATCTGAAATTTTAATACAATGCACTGTCATCCAAGATCTATTGGTGGTAAAATTTTGAGATCTCTAGGACCATCAGAAGTGGTTTAATTTTACGTTATAAGATTTGACGGATACAATATACAAGCAGTATGACTTAAATAAAAGCGTTTAAAAAGATGGTGAGTGACACTTTAAAAAAAAATTGTATAATTTAAAAAAAATAATTTTAACTTTCAAAAACCATTAAATTTTAAATAAAAGGATTACATCCCCATTATCATTATTAATTCTAAGGTAAGTATCAGTTTCGACTTAGCATTAGACACAAATTTAAATTGAATTGTATAATTGTAATAGTAATAGTATTTTAGTAAACCACATAATAATTACTAGTTTGACTAAATTTAATATTCGTCCATTGGTCATTTAAATGTATTTCTTTTATTTAAACTTCGGTTGTTTATTATGTAAAATAGTTCAATATGAATATTTGTAATTAATAAATGCCTTGCACATAAACATATAAAATATAAACATAAGTAATGTCAGTGCAGTGATGGAAACGCTAAGATTAATAATACTAAGGGAGGTGACTCGGCTGACAATCGACATTTTCATTTTCCTAGTCTCAATTAATCCTCTTTGAATTGCTTATAACTTTTCATGCGGGCTTTTGTTTTCAACAAAATAAATTGATTAGTGTTTGAAAGTGAAATAAGTTCACACTAAAGGTAACAGCTATAATCCTAAAGTCCATCAGAAGTTATAATTTAGCTTTTATATGTACATAGCGACTAATAGAATAAATCCCTCGCCGCTCAAACGCATAACTTGTGTCATAATTGTAACGACATTATCAACGAAATGTGCCCTCTACGTCACTGATGACAAAGTACACAAATAACCATTAATGGTAACGGAAATGCAAAAGACTGTCGCCATGCATATCGGACATGCCGTAAAAACGAAAATGGCGATTTTTTTGACATGCGCAGAACGATGCGCGAACGAGTATCGAAGTACCTAAACACTTTTCTTATGCCGTATGCCATATGCAAGAACATCATCATCATGGCGCTACAGCCCCTGTAGGCCCCTGGGCTGCTCCACCACATCCTTTCATTCAGATCGATCCATGGCTTTCCTTCTCCATGCCTGAACTGAGCTGTTGTAGGTCCGTTTCCACATCATCGATCCACCTCAGTCTTGGGCGACCAGTGAGTCGTCTGCCCCCTTATTTCTGCTTGTAAATAACTTTTGGTGCTCTACACTCTGGCATCTTTTCAACATGTCCTGCCCAGCGTAGTCTTCCTTTTTTAATACTTGTGACTATGGGTGGGTCTTTGTACAGATGGTATAGCTCTTGGTTTGTCCGAATTCTCCAGATATCCATATGCAAGAACAAACACATACAATTCTTGTTCTTCCCATCTGGAATTTAAATGTGGAATGGGTTGCCTTATCAAACCATGAAAACCAACACACTGTCATTTAAAACTCTAATAAAATGCAAGACTAGACCTAAACCATGGATAAGCAGAAGAGTAGGACTCAGGACACAATAACCCTTCTACCATTTACAATTTACTGGGCCTAAATAGAGATTACATGTATTTATTACATTCTGTGTTGTCATCAAGTAACATTTAAATTATGATTTTATAGGCTTGCATCTTGAATGATGAAACAAATGATTTCTTCTGCCAGCCACCTACCTTCTGCCAATAATGCTGGTATTAAAATGTTGCATACAAATTTGAAATGGCTTTAAAATGGCAAAAAAATAACTGAATCTAATATTTATTTATTTTTTCCTATTTCTGACTCTTATTTATACAAAACATGTCCACCAAAAATTTAACAATCTTTGTCATTGATTTGCATAAGTTTCAGAGCTATATCTTTACATTTTGCTCTAATTTAAAAAAACTGCTAAGAAATCAGATTATGTCTGTCTTGTGTTGTTGTTTTTTTAAATTGTAAAATGATGAATAATTTATAAATATAAAATAAAGGCTTGGTGAATAATACTGCCCTCCTTGGATTTAAAAAAAAATGGGTACTTAAAAGTGTCTTATGTGCAGCCAATGATGTGAACCTCCTTGAATGTTTTGAAGTCTTTCAATTAGCTTCCATTTAATGGAGCTTAATTTATTACGGGGATGTGCTCCGCCATTTTAATGTTGAATATCTTACTAAAAATGGTTACTTAAATTTTAAAAAGGGTATAATTTTTCTTACTGGTTAATGTAAATTGATTTTTTTTACTCAATGTTTTTGTATTTTTTCAGTTGGCCCTAGCCAACATGTTGAATAGTAGACAAGCTGGATCAACATAAGAATTGTATCCCAAGATAATCAATGCATAACTGCAAACATTTAGAAGATGACGGAGATATAGAAAAGGATGAGAACAGTGATGATGAGGAGAAGGAGATTCACAACCTCACCCCACCCGATGGTGGCTTAGGATGGCTAGTTGTGGTAGCATCCTTCTTTTGCAACATGATTGTTGATGGAGTTTGCTTCTCATTTGGGATCATCAGTTCAGAATTTAATGAAGCATTTGGTGTTGGTCACTCTAAAGTGGGCTGGGTGGGCTCATCATTGGCTGGCTGTTACTTGCTTGTGGGTAAGTTGAGAAGCAGTACAGATTGAGTTTTAAACTAACTATTCTTGAAATATTTTACAAGTATTTAGATTGACACTTCCAACAGTCCTCTTTACTGTCCTGTAGCAGGTAGAAAGTTAATTTATCTCATCTGCACTTTAAATATTATGTTTTAAGTGATACTTATGATTCACTACAATAAACGTATAAATAATTAAAGATAATATTTACTCTGACCAACTATTATAAGTTTTAAAAAAAACAACTTCTTAACGACACCTGAAAGTCACAGAATTTAACTTCACAAAATTAACCACAAAACTATGTTAGCTACAAATCAGAAATCTTTAGCCAAAGTTCTTTCTCTCTTTCTCTTCCCTACCTCAATAATTGTGTTGTTTTCAATTTTTTTTTCACTTTTATCTCAGGAAGACACAAAATTGGGTTACGAATTAAACTATACATGCATTCTAATCAATTATAAATTTTAAATTCATAGATGGATGATACATCAAATGTATTTTATTTAAAATTCAAAAGCAAATCAATTTTTTGTTGTGTGTTTAGGGCCCTTTGTTGCAGCACTGTGTGGTCGTTATGGCTGTCGCAAGGTTACTATATATGGTAGTATCATAGCAATGATTGGGTTTGCCACCAGTAGTTTATGGAGCAGTATAGAAATGTTGATTTTCACATATGGAATTGTTGGAGGCAAGTTGTTAAAATTTTATTTAATACCTTTCTTACTGTGTTATTTTTCAAATCATAGTTTCTTATTATCTTTAAGTGCAGTCTAAAATCCTCCAAATATTTGTTATGTGTTTTCACCTTTTTGATCAGTTACTGTATTAGACTGATAATGACTGAAATAAACCAATAATTACTGGCAACATATTATTTAGCATTAAAAAATGATTTTTTTAAAAATCATTAGTACCAGGTATTCTCTAGACAACTAGAAGCTTTATCTTGTTTTTTAGATTTTTTTTAATCTCATGTTTATTTCATGACACAGTCATTAATAATGACTGAAATAAACCAATAATTACTGGCAACATTCTTATATTATTTAGCATTAAAAAAGATTTTTTTTAAAATCATTATTACCAGGTATTCTCTAGACATCTAGAAGCTTTATCTTATTTTTTAGATTTTTTTTTATCTCATGTTTATTTCATGACACAGTCATTAAAAAAATAAAGTTATGGTTCAAAACCCTGTAACAGATTCATTGAAAATGTAAACTTTATCCTAATTCTTAATCTAATATTAGTATCACTTTTTCTCAGGTATTGGGTTTGGAATGATCTACTTACCCTCAATAGTCTGTGTTGGATTCTGGTTCAGAAAAAAACTCGGCGTTGCCACCGGTATTGTTGTCTGTGGCACCGGGTGTGGTCAGTTTCTTTTCCCACCACTGGCAAATTACCTGCTCACTGAGTACACCTGGAGAGGACAAACCCTGATCTTTGGTGGCATAGCTTTGAACTGTGCCATTTGTGGAATGCTTTTCATACCCTTCGATCACAGAGCCTATAGGTATCACAGTAAACGAGGCATTGTTGAACGTGGCCCCATCATGGAGGCCTTGATACACCACAAGCAAAGACAGAGAGCTGTTTCCAAAGGCTCATTAAATAATTGCATCATAACCAAGGACAACCGCCTGCTTAAATTTCATCCAGCATTCTTTAGTGCAAAAAATAACTCTTTCATTATCAGATTTAAACGTCAGCTTGGCTTTAGCGCCCAAAGCCTGGCCTCATCTAAGAGCACCTTATCAGCAGCCAGCAAAGATTGCAATAATAGCCAATTACTAATCAAAAGTCCTAATGGCATGCACATGGCTCAATGCCAGGCAGCTAATAGATGGGGATCACTTCCTGGCTCTCTTAGACCCATTTATCGATCATCGTTGTCTGTTCCCGCTACTAGTAATTGTGAAAAGCTGAATGGCATTAACAAGAGACACAGCTACTGTGGCATGCCAAATATAGATAACCTATCTCTGAAAAAAGAGGATGTAGTTGAAATCAACATAGAGCAGATAAGTAACGATGGTTCAACTGAGCTGACTCATTCAACCAATGACATCCAGTCGCTACAAACCATAATTGGAGACATAGTCAGTATCAAGCTGGTTCCTAATGGCTGTAATGGACATCATGAAAATAAAGGGATGAGGTAAGACAAAAGTGTAGCATTTTTAAGATCAATATATTCTGTTCAAAAAATTTCTCCTCTTATCTGAAAATATTTTTGGTTATTTAAAGTGTTTTTTTAAAGATACAATTTACAAACGAATTTACATCTTATTTGATATATTTATGTTTTCTACAATCACTTTTTTTCAGTTAACTCAAAATTTAAAAAAAAATGTGATCATATTGTATATTAATAGTTTATTTAAAAAGACAGTAAGCACCAAGATTTCTCATCTGTTTTATGTGTCGCATCTGTGCTTATTTTGTTTTATATCCATCAGTTACATGGCAAACATCTTGAAACGACAGCTTCCATCAAAAATTGAAGAAAATTGTGAAGACAATTTACAAAAAGATTTGAACTCTTCAACATTGAGAAAGTTCTGCACTAATCTGTGTGATATGTTTGACCTCCAACTGTTTTTTAACCCAGTTTTCGTTCTGTTGATTGTTTCAAACTTCCTGACCATGTTTGGTGAGTTTCTTGACATTGTTGGCCATGTTCCATATGAAACAACCTATTTATCTTATTGGAAATCATGGTTAAGTTTAGAAATATGTTGCATTTTAATTGCATGTTATGTAAATATGTACATAATTTCATAAATGTAGTTACTAAAACAAATTTTTGATAACCAATAATCTTGTGACACTTATTTTCAATTAAGTTCTTATTTTAATTACATTGAACCATGTTATAAAATTGTGTTATAGTTTTACTTCCAATCTTAGGTAAACAATTTTTTATTTCTCTGTAAATTGCAGCATTCTATATTCCATATTTCTACCTGCCTTACAAAGGCAAAGAGCTTGATATATCAAAGGAAACTGGAACTTTTCTTATATCAATTATTGGCATCACAAACACACTGGGCAGGATAGTCTGTGGCTGGCTGGCAGACAGGCCATGCATCAACTCCATACACATGAACAACTTAGCTCTCATCATTGCTGGACTTGCTGAGCTGCTGTGTCCTTTGGCTAAAGGTTATAGCTTTCTGGCCGCCATTGCTGCATGTCTTGGCATATGTTTAGGTAACTATTCACTGACTACAAATTGGACACCCTCCTCAACAGGCTTAAGTGAATCTTAGAAGAAAAGAATCCAATTTGTCTTTAAATCATATTAGTATAAGACAGCTAACACTTATACATGTAGCTTTATTTCTCTTCATTGCATGTGCTATTGAGTGTGCGGGTAAAAAGATATATTAACAGTCTAATTGTAAATGCGTTTTGTAACTCTGTCATCATATATTTGTTAATAAGCTTTTAACTACTGGATTTTAAAACTTTTTTTGTTATTGCTATAGATAAACTGTTCTTATTATATGTTTCACTGATGAAGTGGATTTTTTTAGGAGTATTGTTTACATAACTTTTACAGAAATATTTGTTTAAATCATTTACTTTTGATAAAAGCTTACCTAAACACTCAATTATTATTTTTAGTTAAAAACTTCCCTCAATTTTCCTTATCTCAACAGCCGGGTACTGCTTAATTGTTTTCTATTAATACAGATTATTTTTCTGTAATTCCAAAAAGTTTGAGTGGCTCTTATTAAACTATTTAAAATGTTGTCTTTCTCTGTTTTTTTAACCTTTTATTCCTCACATAGCTTAATGTATCCCCTATTATTTTCAAACTATTTAAAGCCACCTCTTCCTAATTACTACACTTACTACAATACATTTTAACTGTGCATCAATGTGCTTTTCAAACCTGCGACACAAAGCAGAATATCCTCTTATTCTTGTTTTTGTACTTATGTATATGAGTTATTCATATTTTTATTGAAGGATTACAATTGTTCAAATGCATTTTTATTACAGCAGTATTTGTGTCTCTAAGGACCATATTGCTGGTGGATTTACTGGGTGCAGAAGTGCTTACTAAATCCTTTGGTCTTCTCAGCTTATTTCAAGGGGTTGCAGCATTCATTGGAGCTCCTATTGTTTGTAAGTGACAGTGATAGCCATTGTTCACATGAGACAGTAGAGAGTTATGAGTTTAGTTATATCTGGTATGGTTATTATTTTAATAGATCTTTACAATTTATGTTTATCTCAGTACAAGAGATAGCCTGGAAAACAATTGAGAAAACATGCCATCAAATACCACACATAATAAATATTCCATCCAGGGCTTACCCCACATCCCCCAGTGGTAACTTTACTATTTTTTTCACACCTCTTTAATGTCCCATCCACCTTATAACAAATATTTATTACATTAATATTTAAGTATCAGGTACACAAAGAACATTTTTTAAAACTAAATACATGTATGCTTGTGTTATTTTTAAGAATCTCATTAAGGGATGATTGAATGCTTATTTGTATGGGTTTTCTTTTATGGCAGTACTACTTAATTTATATTTTGAGAATTATATATTCTGATACTTGTTTTGTTATCAGAGATTTATATAGTGTATTAATTTTTGTATCGGTAAATTATATAAATATTACTATTAAAAGTTGAAACATAACATTTTTAAAATTATTAAGTCGCTGTACACATTTGATCAACATAAATTTTGACAAACGGTACTATACAGTTTTATTTTATTGTGAAACAGGCAATTTTTTTGTGTGTAAATGTCTAAAATTGTAGATTTCCCTGGCTTATTTCAGAAATTAAATATTTATGTTGATGACCTGACTGAAAAAAAAACACACCCAACTAATAATTAGTTGGGTGTGTTTTTTTTTCAGTCAGGTCATCAACATAAATATTTAAGGCAATGTTGAATTGTGGGTACGAATAAAATACTTTAACTATTTTGATAAAGGTGCAAAATAAAAGACTGACCATTAGATTCTACTTAAAGCAACTTATGTTGAAACAGGCTGAAAGCTTTTTATGTTTGACTTAATACATTATAACTTTCAAGCATAATTCTGAATACATCTGCTTTTGTTTGATTTGTGGGACTTATATTTCATTGATAATTTTTTTTTCTCTAACAGCTCAACTGATGGATACTACTGGTAGTATTGACAACTGCTTCTACCTGGCAGGGAGTCTCACAATTTTATCTGGACTCCTATTGCTGCCCATTGGATTTCTTAAAGCGCACAATGATAGGAAAAATCAGAATTCAAGCTAAATGAACTGATAAGAGTTTTTCACCTAACATAAATGTCTGTATACAACTCACAATCACTGTGCTGAAATCAAGTCCATTGTCGGCTGTTTGTTTTAAAAATTTGAAAGGATCAAACATATGTTCACAGATGAATCTATTGCCGAGTAATCATAGCTGTTACATGTTTATACCTTTTTAGAAAGTTTAACTGTAGTCTGGCTATAACTCTTTAACTTGATATAAACCAAGAAATCAATATTTAATTAATATTTGGATGCAAAGTATTATCAGGCATAATATTGTGATAATAAGCTATGTAGTCAAATTTATGAGTTCATTTCTCTGCTTATTTTAGATTGCTTAAACTTGTCCATGGCAAAGATTTGATCCATAAAATTGTTTACATTTTCTTAACCAACTTCTCTTTGAGAATCATGCCACTGAGTCATGGCAAATATTTTAAACATTCCCAGGTATTTCCAATGTCTTTTTTATGTACAAAAACAAAACAGCTAGCTCTACTTGTACAACTCTTATGTGTCTACAACATTGTCTGTAATCACACTGGGATTTCTTCATGTCACATTCAGATTATACACATTTTTTTAAAAGTTAATATACTTAACCCACGAACTGTGGTATAGAATCATGCTGTAATGTGGAGGCTTTTTTGGTCATTTGGGTGCCATCAGAAATAGTAAAAAATGGCATACAAATATTGTTATAAAACACCAATAACTATATAATATATATTTTTAGAAAGGGGAAGAGGTGGATATTATGTTAGCTCTTTTACGGCCGACCACAGTTTGTGGGTTAAAAGAAGAGTTTTTTACGAGAAGGAATAAACAGATTTAAACATGAATTTTATAACATCACAACTTCAAACAAGGAAGAATAAGATATTTTTTTTATAAGTTTCTAAATTTCTTTTAATTTTTTCTCCCTTTTGATTTCTGCTTTTAACAGGTAAATATTAATAGAGAACAACATATTTTATTTAGTAATATCACCTCATTCTAAAGTCATGTATAAATTATTTACTAAGATTGAATTCATTACAATAAAATACTGGATATTTTTTATTAAATTTGTAAAATATACAAATATGTTATTTCATCCAGTAATGAGGATTAATTTTCTCTGGCATGTAAATTATATCCTTTGATGCCTTACTTATGTCAGTATTTGCTTGGCTTACCGTCCAGATAATACCAGCAACTGTCTCAATAACTGCAGCCCTTTGGTTTTATTCCATAGTATTCTTATCATTTTTAAAAACCTGGGAATATGATGAATAAATCATGTGCAATGTATTGATTTCAAGCTACAACAAAGCTGTCAATATTCACTAGTTTGATTTAAGCTGTCAATAGTCAGCTGTCAATAGTCAATATCTTATGGTCACAACACACACACACACATATATATATATATATATATAAAGTATTTTGATCAAATCTTTTTACTCTTCAGCAGTTAAAATGGCTGGGATGTTTCCCTTGTCACTTATGGCAAGTTTTTTTTATTGTGTTAATTTTATAAGATAGCTAGTTTTATTCCCAAGTCTCTTTTTTATCTTATGTTTAATGCATGAACAAATTTTAATTTTGATAAAACATTACAATTTTAATAGCTTTCAATATTTTATGTTACAAATTTAGACTGCAATAGTGTTGAAGCAGATCTCAAGGGCCACATTTGTAGACGTTTTCATAAATTTCTTCATCAATAAAATATTTATTTATAAAACATTAAAGTTAAATTATATGATATGGGCTATCTATGTACTAAACTAAATAATCAAAGGAAAATTAAAGAATGGGCACATGTCCTAACAAAATCAAAGCTCATAAGAATGAAAAATAAGTGTACATGATTGAAAATAAAAAAATCAAATATGAATGACTACAGCTATGGAAACCATATGCAAAATTTTATTTTGCTTGTTTTAAATTTTTCATTATTAGTAGAAACTTGATAATCCTATGAATCGGTCATTTGGACGGATAATTTGTGACCTTAAAAAGTTCAATGTATGTTTGCAATGTGCACAACAGGAGTTTGATCAAAGTCAAATATTTGACAAAGTCCATGCAATTTCCGCTATTAGTTTGGTTTTAAACCTTTGGATCAAACATTTTATTTATATGATTGAATGTTTTCTTATGCTCTTGTTATTAGTGATGGAGAAATTGGTTTTCATACCTTTTAATGTACTGGTATGTAATTACAACATCAGTTTCTAGTTCTATTTAGTATAATGGCTAAATATAAGCATTTATGCTATTTTAAGTTAATCATTTTTCTCTATATTGCTATTAGTCTTCTTGAAAATCCTTATTGGTTAAACAAAAATCAGATCATGCAACTGAGAACAAATGAGTCAGCTTCTCATGCTATTGTTAAGCATGTTTAATATATTAATTTATTTAAACAATCCTAAGTCCTTCATTGATTTTAGCACCAATCTTTTATGAGCTTCTTGGATACAATATATGATTAATATTTAAACTAATAATTAGTGTTACTGAACAAATTTGTCTGTCTGGGAGCATACAACTTTATACAAAATTGGATCAAAACTATTTTTAAGGTTTTCTCTTAACTATTCACGTTTGATTTGATATGTTTGGGTAAATTTTTAAAAACTTTCTACATTTTAACCTGAATCGAAGGACACATTTTTGCTAGCTTTTATGATTTCTCAATAATCCTATTTTTTCATGAGTAGAACTTATGAACACAGAAAAACTTGTTATGTAATACCTTGAAATATAATTTATATTTTCCTTTAGAAAATTAGAAATATTATCAGTATTTTAAAAAGCAATGGGTCATTGCTTCAATTGAAGTTGAAGTGTTTGAATTGAAGGATCATTGATAAAGTCATTAAATACATACAAATAATTTTTTACTGGTAGCTAGTCAAAATCAAGGATACCACTTTTGTACTGATTCAACCTTTTTAATTTGACTTACATTTTACATTTTTTACACATACATGTATGTTTGAAGTTATTTTAATTTTTTACTTTGAAATCAAAATACTATTGCTTTTTCGCAAGACTTTGTCAATTTTCATAGGGTCAATATGTCTATATGTGAACTGTAAGCCCAATTAACTGTACCAGGTACAACATAAAACTTTACTTTCATGATCAACATAATCATAGCGTTATGAAAAATTAGATTTTGGTGAAAAACCCAAACAAGTTTCTTTGTGCATTTACTGTAACTATATAAGTGCTACTGTATTTTAGATATTTTTATATATGCAAGAATGATTCCTTAATCTTAATTAATCTCAGTTCTAAATTATTTATAACATATAAGTTTGCAAACAGTTATGTTTTAGAAAGTGTTTATACTGTTAAATTAAGTCATTAAGTAATAAATAGACACAATGAATTGATGAATAGTATTCATTCTTAGTGAAGATAAATTAAATTAAAAAGCGCTTACTGGTAATGTAATTCTTAATAAGACAAATAGGATCAGCTTTAAAGTTCTCAAATACTTTTAACTTCCAACTGATCTTTTCTCAGAGTAGTAACTGTCATACAACACTGTCTTTTAATGAATGTTAACAATAACTACATTGTGAAGATGCCAGTTAACAATGCTGAAAGAGTTGAGGCTTGGTGCTGCATTGAACACTACTCTGTCAGGATAAAACAGTCAACTGTTATTGAATTCAATATTTAGATGACCTTCAGAGGGCAAACTTTTGGCCATAGGTCATTTAAAAGGGATTAAAGGATTGAAACTGACCAGTCCTTTTAAGTGAGGTTGAACCATTATTTTTTTTATAAAAGAGAGAAAATTGATTAAATCTATTGAAAACCTGTAAAATATTCTTTATATAAGTGAAAATTTAAAAAATAAAAGATTACAGCATTTATGGGCTAACCATTAAATTTGATATTCATGAATGTATTGTGTTCTATTGAATGTAGTATTGTTTTCTCATTAATGATCTTGAATTTGTTTAACTTGTAAAAAATTTATTGTGTGATTACCATTTCTTGTTGTAATTAGCACTTAAGTCATTTTGTAAAAAGGTTTCAAATATTTATTTTTAATCCAATCAGAAATATTACTTTGAATGCTTTTTAAATTAATGCTTATAGTTCTATACAATTATTATTATGTCCAGACAAATATTTAATTTGCAGTGAACATATCATTATTTAGTATTTCCTTATGCAACTTGATGTTAATATTTTATTTTGATCGATGTAAATATGTTAAGCGAAAAACATTTCTCAGTGAACTGTATATAAAATATACTTGAGTGATCTCTGGCATGGCAATTATTTTTTTTAATTAAACCATAAATACAGTATAGTCATAAGGCCAGCAGGCTTCACACATATTGAAATGTATGGTTCAGAATTGTATTTATTACTTTTGACACTTTTATGTGCAATTTAAAAAAAAATGAGGTAACCCAAAACTTTAACTGCACCCATTATTTTTGTAATATTTTTCTTTTTAATTTCAAAGGAAGTTGCTTGAGAAATATTTACTATTAAATATTTAAAAAAATATTTTAAATACCTTTTCTTTGATATTGACTTTCAATAAACATTTTAAATATATTGATTTCAAATACAATCAATGTTAACGATTGCAAAACTAAGACGGGTGAAAGTCTCAAATTTGGTGAAGTTTCAAGTTTATTTAAACATTATAGTAAATGAGGAATAAGATTACAATTGATATTGTTACAGTAAAAAAAGAAAATAGAAAGGTTTGTATCTGTTTTTATTATTTTGAACACTTAATGCGAGAGAAGTGCTGAGCACTTTGAAATAGATTATCCATAAAATATCTCAAAATTGTTATTTAAATACTATTAGATCAGTTTTGACCTAAATGACAGAACATTTTTTGAGCTTGCATTTTCATTCTATTAAAAATTTTAACAATTATTTATGCAGATAACACATTATTGAGGGCTTTCATTATGTATATATCATTCCTATATCTTATATACATCTCATTAACGAAATTTATGTGTTCAAATTGTTTAAATAATCAAGTGTGTCGAATTATTTTTTAAATTAATTTTTTTGTAGATGACTCTACAATAATTTTCACTTTGTAACATTTTATCAGAATTTTTCATTTTCTCTTAGTAGTCTTAGTTTCCTAAAATATCTCTTTATCTATTTTATTGCATTTTTATCTTTCGTAATAACAAAAGTTGCAAAAAAAATTTTCATTTCGCTTAGCAATTTTTTTTTAAAGTGCCTTATAACTTTCCACACACATACAATTTTTTTTTAAAAATTGAACTACAACTACAATGTATTTGATAAAAGTGCCTTACCCCTAGATATTAAAGTTCAATTTTTAATTTTTTTTTATTTACCTCTTTCATAATTTTTCCTGTAAGATTATCCTGAACAATTATGTAATTGACAACAAGAACATTAGAAGGCTGATTATAAATTATCTAAACTAATCAGTACCAAGCTGGATTAACAAAACTATTTTTGTTAAAAGTATTGAAATCATCGTGATGTGTCATAGTTGGGACCAGTAAAAGTAAACACAGACCACACCACCCATTGAAATGATTTCATCTGATTGATGTCATTATTTTTGGTGAAAAGGGATTGTTCTGGGTTTTGTACTTGAGTGCCATGTTCTTTGCAAAAACATATAAAAAAATACTGTGGAACTTTAGGTAATCAGCATTCTCTGTTCATTGAATATAAGTTGTCTTAAATATGTCGGATTTCCCATGCTTTACAAATAATGCTAATACTTGTATCATTATGTGCATTTTTACACATTTGTCATTTGTAATCCCCACATGTAATATATTTTCTCCTTTTTGAATAATTTGAAAGATCTGTTGCAAAGGGTAATTTATTGTTTAGTAACTTATCATCACATTCTGCTGCATATATTTTCAAGTAATTCATTCATTACAACTAAATATCATTTAATGGAGAGAAAATTCTTCAGATATTTTATGAATGAAAAGTTTGATGAAACACACAATTTGATTTCATATTATATGCATTTTTCTGTCCCTGACTTACTCATGTCATATTACTCATTGAAGATGTATGTGATGACTGATTGTTTTTTTCTAATATGAAGAGTGAAAATGTGTTGTAGTACTCGATTTTGAAGGTAATTTGAACCTATTATGTATTTAACATTGAGTTCAACATATAATTTACCCTCCAAAATTTTTTTTAAACATTCCTGTAATTTATATCTTTGTAGCAAAATTTTTAATATTTTAAACTTTATGCGAAATGATCTAGTGTGCTTTTCAGGTCAGAATTCTGAAGCAATTGTTTTATTTTTCAAAAGACTTACAAATAAAGAATATGTTGTTGCTTTTTTTACAAGACACTAAAAACTTAATGTACAAGACACACCACAGGCTAACTAAGAAATCACAAACTAAATTAACATAAAGCACCACAGAATAAATCAACATAAGACACCACAGAATAAATCCACATATGGCACCACAGAATAAATCCACATAAAGCCCTCTAGATGAATATATGAAGATTTACTACTGTCATTTTGCTGCCACAATTTTTCCCCATGTCATTTCATCTTTGTGTATTTAGCAGACTGCTATATTGCAGTTGTTGATAAAGAGATTTTCTAAAGAAAATAGTCAAAATTTAAATACACCGTTGATTTTAAACATATTCAAATTATGAAATACACCTCTGCAAAGGTTTATAAAATGTACTGACATGTTCATTGTTAGTTCCAAAAAGAATTCGAACAACACATTTAAAGGATAAAACATTTGATCTTTTAAATTCATCTGGTAGCATTTGTAAAAAGATATTTAACGAAAGCCGACTGACAGAAATCACTGTTGGTAAAACCCCTCTTCTTCTCTAGGGCGGTTTATGATTTTTAAAATATTTTTTGGAGGGGTGGTTTTAAGCTAGAAATTTTACTTTGATTTTTTTCCCTTTCTATTGAAATGACAGTAAAAGGTTCATTACTAAGGTAATTTTGTATAAATGACCTGAATGTAAATCCCATGACCACTTATCTTCCAAATCCACAAATATATACTTGCATAGTCGGCTGTCACAACTTGTGTCCCCTAGATGCACATCAAATTGTTACACAATCTATTTTGTGAGCCATTGATGTGAACAGCTGAGGACCACTGTATCACATCAAATTGGTACACAATCTATTTAGTGAGCCATTGATGTGAACAGCTGAGGACCACTGTATCACATCATATTGATACACAATCTATTTTGTGAGCCATTGATGTGAACAGCTGAGGACGACTGTATCACATATCCAATTATAAAGAGACTTGTCACTTTTACGTGTCCCCCTCAAGCATAGGAAAATGATTTTCATGGCATCTAAATTTATATATCACTTTTGCATTTAAATAACTAAAAATTTTGTAAAGAAAATAACAGTTATAACAGTATATGAAATTTCCTGGTAGTATGAAATAGTGGCTTCAATTTGTCTCTTGGTAATACAACACAGACTAAATGCTTGGTAATACAACACAACTAAATGCTTGGTAATACAAGACAACTAAATGCTTGGTAATACAACACAACCAAATGTTTGGTAATACAAACGGTGGTCGAGTGGCAGCGCACTGGACTGTCGTACTGATGGTCACGGGTTCGAATCCGTGTGAAGGCAAGGGTTTGTTCCCGGGGCCTAGGGCGTCCCTGAGTCACCCCGCTCCGAATGGGTACCTAACACTACATGTAGTTAGGCGGCTGGGTAATGCGTGGAACCCACAAAGCCGTGGCCTGTGAACGCTGCATCACTTGCCAACAGATCATCTTCCCTGGTCTGTGGACGCAACTATCTTCTGCATAGAAGGAGCGTCTGTATAGATAAGATAAGAGAAGATAATACAACACAGACTAAATTCTTGCTAATACAACACAGACTAAATGCTTGGTAATACAACACAGACTAAATGCTTGGTAATAAATATTCCTACAATTTGAATTTATTGGGTTACATACTGGTGTGTTTTAGTTTCTATTATGGCGCATGGTAAGGAATATATGTTCATTATATATAAACTTATTGGCACCAGGTCTTGATTAACCATGGCGCCAGAGTTGCAGGTGCACCTGGTCTACTTGTGGGATGAACACTGGAGTTGCACCAGGCCTCTGAAAAGTTAATTCCCTTCGATGCGGACTTAACAAAATTAGATGGTGTGTTGTTAAAAGAAATTGATGAATTCTTAATCCATGTCAGTAGTGAGTTGTGTATGCATTTTCCTAGACAAAAATTATATATGTTGAAAATAAAATGTGCACGCAATTTTTGTAAATGATAATGGCAAAATTTGTTGTTAAAATTACTCTCGTAAGGCAAACATTGTTGTTTGGAGCTACATCCCAGTAAAGTACGGTTTTTAGAGCTAAGTGTAAGAAATATTTTGTTGCGATTCTATCTAGTTTTAGCACTTGTGTATCTATTTATACTCTTTACACCTGCAGTATTCTTACTTGTTGAATACCATTACTCATCACGTTGGTATAGACGAAGTTTATTGGTAATAAAGTATGATGAAAAAACGTTTGGGAATAGACAGTTGATGGTAATAATTATCTTCTGACATTTTAGTTTGTTCTATCTTCCTGCTGACAAGCACTGTCTCTTACCATTCTGTATCCATCACTATAGAGCTTATATTATATGCAGCTTAAAATTTGATGCATATTCTTATTTCACTTCTTTGCCTATCCTTGAAAACATGACAAGCATAGTTGATATAAACGAGATATTTTATTATAGGTTAACAGTGGTAAATTATGATCATTTTTGTAATTGCTGTGTGACTGCATGTGAGGAAGGCATTCTGAAGAAAAGTGTTGTTGTACCACTTATAATATAATTATCATAATTATGAACTATACATTTTACTCTCGTAGTTTTAGAACTCCTGTGTACTTTAAACGAAATTTGTTTACTTTGATTGTTTACACTGTGTAATTTAAAGTCCATGAACCATTGTCTTTGTAATTGCAACAATTAATAGAATCCTTATGAATTTGAGGGTTCGCCTAAAAATAAATTATCATTAAGCTAGAATGTTTCTGAGTGAAATCAATTAGTTTACAAATTGAAAAGCTCCCACAATTCAGCTTTATTTCAGGGTATATTAATGTGCTGATGACTGAGAATGCCATCAGGCTATAGGTAGAAAAATGTCATTACATAGTCAACTTTGAGAATACAGTAATTCAATACCATGTGACTTGAACTCTGTGTAGTCTTTCACCTCTTGACCTTCCACTCACAAAACCCAAAGCAAATCAACAGTTGCCTTCCCATGCCATCGAATTACCTATTGCCTTTAAACTTCAGTCACGGCTCACGTTCTTGCACTTATATGCTTCCTCCAATTTTGAAGCTTTTTATTTCTAATGCAAATGCAAGACTAGACATAAGCCAAAGATGAGCGGAGGACTAAGACGTGATAATATCATGTAATTAAGACGCGTCTGTAATAATATATTTGGAAAACCAAGTTTTTTTTTATTATAAATCCTTTATATACAAGAAATAACTAAAAGAATGTTCATTATAATATGCATCGCACGACAATCCAAAAATCCAAAATTTTAGTTATGTCTCAAATATATAAAGGCTTTATAGTAAAAAAAAAGTCTACAGTCTGCCTGCTAAATTTGAGCTCGATTTGATCACGGGAAGTGGGTTATAAAAGCGTGTTTAACAAAGTGCGCACCACGAGACAGATTAGCAATTAATAGCATTTACATTTACAGATCGGGAATATATTTTTTTTAAAGTATCGTCAATATAATACGCACTGCGCAACAGGAAAAAAGGTCGTTCAATATACTACGCGACGCTAGCATAAAAAATAACATGCTACATAGAGATAATCTAAAAATTCAATAATTTATTTACAGTACAATCGATCGATCTGAAATTTTGATACATCATTTTAATCATCGGCACGAGTCTGCCTGCAAAATTTCAGCTCGCCAGCTTACGAGGAAGTGGGTCAAAATCGAACCAAAGTTTTTTAGGCGTTCAAGCAGACGCCACGAGTTAATATAAAGGATTTAATAAGGCTTCTACTTCTTGCTGATGACTGATGATTTTTTTGTAATGTATGTTTTTAACAGACAAACCTATTTAATAGCTTTCACTACTTTTAACTATATATGTAATCTGACAAGCATCTAAAATTACTACTTAACAATACCTTGAAATTAGGGGCCGTCCATAAAGTACGTCACGCTTCAGAGGGGGGGGGGAGGGGGTGCAAGAAAGTGTGACAGGGGGGAGGGGGATGTCCGACCTTGGTTGACGTCACGCTGTTTTAGATTAAATTTTTATTATTTTGTTAATAAAAAACAACATTTTTGTTCGAAAGTGTGACGTACTTTAGTCCGAGATGTGTGACAAGGGGGAGGGGGGGGAGTTAAAAATGATAAAAAATAGCGTGACGTACTTTATGGGCGGCCCCTTAATAATTAATTTCGATTAAAGTCAAAAATTGAAATTTAAGGTGTCATAAGTAACATTTATTAAAATACTTGTCGAAAATCGAAATAATACTGGAAAGTCTTCTATATATAACATCTTTTAACCAACAACGCAAACAGACAAGTGTCTTGACATTATTTGGTTCAAGTGATGAGCGGGTCTTATTGACAATATAAACAGCCGAGCTGAACAATCGTTCACATAGCTTTAGATTGTAAATAGTGTCTCAGCTGAAGTTTCCGATACTGTAGTGGATGTTTGGTTTGCAGGTGATATGTAAGCGAAGTGTTGGAACCATGGTAGCAATGTTCCCTTTAAGCAGCGCGGCTGCGCAGATATTTGACCAACGCCACGCAGGAATTTAGAATCACCGCGCAGCAAATTTTGTAAAATATTGCACCAAAAATGGACGTTGTGCAACTTTGCACACGAGTTGTTGTTTTTTTAACTCTGCACACGGACCAACGAAGCTTAGACTTGGAGGGAACATTGCATGGTAGGCAAACGATTTCTCTCAATGAACACACTAATCTATATCAACATTTTGAACATCACGTCAGACGATAGTTTAAAACCAAAATGTTTGTGTAATCGTCCGGAAATTAGTTTATATTTATCGGCCGAAATAGTTTACTTTTTATTTTCCAATTCATTTATAAGTGGTGAGTCGATAAAACGTTAAAAAAATTTAATCGTTAAAATTGTTAACGAATAATCGAGAAATTAATCGTTAATTTCCGCAGCCCTACTTGAAATTAAAGGTTATAAATGTAAAAGGGGCCGTCCATAAATGACGTTACGCACCTAAAACAGTGGAATGGGGGGGTCGACAATTTGTGACGATGGGGAGGTGGTGTTTAAGAAATGTGACGTCACAACAAAACGCGCAAATTTAAATAAAAGTTCCACTCAAATATTTGATTGTTTACAATTTATTTAATGACGTCTTACATGGGCTTCACGCGTGTTCAGTGTTACGATATTAGTTTGCAGCCTCACACTACGGCCTCCATAACATGTACTTAATGACAAAAAAGTTATTTGAAAAATGCTAATTTTCAAATAGAAAATACCGCTTTATGGGGGGGAGGGGGTTTCAACACCTTGTGACGTCATATTTGGGGGGGGGGTCGTTTTTGTGACGACGTGTGACGAGGGGGGGGAGGGTAGGTAAAAATCGCGTGACGTCATTTATGGACGGCCCTAAAGTTAAACGCATTAGTGCCGCTGAGGGGAACGTTTGGGGCGATGACTGAAGTCGATTTATTTAGGGGCAGCTTTTTATTTTCCTGGTCTTACATTTTTCCTTCACTTCAGACGGCACTTAGAAAAATAAATAAATAAAGGATTGGAATTTTGGGCTAAATGCTAACCAGTTTTTGTTGTTGAAAAAGGGGTGTTTTTCGAATTTCTCGTGTCGTCCCAGATAATCTTTAGACTTGGACTTGTACCTTCGATACCATAACGGGTGTCTTATTAATAAAAAAGATAAAATATAATTTATTATATCCCCATCTGCCTACAGCAGGAGTGTCCAAAGTCCGGCCCACGCTTAAATTTTGACTGGCCCGCGCCTCATCGTAAATAATGAACTAACTCGTTGATGTTTTCTGTAAAGAAGACATAAAATGTTTCAGAAAAACCGTAACTATATGACGTCTTGAGCTCAAAATACAATATGGTAAAAATTATGGCGAAAATCCATGCCGTTTTATTGTTCACAAACGAGTAATTATGGCGAATAAGGGGCCGTCCATAAATGACGTCACGCACCTTGAAAGGTCACACTTTTGTGACGATGCGTGACGAGGGGGAGGGAGGGGAGTTGAAGAAATGTGACGTCACATCAAAAGGGTAACTTTAAATAAAACTTCCACTGAAATATTTGGTGGCTTACAATTTATTTAATGACTTTTTTTTTAATCAGTGCTTCTCAATGTGCCGGTCGGTAGGCCGTCAGACGCTGGTTGGCGTATGACACGAAAATTAAATCTAATTATAATACTTAAGTTTGAGAATCCACAAGATAACATATGAAATTGTTACACTGCGTCGTTGGATGTTGACATCAAAGCATTTGTGATGTAACAGCAGCTCCGTTTGGTTCTCTCATGGCAGAAATCGTCGAAATTTTTTGCCCGTTACCCCAAAATATACAAGTTTATGTGTGCGTTACCCCACCCGCAGACTCTAGGTGCTGCTCACATGACTCGGGGATTTGGGGGAGCGTCGTTACAAAAAAAAAGAATGCTACTGGTGAGTTTTACAAGCATGACAAGTGTCTAAAAATGATCTGAATAGGATTATGTGTAGATATTTTAAGTCAAAACGACACGGAATATCCTTTTTTTCTTTAAAAGGGGAGGGGGGAAGGGAATCTATTTGATAGAATTAAAAACGTTTTAAGTTTGATATAATTGTTCGATTGGGTTTTGGCCAAACGCCCCTGGCCAATCTAGTCTTCTAGACCAGTGCTTCTCATTGTCGTGGTCCGCGGACCGGTAGCGGTCCGTGGGCCATCTGCTGCCGGCCCGCAGATGTTCTCAAAAAAAGAAAAGAAAAAATTGTCAGTGCAGGGAAAATAGTGCACCGGTCCCCGGTGCAATGGAAAAAATTCCTGCCGGTCGCCATACTAAAAAGTTTGAGAAGCACTGTTCTAGATATAATGGTAAATGAGCCCATTTAAAATTAGTCAAGTATTCATTAACTTTATTGAATGCATCAAATTCTTGAAATTGCAATTCGAGAGGAGCACAAAACAACTTTTCTTCTTAGCTCAGTTTTTAAGGCATTAATTTTAAATATCACAGAAAGAACACGTGATCCAGACAAGTCATGTGGATTAAGATTATTGTCACTCGTGTCAATATAAATGAAAGTAGGGTGTCTTCGTATAGTAATAGTAAGTAGGTAAGAAATCTACATAGTTGTCAAATTTTAAAAAAAATGCATTTTCTGGAAGGAACCGGTTCAATAATGGGCATATGTTCCAAGCGTACACGTACACATGACGCATTTTAATATATCTAGTGGATTGTAGTGGATGTTATATGTCACCAATGAGTCTGCATTACCCCCAAAAATTCCATTTTTGACCCCAGATGAGGTTATTTACCTCTGTTCGCCGACCTCTTTCTTACCTCTTTAAAAAAATTATTTTTAAATAAAAAATTTTCTAAACAAAGACGTTAACCGTGATGATAAACAGTCAATGTTTAATTTGTATGCATTAAAATAAAATATAATTTAAGGATGTTAACACAGTTCGTTTTCTGAAGGCCGGTTAAAAGTTTTTAAAAAATGCTTCACGCGGGTTACGATATTACAATGTAGATCTTCACTAAATAAATAATAAATACTTAAATTACAATAAAAGTGATTTGAAACATACTTATTTTCAAATAGAAAATTAGGTTGTTTTTTTTTAGGGGGGGGGGTGTCAAAGATTTGTGACGTATTTTTAGAGGGGGGGGATCTAAGTTTTTGTGACGAAGCGTGACGAAAGGGGGGGGGGAGGGGGTAAAAAATCGGCAAAAATCGCGTGACGTCATTTATGGACGGCCCCTAAGGCCGACAAAGTTATGTTATGTGTTGTTGCGTACGGAAATCTATGACGTCCAAAGGCAAAAATGGATGTCGTTATAGTGATAATTTTTGCACTCTGAAAATGAAATGATGTGGCGTCGGTGCACTTGAAATTTTAAAACATATTTTTTTCATCACAGTTTTTGACCTAACATTTTCGGCTCTGTTATATTTCAACACATTTTATTTATTGTAAGGTACACAGTAGAAAATAAAAACCGTTATTTCATAACTTGCCTTTTACTTATCTAATTTTTTGTGAATTTCTAATGATAGAAAAAAAAAGGAAACAATCGTATACATTAAAAATGTGTATCCGTATCTACGTATGTCATTCATGATTATTATCTTAATCCAGTCCTCGCATTCTATTATATTTTAGAATTTGCTCCTCTTTGCAAAAAAATTTGGACACCCCTAGCCTACAGGCTAAAGGCAATAAAATACATTTTAAGGGGGACATGAGTGATTTTGACATGTCAACTTTGTTGACTATGAAAAAGCCTTCGACAGTGTTGACAGGCAAACCATGTGGAGATTGCTAAGGCATTACGGCTTGCCACAGAACATTACGGATATAATCAGAAACATGTACGAAGGGATAAACTGCCGAGTTGTCCATGGTCAGCAGGTGACAGATGCTTTCCAGGTGTGGGACTGGTGTGAGACAAGGTTGCTTGATGTCACCATTCCTGTTCCTGGGTGATAAAAACATCTACACAGCAGAAAAGGAATGGCATCCAATGGATCTTGTGGATCAACTTGATGATCTTGACTTTGCTGATGATCTTGCCCTTCTTGCACATACCCAACAACAGATGCAGGAGAAAACTTACATTGTTGCAGCTACTTCTGCTAGCATGCGTCTTCTTCTTATCTTATCTTATCTATACAGACGCTCCTTCTATGCTGAAGATAGTTGCGTTCTGTTGATGATCTGTTGGCAAGTGATGCAGCATTAACCGGGAACAAACCCTTGCCTTCACACGGATTCGAACCCGTGACCATCGGTACGACAGTGCAGTGCGCTGCCACTCGACCACCGCGTCCGGGTCTCAAGGTACACAAAGGGAAGAGTAAAATCCTCAAGGTTAATGCCACCAGTACATCACACATTATGTTGAAGGAGAAGCCCTTGAGGAGGTGGACAGTTTTGTTTACCTTGGCAGCGTGGTAGATAAACAAGGTGGTACAGATGCTGACGTCAAAATAAGGATCGGAAAAGCAAGAGCAGCCTTCCAGCAACTCAAGAATGTTTGGGTCTCCAACTTAGGTAGCAAGTTAAAAGTAAGGATTTTTAACGCTATGGTGAAACATGTCGTGCTGCTATATGGAGCCGAGACATGGAGAACAACGGCCGTAAACCTGACCAGAATCAAGTCCTTCATCAACAATTGTCTAAGAATGATTCTCAGAATTCACTGGCCGGACAAAATCAGCAACCGGGAACTGTGGCAGCGGACAAAATGGAAGCCCATTGAGGAAGAGATTCTCCAGAAGCGGTGAAGGTGGATTGGTCATACACTAAGCTGAAATGGAACCCACAGGGTAAGCGGAAAAGAGGCCGTCCAAGAAACACTTGGCGCCGAGAATTGGAGGCAGACATCAAGAGAATTGGGCAATTAATGGAAGATCCTGGAGAAGCTGGCCCGGGATAGAGATGCCTGGGTGTCTCTCGTAGGTGGATTTGCCCTTGGAGGAACCACAGACGCCGACGATGATCGGTGGATGCCCCTCATGGACGAGAAGGCTCAACAACAACAAGAGAGTGATTTTGAAAAAAAGTCTACAATTTTCAACCTTACTTTTTGCACATTGTCATATTAATTATATTTAGTTTAGACCTTATGCCTATAATGCTGGTATGCAATGTTCACTCAAAGGTTCGTTGGTCCGTGTGCAAAGTAGTTATGTGCAAAGTTGCACATCATCCATTTTTAGTGCAATATAGTTAATATAGTACAAAATTTGCTGCGCGGTAAATCTAAACGGTTAAGCGGCATCGGTCAGATATCCGCACGGCCGCGCAGCTTAGGGGCCGTTAATAAATGACGTCACGCGATTTTGGCCGATTTTTTACCCCCCTCCCTCCCCCTCGTCACGCGTCGTCACAATACGTCACAAAGCTTTGACCCCCCCCACCTCCAAAAAAAAACAACAACATTATTTTCTATTTGAAAATAAGTATGTTTCAAATCACTTTTATTGTCATTTAAGTATTTATTATTTATTTAGTGAAGATCTACATTGTAATATCGTAACCCGCGTGAAGCATTTTTTTCAAAACGATTAACCGGCCTTCAAAAAACGAACTGTGTTAACATCCTTAGATTATATTTTATTTTAATGAATACAAATTAAACATTGACTATTAATCATCACGGTTAACGTCTTTGTTTAGAAAAAAAATATTTAAAAATAATATTTTTAAAATGTATTTTTTTTAAAATCCCTCGATTGACTGACGGGCATCCCATAAGAAAGAGGTCGGAGAACAGGGGTAAATAAACTCATCTGGGGTTAAAAAGGAATTCTTGGGGGTAATGCAGATTCATTTGGGACACTTAAAATTTACTACAATCCACTACATATATTAAAATACGTCATGTGTACGTGAACGCTTGGAACATACGCCCATTATTGAACCGGTTCCTTCCAGAAAATGCAGTTTTTTTTAAAAATATGACAACTATGTAGATTTCTTACCTACTTACTATAGGAAGACACCTAAATCCACCCTACTTTCATTTATATTGACACGAGTGACAATAATCTTAATCCACGTGACTTGACTGTATCAAGTATCCTTTCTGTGATATTTAAAATTAATGCCTTCAAAACTGAGCTAAGAAGAAAAGTTGTTTTGTGCTCATCTCGAATTGCAATGTCAAGAATTTGATGCATTAAATAAAGTTAATGAATACTTGACAACTTTAAAATGGGCTCATTTATCATTATATCTAGAATGGACAGGGGTGTTTGAGCAAAAACCAACCGAACAATTATATCAAACTTAAAACTTTTATAATTCTATCAAATAGATTCCACGCCCCCCCCCCATTTTTTTTTAAAGAAAAAGGATATTCCGTGACGTTTTGACTTAAAATATCTACACATAATCCTATACTGATCATTTTTAGACACTTGTCATGCTTGTAAAACTCACCGATAGCATTGCTAACAACGATCCCCCATATCCCCGAGTCATGTGAGCAGTACCTAGAGTCTGGGGTAACGCACACATAAACCTGTATTATTTGGAATAACGGGCAAAAACTTTCGCAGACGGAGCTGCGGTTACATCACAAATACTTTGATGTCAACATCAAACGACACAGTATAACAATTTTATTCGTTATCTTGTGAGTTCTCAAACTTAAGGATTATAATTAGATTTCATTTTCGTCTCTTGATAGCTTACGCCAACCAGCATCTGATGGCCTACCGACCGGCACATTGAGAAGCCCTGATTTTAAAAAAAATATAAAAAAATTCATTAAATAAATTGTAAGCCACCAAATATTTCAGTGGAAGTTTTATTTAAAGTTACCCTTTTGATGTGACGTCACATTTCTTCAACCCCCCTCCCTCCCCCTACGTCACAAAAGTGTGACCCCCCTCCCCCCTAGGAGCGTGACGTCATTTATGGACGGCCCCTTAAGGAAAGGGCAACATTGCTGGTATTTATTATGAAGTAAGATTTATGAAGGTTTAGTTGAAAAGACCGCACTGAATCTTAGAGATTTTCATCATATTTGAAATATTAACGTTAAATTATATAACGGTGTTATAGCTAACTAAGAGTACTTCTAATTATTAATAGTATAAGCATAGGCCTGCTAATTTATTGTAATTGAAATTGTAAATGAAATGTTCATTGGTAGTTTAGTAACTTTGACGCGAGTCAAGTAATAATTTAAAACTTAAATATGAAGTTAGCCATTTATTTCAAATCATATTTTGAACATTGATAGTAATAATTCACACTAGTTTGTGAAGTATTAATTCACACTAGTTTGATGAATCTTTAACGGTACAATTAGGATCAGTTGGTAAACAGTTGGTTAGTACCGGCCTTGGTTGTTCCTTGCTGACCTCAGCATACGTCACAGTGACATCATTTTACTAACCAATAGGATCTCTGCATTCAACACTCCCCCAGCAGACCTTCATACGGGCCTCTTTTACATCAGCTGTTAACCTTAACGTAAAAAAAAATATTCAACGAAAATGTACGCAAAGTAATCAGCCACATAGCAGTGTTAGAAAATGTTAATTTTAAATAGCCATAGCGATATAAATTCTTCAGAAATATCTACATGAATATTCTTTAGCGCTGCAATAAAAATATTTTTAAAAAACTTTGATTGCTTTTCCAATCGAGAACAAAATAAATGAATTTTTAGGTATCGATATTACTAAATAATAAACGATACTAAAAACCTCGAGTGTTAGTATCGTAGCCCAAGCTGAAATATATACTTGTGAAAGACGTACTATGGTTTCGTGATCCGTGTGGTTGCCTTTGTTAGGGTGCCTCAGTGGGATACATTACACATCTATATTGGATTTGATTGTCACCAAGTTGAGTGAGTAGTAATATACATTAATGTATAATTTACTGAGTAAAAAACTTAAATGTATCTGAGGCTACGAGTAAATCCTTGATGTCTCGTTCTAAAATGAAAAGCCCTCGCTCTGTCGCTAGCAGTATATTCAGTAACTATAATTAGCATCAAGGTTGTTGTAGCATTCTCAATCTCCGCACTGGATGAAATCAGCTGATTAAGTAGGTAAAACTGATACGTTTTATTTTAGTTATAAGAAAATTAGGGCTGTTATCGATTAATTTAAATTTAATCGTTAACTTCTCAAAAATTATCGATTAATTAATCGATAATTTCGATTAAAACCAAAAATAGAAATTTATGACGTCATTAAACTGAACATTTCTCACGGACATTGAAAATTAAGAATATTTTGAACTAAATTTCATGACAATGTGTTGATACTTGATTTATGCTGAAGGTGGTACGTCAGCGATGTATTTGATCCTTTAAAAGAGAATTGTTTATGGCAGTGGACACAGTAAACGTTTTCACCATCTTCGACTTTGCCATCCGCAGTTAGCTTAAAAACAACATATTTGCTCAACTTTCTAGTAAATATGTTTAAATTTAACTGCGCTTACTTAGGCTGTCAGCAGGGCCGTCTTAACGCATAGGCCCGTTGGGCATTTACCCGTGGGCCCACGAGCATATGGGCTCCATGGGAATATGTTTATTTATATATATTATGTATATTCATTTTTTATACCCGCAGGGGAAGGGCCCAACACTATTTCTTTGCCCGGGGGCCCAAAATGGTGTAAATACGGCTCTGGCTGTCAGCCATTTTATAGATGACGTCTGCCTGTCAACATACATTAATAAAATAAATTTTAATATTACGCGGGAGATGTTTGTACGTAAAACAATATATATAAATTATTATTAATTATTAATAATTTATTACTAAAATTTAAAAAAAATATTATTAATTTTTTCTTAAATTTTAATCGAATTTTTATCGATTAAAATTATTTTAATCGATATTTAATCGATAAAAATTTTAACGATTAATCGAGAGATTAATCGATAATTTCCGCAGCCCTAAAGAAAATGTAATGATTTCCTGGCCTAGCGGTCATCACATATTATTTTACTTTACTTGATATTTATAGCTGTTTCTAGTTCTCAAATTAATACTATTAAATAAGTCTATAATATGTATATGACTACTGAGCTCAACTCATTAATTATTCTATTAACACTATTAAGTTTATGCTTAATTTGAGATTCCCTCTGACAATTTTTCATCATCATTAATAATTATTGCTCTAGGGTAGTAGTAGTAGTCTTTTCCTTAGCATAAAAATATATTTAATGTTTAATTAATGGCACCACCCAAACCCTAATGCTGCAAAAAAAAATAATTAAAAAACAGTAGCAGTACTTAGGGGCCGTCCATAAAGTACGTTACGCTATTTTTGACCATTTTTAACTCCTCCCTGTCACAAATCTCGGAAGCCCCCCCCCCTAAAGTACGTCACACTTTCGAACAAAAATAATGATTTTCTTAACAAAATAATTAAAATTTAATATAAAACACCGTGACATCACACATGGCCGGACACCCCCCTGTCACAAACTGTCACACTTTCTTACACCCCCTCCCCCCTCTGGAGCGTGACGTACTTTATGGACGTCCCCTTACTTCAAAAACTGTCTTGAACTGTAAGACCCGGACCTAAATGTAATAGCACATTCCTCCTAAATTTTGTACAATGATTCGACTTTAACCACATGAAGCATACTTGAAAAGCATTGTGTTTTGTTTTCCAAGACCCATCGACATTTGTCTCTTCATTTATGTTGAAGAATAAAAATAAGTTATAAACATTACAATTTAAAAAAAAACATTACTTTGTATGTTGTGATTTATTTCCCTACATTTAAACAATTTTAATGATTTTCATTTAATAAAGATTTTTGTAAAAATGTTACTTAACTACACGGAACACACACTAATTTTTTTTTACATTAATGAATGGTTACACTTTTTTTCTGTTAACCATAGCAATTACTTCTCATTGCACTTCCGTAACACTCAGCTGGGACTTTTCAGTCCTTTAATACTGTACTAAATCACATCTCTTCATACTCAACATGCTGACTAATACTCACTCAATCTTACCACATTTGACCCAGATACAATGGTGCTGTGTGTCGTCTATGGTTTTAAATGTTTTAATTTTAATGTTTTACAAAAAAAGAAATTGTCATGTTATCTTTTTTTATCATTGTTATAAAATAATTCTTCATAATACATGTATTGTCCAATAATTGCTAAAATAGGCTAAATTAATCAGGAAAACAAAACACTATAGATCTAAGCCTTTAAACTTTAAAGTAGTAAGGTTGACTATTAAAAAAAAATTGACTGAAATAAAAAAACAAAAAACAACTTTATTTAAAAAAAAGAAAAACAACGCAAACAATTAATTAATCATTATCCACAGCCATCTAAGTTCTAGTCTTTCAGTGCTGCAAAGTTTCCATTCATTGTTCTTCAATACAATTTTATGTGAAATATCGGTGATACGGTGGTCGAAGTGGCAGCGCGCTCGACTAGCGTACCGACGGTCACGGGTTCGAATCCATGGATTTGTTCCCGGGGCCTAGGGCGTCCCCGAGTCCACCCAGCTTCGAGTGGGTACCTACGCATAGTTAGGGAAAATAAAAGGCGGCTGGGTAATGCGTGGCATTATAGCCGTGGCATGTGAACGCTGAACACTTGCCAAAATCAACTGCTGCCTTGCTGGTCTTGTCTGACCAAAGGCTATGGAAGCACATCCAGAAAAAACAGCAGGCTCAAGTCGGAGACCACGGGCCATTTGGCGCAAAACTCGTCGGCACGCAATACTCAAATTGAGAACGAATAAGAAGAAGAGATGTGAAATATCCAAATAGCTACTAGTAGTTAAACGCCTTAATTTAATTAAACTTTAATTTAATTAAACTTTAATATGATACATTAGCAGTAAGGCTTTGATACTGTAAGATCAATCTATGTACTCTGCAAAATATATGATCATAAGACTACATCCTAGATTCTGCCTCAAATAATTTTATTGTTGTGGACATCGCAATGTCACAGACCTCCACGAACTTCTATTGTTAGTAACTATGAGTAGATGCTTCTTTTCCTGATTTTAGAATCAACGTTAACTCTAAAACCAGGGGTCAGACACTGAAGCTATAACTTTACTAGAATCGTGCATGCTGTGTTAGCCAAACAGAAATTACCGCGTCTTTTCAGATAATAGCTACAACTAGTAAGTAAGGTCCAAACAAATAGCTACAACTGGTAAGGTCCAAACAAATAGCTACAACTGGTAAGGTCCAAACAAATAGCTACATCTGGTAAGGTCCAAACAAATAGCTACAACCATTCCCGCGTCAGGTTGGGCAAACAGCTAAAGCTAGTATTAAGAATAATGTCATTAATTAAATTTTAAAAAACCCCAACAAAACAGCAAACCAACAAAATAAAACATTCTATAAAACGTTACAATTTTTAAAAGCAAGTTAATGAATGATGTGAGATTTTCGCATACTATAACTAATAGTATAACCTCGCCAAAACGGTAAATTTACAAATTGATGTCGCAGCGATAATTCACAGTCTGTGGCCTTTGTGTTATAAAGAAATTGGAGATTTTATTTAAAAATGATTTTGGGTTAGATATCAACGGACAAGACGTTGTTGTTGTTTTTTGGGCGTTGTCGATTTACATGTGCAGTTATCTGGCTTCAAAAACTGCGTTTTTGACAGTGTCAAAAGTAGTCATTTGAGGAGCCCTTTTTTATTGACTAGTTGCTAAAATGGTCATCGCATATATATATATATATATATATATATATATATATATATATATATATATATATATATATATATATATTTATACTGGTCCATCTACACATTCAGCTATAGGCCGAATTGAAGGTCGTGGTCCATCTACACATTCTGCTATAGGCCGAATTGAAGGTGGTGGTCCATCTACACATTCTGCTATAGGCCGAATTGAAGGTGGTGGTCCATCTACACATTCAGCTATAGGCCGAATTGAAGGTCGTGGTCCATCTACACATTCAGCTATAGGCCGAATTGAAGGTGATGGTCCATCTACACATTCAGCTATAGGCCGAATTGAAGGTCGTGGTCCATCTACACATTCTGCTATAGGCCGAATTGAAGGTGGTGGTCCATCTACACATTCTGCTATAGGCCGAATTGAAGGTGGTGGTCCATCTACACATTCAGCTATAGGCCGAATTGAAGGTCGTGGTCCATCTACACATTCAGCTATAGGCCGAATTGAAGGTGGTGGTCCATCTACACATTCAGCTATAGACCGAATTGAAGGTCGTGGTCCATCTACACATTCAGCTATAGGCCGAATTGAAGGTCGTGGTCCATCTACACATTCAGCTATTGACCGAATTGAAGGTGGTGGTCCATCTACACATTCAGCTATAGACCGAATTGAAGGTCGTGGTCCATCTACACATTCAGCTATAGGCCGAATTGAAGGTCGTGGTCCATCTACACATTCAGCTATAGGCCGAATTGAAGGTGGTGGTCCATCTACACATTCTGCTATAGGCCGAATTGAAGGTCGTGGTCCATCTACACATTCAGCTATAGGCCGAATCATTGAAGGTCGTGGTGCCTCCGCCAATTATTAGCAGATACACAGCCTTACAAGAGTTTCTTCCTCATTTTCAAGCTGTGCAGTCGTGGTTCATGCCTGTCGAAGACTGATGTCTTGTAACATCATGGATGGCATCAAATAGATGATAAGACAGAAGTAATTATTTGTGGCTCTGACGCCAGTCTTCGGAAAGTAACCATATCATCGATAAAAGTTGGCAATTCTGACATCCCTTTGTCCATCACCGTCAGAGATCTAGGTATCTATATCGACAGTAAAATAACGATGACCTCCTATATTGGTTCTGTGGTCAAGGTTTTTTTTTCATCTTTGTGCCCTGGTCAGTTAATCAGCTGAATAAGTTAACTGCAAATGCCATGTGAGTTTCCGTAATACAAACGAGACTGGATTACTGCAACAGTAGACTGGGGATTTCCTTATTTATTTATAGTCGTCCGCAGAAGTTTTTATGGAGTGGAAGTGATACTATTTATTTGGCCTATATGAGACAGTTTTAAAAGCTGTATAGGGTGCCATAATTTTACTTTACTCTGAAATTTATTTATGTATTTAAAAAAATTGCTACAAGTACTTTTAACAAATTTCAATGGGACTTTTTGGGGTTTGAATTTTTTTCGATGATCATTGGGACACTTATGTATAGATTATATAATTACGTATGACCGTCATGTTGCGGGGGAAAAATGATGTAGTTTACAGGTACGATTTTTTAAGGCACGCTTGGTAAAGAGGAATATAAGCTTAATATATTATTTGTGTTAATGGGAGTAAATGCATCAGTATTATGATAATTTTAATATTTATAATTTCAACTTTTTAATATTTGATGACTGAAAAAGTCTCGGTTTTGTTCAAATAATTCTTTTTTTTTAATTTTATTTCCCGTTGGATTCAACGCATTATCATGATGTTATGGTCTTTAGATCAGTTCCTGAAATGTAAATATCGCACTGACGCCCGCTGGTTATGGTACCCAGGTACTCATATCGCACTGATGCCCGCTGGTTATGGTAGCCAGGTATTCGTACTTCAAACAAAACAACAAGCTGGTGGTTTGTGAGTCGACGCCGTCCGTTTGTTGATGGTGTTGGAAATGAAGGGCACCAACAAGATTAACACAGAACTGCCGGACATAATGGTGATGGTGTTGGAAATGAAGGGCACTAACAAGATTAACACAGAACTGCCGGACATAATGGTGATGATGTTGGAAATGAAGGGCACCAACAAGATTAACACAGAACTGCCGGACATAATGGTGATGATGTTGGAAATGAAGGGCACCAACAAGATTAACACAGAACTGCCGGACATAATGGTGATGATGTTTTTCTGACACCGGTTCCGGCGAGTTTCTGTTTATGGCAGCCCGAGGGGAAACGATGCAATCACCACCAGGCTGTTGTTATCACGTCTCGGTGTCGTCTGACTCTCTGTCTCAGGGCTTGACTTGCGTGGCGCGTGAGGGAGTGTTGGGGTTGGTTTGATACCCCCCTCCCCCTTTAATATCTGCTATGGTCTTAGAGAGGAGGATGAATAATCATCCCGCTATTTAAGTTGTCAGATTTTTATCTTTGTCATGACTTGTTTTAGGGTAGTAAATCTTACTGCACAGTGATTATAATAATTAATTATATTTTTTAAAGAAAAGAAAGGAACAAAAAACAATAGACGGACATTCTAGTTGTCTTGTCTTACTATCAATCATTCAATACAAATCAATATTATACCGTTCCTTCGCCCATTTTTTTCCACGGAAAATTCCGACATTTGCCGAAAAGTCTACCCATTTTAATATATTTCCCCGTGAGTAAATATAAAAGTATACCCCTCCCTCACTATGTATATATACTGGTAGTCACCACAGGATTTTTATGTTATTTACTACCATTTTCACTTTTCATTCTAATTTTCTACATCAGTAGTCTTCAAGCTCGTCAGAATGAACATCTCTTTACTTTGTGGGTAAATGCAAATAAATTGAACATGCGAGTTTGTCACAGAAAGATCATAATCGATTGCGGTCAGCACGCGCAGTGCCTCGAATTAACACAGTTCACAACTCATTTTCCAGTTGTAATCTGGTTTACGTGACCTAATTTTCACCCAGTTTTAGACTTCTCCACATTAGTAGTAATTCGTTTAACATTGGTGGCAATATTCTTTCGCTTTCCCTTTTTTAACTCGTGGGGATTCGGGCCGAAGTTAGACTAGTATCTTCTGTCACTGTTACGCAGTTGTAGTTTTAATACCGCCTGCGTTTGTTTTTTGTCCAAAACTGATTTTATTTATAAATCAACTTGAAGGCCTACTATTTCTTTACTTATGAAAGAAAACAATTATTAGCATACGCTATCTTAGCTATTTTACCGGCTACATATCCCATAAAGTACAATTACGTAGCACTTCATAAATAGTAAATAGTCAAGATTGCACTAATTTTAAGCTCTTAATAACGTACAGAGCAACTTTTTTTTCCTCTTCTTTTTAAGCCAGTGTTGGAGAGTTGAAAGTTCAGAGGTGAAGGTCTTCTCTCGATCCCTGTTTACCGCTATCAGCTTCCGACCTCAGCTGGCCGCATTCTGCCCACTAGCAGGTTGAATGCCTCATTGTATGGTGTACCGTTGTGCTTGAAAATGATCAATTTATGGGAAGTTCGCAATTGACATTTTTTCAGTTATTTTTCCACTTACTTTGGAAAGGCAGTTTAACAGATAGTTAAAAAAAAAGTGCTTCAATTACTTTCTAGACAGAACTTATCCATCAAATTATCATTTTAATTTCTCATCATATTTATGTCAATTAGATACAATTTATGATTAAAAAAATAAGAATGGATGGAACCTCTCCATTTCAGTCCCCTTTACTCTATTTCTTTTGTTATTGTAATCTGATAATAGCATTAATATTTAAGTAAGAGCTGAGTTAAGGTTTCAGGGTTACTCTTATTTATTTTACACGTTATTTTTATGCAATCTCAGCAGAGTTGTATTTCTATCAATTAAAAATCAGACAAGTTAAAAATAAAATCAATTCAGAGAAGGTCAGAAGGTCTATAGTTTTTTTTAAAATTTTGATTTTAATTTCAAAATATACTTTTTTATTTAAATTTTTAAATATTTTTTTTGGTACTATCTTTAATATTTTTCCGGAATCCTCCAATTGTTAGGAACTCATCATAGGTCAAATATTGCTTGACAATTGACAAACCAAAATTCACTCTTGTAAATTTTTAAACGCATGTTAAAAGGAATAGTTTTAGCGCGATTGTTCGAAAGTTTAATAAAATTATTTATTGCATCTAGGCTACTAGAGGCTTTTCATTTGAAAATGATGTTTATTAACCTAAAGATTCGAAACACTGTCAGATACATCTACTCGGTAAATGCAAACAGAAGAAGAATTATTGTTTACTTATTTTATTTAATTTTTTGTTGTAAGTAAATGTGCTAGATCTGTTAATCGATTTAAAGAAAAAAAAATTCTCTTGAAATTGATTAAGCTAGTTAAAAAAAACCAGTGTCAATTGTTTCCTTACAAATAAGGTGCTCCGCCTTGACGACTCATTTCACTCTGTATTCAAATCAAAAAATAATTTATTACAATGCTTTTTTGTGTTTCCGTAACATGACCGTTTTTACAACAAACCGCAATTAAGCTCTAATGCACTGAACTCAACGGGTAATTTTATCCTTTACAACCACTGACTTATTTTTTAAAAAAAATTAATTATTAACAGTGTTATATGGTCAATTTTCTTGACAAGTTTTGTATATTCATCGTGTTTTAGATGCACATTGCATGGTTGAGTTCAAGAATTGAGATCGTGTCTGGGCTGTCCAGGGTCTGACCAACGGTAAATTCTCTTCAAGGTTCGACCATTGCACTGTACAGATCAAGGGTGCAATCTTTTCGTTTATTCCGATAAGGTGTTTGCCTACCGTACATTGACCTCCCGTAGTTAGTTAGTGTCTTGGGGTGGAATAAGAATTTTGACACTTCTCTACTATAATATCAATATATAAAATTGACACATAATGTCACCCCTTAACGGAATGGGGTAAAAAAAAAGGTCGCAAGGATTGATTACCTCCATTCTCCCACCGTGAGGCAGAGGCAGTGGTGTCGGTGGGGTATGAGAATGGTAACTACAGAGTGAGGGAGGGGTGTTGGTGGGGTATGAGAATGGTAACTACAGAGTGAGGGAGGGGTGTTGGTGGGGTATGAGAATGGTAACTACAGAGTGAGGGAGGGGTGTTGGTGGGGTATGAGAATGGTAACTACAGAGTGAGGGAGGGGTGTTGGTGGGGTATGAGAATGGTAACTACAGAGTGAGGGAGGGGTGTTGGTGTTGGTCAGATCAGAACCAGCTTCCAATGTTAATTAAATAAGTAAAATGTAAAAAAAATCTTTTTTAAAAAAAGGACACGCTTTTATTTACAAACATTTACAGACTGAAACGCGCTGATCTCCCCTGCCCTTGATGTAAACACGGGAATTTGGGCTGGAGTGAAACTAGTGAGCCGTGGAGGTCAACTCTAGCAGACGACTATACATTCTAATAAGTAAAATGTAAAAAAAATCTTTTTTTAAAAAGGACACGCTTTTATTTACAAATATTTACAGACTGAAACGCGCTGATCTCCCCTGCCCTTGATGTAAACACGGGAATTTGGGCTGGAGTGAAACCAGTGAGCCGTGGAGGTCAACTCTAGCAGACGACTATACATTCTAACGTGTCCTTTTTAAAAAAAGATTTTTTTACATCATTTTATTAAAGTTATAATATTTGTATCCCTCTACTCTAGGGCGAATTGAGGCATGGTTCATTGACGCGAATGATAATATTTTATATAGACTAAACTAAAAACTAAAAGTGCATTTATTTAATTACGGTACATTCGATCGATCTGAAATTTTGATACAATGCATTGTCACCCACGATCTATATGTGGTAAAATTTTGAGATCTCTAGGACCATTAGAAGTGGTTTAATTTAACGTTACAAGATTTGAAGGAAGGATGGATGGATGGATACAACATACAAACAGTGTGACTTAAATAAAAGCGTGTAAAAATACTCGTTAAATTTATTTTAACGCACGACATAAATCATTTTCCGGAGGAAAGAATCCGATATTGTGGACATTCTCGAGTTCGTGCGCGAGCAGAGGGAGGGGGTGCCCAAATGGTCCTTAGATAATATTGTCTTAGCGAATGAACGGCGAAAGCAAGGACGAAAAGTGTATACATGTATATATTTTATTAATGAACTACTGTATATTAGTTTCGCACTTGGGCGTTTCTCTCTCCCCTTCCCACTGTAAGCCTTCGTACATCTATAATAAAGACTATTATTAGTTTCCCTGCAGGAACAACGTGGTGAAATAGTTGCCGTTACTCAGTATGTGGAAGACTGGCTGGGTCGTGGCTTACTTATCGCTGCACCTGGCCGTGACCTGACTGAACAAAAGTTGATCGTGTCACGTCGCAAAGCGAGAGGAGGTGGGGTGGTGTGGACAGGGCGCTTGTTCCTGTATGTCACTTTTGACGGTTTTATGAATTGACTAATTTGCTGAATTCGATTCGTAGTCAATCATCGGCTCGGGTGTAAGTCACGACTTGAAAAGCGATAATTCTATAGTCAGCAGTTTACAGCAGTAAACCAGCGGTTTCAGTTTGCAGTAAATTACACGCACTGGTTTCGTTACTCTCTTACAGTTACATGGCTTTAACTTTGTCATAAATTACACTCACGAAATACGTTGATTTTCAACCGGAGATTTACTGAAAATTGAATTATTTTTTAATTTAAAAGAAATAAATAAATTAAATACGTTTATGAAACCAAAATACAAGTCGGTGGATTAAAATGCCATTGACGGTTAAATTATTATTGGCAAACTATTGAGTGAACGAATGTTGGTAGTAAAATGTGCATAAATTGATACGAACATTAAGAAATAGAGGCTGATGAAAATCAATTCTCGGCACATAACAATCCACCATTGCTAATGACTGATGATAACCATGCCCATTTTTACTAATTATAATTGATGAATATATGATCATTTATTGACGATTATTGATTACTCTGTGATCATTGTTGACGATTATTGATAACTCTGTGATCATTGTTGACGATTATTGATTACTCTGTGATCATTGTTGACGATTATTGATAACTCTGTGATCATTGTTGACGATTATTGATAACTCTGTGATCATTGTTGACGATTATTGATAACTCTGTGTGCTTTAGGACACATGTGTAACTGTCAACTTATCAAAACATGGCCCCTTCACGCTCCAATGACCCCCCTATAACACTCGTCTGTGTATGGTATTTCTCATCCATCACTCGTGTTTCTTATGAGGCCACCCTTTTTATTGCCTTCTCTTTTCACTCGTGTGCCTTTTCACTCACTGGCTTACCAATTACGTACAAAACGTATTTACGGTATTACATGTATAAAACAATGTTACCGTCTCTTCCACATTTTTCCTTTCAGTTTTATCAGGGAAGTTGGGATTGCTGTATTACTTAAACACAGACACAGGAGCAGTCTGGTAAGTCAAAGTGTTTTTATCACGGTTTTCTTTTTTGGCTGAACAAATTACTTTGGCACCATGATGGTATAACTCGTAACTTTATTTGAAAGAGTTAAATTATTATGTAGTTACTCACTGCGGTTGCATTTATGTAAGTATGTGTCTTAAGGGGAAACTTAAATGACACATCTCTAATGTCATATCATTGTTAAATCTCAATTACATGATGCTATTGTAACTATATTCCTATATCTATATATTTGTTCTCTGAATTAAAACAAAATGGTAGGCTTCAGGCTAATTAAAGCGTTGTGAATGAATATTTCAAAGAAATTTTAAAGGAAACTAAATTTATTTTTAAAAAAAACAACAAAAAACAAAAACAAAATTGAAATTCATACAAAATAAAATATAATTTTAATATAAAATAAATTCATTTATTCATACAAATACAGAGTAAAATAAAATTTTATAATAAAATAAAATTAATTCAAAATAAAATGTGTTTATAACTATTACACTTTTAAAATAATTTCTTATTAATATAATTATTTATTAGGGCTGTTAACGATTAATTTAAATTTAATCGTTAACTTTTGAAAAATTAACGATTAATTAATCGTTAATTTCGATTAAACCCAAAAATTAAAATTTATTTTGTCATAAGTAACACTTATTAAAAGTTCTTGTTGAAAATCTAAATAACACTGGAATGTTTCCTTTATATGTCATCTTTGAACAAAATACACAAAAAGACACAAATGTGTTGACATTATTTGGTTCAGGTGATGAGCGGTTCTAATTGACAATATAACCAGCTGAGCTGAACAATCATTCACATGGAACTGAGGTAACTGGAATGCACAAAACGGTCTTGACACGGAATTACATTTTTGAATATCGGTGTTCATTGTAGAGGGTTAATGGATTCAGGAACTTTTATCTCCATTTTGTAACACAGTAATTCATGAGAAGAGCTGTCGTTATTTTCTGTCTCTGAGACATACCTATTACTGCCATTAGCTTAAGACGCTTTTCATTTGGTTTGATAAGTAGGCGAAGTGTTAGAACCATGGTGGATTTCTCACATTGGATACTATAAACTTTATCAACATTTTGAACATTCCCGCCAGTCAATAGTTTAAAACCAAAATGTTCGTGTAATCGTCTGGAATTTTTTAAAACTATTTATCGACCGCAATTTTTATAATTAAAAAAAAATTCACTTCCAATAATTTGTAAGTGATGGGTCGATTAATCGTTAAAAAATAATTTAATCGTTATTTTTTTAACGATTAATCGAGAAATTAATTGTTAATTTCCGCAGCCCTATTATTTATTGATCTGACAAGACAACTATCTTGGTGCATAAGGATTTTATGTTAGCTCATTGCACGTTCGCATTTTACCCACTTAAAAATTGTGCCTCTGTGGGATATGGTAATACCATGTGCCCTTGGCTGTACATGTGCCGTACACACATAAAGTTGATGCTGTTTCACATAGTTGTACTCTCCTGGACATATTATATGTCACTTATAGTTACAAGATGTTGCTAGTGACCCACTAACCTCCTTTTCGGGTCTTATCCTCCGTCTCTGGTCTCCGTGTGCATAGTTAAATGCCCCTCATCTATTGATTGAATAAAGATTACGGATTGTGTGGAAATAACAAGAAGTTTAGGCAAACGTTTCTCATCGGCAAGGCAAGATCGTCTTACGTTATATCGAATGACACTATACTAACAGTAACTTGATTTTGGCCCGACAGGCTCCATTGTTCTTGTTTGCTCCATGTTTCAAATTGCATCGCGGTCAAGTTGTTTGTTTACTGACTGCCTACTGTGTTGAGGTCAGTTGTTGACATACCCATCCGTGTGCTGCACTGTTAGCAGAGTTAAGTGGCCGTAGTCTGAGAATAGGTTCAGGGAAAGGATTGTGATTTGCCTAGTAGTTTAAGACAGGGGTATGAAAGCCGTGGGCCAGTAGCGGCCCGCGAGACTCGAGTGTAAGACAGGGGTCTCAAGGCCGTGGGCCAGTAGCGTAGCGGTCCGCGAGACAATATTGTAAGATTGTATTAAAGTCGTGGGCCAGTAACGTTCGCAGGATTATAGTGTAGGCAGGGGTCTCTTGTCTGTCAGTGTCAGCCCACGAGACAATAGTGTAAGTCATTGAGTCTCAATGCCATGGACCAGTAATCAATGTGATGCGCGCTTTTAACCCATTCGTATATGCACAGCCATATTACTTAGTTATTATCCAGAAATATACATTTATTACTGCGAAAATAACGTTACATTTGTCGGAATCCCTTCTCGGACCACTACAGAGGCAGGCATAAAGTTATTTTCAAAATCTTCCAAATCAACAAAGTGATACGTAATTTTTGAGTGTCACTTAGTGAACAAAAATATATACTGTCACATAATGCTTCATTAATAATGAGATCACTGACCCATTTGTTTAGTCTGTCCGGAAGAGAAGGGCCAGTTCATTTGTATGTGCCTCTCATTTGTTTAGTCTGTCCGGAAGAGAAGGGCCGGTTCATCTGTATGTGCATATCATTTGTTTAGTCTGTCCGGAAGAGAAGGGCCAGTTCATCTGTATGTGCATATCATTTTTTTAGTCTGTCCGGAAGAGAAGGGCCGGTTCATCTGTATGTGCATATCATTTGTTTAGTCTGTCCGGAAGAGAAGGGCCAGTTCATCTGTATGGGCTCCGACATAACGGCCCCTGTCAAAACGGCCCTGGACTAATAGACAAAAATACAATCAAATATTATATTAGCATTTTTACTCACCGATTCAGTGTCAGGTTTAGTTCACTTGAAACAATAATAATGACAACATAAGACAGAATTTAATATCCTTTAATCGATATGGTACCAAGCCACGGTTGTTTGTTGAGAAGAAATAATATAATAACATCACAAAAAATAATTTTACAATTTGACCACTTTTTTATGGGTGAAAAAGTTGACAGAAGCTTAAAATGCTTTAAAAAATGTATACAATTTGTCTGGGGCCGTTTTGACCGGGGCCGTTTTGACGATCACGGCATTAACTATATCAGAACCAGGGGCTTCATGCATCAGTATATCTCCCCAGGCGATACAAACAGGAAATAAGCACATTGTATGTGCATCAGTAATAATTATGTATTCATGGACGTGGGCTTCTAAACACAGTTATTCATCGCCATTAATAACATTCATTCACAGTAGTCTTAAAATAATTCTTCATACTATCCCATTTCCAAAAGTTTCATATTGTCCAATGGTCTTGACTGTCCAGCGAGGATATACTGTCCTTACTACCGGCCAGGGAAGTATTGAAGAACTCCTCAGTGTTAATTGTAAGGTTCTCAGGTTGGACAAACATGTTTATGGTTACTACAGGCATTCAGATTTGTCAGACTTTTTTGTTAAACAATCGTTTTAAAACGAATGATGGATGTGTTTTGTTTGTAAAAGTCTTTGTATACAATCAGAGGGTTAATCAAGATAGATTATATATATACTCATCAGTGGTAGACATCAACTGAATGTTGATTAAATCTCCATATCCACGCACCTTTTTCTTGACCCCCCCCCCTAAGAGAATCATAGATTCTCCCATTTCAAATGTGAGTTAGTGGTCTATTATTAATTTACCCTCTTGCACAAGGGGAACTTATAAATATGTGTACCAATGATAAAAGCGGTAATTACACCTCTTGAAACTTTCCTTCAAATCAAACCGTTAAAAACTCTTGTTTGTCACAGCACAGAGATTTGATGTCCTAATGATCTTGTGGTTAAATGACTTCCCAACTTGTCACCATCTGAGAAATCACCCCTCCCACTTACACAAACATTGTATATTAGCACCTTCCTTAACTATCATGTAGACTCGTTTGGGAAAGAGGTTTCATTTCCTTAAAATTGACCTAATTTACCACGTTTTTATTAACGCTTTCGTGTCTATCTGTCTGTCTTACTGCAATTTTTCAAATTTGCCAACTTAAAATTAAACCCCTTCTGATGGTCCTAGAGAGCTCAAAATATTACCACAGATAGATCGTGGATGACAATGCATTGTATCAAAATTTCAGATAAATCGAATGTACCGCAATTAAATTATTGCATTTTTTGCATTTTTTAGTTTATCTCTTTATAACCATCTGTATCCGTCAGCTGTAGTTCAATTTCACGTGTCGAGTTCACCCAGTGAGCTCATCGCCGTTGGGCGGGCGCTGAGGAGATGTCTGGTAAAATAAATAGAGGTAAAAAAAAAGATTTAAAAAAACAACAACACGTTTTTACAATAAGTGGACTAAAAAGAAGAAAATAATTTAAAACTTATAACTTCAAGCACTTTCATTTAATATGACTAAAAAAAGTGGGGCGGGTGCTTATGAGGTTTAACATATGCAGTTCACTCATTCTCTCACTTATACTTATAGATCTCTCTTTTGCCTTCTAAATTATAAATCTGTAACTTTTATACCAAACACCCGCCCAACGTTTTTAGTCATATTAAATCAAAGTACTTGAAGTTATAACTTTTAAATTATTTTCTTCTTTTTAGTCCACTTATAAAAACGTTTTAAAAAATCATTTTTTACTTTTATATATTAAAGTATGAAGGAAATGCCCGACGTGTCTCATGTAACGCGCATAACCCTACCTTACAAGCCCGCCTTCCTTATCAGTTCTTGCTCGGTCAAGGTCATCAGGCCCAGATGGCCAGGTCAACGGTAAGGCCTCCTGCCATGAAATATTTTATTCATTAAGTTCAATAATAACTGGGCAAATAAACTGTGTTTACTTTTTTACATTGGCAACAATGATAATTGGTTAACGTGGGAACTAAATAACACTTTTAAACTAAATTATAACCTTGTGTGTCGAAGACTTAAGTAAATAACATGAAATGTCTTACAAAACAAAGTTACTTAACTCAAACAAGTTTGGTGTATCTTTTATGTTGGCTCAACTTTTGTTTGTTTTTATATAAAGTTTTCAATATTTGAGAAGACATTTGTGTGAATAAAACAAACGTAAAGCTTTATCAATAGATTGTTCTGGTTATGGCAACGTCACTTTATTTAAGACACAAAACCTTGGCCTCGGCACAGGGCCCAAACATTGGCCCTTCTGTAGGTTACATCACAAAAGTGCTTGCACACCTAGGGTGGGGGGTGGGATTTGCCTACTACACAAAAGAGTTGGTCAACTATGATGGCACACACGCTTGAAAACCTCATTCTCGTCTCCTCGCCAATCTCAGCCACTGGGACCATGCAAGGGAAGTGAAGCGATCTGGGGTGGGGAGAGGTTGGACGCTAAATGACTCTTTTAATATGTCGTCATTTGCCAAAGTGGTTCATTTACGGCAGGATTAACCCGCTTGACTTCTCGCGACCCATATTGAATAAAAACAAAACGTCAGGTATTTTAACCAAAAACTGTCAAGTCCCTACACAATCACAAGGTGACCCATGATGTGTTCAAGCGTGACGGACTCATAACAAACATTTTTTTGGATAGAAATGGAAATAAGTGTTTAATAACTTACAATAATTTTATAATAAATGTATCAGAATACTTCATTTTTGAGTCAGGGTTGCAAAAAAATTGTATTCGTAGTTGGTCTAACCTGGGCATTGGATGTGGTGTTGGGTGCATTTAGTCTGACCTCAGTGTTGGGGGCATTTAGTCTGACCTCAGTGTTGGGTGCATTTAGTCTGACCTCAGTGTTGGGTGCATTTAGTCTGACCTCAGTATTGGGTGCATTTAGTCTGACCTCAGTGTTGGGTGCATTTAGTCTGACCTCAGTGTTTTGTGCATTTAGTCTGACCTCAGTGTTGGGGGCATTTAGTCTGACCTCAGTGTTGGTGCATTTAGTCTGACCTCAGTGTTGTGTGCATTTAGTCTGACCTCGGTGTTGTGTGCATTTAGTCTGACTTCGGTGTTGGGTGCATTTAGTCTGACTGCAGTGTTGTGTGCATTTAGTCTGACCTCAGTGTTGGTGCATTTAGTCTGACCTCAGTGTTGTGTGCATTTAGTCTGACCTCGGTGTTGTGTGCATTTAGTCTGACTTCGGTGTTGGGTGCATTTAGTCTGACTGCAGTGTTGTGTGCATTTAGTCTGACCTCAGTGTTGGTGCATTTAGACTGCCCTTGTGTTGGGGACATTTAGACTGACCTTGTGTTGGTGACATTTAGACTGACCTTGTGTTGGGGACATTTAGACTGACCTTGTGTTGGGGACATTTAGACTGACCTTGTGTTGGGGACATTTAGACTGACCTTGTGTTGGGGACATTTAGACTGACCTTGTGTTGGGGACATTTAGACTGACCTTGTATTGGGGACATTTAGACTGCCCTTGTGTTGGGGACATTTAGACTGACCTTGTGTTGGGGACATTTAGACTGACCTTGTGTTGGGGGCATTTAGACTGACCTTGTGTTGGGGGCATTTAGACTGACCTTGTGTTGGGGACATTTAGACTGACCTTGTGTTGGGGACATTTAGACTGACGTTGTGTTGGGGACATTTAGACCGACCTTGTGTTGGGGACATTTAGACTGACCTTGTGTTGGTGACATTTAGACTGACCTTGTGTTGGGGACATTTAGACCGACCTTGTGTTGGGGACATTTAGACTGACCTTGTGTTGGGGACATTTAGACTGACCCTGTGTTGGGGACATTTAGACTGACCTTGTGTTGGGGACATTTAGACTGACCTTGTGTTGGGGACATTTAGACTGACCTTGTGGTGGGGACATTTAGACTGCCCTTGTGTTGGGGACATTTAGACTGACCTTGTGTTGGGGACATAATTTAGACTGACCTTGTGTTGGGGATATTTAGACTGACCTGCGTGTTTTTGATATCTCAGATGATTGTTTTGAGTATTTAACCGTGGATATTTTTGTTCATTAATATCATGTCTATATCAGTATTTCATTAATATCATCCTATATCAGTCTTTCATTAATATCATGTCTATATCAGTCTTTAATTAATATCATGTCTATATCAGTCTTTCATTAATGTCATGTCTATATCAGTCTTTCATTAATATCATGTCTATATCAGTCTTTCATTAATATCATGTCTATATCAGTCTTTCATTAATATCATGTCTATATCAGTTTTTGTTCATTAATATCATGTCTATATCAGTCTTTCATTAATATCATGTCTATATCAGTCTTTCATTAATATCATGTCTATATCAGTCTTTGTTCATTAATATCATGTCTATATCAGTCTTTCATTAATATCATGTCTATATCAGTCTTTCATTAATGTCATGTCTATATCAGTCTTTCATTAATATCATGTTTATATCAGTCTTTCATTAATATCATGTCTATATCAGTCTTTGTTCATTAATATCATGTCTATATCAGTCTTTCATTAATATCATGTCTATATCAGTCTTTGTTCATTAATATCATGTCTATATCAGTCTTTCATTAATATCATGTCTATATCAGTCTTTGTTCATTAATATCATGTCTATATCAGTCTTTCATTAATATCATGTCTATATCAGTCTTTCATTAATATCATGTCTATATCAGTCTTTTTTGATAACCGTTGTATTCACCGTGCTATTTAGCACAAAAATCAATTTATTTATATTAATATCGTGTGTGTGTGTTTGTCTTAAGCTGATGCCTTTATCTTATTCGAGTTATTATGATATTTAGGTGATACGTTGTCAAAGATTTGTGAAATATCAACATGCAGATAAGAGTTTTAATTGATTTTAGAAAATGAGATTGTACTGGCATACAGTTGATTAAGTTGTCATGGACTTGTAAACATGTTGATGTACCAACATGCTTGCCCTACACATGTGCTTCACTTGTTACTGTACCAACATGCGTGTGTAAGTGTTGTCCTACCCAAGTGCTTCACTTGTTACTGTACCAACATGCGTGTGTAAGTGTTGCCCTACCCATGTGCTTCACTTGTTACTGTACCAACATGCGTGTGTAAGTGTTGCCCTACCCATGTGCTTCATTTGTTACTGTACCAACATGCGTGTGTAAGTGTTGCCCTACCCATGTGCTTCACTTGTTACTGTACCAACATGCGTGTGTAAGTGTTGTCCTACCCATGTGCTTCATTTGTTACTGTACCAACATGCGTGTGTAAGTGTTGCCCTACCCATGTGCTTCACTTGTTACTGTACCAACATGCGTCTGTAAGTGTTGTCCTACCCATGTGCTTCACTTGTTACTGTACCAACATGCGTGTGTAAGTGTTGTCCTACCCTTGTGCTTCATTTGTTACTGTACCAACATGCGTGTGTAAGTGTTGTCCTACCCATGTGCTTCATTTGTTACTGTACCAACATTCGTGTGTAAGTGTTGTCGTACCCATGTGCTTCATTTGTTACTGTACCAACATGCGTGTGTAAGTGTTGTCCTACCCATGTGCTTCATTTGTTACTGTACCAACATTCGTGTGTAAGTGTTGTCGTACCCATGTGCTTCATTTGTTACTGTACCAACATGCGTGTGTAAGTGTTGTCCTACACATGTGCTTCACTTGTTACTGTACCAACATGCGTGTGTAAGTGTTGCCCTACCCATGTGCTTCACTTGTTACTGTACCAACATGCGTGTGTAAGTGTTGCCCTACCCATGTGCTTCACTTGTTACTGTACCAACATGCGTGTGTAAGTGTTGCCATACCCATGTGCTTCACTTGTTACTGTACCAACATGCGTGTGTAATTGTTGTCCTACTTATGTGCTTCATTTGTTACTGTACCAACATGCGTGTGTAAGTGTTTTCCTACCCATGTGCTTCACTTGTTACTGTACCAACATGCGTGTGTAAGTGTTGCCATACCCATGTGCTTCACTTGTTACTGTACCAACATGCGTGTGTAAGTGTTGTCCTACCCATGTGCTTCACTTGTTACTGTACCAACATGCAGACGCAAGAATTGTCATGGGCTTACGTTGTAACGACCTGGAGATACTCATGGCGCAGTAAAATGGTCGTAGCAGCAAAAATACTCATGGTGCCGTAGAATGGTCTTACCACCAAAGATACTCATGGTGCCGTATAATGGTCGTACCACCAAAGATACTCATGGTGCAGTAGAATGGTCGTACCACCAAAGATACTCATGGTGCCGTAGAATGGTCGTACCACCAAAGATACTCATGGTGCAGTAGAATGGTCGTACCACCAAAGATACTCATGGTGCCGTAGAATGGTCGTACCACCAAAGATACTCATGGTGCAGTAGAATGGTCGTACCACCAAAGATACTCATGGTGCCGTAGATGGGTCGTACCAGCAAAGATACTCATGGTGCCGTAGGATGTTCGTACCACCAAAGATACTCATGGTGCAGTAGAATGGTAGTGCCTGCAAGCAGAAATACCGTTCAAAGACTTTCCTTTAACCAACATATACAATGAGATGCACACTGTCGCTCTGACAAAAACTTGTATAGAAGAATCCAGTTAATAAATAAAACCAACAGAGCCATTTAGCTTCCAATAATTGCTACCAGAAAACTAGCCCAGTGACCTCTATTATCTTATCACTGTTTTAGCTGTTACTGCCACAGTTTCACTAATTGAGATAGCATCTATTTTATCTGCGGAGCCCCTATTTGTCTGTCGTCTGACCCAGTACAACGGCTCTGTCTGCTGCATTGACTCACGCGCCATTGGGAGTCACGTGGTCACAACACAATTTCACATTCATTTCTCGCACACAGTTATTGTGTCTGGGATGCGACTAATGAAGTGTTCTATCAAGTGATTTCCTGGCATATAATTTTTCTGGATTATAAGTGGACTCTGGATGTAAATATGTACTCTATGTACTCTGTGACCAGCTTTTGGGCTGAAATTGGGGTAGTGTACGGCCAGTCAATTTAAAAATAACCCGTCAAAACATCAAAGATCAAACACATCGACCCAATTATGCATTAGTAGACGTACCGGCATTAGTTCATGTAAAACTTGTGCATCGATGTAGTTCTATAACGACATGACTGCATTAGTTCATGTCACACTTGAACATCGATGTAGTTCTATAATGACGTGACTGCTTTAGTTCATGTAAAACTTGTGCATCGATGTAGTTCTATAACGACATGACTGCATTAGTTCATGTCACACTTGACTAGTTCAGGTAAAACTTGTACATCGATGTAGTTCTATAACGACGTGACTGCATTAGTTCATGTCACACTTGACTAGTTCAGGTAAAACTTGTACATCGATGTAGTTCTATAACGACGTGACTGCATTAGTTCATGTTAAACTTGTATATTGATGTTCTATAACGACGTGACTGCATTAGTTCATGTCACACCTGTACATCGATGTAGTTCTATAACGACGTGACTGCATTACTTCATGTCACACCTGTACATCGATGTAGTTCTATAACGACGTGACTGCATTAGTTCATGTAACAATTGTACATTGATGTAGTTCTTAAACGACTTGAAACACGAGACAGTCTGTCTGGGCTTTTATGTATCCGTCTATCAAGTCCCCTGGGTATTCTATTACAAGACCATTTGTGTATTCTATTACAAGACCATTTGTGTATAACTTGAAATAATTATTTCTCAGTTTATCTGCGCGATCCTATCTCTACCGCATATTAACCGAAGGATTTTTTACATATAATGTAGGCTGGTATTTTACATACGTTTACAAATTAGGCTTACATTACACTTATATACTCATGTGATGAAATATAATAGGATGAGAGTGGTCCTCGTCGACTACGACGGACGAACAAGAAAAACAGCATACTCATATGTAAAACATAAATGTATTCATACATACATTTTTCAAATTTGAAGGCAGCACCAATGGAACTTGGAATACGATTGGGGTTCTTGTGGGCTCGTCATGTAATTGTGTAGGTATTGGACCATCCATGATCGCACCACTATTTTGTCAATTTACCCCCCCCCCAACCTGTGTCGTCACCACTTTTTGTCATACAAGACCCTCTTAAAAGATGGATAAAATTGGTACCCCTCCCCCTGTAGCATTTGTTCGCCCTAAAGTCTATGATTCTAGTTTAATTTCAAATTTTGCAATATGTTTGTCACCGTCCTATGAAATGTAACGTGAAGTTAAAGCTGAAGTACTCCAATAGAACATTGCTGGTGTTAGGGGAAGCAAACACAAACATCATAACTGTTTTATTTAAATATTAAACATCCGTATCGTTATTGAATGGAAAACAGTTTTTAAAATAAATATCAAAAAAGCTAATCCAGTTTGACAGAGGCAAACCAACCTTAGACTCATATTAACTTTGACAGAGGCAAACCAATCTTAGACTCATGTCAACTTTGGAATGTTAAACTGTTTCAACTGTTTAACTGAATCAAGTATCCAATGTAAAATACTTAGTTGGATCTCATTTCAATTCAAATATAAGAATGGAATCCAATACTTTTATCCAAATCTTAAAATTAGCTTGACATGATCTCTTAAGTGGCCCCCACTCCTAAAAAAAAACAAAACAAGGACACTTGGATCTCGTAGTCCAAGGTCTGAGAATCTCTCTCCGTCAACCGTGTACCCCATAAATCTGCTTTTATATCGGTCTCCTCTTCGTGAAATCGGAAGCCATTTTAATCATGTGTTCTGTAACATGGGCCCATAGCCACATTCACATCTGATGTGACCTTGAGGTTACCCAGGGCAGACTATCCTGATATGGCCACTGTCAAGTGTGGCTAGCAGCTAGAATTATCGACCTTTTGTCTGACCCGACGAGGTAGTCACCGCTGTCCAGATGACCTTGCAGTGCGGACACATGAGTCAGCGCAGACAGGTTCATTGAAACTGACAAATAGATCAGTGGTGACTACAAGACTGAACAAGTTATCAATCAGCTAAGAGTGATGTATAATATATATTATGTATTTGTACTTCTGATCGTTCCTTTAAGAAGGCTTCTTGCCAATTCATTTCATTAATCTTTCACTGACTGGGAACATAGACCCAAGATTTCTCGGCGAACTAGTCGCTAATATTTTCTGAACAAGTCCATGCAACACCCATTTTGTAACACAAGGAAGGCCTTGAAAGTTGGAGATCAAAGGTTACAGCCACTGATGACTGAGACATAGTCAGAGTTGCCAGATTGGCCTTTTGAAGGTCCAATTCTCAAAATTTGGCTTTTTTAAAGATGGTTTGGCTTCAAAATTTTTGTGTGGCTTTTTGGCCCTTTTTTGGCTTTTTTTTTCTTGAAAAAAAAATCATATATATATATATATATATATATATATATATATATAATATATATATATATATATATATATATATATATATATATATATATATATATATATATATATATATATATATATATATATATACCCTCAATTATCTCTGACTCACTGTGGACTAACGCTAAGGGACATCACTGTTCTTTTTTTTTAAATTGAAAATATAGACTTAAAAATCATAATCATTTTGGTTTCCAGATTAACATTAACTAACCAACGCACGAACCTTTGACGTCAGCATTTGTGTTGTAAACAGTGCTGACTGACTCAAAGTGTTATTTTTTTGTGCAGTAATTTTGTGCGCTGCTTTCTAAAATTAGTTAAAAAATCGTGTGATGATTAGCACTGTAAAAAAATATAAATATTTTGTGTACATTTCAGAAATATTTAGTATTTATCATACAAGGATAAGTTACTTGGGCTTTTGACAAAAAAAACAAACAAAGAGGGCGCCCTAGGCGCCCTAAAACCCCTATTATAAAATACTTTGTGTACATTTAAGGAAGTTTAATATTACCTATTTATCATACAAGGAAAAGTTAGTTGGCTTTTGAAAAAGGTGGGCGCCGTAGGCACAACCTAGTATATATAATATATATATATACAAATCTTATCTTTATCACAAAAAAGCCACAAGTCTGTTAGAGCCAGGGCTGACCTTTTACTCACCAATAAATACTGTAAGGACTTCGTCGTGTCACCAAGACTGCTTGATGACTTGACATCTGATAAAGTTTATCATACTGCAAATAGCTGTCTATAGGAAAAGGACGACCTGGGGCTTCTCTTTCAAATGTGTATGTTAGTATCATAGTCTGTTTATTATGTGAGTACAACCATACATAAGAACATTGGCATGTTCACATTTATCAACCATTTTCTCCTGGTTCAACCTTAATGTTCAATAGTTAACTTATTTTCAGTCGTTATGGGCCGTCCATAAATGACATCACGACACTTTGGCAGATTTTTCACTGTATTTTCAGCCCTCGTCACACGTAATAAAGAGCTAGATCACACTCCAATATGACGTCACAAAGCACCCCCCCCCCATAAAAGTGGTATTTACTATTTAAAAATGAGTATGTTTTAAATCACTTCATTGTCATTTAAGTAATCATTTAACACGTGTGAAGCCATTTAAAACGTAATTAAATAAATTGTAATCGATAAAATATTTAAGTGGAGCTTTTATTTAGAGTTGCACGTTTAATGTGACGTCACAGTTCTTCAAAGCCCTCTCCCCCTCGTCATACATAGTCACAAATCTGTGACCCCCTCCCGCCCCCTAGGTGCGTGACGTCATTTTGCCGACATTTTTCATATAACATAAGTTTGGCTTTTTTGGGGCTTTTTTTTTGGGTCGACATTTTGGCTTTTTACCCAAATTATAATCTGGCAACCCTGGACATAGTACTGGTGGCTTGAGGCACTTGAGACAGTGGCTTGTCATGTGACCTGCTCAATCTAAACATGCAGTTGTGGCTGTGCCATTCATTTCTAACGTTTACATTTTTTAAAATTTACCAACATACTATTAACCTCCATTCATTTCACAAATATGTCTTCATGTATTTAGAACTTAGAGAAATTGTGTTGCTGCAAACCGGTTACTGAGCTCTGCACAACATCATGTTCATTTGGTTGACGCGACATATTTTATATCTAGCAAATCCCTGTCTAGTGTATGAAGCTGCTTAATAATAAGGTTGATCACTTGTTCCACTGACGTTGTATTGTCTATTATTGATTGCTCACCTATGTTTACAAATGACCATGGCCAAAGTCTATGCCAGTTTTAAATCTGCGGTCTGAAGAGACCAGTGGGACTTCTGTGACACTGGCAGCTTTGGGGGTTAACACCCTGAAAAGACTGGGTTATACAGCTGAAAACTCTGACCTACATACTTGAGGCCTGGTATAGGGAGAAAATCTCAAAATCCTTTTCTCAAACCTGCACAGAGTTCCTCTGCATGGTCGCATTGTCTAAGGAACGCTTTTAACGTCTAGTCCATTTTACAAACTAGATATACAACTCTATTGTGGAATGTGCATTCAATATGCTTACATAAATACACCGCACATATATTATGGTGCTGTTAGCATTATACCGCAGATATATTATGGTGCTGTTAGTATTATACCGTCTATAAAGGAATATACATAACCACTGCACATATTATCTTATGTGTTGTAGGTGCTGTATCTTTATAGGTAGACTTCTGACTAACAACATGAACACCCTTGCCAATGATCCTGTAGTCACAGTAGTTATTGTAATGTTAGAGGATCGACCTTCACATAAAGAAAAATGATAACCCAGAACATAACAAAGCGGTGGCCTGGTGACTACAAGCCACTAGTTAGATAAGTTCACCTGTTACATAGTCATAGGTTTTCTTTTATTGACTTAACTAATCTTAGCAGCAGCACTGAAAATGAAATGATTTTTAGTTAGTAAAGCATGATCATATTATCTATATTTTTGGACAGGCTCAGTTGTCACCAAAAATGCCCCGCCCTTTGGTGTTCTTAATTTGACTTTGTAACTTCATTAAATACCCAATTTTTGGAGAGAAAACAATGCAGGCCTTCTTTGATAGTAAAAACAATAGATAAGGTTTCAGATTTAAAAAAAAAGAAAACATTATATTGGAATAAAATTCTACTATTACATTGTTTTTTTCTTGAGTTTAAAGGATTTTATAAATCTATTTTATTCAATTAGTCAGCATGTGAGTCTGTGAAAGCCACCTAAAACTTGTGGCAAGAAGTACAACCAAAAAATGCGCTACCCACAAGAAGGTGAGCATGGGAAGGAGGGAGACAAGTGCTACGCTGATGGGGAGGAGGATGATGAGGAGGACTATGAATACCAGCAGCAGCCTAGCGCGCCAGACGGAGGCTGGGGCTGGTTCATCGTGTTTGCATCTTTCTTGTGCAACATGATCGTGGATGGTGTATGCTTCTCATTTGGCATCGTCAGCTCCGAGTTCAACAAATCCTTTCATGTGTCCCATCAGAAGATGGGTTGGGTGGGCTCATCGTTGGCTGGTTGTTATCTCTTAGTTGGTAAGTCGAATATTCAGTTTTCAACTTAACTTAAGCCTTCATTTTGGCAGTCAGTGAATCAGTTAACAAGTGCTGGTGTTTGAATAAAAGCAAAACACTTAAAATTTATTAGAAAATCAAATTTGAGATTTTAACATAAATATGAAAAATCTGGTTGGCACATACTTCATTATCACAAGAAAAACTAATCAAAACTATGTAAATAAGAAGCACCAGTGCTTTTTTTCTAGCAGAAGGCTCCTGTTACAGCCTTCCAGCACCTTTTTTTCCACAGACTAATTGGTCTTACTGCTTTATTAGGTTGTATTAAATATGCGGGAAAAAAAGCACAGAGAAGCACATTTACATAGCCAGATTTAAGTAAAAATTACAGCCTTACATTTTATGGCTGGTCTTTTATACTCTTGTCATTTAGCAAACAATGCAATTATAGGATTTTTCACAAACTTTAAAATATATATCATGTGAAGAATGCAAATTATATTTTCTTCTCGCAGAATAAATGTTTACCAATATTTGAAATGAGAATAAAATTTTTTAATTCAACATTTTCATGATGTTCAGCCATTTAAAATGACATTTTCACCAGCATTTTGTTCCCATGATAATAAAAGTACATCACAGGAACAAAAAGCGTGTTTCCTCTCCTGAAAATATAGATATCTAATATTGTTTTCTGACATTGCAGGTCCATTTGTGGCAGCTCTCTGTGGGAGATATGGCTGCCGTAGAGTGACCATTGCTGGCAGTATTATCACTATGTGTGGCTTTGCTTTGAGCACTCAGTCCAGCAGTGTAGAAATGTTGATAATAACTTACGGTGTTATTGGAGGTTGGTGATTTTTCATATTTTAACATTTTTGCCACAGATTGTCAAGTTTTAATTCATGTGATAATGAAAATTTTAAAAACCTGAAATATAAGGGGAAGCCTAAGTGATATAACTGAATGTCACATTAAACTTTATCAGTCACTTTGATGTTTCTTTTTTAAAGTTGCAATTTTTATAATCAAATAAAAAAAAAGTTAAACATCGTATAATGTTTGTAAAAATAATATTAAAAAAAATAATTTTATCTGTCAAATAATTGTTTAAAATAGTTTTACTTTGTAAGTAATGTCATGATGAAGTTTTTTTTTGAAAATGTAAACCAGCTTGACCTTTTCACTTGCTTGGAAAGTCTTCAGATATAATAGATGCTGCTTTCTTTAATAAATTCCTTTTTTTTCCCCAGGCATTGGATTTGGAATGATTTACCTGCCATCAATTGTCTGTGTGGGTTATTGGTTTGATAAAAAAAGGGCGTTTGCTACTGGCATTGTCGTCTGTGGAACCGGCATCGGACAGTTTGTTTTCCCACCATTAGCACGTTGGCTGTTGACAGAATACACGTGGGAAGGACAGACTCTCATATTCGCAGGCATTGTTTTAAAGTGTGCTGCCTGCGGAATGCTCTTTATTCCATTGGACCACAGAGAATACAAGTACAGGAAACCAAGGCAAACGAGGGTTGAGATTGAAAGGGGAGCAATCATGAAGGCCCTGATAGAAGACAAAAAGAGGCAAAGAACTATCTCAAATGGTTCCTTGGATAACTGCATCATAACAAAAGACAACCGTCTTATCAAACTAGACCCAAAAATTTTGGAATGCAAGCGCAGCAATTCTTTCATTGCCAGGTTCAAGCGCCAACTTGGATTCAGCTCCCAAAGTCTGGCCTGCTCTAAAAATAGTTTGGCCAGCTTTGTCATTGATGCCGTACAGAAAGATTTAAATAAAACAAACTCACCGATTTATTGTCCTAACGGCACAAATGGTCAGCTTCTTTCCCAGTCGCAGCAAGTTCAGAAACGGGGCTCATTGCCTGATGCTGTCATCAAGCAGTACAACGGCTCAGCTATGTCTGTCCTTCCCAATGGAAACATCCCTTTGGCTAATGGCTCTGTCATGTCTAACGGTGTTTCTAAAACTCGTAGCTGTAGTGTTATTCCTAAGAATGACCAGTGGCCTCAGTTTAAGCAAGAGGATGTGCTAGAGATAAATATCCAGCAGATAATCCATAATGAGTTGCCTGCCGTCACTCGATCAGCCAATGATTTGCCAGCTGTCCAACGTGACGGCAATGTCATCAGTATCCAAGTGATACCCAATGGGACAAATGATAACAGAAGCATCAGGTAATTTTAATGAAGGAGGTTAACACTGATTTCAAATCCTTAAACCCAACAGCCTTATTTCAATTAAAAAGACAGAGTTGAATATTAGAATCATCCCCCTTTTTTTGGTGAGACCTGTACTAGAATATGTACTAGAACACTTATAAACTAGAACCAATTAAAAAAAGAGCATCAAGATTCATTACTGACTAGAATAACACTATTAGTTAAATCATTAAATCTATAAACACTATAGGATAGAACAACAAAGAGAAGATAATATTAATTTAAGCAATTACATGCAATTCTAAATTGGAAATACAACGGATAGATATTCATGGAGATAAACAATTTTTTTCTTATTCTATATGCAAGAGCAAATACACACACACATTCTGGTTCTTCATGTCTTGAATTATTCCTTGGAAAAGGTTGCATGATCAAACCAGGAAAACCAAAACACTATCAACATTTAAAACTGAAATAAAAATGTAAGGCTATACTTATCACATCATATCTCAATGAATCATTGAAATGTTAAAAGCCTTGAATCATAAGAAATAAATGGTAAACTCTAGGTGATACTAGGGAAAGGATAATGTATTTGAACTAAGTTATCAGTTCTCTCATTACATATGCAAGGTTTGGTTGTCTTATTACAGATACAGGTCTAATAGTACAATGGCCAGTAGCTTCAGAAGTCAGCTGTCATCCCAGAATGCCTCCTACCTAACCAACAGCATGTTGAGCATACCTCAGATCCAGGCCTCCCTGGAGAACTTTGAGAAGGAGATGGACAGACGATCTTCTTTGTTTTGGAAGTTCTGGACCATCCTGTGTGAGATGTTTGATGTCAAGCTATTGTTTAACCCAATCTTTGCCCTGTTGGTGGCCTCATCCTTCCTCACTCTCCTTGGTAAGTGGAACATCTCACGGGACAAAGGGACAATTCTTTTTGGAGACTCTTTGAGTAGCCTCAGCTGGGAATGACTACACAATTTACTTTCTGTAATTTCAACTTTCCACAGTGCTTTCCATCTGTTGGGTCTAGTGACTACCAGACATGCACTTGAATAATTACTTTGTGATGAAGATTAAACTGTTGGAACTATAGTGACCTACAGATTTATTTCAATTATGTATAGCTATTTTTTAAAATTTGGATTCATTAATTTAAAAGTAAATGTGGCTTGGTCCCATGAATCTCACATTTATAGGAATCATTGGCATATCTGAACAAAATAATTATTTCACTGGCCCAAAAAACATATAAAGGTTAAAGTTAGAGAAAATGTCATGATTACAAGTGTGATATCTGCTAATTTTTACCCTACCCCCAAACAGAAGAAAAATGTAGGATGATGAAACTTAAGTAATGTTTCATTTATTTTGTTTATCTCCTTTAAAAAATAATTAGAAATCATGATCCTCACCGATTTGATAAATAAGCCATTTATCAAGATCGGTAATCTTTCAGGATAATTATTTGTTTGGGACAATGACTCGCTGAAACAATGCCAAGATATCTAGTGATATACACTTGAAGATAAATTCTGATGTTTCTGGAATTAAAATGGGAGGCATTTAGTAATTTTTGCAATCTTTTCTACATGCTGTTTGCACTATCTCAACATTTTACAATCAAAAGTTCAACTAAATAATGTTTTAATACTTACAATTTAAAAAAAAATGCACACAACAAAATGAATAAACAGAATAAAACAGAATAAAAAAAGATATTGAAATGTATCATTAAGAAAATGTGAATGACATTTTTTCAGTATAGAAGATCTAACATATCAGATTTAAAATATCACTATCATTGTTTCATAAATTCTTGCATTACTTGGTCACATAATTTTGATTCTTTTAATCATACTTCTTATAATATAGATGATATAATCATGTATACTTTCAACATTTTGCTATCAGTTTTAGCTTTGGTTTTACTTTTAGTTATAAAAACTCTTCTCTCCAAGCCTCTCTTCGTCTCTTATGTTAAAATTCCAAATCTGCAAATAGATTATACAGATCATAAATGACTTACTTACCAATTGTTTAGATTATACAGATCATAAATGACTTACTTACCAATTGTTTAGATTATACAGATCATAAATGACTTACTTACCAATTGTTTAGACTACAAGGTTTAACCTGAAAAGCCACAAAGTTCAAGTATCTATGTAAAAATATACACAGAATTTAAGTGTCACCAATGCCAGGCATCTCCTTATCTGAGTGATTAAGAAGCTTTACTGCCCTATGTCTGATATGAAAAAATCAAAGTCTTAAAGAGCTATAAAAAAAACAAAAAAAAACAACAGTTTTGGAAGATAACAAAAATCCTTAAGGAGCATTCAATATAATTAAATACTAAACAAATAGAATCAGGACCTTAAGTTTTCTAAAATGATTTACAGTATTGTTGTGTAGTAAATGTATCCAGATTAAATCAGCTAATAATCCAAGTTTGGTTGAATTGAACTAAATGTTCTATTCTAAATTTTTCTTTAAAATATGTTAAATCATGTAATCTATCTCTAATATTTAAGTATTTTAATATGAGTTTATTTCCTTTTGTGATCTTCAGCCTTTTACATCCCCTTCTTCTACTTGCCTGCCAAGGGTGCGGATATTGGCATGACCCAAGAGCGGGCAACTTTCCTTATTTCTATAATCGGCATCACCAACACAATTGGCAGGATAGTCTGTGGGTGGCTAGCAGACAGGCCTTGCATCAACTCTCTGCACATGAACAACTGTGCTCTCATCATTGCTGGCATTGCAGAGCTCTTGTGTCCACTGGGCACTGGGGAACTTTTCCTTGCAGTAATCTCTGCTTGTCTTGGCCTTTGTTTAGGTAAGCACTTGATTTGCCTTATGAATAATTGGCACATGAATAGATGTGTTTTAGCTAATTGGAATGTGCGTAATTGAGACACAAATAGTTGTGATGCGAATGGTTGGAATGAGTATAGTGAGATATTGGCAGGTCATTGGATGGGGCAGTTTATAACTGTGCTGATTTGTTAGATTCTAAACACCTCTGTTGTTTTGGAATGCAGCTAAACTTAAATATCAGACAAGTGAAATGCTTCAGTTACTTATAAGATAAATAATATTATAGATTTCTAGATCCTTGACACTTATCTTCAACTGCTGATCCATTAGTCAATGCATTTTATTTTAAACAATAAAGCCTTAACTTAAAAATCATTAATCTAAAGCAGAGATTCTATAAATGGTTTCTCTGTCACACAGTCAGTCTAATTGCTGTCATATCAAGAAACTAAGCTAAACCATGTATGGATTTAATTTAATTTAATTTAATTGGGAGATACATATTCATCTAAACTATTTGGTGTTTCCAAAAGTTAATGATATGAGAAAGGGAGTCCAAATTACTAAATTTTGAGAACTGTTGATCAAAATCATTCTCTGCCCTACTTTCAATCTAATCAATATGGGATGTTTTATTGGGTTTGGTTACCAGCATAAAATTGTCATACGTAACTCTTTGTTAAACTAAAAACGCTGATTGTCAAACATAACTCTTTGTTAAACTAGACACGCTGATTGTGACACTTAAAAAGCTTTAAAAGATTCTTTGAAGATAGTAAATATATCTCAAGAGGGTATTCATTTTAAAGAAGAACGTTATAATTTCCTACTATAAACAAATAAAGCACTCATCATCTCATGCAATAAGTAATCCAAAGAAACAGTTCCTGACTCACACAAATCCAAAGAAACAGTTCTGACTCACACAAATCCAAAGAAACAGTTCTGACTCACACAAATCCAAAGAAACAGTTCTGACTCACACAAATCCAAAGAAACAGTTCCTGACTCACACAAATCCAAAGAAACAGTACCTGACTCACACAAATCCATAGAAACAGTTCCTGACTCACACAAATCCATAGAAACAGTTCCTGACTCACACAAATCCAAAGAAACAGTACCTGACTCACACAAATCCAAATAAACAGTTCCTGACTCACACAAATCCATAGAAACAGTACCTGACTCACACAAATCCAAATAAACAGTTCCTGACTCACACAAATCCATAGAAACAGTACCTGACTCACACAAATCCAAATAAACAGTTCCTGACTCACACAAATCCATAGAAACAGTTCCTGACTCACACAAATCCAATGATAAAATTTTCTCCCTCAGCCGTATTTGTGTCTCTGAGAACCATTTTGCTGGTTGATCTTCTTGGTCTGGAGATGCTCACCAAGTCTTTCGGTCTGCTCATCTTGTTTCAAGGGGTGGCAGCTTTTATTGGTGCTCCCATAGCCGGTTAGTGATTAAACATTAGAAAACACAAGTTAAAAAAAAATAAACAAATCTCTCCTTATTGAAAATCATGTTTTTTTAAATTTCTCTTTTAGCATAAGGTCATTAAAGAAATTTTAAATAGTTTATTTTAATCTTAATGTTTGCTTTTCTGTCCTTCAGGTCAGCTATTGGACACTACAGGAAGTATTGACAACTGTTTCTACCTAGCAGGATCATTGACTATCCTGTCTGGCCTGCTCATGCTCCCAATTGTGTTTCTGGAAACTCACAAGGATAAGAAGGAAATGCCCAAAATGGCAGAACAAATACCAATTAATGAGACACTTAAGTTGGAGAAATGGGAGGCTAAAGTGTGAGGGACTAATGTTCTTGTACTGTAACAATATTCTTGTTGATATCAATACTGATGTAAAAACATATAGCAGAATGTAAGGAAATCTGGTTATCAGTTCACCCACTTACAACTTAATATCCAAGATGATGCACAGAATTGACTTGATGTTAGAACTATGGTCATCTTGTTTTTTAGGACAAGCCGCTTGTTTTGATTTTGTACCCCTACAGGCTTGTTGCGTTTATACTGTATAATTATTATACACAATACTTACATGTATTTTGAAATAATTATAAGATATTATGTATCATTTGATGATGGTTTATCTGAAAATGTTTTTTCTTGTTTTAAAAAAAAAGCAAAACCCTATATCATTTCATTGCATTTAACTTAATTAGACCTTTTTTAAAAATATTTTTTACAAGTCAATTGTTGAATTTTTTTTTAAACTTAATTTCTTTTGCTCGTTAGCTTGGCAGGACTGAGATTTTGCTAAGAAACTTGTACCTGGACTAACAATGCCTTAAAAGCTTGCATCAAAGTTATAATTGAAATAATAGCCACTTTAACTGGGAAAGATTTAGTCCCTACCCTATGTTAAATTGAGGTAAATAACATTCACAAGCTTGTTTCACTTACAATAATTTGTATATATTTGAGATTTGTTTCAGATATTTTGTGTGTGTGCCAATTTTCAGATGTATGAATTTTAAAATCATGTTTCACTTTGTTATTTTACATTTTTAAAACCTTAACTTGAAATTGATTTCTTAATGTAGCTGTATTCTAGACAACTACTAAGCAAATGTAATTTTACCTGCAATTTTGTATGTATCATTGGTGAATGGAGGACATCATTTGTTATAAAACAGACCTTGTGGCCATTTTGTGATTTTTTTTCTCATAATCTAAGAATTTACTGCCTTTTTAAAAATAATTAGCGTACTAAGAGCCCTTAGCAATGAAACAAGCCATAGCAATATACCGTATATACTCGTTCGCAAGCCGACCTTTTTTGGACAAAATCTAGGGGAAAAAGTGGGGGTTCGGCTTATGAGCGGGTGATAGGTGATTTCTGCATGGATATTGAATAAATCGGTGTTGTTATTGTAGATTATCAATGTCCTTTTCTACATTCTACAAGATTCGACTGCTCTATCAGAAGCTATAATATATTATTAAAAATTAGCACTTACCTTATTTAATCGTTTTATTTATTTTTGTGAACGTTTTAATAAATTGTTTTACAAATTTTGTTTTCAACCACGGATTTTAATGTACGCTCTAACGTCACTGTTTACCAAATTTTAAATACCGGTAACTCTTGCTTAACAAAGAGCAGAACGACAAAGATAGGCAGCACAAAGTAAACAATCATAATGACCGATTTAGCTTGTAGTTAAAAAAATATATGTACCATTTTTTTTAAAGCTGTCCTATTATTTTTGGGGGGTCGGCTTGCGATCGGGTTGTACACTTTTAATACTTTTCCCTTCCAAAAGTTGGGGGGTCGGCTTATGAACGAACGGGCTATAGAGCGAGTATATACGGTAATTTTGTCAATAGTTTTTTTGAGAGAAGTATATAATAAAACAAGTCTATTTATTTAATATTTTAATATAAGATTCTTTAAATGTAACAATAGCCACTTTTTTAAATAGACCTGTTCTGAATTACCTAATCCAGCTAGCTGTTTTTTCATCTGGCTTAATTATGTTAGAAATACGTTAAATAAAAAAAAACAACTTTTGTGCTGAAAAAAATAATTTTTTATTGTTTTAGACTTAACGAATTTAATGTATATCTGAAGCTAACTGGTACAAATATATTAACTTCCCTCCAGCAATATTATTTCACTAGCTTCAATGGTAGATTCTATAATTGTGTTTCTTCCTCAATGTTAATTAGTGAATACTAATGCTTGAGTACTAAAGCTATAGCCACTGTGTTCTAAATATTTTAGAAGTAATTTGTTTTCAGTGTTCAATCAATCTAGAAGATTTTCACTTTGATCTTTCATATACTTTTGAAATTTTGAGGTTCTTTTTGAATCAGAAATTTGCACTTTGCCTATTCTGGCCTTGTCTGCAAATGTAGTTGTGATATCTCTCATGGAATAATTCATCAACTTATTCCCAAATTTATTTCCCTTTCTTTCCATTCATTTTAATAAGATGCCTTTAAAAAAAACCGAAAAAATTCTAATTTTAAAAAGTTCTCTATTTACTAATTCTTTGAAAATATTATTCTTTTATATAGATCTACTACTGATTTCTTGAAATTAAGTTAACTATTTAAATGCAGTTCACTTTAATTAAGTTAGCAGTTATTTGAGGTGGAGAAATACCTACTTTTCTGGTACAGCTATTTTGATGTATATTTGTGTGTACTCATTTGTTTGTATATCATTAAAAAAAATTAAGTTTAAATTAATTTTTTTTAAAAAGTACTTTTGACTGTAAGAAGGGCAAAACAAATTTTCTGTGCATTCTTATATAACTGTGAGTTTTTTTTGAGAACGAAGGTGTAGATTTGTAGCTAAGTTCTAATGTACCCAATAAAAACACACTTAAGCCTATTATATGTTTCAATGGCTTTTTGTGTAGACTTCACTTTATTTTCAGTTCTTCTGTATTTATTATTTTATTTTGTTTTTGGATGTGTGTAGAGAATTGTACTCCCACAAGTTTGAAATCTTAAGTAAATTTTATGAATGGCTGAAAGTGAACACCTACAGCCAGTATGGTGATAACAGTACTTGACTACAATCTTTGATGTTTTGGCTAAAAAAAAGTAATTGATGTGTTCTATTGGTTATTATACTGACCAAAGTTTCTCAAAACATAAAGCATATACTCCTTTTGAATATTTTGTAATTAACTGAATATCTAATAATTATTTGATTATTATATTTTGCGTTAAATTTCTGCAGACTACCCAAAACACAATGTACAATTAGTGTTACACATACGCATCACAAAATTATTAACACTGATCTATACCTTAAACATTTAGCTGTTAAACAAGAGGAATTTACTACCTAAACTTATAAGAGGAATTATTTTTTACTCAAGCTTTGAGTTTTCATTAATATGATTTGCAAACTGAAATGTGCTACAAATGTCCAGATGAGTTAGCTGCTAAAACAATCATCTCAGTGGGTTTTATTTCATCACTATTTGAAACCATTCATTACTAAATAAAAAAACAAGTGAATGTGAATATATATACATACATAAATATATATATATATATATATATTACCTATAAAAACTTATACATGATTACACTTATATACTTATATTTCAAATTTTTATATTCTAAAAATTTCTATTTTGAGATGCATACATTTGATATATATTTAGTACAATTTTTGCATGTTTAAATTTCCCCTCTAAATGCATACCCCGAAGAGGACTGCCAGTGTTCAAATAATTTTGTTTCTGAAATATTTTGGCTTTAACAAAAAAAACATAGCTATATGATTGATGCCTTTAACTTTCTAGGTGGAGTTTAAAAAAACAACTTTAAAACAGGGGAAAAATTGGTAATAATGTGCTCAAACTCATGTGTTGTAGATACAGCATTTTCCTTGTGTTGGAAGGATTCTTTGATTAGAGGCCACATTACTTGTAGGTGGTGTAACTATTGCCTGGAACTGCTTGAGAAAATGTGTCAACTGACTTCTATGGAACAGCAACAGGTTACTTGGGCTGGACGTCCTAATGTCATTATGATGACCCATTCACCTCTTTCTGTTCACCGGGGTAAATAGATATGTGAGCTTATTTTTACTTGAACCAACACCAATAGTAGATTGTAGATAGAATATAAATGTGTTTTTCTTTGTCTTTTTTGCCTTTCCAAGTCAACTAAACCATGGCAATAAAGGAATTTACACCAAGATTCAAATTTAAAAAAAAATTCATATCAAGGATTTCATTCAACTTTTGGACTTTAAACGAAGATACTCTCCTTTAAAAAAAATGTCAAATTACTATTTCCAAATCAAGCAAGGCCAAATCTAAACAAAATGTGTAAATATGTCATAAAAGTTTACAAGTCATTACCTCAGTCTTATAAAGTCCTGAATTTCCAATAAGTTTAAAAAGATTAGTTAGTTTTAAAATCAAATATCAAGGTTTATTCATTTTAGAGCCATTTTAATTATTTTGTTCAAAATTATTAAAAAGTAAAAATGGAACTATAAGACTGAGGCACACTTTGATATATCTCCTTACTTTATTCTTAAAGCATTATTGTGTATATTACTGACAACAAAAATGGCATTGTCATGGAAGTGACACACAAGCTATTTTTTCTATTTTTAATTATTATTTCTTTGTGGTTATTTTAGAAGGAAATTTTGCATTCAATGTATTGTCAATTTTGTGCAATTTATTTGAAATAACCATTTGTTAATTTACATTGACTCAACAAAATCAGCCATTTTTTAAGGGTTAAATTTCGGCTATTCCCAAGTATTTTCCCCCAACACCCATTGAAAGTTAAAGAATTTATAATAAGCACGCATCAGTTTTGTTTTGTTATTCCCATTAAAAATATGAATGGAATTGATTCCATTTAACAAGAAAATGTCTTTGAATTTTTTGTTGTGGTTGTTGAACACCTATCATTGTAAGATTCTTTGTTTAGCTGTCATTGTTTTTAGCTGTCATTGTTACAGTTTTCTTATTTTGAGTTTACATAAATCTCAGATATATACATATTTGTAGAAAACAGTCATATACTTGGTCTGATATTTCTCCAAACATTCAGTCTCTCTCACACATTCTTTGTCTATATTTTTCCAACCATCATCTAATCTGTCTTTGTTAATTCATATAATATAAAAACAGTCAAGCAATGAAAGAGTGCCTGCAATAATGGCCTCTGACTTAATAGAAATTTTAGTCATGGAAGCATTTGATGTTATAACAGTCTCGTAGCATATGTTTATACGAGTTTGTGGCACTAGATAAACTTATTAAATTCTTATCATAATTAGCCAGTTTACTTTACTGATTAATTCTGAATTCATTCATATAACAGATGTTACTTTAAATAACAAACTTTGTTATTTTTGCCCCATTAAAATTAAAACATCATCAATGTATGTTTTTATCTATTTTTTTTTACTAATACCTTCCCAGAACAGAGTAAAATAGTCTGGTACACTTAGCATGAAAAATAATAAATAATTTTTATCTTAACATTTTCCACCAGTTCTCTTGGTTTAAATATAATATTTAAAAATACCAGTATGTTGATGAAATTTCAAACCAAAGAAAATTTGCATTTGAACCAACAATCGCTTTAATACTATGTACATATTGGTTTTTAGAAAAAATATTTCCAAACTAATGTCTGGTAATCATGAATGTTATACTGACGGACACTTAGACTTAAATAATATTTTTGTGTGGGAGGGATGATGCAATTTTTAAAATTGTCTATACAGTTTATTTTTAGTTGTATTAATTTATAAGAAGCACAGTTTTAGCAATAATAAAATACTTAGAGTAAAGCATATTAGTTACTAATGCTAATTTTTTTTATTGCCGCTCCATTAACTAATCATGGGAAATGTTTGGGAATATATTTGTTACTGCATCAAAGTTATAAATAATATTACAGTGAACCAATTCAGAAATAATAAGAACCTTTAGTTACATGGAAAAAGCAAAAAAAAATCTGACAATTTTATTATTTTTTATTACTTAAATCAAATTTGTCATACAGCATTTTATTTTTTTTATTATAAGTATGTAATTGCTGTCATATGTTAAAGGTGAAATGAATTTATCCATCCAATATAAATTTTTATAATGCGAGTCAAAATTTTTTAAAAAATTCAAAAGAAAATAAATTCATGAATGTCAGAAGTATGCAACACCAAAGGACACTAACAGGAAACAAATAGGGAAAAGCAACTCATCTAAAACGCAATTGAAAATAAAATAATTAATGTACTTTGTACATGGAATATATCTAAAACAGCAAAAAGTAATCAAAATTCATACTGTGTTGTAAAAGACTGCTAACATAAAATGAAAGACGATTCAAGGCACAATGTCGGTTTGCAGGATGTTGTTTTAACCTATGTTATGAAATATGTGTACTCTCTGGATTCATTAATTATACAGTTTTGTTGGTAGAAGCAGAAAAAAAAATGCAATTGTTACCAATAGCATGACTTAAAATTAATAACCTTTATAAAATCTAGAAAATTAAGGAGAAATTCCTGTAACAAGTTTTAGATTAAAACTATTCAAAAATTATAATTTTTATTCACGTTTATTATCATTTATTATGATAAATTAATCTAAAATATCAGTATTTAGTTCTAAAATATCTTGATCATTAAATTAAAGGTTTCTTTAAGAATATAATTTTAAGGATTCAAGGAATTAAAAATGTTTGATCAACTCAATCATATTTGTAAATATGCAATAACACTTGTCAGCAATTATTAAGCATTCCACACCATGTTTGTCAAATACAAGGATTTGTAAAAATCTGATCATCGTTAAAAAAACGTATTTTTAAAAAAAAGTATTTTTACCTGTAATCTTATAATATACTAATTAAAATTGTAAAATATTAAGAAAAAGCTAACTATTGATTAAATTAAACTCTGAGATGAGATAAGGAAGAAGGCCAAGTAGATCTTGTAGATAAGCAAAATAACCCTGACAGCTAATACAAGTTTATACTAATTACAAGGATCCTTTAACTAAAGGCAAAAGAGCACAAGAAGCTGCTCTCTATAGCTGTTCAAAGCTTGCTTCAACTGTATAATGGAAGATAATTTGCAAAACCAAGTTATAATGAACTAAAGAATCTGTATTCTAAACTGAAACTGGTATACAGGAAAAGAAAACATACTTAAAGCCAAGGTTTAGCAGAACCTGCCAACCAAGATGTTAGAATATAATGATGACACATATGCAGACAAATAATTCAGACTGGGCTGATGGTCTCAGATTAATTTAATTCATGAAAAAGCGTTTTTTTTTACCAAAGACTTGAGCAGTCAAGCGGTCGCCATATGAGGCCATGTTTGGCTACAGGGAGAAAGTGGGGTTGAGCACCTCAAATTGGTTGTCCATAACTTAGTTACAAAGACTTTGAGATCATCCAACAATTTCTAGTTGCTAAAAGTGCAGCACCTTGTTTTGCAAATGAACCTGCTTCACTGATGTTAGTGCCATCGGTGAGTCTAGAGCAATAAATTTTACAATAATTTTATTTAATAATCATGGGAGCTAATAGGATAACTTTTGAACCATTTTCTTTGGTGTGCAAGGAGTTTATTTTCCAATGTAAAAAAAAAGGTTTCATTAGCTTTTATTTTCCTGGGGTGATATTTATGCCACAGTCACAAGGGGTTACTCTACTGACTAAAGAAATCATGTTTCTAGCAAAGAGAAACTTTACAAAGACAAAGAAATTTGTTTGCCAAAAAGCCTGTTTAAAAGAAAAGTTTAGTAAAAATCACCATAGAGACTCGTGTGCTTTGCCGGGGTGGCGCCGAAGTGGTAGCGAGTCGGAGTGGGTCACTTTTAGTGGGAGACATTTTCAACTTTATGTCCTGGATGCCCAGGCAGCCGCTTTCGTTCCGGGGGACTCTCAGCTGTTAAGTCCCCTTGGGGGAGGGGGCGGGATAGCTAAGGGGTTTTACGGGAAGACCCATGAAGAGCACTAGGCCCAGGGCTGCTGATTTTCTTCCACATGTAGGATATTTAGTAAAAATCAAAACTGAATAAATACTTCGCTAAAAATCCGAACCTGTCACACTATATAATTTTATTTAATATGACATATCTTAAGATTTGAGCCTGTAGATGTGAAGAATGAATTGTGGATGTAGATCCCAGATTGTAAAACTATTCATTGAGGTTAGATCCAGCCAGGGCTTCTTTATATCTGCCCACCTGAACAGATACCAGTAACAAAGTAGAAGTGGAACCTATGGAACTATACATTGATGATCTCAATTCATCTCAATGGACAAAAACAGAGTTATGCTTTCCATTGAAATATTTTTAACCAAATGTTGATTAAAAGTGTTCTACATTTTAAATTTAAACTTCCAATAAGTTTTGTGTTACGTGCATAGGGATTGTTTTCAAATTAAAAAAAAACAGATTAAAAGAATCCATAAAAGGGATCCAGGATTTAAAAGTGTGAGGACCCTTTGTGACTGGTGGGTGTAAATGATAGATGCACATATCACATAGATTATGTAGTCAATGCTGATAAATGCTTTATGTTAGCAGTAGTGAATGATCCAGTACAATATACATTCATTTCACGTTAGATGATACTACAAAATACATTTCTTATAAGATGCTATGCAAATAGGTTAGAGAAAAAAAAAGTATGTGGTCAGATACCATCTTAATTGTTTTTTGTGAGAAAACTCCAAAGAAATCTTTGAACTGGTTACAATTGTAGAAAAACTTTGTTGATAATTATAGAGTTCAAACTTAATAGACATTTTCAACATCAATATCTTAGGTTATCTTTGATAAATTTTACCACAAATTCTTTCTTAGGCATTGGATAATACATCTTACACTAATAAAAGAAATTACAAACTATTCTTGGATGAAAAGTTTGAGGTTTAAAGTGTAAATCAATAATCAATTTTACCCACTAGATTCTGGATGAAATAAACAAGCAAGTAAAATTAAAAAGCATTATTCTTCCAAAATGTTTCTCTATATGATACAGCATTAGTATTTTTTCCCATTCATACATAGAAACTATAATGCTCTTACACCCAAATTAGTTTGATGATAAAAAGGATTTGCTATACACAGTTTAAACATAATCATGATTCATTCATTACAAATATTTAAACATGATTCATTCATTACAAATATTTAAAAATTAAAAGATTAATTTTCAAGAAAAGGTTGATTGAAAGAAAATAAATAAGTATTTACATCAAATACAAAAATATTGGTGAAAATAACATTTTTTCTGTAATAACTAATATCTGCATAAGCAACAAATAAATATTTCGTGTCATTATGGACTACTTACATTATCACTGTAGTAAAAAAGCATAAAAATAACAAAGTAATGGGGGTGAGACTGCAATCAGGCTTTTAAAAAGGTAAATGCATAAAATAAAAACAGGGTATTAGTAGGCCTGACAGGACGTAACACAACAGCGAACGTTTCGGCAAAGAGCCTTCTTCAACGGACAAATAGTACACAAATGAAACGAATAAAACGAAATAATAGAAAAAAACACTTAGCTGCGGTGAAATCCAAGTAGTCCAGTAGAGATGAAGCAAGGAGAGAAAAGTAAGAGCTTAAATAGGAAAGGAAAGGGTGGGTGTGGCCAATCAATCAGCTTGTCAGTGCGAACACAACGTTGATCCCATGTGGTGTAAGAGTCCCATATTCATGGATTAGTCTATTCTCCAGACTGACCCGGCCGGGTGTGTTTGTACAAGAAACCAAGGCGGTGACAGACATGTCATCGACGCCCATGTGGTCCCGTCCATTGAAGTGTCGGGAGACAGGACACTGTTTGTCTTGTTTAATGGCATGTACATGTTCCGCGATACGGCAAGAGAGTAACCTCCCCGTTTCACCAATGTACTTCAAAGGACAGCGCTTACACACAATGGTGTAGACCACATTGCGGCTAGTACAAAGATAGCCATTCCTAATCTTGAATGTCCCCTTAGGGAAGACAACCTGGTCCGTCTGGGTAACAAAGGGACATGTCTTGCAGCGATTACGACCACATGGCTTAGTGCCCAGATGGGAGGACGGAATAAGCAGACGGCTACGAACCAATAGGTCTCGCAGATTTTTGTCCCTTCTGAATACAATGAGGGGTGGGGTGGAAAATATGTTGTTAGTCTCAGGGTCCGCGAGGAGGATGGTGCGGTTTTTCACAAATATTTCCTTTGCTCTGATGTTGTGGGGATGGTATGTGAGCACCAATTTGCTCCTTTCATTACTATCACTGGAGCGTGATACAAAGGCGTCGGCACGAGTGAAGTTTTTAACTCGCTGAAGTGCAGATTGAAGTATAGCTTCAGGGTAAGACCTTTGTCTAAAAAACTCCACCATTTCCAACGCCTTTTCCAAAAAGTCCTCATTAGATCGACACAGCCTACGGAGGCGAAGGAGTTTTGAAAATGGAATAGAATCCTTACAGGATTTGGGATGAGACGAGGGATAGAGTAGGTAAGAGTGACTGTCCGTAGGTTTGAAGTAGGCCGAAGTGAGGAGGCGGTTCATCTCTACTGGACTACTTGGATTTCACCGCAGCTAAGTGTTTTTTTCTATTATTTCGTTTTATTCGTTTCATTTGTGTACTATTTGTCCGTTGAAGAAGGCTCTTTGCCGAAACGTTCGCTGTTGTGTTACGTCCTGTCAGGCCTACTAATACCCTGTTTTTATTTTATGTATTTACCTTTATAAAAATAACAACTTTATAGCAATTCTTCATCAGAAGTGTCTTGATTTTTAAAAAATTGCCTTTGCAATGATCATCACCATTAAAAATTTGAAAAATACAATACATTAAGCAACTAGAAAATGCATTTAAAAAAAAATAAGATGCATAAAAAATAATATGTGATGTTCAATAAGATCCAACATATAGTTATATGAAATATTAAAAATTATTTAAAATGTGATATCACCAGTATTTAAATACAATATCTAAAATTATGGGTTACAATTGTTAAAAAACTGGAATCTTGTCTCTTCTCTTTAGTGAAAGATCTTCATCTAACAAGAGGAGGATCTGTATGGAAATTTATAAAAAAAATGACATGTATAGCGGTATTTTCAATTTTCAAAGCAATAACTAAATTTCAAATAGTGATCAAGCCATATAACTGTCAAATACTGTTAGTGTTCTATTCAAGTTTGGTTTTAAAGTGGTTCCCTTTTAATTGTTAGCAGAATCTGGCTATCACAAAACTGTATCCCTATACTGATACCAAGTTTGATGCAATTGGGATAGAGCAATTAATCTGGCAGATATTTGAGATCAGGTTTAATTGTTGCTGACTATTAAGCGACCAGTCCACTGGATTCTGGCCCTTAAACATTATTTCTATGATTCATGGCCTTCAAAATACTTTTCCCTGGTTCCTAATCCTTAAATCTCATTTCAATGCATCATGCTCTTTACAATCATTCATTTACTTTGCTCTAAACACTTAAGATCATTTTTGTCTGACTTATGGCTTTGAAACATTCTCTCCTGGCCTTGAAACATTCTCTCCTGGCCTTGAAAGATTCTCTCCTGGCCTTGAAACATTCTCTCCAGACCTTGAAACATTCTCTCCTGGCCTTGAAACATTCTCTCCTGGCCTTGAAACATTCTCTCCTCGCCTTGACACATTCTCTCCAGACCTTGAAACATTCTCTCCTGGCCTTGAAACATTCTATCCTGGCCTTGAAACATTCTCTCCTGGCCTTGAAACATTCTCTCCTGGCCTTGAAACATTCTCTCCTGGCCTTGAAACATTCTCTCCAGACATTGAAACATTCTCTCCTGGCCTTGAAACATTCTATCCTGGCCTTGAAACATTCTCTCCTGGCCTTGAAACATTCTTTCCAGACCTTGAAACATTCTCTCCTGGCCTTGAAACATTCTATCATGGCCTTGAAACATTCTCTCCTGGCCTTGAAACATTCTCTCCTGGCCTTGAAACATTCTCTCCAGACCTTGAAACATTCTCTCCTGGCCTTGAAACATTCTCTCCTGGTCTTGAAACATTCTCTCCTGGCCTTGAAACATTCTCTCCTGGCCTTGAAACATTCTCTCCAGACCTTGAAACATTCTCTCCTGGCCTTGAAACATTCTCTCCTGGCCTTGAAACATTCTCTCCTCGCCTTGAAACATTCTCTCCAGACCTTGAAACATTCTCTCCTGACCTTGAAACATTCTCTCCTGGCCTTGAAACATTCTCTCCTGGCCTTGAAACATTCTCTTCTGGCCTTGAAACATTCTCTCCTGGCCTTGAAACATTCTCTCCAGACATTGAAACATTCTCTCCTGGCCTTGAAACATTCTATCCTGGCCTTGAAACATTCTCTCCTGGCCTTGAAACATTCTCTCCTGGCCTTGAAACATTCTTTCAAGACCTTGAAACATTCTCTCCTGGCCTTGAAACATTCTCTCCTGGCCTTGAAACATTCTATCCTGGCCTTGAAACATTCTCTCCTGGCCTTGAAACATTCTCTCCTGGCCTTGAAACATTCTCTCCAGACCTTGAAACATTCTCTCCTGGCCTTGAAACATTCTCTCCTGGTCTTGAAACATTCTCTCCTGGCCTTGAAACATTCTCTCCTGGCCTTGAAACATTCTCTCCAGACATTGAAAGATTCTCTCCTGGCCTTGAAACATTCTATCCTGGCCTTGAAACATTCTCTCCTGGCCTTGAAACATTCTCTCCTGGCCTTGAAACATTCTTTCCAGACCTTGAAACATTCTCTCCTGGCCTTGAAACATTCTCTCCTGGCCTTTAACCATTCATGGGGTCCCATGCCTCAGGGGCCTTAAACTTACATTTCAAAACTTGTAACTCCTTTGGATACTTTAACCAATATCCTCAGCTCATAACCTAATATTCTCAATAGTTATCACTCTAAGCTGGTGAGTAGTGTGCATACTCTCACACACACATTGGTGAGTAGTGTGCATACCCTCACACACACATTGGTGAGTAGTGTGCATACTCTCACAAACATTGGTGAATAGTGTGCATACTGTCACACACATTGGTGAGTAGTGTGCATACTCTCACAAACATTGGTGAGTAGTGTGCATACTCTCACACACATTACAACAGAGCCCAAACTGGGTAAATGTGACAGATCACAGAGAAAGCTTGGAAAGATGTCTCCACCACTTAAGATCTAGAGCAGTGGTTCTCAACCTGTGTTCCGCGGACCACTATTGGTCCGCGTAGATGTGCCTGGTGGTCCGCGAGCAAAGGATGAAATTTTAATTTTCTAAATTAAAAATACGAAAAGGCATAAAGGGTGTCACATTTTGAATATATTGATTAATTTTAATCACACAATGGTGATAGCATAGCGTCAAAAACAATATGTTTTGAGTCTATGTTTATTTTTAGATATACCAGAAATCACATAACGTCACACTAGATTCTAGAAGACTATTGTAATAGTTGTTATATTAACATTCAAAAATAATTTTTTTTAAATATTACTAAATTAGCCTTAAATTAACATTACAGTTATTAAAGGATTAAAATAATTAAATTGATTGAATTCACGGATACATTTCTAATAAAGAAAACAAACAAATATAAGGAGTAGGACAACAATGATCATTCCTCATACTCATTCTCACAGTCTATTTGTGAATAAAATGCAGTTCCGGAGAGAGAGAGAGAAAAGACAAATTGCTATGCAACGGTATAATAAAAAGTGTTTGCGCTTGGGGTTTACATGCGTCATAGCAAATAATCAACCCAGACCGTAGTGTGTAATATGCTCGCCAATTCTTGCAAATGAAATGATGAAACGTGCAAAACTCCGAAGATATCTGAAACATAATCATAATCGGAGAAACCATTGGAATACTTTCTGTCCTAAAACATTCACTTGATAGTCAGAAGTCTTGCATACGACAAGCAACCAAAGTCAATGAAAAGGCTTTAAGACCATCATTTTTCGTGGCTATTTGAATTGCACAGGCCAAAGAGCCTGGTTATCAGGAGGGGGGGAGTGGGTGTTCTTTCCCGACTTAAAGTTGAAGATGAACCCCGATTGAGTCTTTTAAGTATTACACCTCATTTGATATGCTGTGCTCAAATGTGCAAGTTCAAGGCTCGCACTAAATTAACTAATATAGATGTCTTACTAATACTAACTACTATTTAATGACTTAAAGAATTTTTTTTAATAGTAAGCAACAATAATTGAATAAGACTATAAGCATAAGGCTAGTATAAGTGACATTTGTTCATTACAAAAGAAAGCCATTACAATTTGTTTCCATTCAATATTTTTGGGAGCACGCAAATCGTAGCATATTAGAATAGTTTTACATACTAACCTATCATGAATACTAGTAACTAGTTATTTACACAAAGTATAATTATATTTAATTTCCAGCACGACAGTAGCACAATTTTCAGTAGTGGTCCGTGGCTAAGACACAAATTGTTCAAGTGGTCCTTGAACCTCAAAAGGTTGAGAACCAATGATCTAGAGGGTTCATATTTACTGTGGGTATGGATAATCTATGTATCTAAAATTTGATGAAAGGATTTTATGAAACCATCGTTCTTTGAACATTTTTGTGCGACTGGTGCAAATAATTTAATTTTTATTGAGAAAAATAATCCCTTTTTGAAAATCCTTTGTAAGCCAATATAATAGCATTATTCAGACTAGACTAGACAGTTTAAATTTAATCTTTTAGCTGCTTTTCATTACACTTTCTGCGAGGTAAATTGATAAATTTATGTATAATTTCCTACATATTGGACCCTTAAGAAATAAATCCCTCTTCAAATCAAACGTTAAAAATGATATTAAATTTCCTTGTTTTGAATAAATTATTTCTAGTTTTTTAAATATTTGACTGACCATAAAAGAGAAAAAGAGACTTATAGCAGACAAGAAGTGCCAGACGTCATGAGCGTCATAAAACTCCATCAGTATACATTCACCGTTACGAGCTCTTGATCCAGCTGGTGTGTCCTAAATAGGAGGAAGTTTCATGTAAGGACATGGAATATTTGCAAAGAATTTAGAAAAATAAATGTGTTATAACTGTCAACAATTTATGCAGAGCATTTATCTCTCAGTAAGTAAGTTACCAAAAATTCTGGAGAAAACAAAAATTTAAAATTGCAATAAAAAGAATTTTACAATTCTGACACCCTGATTTTTTAAAAGTGATTTAATTAAACTTTACTGACAACCCTAATAACCATAAAATACAAAATACACAAACAAATGCCTTCAAAAGGCATTAGCCGAAACGTTTACTGTCGTATCAGTCTAAAAATAAAGCTCAAATTTATTGTTTTCATTGCACAATTTGTTTGTGTATTTTGTATTTTATTTAAAAGCTTTATTGCAGTCCCATTCTATATGATGTACTAATAACCATAAGTACTATAAGAGACTACAGCTGATATTTAGTAACTTAATACAGTTGAACCCACTTAACTCGAGCTCGATTACCTTGCCCACCCCATTATGTCGACGTTTTTTATTGGAACCGCCAAATTATCTCTTTGACTTATCATTTTCTCGTCGTTTAATTCGATTTTTTAAAGTTGCCGAAACCTCATAACACGAGCACAAAAAAGGGTCAAATTTGTCACTTAACGTTGGTTATCTCGATCCCCATGACCAATCGCCAGCTTTTGAAAATGTTAGCTATGATTTTTTTATAACCAAGGGAAGGGACCAATTATCTGCCTCACCAGGGTCTGCTGGTGACGTCACAGCCCGCTTGCTCAGCGCTGTTACTTCTGGTACTATGCTTCGGTAACTAAGCGAATACATTTTTTTTAAAAAATATCGGTCACTAGCGAACTCCACAAACAGTGATGATGTGTATTTTTATATTTATAGACCAGAATATTATTATTATTAGAAAACGCTTTGATTTTGATGTCACGTTCGCTTGCGTGTTGGCTCTGGTATTCTGCCGTAACACAACAAAAAATTAACTCCGGATAATAAGCTAATACACCAGTCTGGGTCTCCGGGAAAAGAAATAGTGTTGGGCCTCTCTTCCGCAGGAATAAAAAATAAATATACATAATATATATATAAATAAACATATTCCCATGGGGCCCCTATGCTCGTGGGCCCCTGGGCCAATGCCCAACGGGCCTATGCGTTAAGACGGCCCTGAATATACCGACTAAGTCCTGATAAAACGGAGTAAACAGTCATAATAAGATGGAATTTATTTAAATACCATATTATGTTTCACTGGTCAACTTGCCAGAATTATTGAAGTTCTCCGCACACACGACGATACCCCCCCCCCAACCCAATAGGGTGGGGTTTAGGTGGGGTTGAGCTACACTGGCCATTTACCAAGGCATGCTCTGACTCAATTTAAAAAGAAAAATGTTCCTTCCCCCAACCCACTGTAGATGTATAACAGTGGGGGAGGGGAGGGAAGGTGTCTCTTCTCCCGGTCTTGTATTGGTATGTCAAAGCAAGAGGCTTCCTTTTATATAAACATGAAAGACCTTTCAAGCCTTCTAGCCTTCACCACCCTCATTATCCGTAACTAGAAAACTCTGTAACTTTGCTCTAAACACTTAAGATCATTTTTGTCCCTTTGAGTTCACTTAGAGCGGTCCGACTGTAGTAATAGCCGTGACCTCTGACCGTGGTTCACATCAAGCTCTCGTACAGTGCCTTGAGAACTAAGCAAATTAAAATTTAAAAAAAAAGCATTCCTTAGCCGTAGGCAAAGTAGACTAATAGTGATGACGTGTATATTATTTAGATACCGGAATAGGGAGAAAGCGATTTGAAGTCACCGTCGCTCAACACAACAAAAACGAACTCCGGGGTAAAAAGCTATTACGGGCTTATTGAAGTTGCAGCTGAATAAATTATTTAAATTCCGAAGACTTAAAACTTAAATAAATAAGCCAAAACATTTTTAAAGATGAGTGTAAGCGGTCGTTCAATAGTCCTAACTACGTTAAACACTAGTCCTAGCGTAATAGTAGTCAATTATTAACAAATATATTTATTTGAATATTGATTGTTTTCCTTGGTCCTTATACAAATAGCCTAAATGCCTTGGTATTTATTAGTAATAAACTTACACTAAGATTATGAATTTAATTATAATTACATCATTAGTATTAGTAGTATATAGCATGAAATAATAAAGTTCAAGGACGAACGAGCAAATGAACTAGAGCCTCAGTCAGAGCCGAGTCACTAATTCATTTTCATAAATCATACTCCAAGGACGTTCCATTTCACATAATATAATGTATCACATAATTTAACATTATATTGATATTTTGTATATTCCGATACGATTCTGATTAATCGTCCCATCACTAATTAACGCACAACACGTATATAAAGAAATTTCAAGCGCATGTTAATATTTTGCCGCCATATTGGTTTTTGTTTTAACTCGATCATCGGTTATCTCGAAGCCATTTTTCATACCCCAACGCCATTGACTTCACCGGTTTCGACTGTAATAAGAATTTGACTGCTTTCTTACTATTACAATGTTTGGACTTTTGCCTCAGCTTTCACAACTACAGCAGTTGACCTATTTTTATCAGTCAGCTTTTAAAACTACAGTAGTTGACCTATTTCCATCAGCTTTTACAACTACAGTAGTTGACCTATTTCCATCAGCTTTTAAAACTACAGTAGTTGACCTATTTCCATCAGCTTTTAAAAATACAGTAGTTGACCTATTTCCATCAGCTTTTACAACTACAGTAGTTGACCTATTTCCATCAGCTTTTAAAACTACAGTAGTTGACCTATTTCCATCAGCTTTTACAACTCCAGTAGTTGGATGTGGCCCCCCAAAAATCCAATAAATTGTGTAGATCAATGTGCTTGACTCACACCAATTAAGTCAGGTAAGTAGTGTAGATCAATGTGCTTGACTTACCCCCCATGAAGTCAGATTTTGAAAGAAGAAGTACAGTGATCCGGCCCAGGTGACCATGGATGTTAAAATGACCAGGACAACAAGCCAACTCAATTTTTCTCGGTACAACAGCTGCCAGGAAGAGATAAGATTTGCATTACATAATCTTGGGAATGGTTTATTGTTGGTCAGTGCTATTTGCTTTTCCTCACGCTTTAAACTTAAACTGTTTATATCTTGACTACTAACCTTCATCACAATATAGAACAAACAATAGAGCAAAAGGTTCCCTATAAATATGGCCAGCAGATATGTGGCAAAGTCAGATGGCTGATAGATGGCTCCATACAAGGCACTGAAACAAAACAAAATACATCTTGTGTTAAACTGAGTGCCAGATAGATGGCTCCATACAAGGCACTGAAACAAAACAAAAAACATCTTGTGTTAAATTGAGTGCCTAGAAACTGAGTGAGAACCACTCCCAAGTTTCTTAAAATGTTATTTTTTTATTGTGAGATATGACCCAAAGGTCTACAACAATGGTTCAACTAAGATCTATTTTTGTAAGGTTGTATTATGTGAATTAATTATTATTTACATTTACATGAAAAGTGTTTTCACAAAGCTGAAATGAAAAGTAGTGTAATATATGTTTCAATTAGCCTGAGGCTAGACATTCTCTACAGCAGGGGTCGGGAAACCATGGTTCGCAAGCCATATGTGGCTCTATTGATGGCTGCATCTGGTTCTGAGACAAATGTTCGTTTATTTTTTAAAAAACAAAGTTTATTCAGACTCATTTGATCTACATATTAATTGCATATAAAAACAGCATAACAATGATATTACAAAGTAATCAGAGACATAATTATTGAACTTTTAGTCTTGAAATTACACGAAATGTAAACATTTACTTCAATTTTTAGTTTTAAATGTAATGTATGGCTCTCACAGAATTTCTTTTTCAAAATATGTAGTGTTTATGGCTCTCTCTGACAAAAAGTTTCCCGACCCCTGCTCTACAGGATACACATTACATAACATTGAAACACTTTTTAAACTTGTTTGCTAGGCTTGTAAGATTAAATCTGTTATTGTAGAAAGACAAAATAAACTAAGTTACACCAGAAATAAGCTCTGTATTTATTTAGTAAGTTTTTACTTGCTTAAATTAGAAATTTTAACATATTCAATCAACAATTAACTAAATGTTCAATTTTAAACATAAATTTTTGCTTTGAAAAACTTTCATAATTTATCTGGTTTGAACTTACAAGGCCCAGTTAATTAAATTTCCAATAAGAAGCAGAATGAACCGACTCTGAAATGAGAAAAAAAATTCAATAAAATTTAATTTTAAAAACCTAACACTTTCCATTCTCAGGTTTCTCACCTACCCAATCAGGTTAACAGATATTTTAACAATTTTTTTTGTCTTCAACCAAAATATTCTAATAATGATAAGACAATTACAAGAACCTGGTACAAGGTACAAAATCCGCCATGACAGAAATAATGCCTTTAATCAAGTCTTTAAAGAATCAATAATGAAGAGAGATGAGCAATCAAAACTTACAGGATAAATCGGTCTGGTACATCGCCGACCTTCAGTCAGTATCACCCGCAAAAGTCTTTTAAAAATGTGGCGATCTGAGTGTGTATAAAACAAATACAATCTTCAGAATATGTTCCAAAAAAATGTTAAATATCACTACCTTATGTTGGCATACAGAGAAGTAAAAACAATGGCTATAATGAGATATTATTGCACCAGTAAAAAGAATATAAAATATGATCAAAGATTCATTATATTTATTCTTAAAGTGAAACAACGGTCTGATGTTCACCTCAAAGATTCTCCTAAAATCCATATGTACAAAGGCCAAAGGTGTTCATAATGTTAACCAGCAATGTATCTATATGTTAAAATGACTATATCCCCAACGCAACAATACAAAGTATAATTTTCTTTTGCACACCATGCAATGTATCGACATTCTAAAATGAGATCAAGCAATAATTCAACATACTTGAGTGACAATTTAAACATCAAGTAAGGAATCTAAATACCAACATCCCCACCAAGCAGTGTTACTACATTTTCAAAATTCACCAAGCAGTGAATTAACGTACAAAAATAAAAACATTATTCATATAAAGCAATGCAGCATCGATATATCAAGGTCTCCACAAAGCAATGAATCAACTTACCATATATACTCGTTCTATAGCCCGTTCGTTCATAAGCCAACCCCCCCCCCTCTTTTGGAAGAGAATGGGTATAAAAAGTGTGTAACCCGCTCGTAGCCGATCCCCAAAAATAATAGGACAGCGTAAACAAAATGGTACACATTTGAAAAAAAAATTACAAGCTAAATCGGCCATTATGACTGTTTACTTTTGTTTAGGTCAAAGAAAAAAGAGATTTGAATAACAGAGAAGATGGAAGTCATTTTTTATAGCATTTGCTAGAGAGCTTTTTATTGATGATCTATAATAACAACACCGATATTCAATGTACATGCAGAAATCACCTAAGACCCGCTGGTAAGCTTCACAACCTTTCAATTAGATTTTGCCCCAAAAAATTTTGTCTTTAGAACGAGTATATACGGTACCAAGATTTCCACCACACAGAGCTCAACTTACCAAATCCCCACCAGACAGAACTCAACTTACCAAATCTCCATCTCCCCATGTAGTAGACCTGAGCACTTAATACTAAAGTCATGAGCATGTGGATCAGAGCATAGAAGATCCATAGAACACTTGTGCCATAGACCTGGAAAAATGAAAGCAGAACTCTAGGTGGGAAAGGGCAGCAAATATCTGAGCCCAGCCCAGGCATCACTGGGTAAGTATGTCCAGTAAACTAGTTATAATAGAAATCTCTAAAACTATATGAAACAGTACAAATAACAGACTATGGACATCAAGAAAGTAAAAATGATTAATCCATGTCCTTGTAAAATATCTTATTAAATCTTATTATGTGCTCAGTAAATAGTGTATACACTTAAATTCAAGTAAACTTCTGGAATCTAAAATTCTGATCTTTTTTAGGGCTGCGGAAATTAACGATTAATTTCTCGATTAATCGTTAAATTTTTTAGAGATTAAAATTATTTTAATCGATAAACATTCGATTAAAATTAAATAAAATATTTATAAAAAATTTTTAAAATTTTATTAATAAATAATTAATTATTAATAATTAATAATAATTTATATATTTTTTTACGTACAAACTTCTCCCGCGTAATATTATAATTTATTTTATTACTTTACGTGGACCGCAGACGTCAACTAAAAAATGGCTGACAGCATCAGAGCAGTTAAATTTAAACATATAACTAGAAAGTTGAGCAAAAATTTTGTTTTTAAGCTAACTCGAAGATGGTGAAAAAGTTTACTGAGTTCACTGCCATAAACAATTCTCTTTTAAAGGATCAAATACATTGCTGACGTACCACCTTTGCCTTCAGCACAAACATCCGATCAAGTATCAACACATTGTCATAAAATTTAGTTCAAAATATTCTTAATTTTCAATGTCTGTGAGAAATGTTCAGTTTAATGACGTCATAAATTTCTATTTTTGTCTTTAATCGAAATTTTCGATTAATTAATCAATAATTTTTCAAAAGTTAATAATTAAATTTAAATTAATCGATAACAGCCCTAATCTTTTTATATTTTGATCTTCCGTCTCTCTTGCCTGGAGGAGCAAAAGGTTTCACCTGATCTAAGATTCTTCCTAATGTTTTGTTATTCCAGAACATTCTGTTACTGTTTGTTAGGAACTTAATAGGCTGAGAACTTGCCATGCAATTATTAGGTAATAATTTCCTTGATGATGAAGTAGCGGCTTCTCCTGCTTTGCACTTCTCTGACCCTAAAGCAGTGCTTCTCAATTATATTCTGCCATGCAAAAGGAAGAAGAAAACATTTTGTGCCCCTTGCGCGACTGTAAATAGTATCATTTGTCTATAAAAATGTTATAAGTCAAACAAGCTCCCCTATACGGAGCCTCGCGCCCCAAATGGGGGGCGCGCCCCACTATTTGAGAAGCATTGCCCTAAAGAAAGTGAATTCATCTCAGTCTTGTGTGCCGTTTCAAGTTTCTGCAACTCCTCACAGATCAGCTCTTCCTGTCCCCTTATCTGTTTCACATAATCATTATGCACAGAGACCATCCCAGTGAGACAATATCCTCTACTGTAGGCATGGCTTCACGCCTTCAAATTATTTGATGGTAACTTAATGGCACTTCAAGCCAAGTTCATTATTCCGTAGAAAACTTCCCGTCAGACTTTGGCAATGAGAGTGTGCTTGGCATATAATACACAGCAGTGAATATGCATGTCAAATACACACATTAAAAAAATATCTCCTTTCTTTGTGATCCTAACAATTTTTAATCACTAATCACATCTCATTAACTTTATTATACTTATAAGTTAAGTCAATGAATTAATACCAAGTATAAAAACAATGGTAAACATCAGTGGAATTTTTTCTTGATGACATAAACAAGGTTGTTGGTTACTCATTTTAACCCTATGGCGGATTAAGGGGGGGCTGAACGGGCTAAAGCCAGGGGCCCCCGATGATTTAGGGCCCCCAAACTTAGCATATTTTATAATAAATGTGGACAAATGTATACATGAATTGCTGAAAATATAATAAATTAATAAAATCTCATCTATTAAAATGATGTCTTTTCCGACACGATAGTCTTAGCAGTCAAAAACCCTTATTTGGTAGGCTCAACAACAGAAATTATTAAAGACTATTATATATATGTTTTAAAGTGACAACCCTAGTAGAGCTCTCGTGGCCGAATGAGAAGTACTAAGTCTTGTGGTGCAAGTGGTGGCGGGTTCGATCCCCGGGTGGGGTGAGAAATTTTTTTTCATGTGTTTTTTAAATTTTATAAATTGTCTTTTACACTCAATTTTAGGATACCGGCAAAAAGTTAGTTCTTCGAATTTGGTTTTTTCATGAATAATCATTTTGGGTGAATATTTACAGTTTATATTAGCTGCTAGCAATAATTTTATCTAAAGGTACACTGGCTGGATAGGGCCCACAGTTTGAATTGCAGCCAGGGGCCCCGTGCAGTCTTAATCCGCCCCTGTTTTAACCCATACAAATCCTAGGACGCTTGTGTACTAAATATGGATTATTCCAAAGCAGATTTGTACAAGATTTTACTATATTTATCTTTAAGTGTTTCTGGTGTGTACAATTTATAGCCATGACTTTGATAACAGCAGTGAAAATAATAACAGTCATTGATTAGTATGTAATATGTACCACCCCGAGAACAGCTATGAAAATGATAACAGCCATAGTGAAGTATGTGATATGTGCATACCACTCCAAGAACAGCTATGAATATAATAACAACCATTGAGAAGTATGTGATATAAATGTATGTGATATGTACATACCACTCCAAGAACAGCTATAAATATAATAACAGCCATTGAGAAGTATGCCGTGTGAGCTTTAGCATTGATGTCAGGATGCCGAAACTGGTAGATCTTCAACATGTTGAGACAGGCAATGATGTACATGAATGATGTATCTGTCAGGAGAAACATAAATATAATATCTTTTTAGTAAGATTTGTTTTTTTGCTTCATTCAAAGCATTATTACTAAAACTGAGAAAATTCATTACAACTATTGGTTAGGCTCAATATTAACTGCACAGCTGGTTTGTTAAGTGCCATTCATACAGCTCAAATGTATTGATGTCATTGTACTTTAATAAGTTCTTTTTGGAGAAGTGAGTTATCAAAATTTAGCACAGCCAAGTTCTCAGATCAGATCTGTTTTATTAAAATATTTCACAATGTAATATCCTGTGCCAAACTTAATATTTTATGTTCCATCAATGATTTTTAAAACATTTCCTACTGGTCCATTTATGTCTTACTGGCTGATTTTTCTTATGCTACTCATTTTTTGTGATCCTTTAAAAACAACAACATTATCAATTATTCGTATTGAAACTCATTTGAGCTTTATTTACTGTATTCATAGTGCTAGCAACCTTTATGTAAGGGGCCGTCCAGAAAGTACGTCACGCTATTTTTGACCATTTTTAACTCCCACCCCCTCCGCCATATCACAAACTGTCACAAATCTCGGACCCCCTCCCCAAAGTACGTCACACTTTCTAACAAAATGTTGTTTTTAATTTACAAAATAGTTAAAATTTAATATAAACACCGTGACATCACACATGGCTCGACCCCCCCTGCCCAACTTTCTTACACATCCTCTCCCCCTCTGGAGCGTGACGTACTTTATGGACGGCCCCTAACAGAATGAATGGTTAAACATTGGGAATAAGTTGATTTAGTTACTGCCTATAATTGTAAGTGAGTAGACTGACCAAACTGGAAGTTGGAGTAGTTGGGGCAGACATGATAACAGGCACTCATTATGCCCTCCATCAACAGAGCCATGCCCATGGCATAGAACAGACCAAAATGTTGAGGGATACCGTAATGCTTTTCTAAATCTCCATGTTTCTTCTGTACCATTTTGTGCAGGGTGTCTCTGAGGAGAAAATTTAATTTAAAAAACCCATAAAAAAACAAAGTTTTTCACTATAAATCCTTTATGTACGAGATGTAACTAAAGGAATGTTCATTATAATACGCAGCGCCAGACCATCCAGAAATACAAAATTCCAGTTGTGTCGTAAAACATGTTTAATATAATGCGCACCGATCAGGAATATGTTTATAAAAAGAGTTGTCAATAAAATACGCACCTTATTGCGCGACAGAAAGGTTTGTCAATATAATACGCACCGTGACGCTCTATCTCAAAAAATAGCATGGTACATAGGAATAAATAAAATAATCTAAAAAATCAATAATTCAATTACGGTACATGTGATAGATCTGAAATTTTGATACATTGTTTTATCATCGGTACGAAACTGCCTGCAAAATTTCAGCTCGCTAGCTTACGAGGAAGTGGGTTAATAATCGATCCAAAGTTTTGGCGACAAGCAAGCAAGGGCGCAAGCAGACACCACGAGTTAATATAAAGGATTAAAAAAAAGAAAAAGAAATGTAGAGACAGAAATTATTGAAATATTAAAGTCAAGGAGTCAGTTGACTTATTCTATCATATTTATATAGAAATGATTTCAACAATTCTCTTTATATTGTAATCAGATCTCAAAACACATGTATATTTATACTATCTAGACATGATTCACCTACCTGCTGTACACTATCTAGACATGATTCATCTACCTCCTGTACACTATCTAGACATGATTCACCTACCTCGTGTACACTATCTAGATTCACCTACCTCCTGTACACTATCTAGATTCACCTACCTCCTGTACACTATCAATCTAGACATGATTCACCTACCTCCTGTACACTATCTAGACATGATTCACCTACCTCCTGTACACTATCTAGACATGATTCACCTACCTCCTGTACACTGTCTAGACATGATTCATCTACCTCCTGTACACTACCTAGATTCACCTACTTCCTGTACACTATCTAGATTCACCAACTTCATGTACACTATCTAGACATGATTCACCTATCTCCTGTACACTATCTAGACATGATTCACCGACCTCCTGTACACTATCAATCTAGACATGATTCACCTACCTCCTGTACACTATCAATCTAGACATGATTCACCTACTCCTGTACACTATTAATCTAGACATGATTCACCTACCTCCTGTACACTATTAATCTAGACATGATTCACCTACCTCCTGTACACTATTAATCTAGACATGATTCACCTACCTCCTGTACACTATTAATCTAGACATGATTCACCTACCTCCTGTACACTATTAATCTAGACATGATTCACCTACTCCTGTACACTATTAATCTAGACATGATTCACCTACCTCCTGTACACTATTAATCTAGACATGATTCACCTACTCCTGTACACTATTAATCTAGACATGATTCACCTACCTCCTGTACACTATTAATCTAGACATGATTCACCTACTCCTGTACACTATTAATCTAGACATGATTCACCTACCTCCTGTACACTATTAATCTAGACATGATTCACCTACTCCTGTACACTATTAATCTAGACATGATTCACCTACCTCCTGTACACTATCAATCTAGACATGATTCACCTACCTCCTGTACACTATTAATCTAGACATGATTCACCTACCTTCTGTACACTATCAGTATAAACAAGAGTCCAAGCATGATGTATCCTATGTTACTGAAGACGTTGTTGAAGGAGCTTAGTTTAAAAAGCAACCATTGTGGATGAGAGCACGCAAAGTTGTAGTAACAAATGTCCTGGTTACCTGTGGCGGTTAGAACCTGAAGAAAAAAAATGATCATGTGACTCAACACAAAGAAATCCTAGCATACTGGAACAATGGTTGCTTTTTAAATTAAATTTTTTTTTATTAAAGAAGAGCTTAATATTTTTTATTCCTTATTAAGTCAAACAACATAAAATGTGCAGTGTTATATTCTGAGGTGTAAAGTGTGCGGTGTTATATTGTGAGTTGTAAAGTGTGCAGTGTTATAATGTGAGGTGTAAAGTGTGCAGTGTTATATTGTGAGGTGTAAAGTGTGCAGTGTTATATTGTGAGGTGTAAAGTGTGCAGTGTTATATGTGAGGTGTAAAGTGTGCAGTGTTATATTGTGAGTTGTAAAGTGTGCAGTGTTATATTGTGAGTTGTAAAGTGTGCAGTGTTATATTGTGAGGTGTAAAGTGTGCAGTGTTATATTGTGAGGTGTAAAGTGTGCAGTGTTATATTCTGCTGTGTAAAGTGTTCAGTGTTATATTGTGAGGTGTAAAGTGTGCAGTGTTATATTCTGCTGTGTAAAGTAATGTGAAGTGAAGGTGATGACAATATATAAGTGTTGGCCATACATCTAGTGAATATGTTGCTGCTTCATTTTAAATAAGCTGGTATACTTGTACATCTCAATACTTGTACATCTCAATGTTCTTGTACATCTCAATACTTGTACATCTCAATACTTGTACATCTCAATACTTGTACATCTCAATACTTGTACATCTCAATACTTGTACATCTCAATACTTGTACATCTCAATGTTCTTGTCATAACATTGAATCCCATAAATCTGCCATTCTATCAACTATAAATTTAATGGACTAGATGAAATATAATAATCTCCAGTATTTCCTACCCTCTGGTATGTGATAACAAGCTGTACAACTGGCAGGCCATAGAAGATGGAGATGGTCACCAAGTTCCTGCAAAAGAAAAAAATATTAAAAAATTAAATGTCTAGACTGTTAAAAGACATTTTGAGAAAATGTTACATTTATTTATTGACATTTTTAATTATTATTAAACTTTTTATAAACAAGCCTTCCTTCTTAAAAACTTCACTGCCTCAAAAAAAACCTATTTAAATGTTTCCAAAATGAAACCAATTTGATCATGTCAGCAAGTTTGTGTAAATGAAAAGAAAAAAAATTATTCACTGAAAGAATTACCAATAATACAGCTTGTAAGTCTTGGACAATTTCTTGCTGTTTTTCCTGGCTAAGTCACTGACAAACAGAGCAGTCTAGGAAGAGAGAAAAATTTGGTTGAGTTGCACTATGCCTAGGCAACCCTTTCTTCTATCATAGCCCACATGAGCATAACAATTTGTTTTAGAGAAAAACAAATTATATATTACCCCCATACTTGTGTATGTTTGAGATTTTAATTAATAACAGGAATAAAAAACAACAACCAAAAAACAAGGCATGTTAGAGAATGTAAAAAAAAATGATATAAAAAAGTTGAATTAGCGTTTTTCTAATTGTGGATTTACCTAAACATGGAAATCTTGTCTAATGTGGTGTAAATGTGATTATAAAAAGTGTGCATAATAATTAAATGTTATGGAAATTAACAAAATCTTGCATGTTCGTTGGAAAAGTTAAATGAATTTGGAAAGCTTTACCCCAGTAAAGAGATGTGCAATGTATTTTTAAAAATATAATATAGTTACAATTTAAAAAAAGGAATTGGATTTTAAAAAATTTGATGTAAAAAAAACTAAATGTTTACATTGACATGCATATAGAAAAAAAAACATTTTTTAAATGTGAAATTTTATCAGTTAAAACAGGGCTGGGCAAACTATGGCAGTGATATTGAAAAAGGTAATACATTTATGTTAAATATGGATGTTTGTACTTGAACTGAGGCTAAATTTTGGTTATGTGGAGCCCCTTGACGTTTCATTATGTGTGGCCCCTTGACCTTTTATTTCTTACTAAAGAAGCCCTCACCCTGAAATGTTTGCCCACCACTGAGCTAAAACATTAAAAGATGCATTCAATTTTAAAAAAATTGATTTTGACCCTTAAAAACTTTGCACAAATTGGATGAAAACATTTGAAATATTATTTACCAATTTTAGACCCAATGAAATCAATATTTAAAATTTTAGACCCAATGAAATCAATATTTAAAATTTGACTAATTAAAAATGAAAAAAATATTTTTAATATCTCCTTTCTCACTTTGGTTTTCACATAACTAACAGAACCTGTGTGGAATTCATTTGAATAACCTCATTAATAAAAACTTCTTGATTTCATGTAATTTACAGACTTTACTGTAATTAAAAATTGATTATAAAAGAAAATGAATCCCTTATTAATTGACCTTGGTACGAAAGATTTCCTTCTCCATATCAGCATCAGGCAGGAAGTCTATGGTGGATTCGTCTAGAGACTGACTGGACGTGTCTGATGTCTGGTCAAAGGAAACATGGCTCAGTTCTCTGTCTGATAAGAAAAATTGTCTGATTGAGATGCTTTTTTAGGCATTTAGGCATTACAAGGAATGAAACAAATTTATAATTTTAGATGGTTCTTACAAAAACATTATTTGATAACAAAAGTATGGACATTATTATTTCAAAATACATGTACATGTAAATGAAATATTTAACATTAAAGTTTGGAGAATTTTTTTAAACAAAAACAACTTTTTATAAGACCACATTTTTAAAATAGACTAAAAAAGCATTAAATAATGTTTGGACTATCATTTAGAGAGATTTGGAATGTGTGGTCTCGGAACAAGAAGTTATAGACATACATTGCAGCATGTACAATTTTAAAAAATTCAATTTTACATTGTAAATATAATGATGAAACTTTCTTCAAAATTCCCAATCATTTTTTAATTGACTAAAGTGCTTCAACATCCATTCTTACATCAGTTGACTATTAGCAAACTTTTAGAGATTGGTGGTACATGGGTTATTGCTATAATGCTTGTCAAAGAGAGTTTTGAATCAAATCCCCTCCACCCCTTTTTATTAAAATTCACTCATTTAAAAATTAGTTTTTTTTACATCTAATGTCCTTGTAGATGTTTAAGTTTGTAAAATTTCCAGCAAAGTAAACCACAAGACGTACATTTAAATTCAATTTCAAAATTTCAGCCACAAAGCAAATTGATAAAAAGATCCCTTAAAGTTATTCATGTTTTCACCAGTACAGCTGACTTAAGATAACCTATTCAATTGAGCTCACTATTTGCTAGGGACCAACCGGAAACCGCTCAGGACGTTTGCCCTGGCAGGATATCGGGTTTTTCAGAACTATTCGCCTAGGCAAATAGTGCCCATACAAACAAACCAAATATATAAAAATACCTTAAAAAATACAATTTTGGAATTCAATAAATATTAAGATTATTATACTTACAAGTTGTTAAAAATATAACAAATGTAACATAATTATATAAATTAATAATTTGAAGTTATAAAGATATAAATTTAATAAACCAATTTTCGGAGACTATTTCGTGTTTACTTCTAGCGACTAGCGCCACGCTGCCATATTTACTAAAAAAATTAAACTATCGAATAAAATAATAAAATAAATTCAAATTAAAGTAAATATATTAACTAAAATTAGCAGGGACTAACAGTTACCAAGTAAATAACTAACATATTAACAAAAGAAACCAAATTTACAAGTAATATATAATGAATTTATTGATTTAAATCTTAATAAATTAATAATCCATTCTTCTGACTATAATATCATTGCATGAAGTGTAGACTGTAGACGGTGGTAAAGTAAACAAATAAAAATAGTCTATAATAATTTAACAAACAAAATATTGAATGCCTGAAATTAAATTTTAATGATAGTAAACATGAAAGCTAAATACAAGACGGGTTATGGTTTAGTGAAATAAAGCAACCGCTAACCGTTGGATTTCCGATTTTCGTCTAACAACCCTAGTACTCCGATTCGTACCCGGATCCAGAAAATAGTACATCTAACAATTCGGATTTGGTATCCAGTCGAAAATGTCTACCCGGTTGGTCCCTACTATTTGCTCATGAAATATTTTTCCCTAACAAGCCTGGCTAAAATATAAACTTGGCTCACTATTCAGTTAAGTTGTAGGGCTTCAGTTGCATTTACTACAGAATCATGGGAAATCTTTGTTGCTGTCTTCATGTCAGTTGTACATGTATTCATAATCAACATCTCAATTTAATTAAAAGTAATTGTTTCATTGTTTTCCTCAAACAGAAACTTTAATTTCCTGGTCCAGCACAGACAATTTTTTATTTTATTTTTGATTTCAATGATATCTTTTATAAATTCATGTTAGCCGGTAAGATGGAGTGATAATGACATTTACCACTTTCACTTGTGTCTGACATTGTTCCATATGTTCTAGATGTGTCACTTCTACTCAGATAGTTGTTTTCATTGACTGGGTAAAAAAAAGAATTTGAATATTTTATGTTATGTTGAAAAGTAACAACTGTTAATAGGTAGGTAACACAAAAGAAAAAGTAAAACATTGTTTATAAAAGAATACTAATTTTATAGCTTACATAATAATTTTTAAACTAATTGAATTTTCAAAGTTCATAAATAGTTTTGAAATTCTAACCAAAGAAATAAAATTGTCTTATAAATATAAAAGTGAAACTTCTCCTCAAAATAAGTTGTCAAACTTCAACCAATGTTAATTGAATATTAAATGTATTGAGAGGAGAAGCTACACCAGGTTATATATGAGAGAGCAAATGCACTTAAAATTAAATAAGATTCTACAAAAAATATCCTTAATTATGGAAGAGAAAAAAAAAGTGGAGGCATCAGTGTACAGTAATACAGTAGATTTCTTTTTGTTTTGCCCATTCTGTACTTTATTCTTTCCTTTGCTTTCATTTTTAGGAATGAAATTATTTGTGTGAATGTGATTATCAATTATATCATTGTCCTTTGTGTTTATTATAATCATTAATGCTATACATAAATTACCAAAATAAGTATAAAAATTATTTGTAACTCATTAATCTACTAAAACAACTTAAACACAGCCCACCTTTATAAAATTGGTTTGTTATGATAAAGAAAAAGAATACATTTTTTCAATGAAAGGTGCTGTTAAATTATTTTTGAATGAAAGATTAAACATATAATAAACATATATACAATTTTAATTACATTAAATAATCAAAATTGAATTGATTCCTTAATTATATATTGAAAATCATATTAATTTAGGAACATTTCAAAATATGATTAATCTGAACATTAAAAAAACAAACACTTTGATCTCAGATATACCAGAATTTAAATTTGTTGTTGCACTTATAAAGCAGATGTTCAAAAATGTGTAACTTATTTATTTGAAATATTTAGAATTTGGACTTGCTAATTTTGTAAAATAAATGTAAATTGTTTGTTTTTTTTTAAATACAAACTGGAAAAGAGAAGCAATATGTACCATTTAGTCTTAAAATTTCCACACAACAGTGCTGATCAATTTTAAATATTTCTTTTATATACAATATTTATCTATATAAGTCAATTATAGGCAGATTAAAGCACCTATATATGCAGATTATATAACAGAATTATTGAAAGAACAATTAGTTTTTGTTATTTTTTAATATCTGCCCAAAAAGTCTTTGAAAATAATTAGAAACATTTTTAAGTTAACAATATGATAGGTGTAATATAACCCCAGAGTAATTTCCCTAAATGAGTTATTAAATTGTTAATAATAGACATAATGGTAATTTGAATGTACTGATCAAGCTAAAAATAGAAGAGAAATGTTAAAGTATTTTTTTTAAACTGGTGTGCTAGTTAGAAGGTGACAAACAGTGCATTTTATAGACATGCTTTTATTATTCAGAACTCAAAAACATTATTCAGAACAAAAAGCCCCAAACAATAAACTACTTCAAACTAGGGACATTGAGCCCCACATATAAACTACTTCAAACTAGGGACATTGAGCCCCACCTATAAGCTACTTCAAACTCAGGGCATTGAGCCCCACCTATAAGCTACTTCAAACTCAGGGCATTGAGCCCCACCTATAAGCTACTTCAAACTCAGGGCATTGAGCCCCACCTATAAGCTACTTCAAACTCAGGGCATTGAGCCCCACCTATAAGCTACTTCAAACTCAGGGCATTGAGCCCCACCTATAAGCTACTTCAAACTAGTGGCATTGAGCCCCACCTATAAGCTACTTCAAACTCAGGGCATTGAGCCCCACCTATAAGCTACTTCAAACTCAGGGCATTGAGCCCCACCTATAAACTACTACAAACTCAGGGCACTGACCACAAGCTTAGAGCATCTGAGTCAAAAGTTGTTTCTGTTAAAAATTGAATAAAATAAAATCAAGTGGTACCTGTAGAATGTATGTTCAAGAGAATGGATTCCATTGCCAATATTGTCACTCAGAACAAACACTTTCATAGAAATGTGCATGTGTCCCATGACCTCGTGGTCGTACGGGGTTCTAATGTTTCCATTAGAACTTTCTTGGGGCTTGGTAGACCTGGCGGCGTCCATCTCCAATCAAGGTCAATGAAGGTCTTTTAAACAATAGTCATTAATAAAATTTTTTATTGTGGCTTTAACGTGGGCTAGATCCCACGCCCCTCAGCTTGTGCGGCGAGCGCACCATTGACCTTGCTATCCAGAAATGAGAGACGGTCTAATTTAATCCGATAAAATCTGGTAAAATTAGGCCAATTAACAGGCATGGCACCAATACAGCCCTCAATAAAGCCCTGACTCTTACTAAAAATCAACCATGTGTGCATGAGTACATAGTGAGTGAGTGTCCTCCACATTATACCTTCATCTCAACCCTTCAATGAGTACATAGTGTGTGAGTGTCCTCCACATTATACCTTCATCTCAACCCTTCAATGAGTACATAGTGTGTGAGTGTCCTCCACATTATACCTTCATCTCAACTCTTCAATGAGTACATAGTGTGTGAGTGTCCTCCACATTATACCTTCATCTCAACTCTTCAATGAGTACATAGTGTGTGAGTGTCCTCCACATTATACCTTCATCTCAACTCTTCAATGAGTACATAGTGTGTGAGTGTCCTCCACATTATACCTTCATCTCAACCCTTCAATGAGTACATAGTGTGTTAGTGTCCTCCACATTATACCTTCATCTCAACCCTTCAATGAGTACATAGTGTGTGAGTGTCCTCCACATTATACCTTCATCTCAACCCTTCAATGAGTACATAGTGTGTGAGTGTCCTCCACATTATACCTTCATCTCAACCCTTCAATGAGTACATAGTGAGTGAGTGTCATCCACATTATACCTTCATCTCAACTCTTCAATGAGTACATAGTGTGTGAGTGTCCTCCACATTATACCTTCATCTCAACCCTTCAATGAGTACATAGTGTGTGAGTGTCCTCCACATTATACCTTCATCTCAACCCTTCAATGAGTACATAGTGTGTGAGTGTCCTCCACATTATACCTTCATCTCAACCCTTCAATGAGTACATAGTGTGTGAGTGTCCTCCACATTATACCTTCATCTCAACCCTTCAATGAGTACATAGTGTGTGAGTGTCCTCCACATTATACCTTCATCTCAACTCTTCAATGAGTACATAGTGTGTGAGTGTCCTCCACATTATACCATCATCTCAACCCTTCAATGAGTACATAGTGTGTGAGTGTCCTCCACATTATACCTTCATCTCAACCCTTCAATGAGTACATAGTGTGTGAGTGTCCTCCACATTATACCTTCATCTCAACCCTTCAATGAGTACATAGTGAGTGTCCTCCACATTATACCTTCATCTCAACCCTTCAATGAGTACATAGTGTGTGAGTGTCCTCCACATTATACCTTCATCTCAACCCTTCAATGAGTACATAGTGTGTGAGTGTCCTCCACATTATACCTTCATCTCAACCCTTCAATGAGTACATAGTGTGTGAGTGTCCTCCACATTATACCTTCATCTTCCCCCTTCAATGAGTACATAGTGTGTGAGTGTCCTCCACATTATACCTTCATCTCAACCCTTCAATGAGTACATAGTGTGTGAGTGTCCTCCACATTATACCTTCATCTCAACCCTTCAATGAGTACATAGTGTGTGAGTGTCCTCCACATTATACCTTCATCTCAACCCTTCAATGAGTACATAGTGTGTGAGTGTCCTCCACATTATACCTTCATCTCAACCCTTCAATGAGTACATAGTGTGTGAGTGTCCTCCACATTATACCTTCATCTCAACCCTTCAATGAGTACATAGTGTGTGAGTGTCCTCCACATTATACCTTCATCTCAACCCTTCAATGAGTACATAGTGTGTGAGTGTACTCCACATTATACCTTCATCTCAACCCTTCAATGAGTACATAGTGTGTTAGTGTCCTCCACATTATACCTTCATCTCAACCCTTCAATGAGTACATAGTGTGTTAGTGTCCTCCACATTATACCTTCATCTCAACCCTTCAATGAGTACATAGTGTGTTAGTGTCCTCCACATTATACCTTCATCTCAACCCTTCAATGAGTACATAGTGAGTGTCCTCCACATTATACCTTCATCTCAACCCTTCAATGAGTACATAGTGTGTGAGTGTCCTCCACATTATACCTTCATCTCAACCCTTCAATGAGTACATAGTGTGTGAGTGTCCTCCACATTATACCTTCATCTCAACCCTTCAATGAGTACATAGTGTGTTAGTGTCCTCCACATTATACCTTCATCTCAACCCTTCAATGAGTACATAGTGTGTGAGTGTCCTCCACATTATACCTTCATCTCAACCCTTCAATGAGTACAAAGTGTGTTAGTGTCCTCCACATTATACCTTCATCTCAACCCTTCAATGAGTACATAGTGTGTTAGTGTCCTCCACATTATACCTTCATCTCAACCCTTCAATGAGTACATAGTGTGTTAGTGTCCTCCACATTATACCTTCATCTCAACTCTTCAATGAGTACATAGTGAGTGAGTGTCCTCCACATTATACCTTCATCTCAACCCTTCAATGAGTACATAGTGTGTGAGTGTCCTCCACATTATACCTTCATCTCAACTCTTCAATGAGTACATAGTGAGTGAGTGTCCTCCACATTATACCTTCATCTCAACCCTTCAATGAGTACATAGTGTGTGAGTGTCCTCCACATTATACCTTCATCTCAACCCTTCAATGAGTACATAGTGTGTGAGTGTCCTCCACATTATACCTTCATCTCAACCCTTCAATGAGTACATAGTGTGTGAGTGTCATCCACATTATACCTTCATCTCAACCCTTCAATGAGTACATAGTGTGTGAGTGTCCTCCACATTATACCTTCATCTCAACCCTTCAATGAGTACATAGTGTGTGAGTGTCCTCCACATTATACATTCATCTCAACCCTTCAATGAGTACATAGTGTGTTAGTGTCCTCCACATTATACCTTCATCTCAACCCTTCAATGAGTACATAGTGTGTGAGTGTCCTCCACACTATACATTCATCTCAACCCTTCAATCTTGGGGGAGCTACCATCTCCTACCAAGTGCGTCCTCAGGCGGTGGATAGAGGAATGACCTTTAGATATAAAGGTTAGCTGTGAATATTGAATAAGCGGCCGCAGACCAACTGGTTTGCTGTCGTGGAGGGTGAGGTGCGGTATCCCGTGGTAAGGATACTCTTTAAAAAATGCCTCATAAACCCAAGGAAATGACTGCAAAAAACGAACATAGAGCGCTCAAACTCTAAACCCGGACAGATGAGGCCGTCAGCTAGGGATAGCAATTCATCTAGGAGAGAAAACTCCGAAAAAAAATCAACTGCTGCCTTGCAGATGGTCTTGGCTGACCAAAAGCTATGGAAGCACATCCAGAAAAACAGCAGGCTGAAGTTGGAGACCACGGGCCAATTGGCGCAGAACTCGTCGGCACGCAAAACTCAAAATGATGGAGGAAATAGAAGTTAACAAATATAGTTGTGGCGTCCTGCCTGTGGAATCCCGCCGCGCAGGTAGGGGGCCGGGCTCTCCGCCTCGGCTACCCTTGATGACAAACTCTATGGTGGACTGGACCAACTGACAGCCACAGCGCAGTTCATCACAAATATAGAACTTGCTGTCTAAATCCTCTATCAAAAGATTTTGAGAACGAAGAAGAAGAAGAAACCCTTCAATGTCTCCTGACCATGATTCTCTGTATGCTTACATCAGTGCCTGCTTTAGTTAATGTTTTATCAGTACCTGCTTTAGTTAATGTTTTATCAGTACCTGCTTTAGTTATGTTTTCCCATACTTAGAAATAATTTGTGTATATTTTTTGAAAATGTTCATCTAATTGCTGAACAAATTGAATGATCCTTAGGGTACTCTATATGGGAAATCACATTTTATAGAATAAACATCTCATACAAAAAAACTGGCAGCCAGAATAAATTTCATTCATTCTATGATTTACCATTGAATTTACTTCAAGGTTATGGAAAATGCCCTGGTATATTTTACATTAAAAGCTTAAACTCTTTTGTCTATCATAAACAATCTCCTAAATTCAGTTTTTGAGTAATGAATATAAAATGAGTAGGAACATGTAACAAACAGCACATGCTATTGTTTAAAATAAAATGCACATGCTAGGAAGCTAGAGAAAGAAACTGTATATTTTGGCCCCACACCATAAAGTGTGCACTTGTCAATATATGAAATCTGCTTGAGTAGAAAAGAAAGAATTATTTTAATTTGAACCTTGAATGCCAACTGTGTGCTCCTTAACTTTCAGAGCACGAGGAAAATTTGGATTGACATGTACATAGAGATGTCCTGTTAGGGCAAAAACAAACCATAAAACTGTCAGCTACTAAACAAAATATTTAAGCCCCTTGAATACAGTAGCAGTATTAATAAATAAAAAAATGACTATGAGTTATAAGTATACCACATAAATGTAAGGGGCAGTAAATGGTTCTGCTCAATAGACATTATTTGTTTTTATTTGTCCATGAAATAAAGTCTAACTATACTGTTTACTTACAAAATTGTTTGTGAGCCTTTTTTAAGTGTATCTAAATAAAATTTAATCAATGATTTTATGTCATTTTTGGGGTTTTCTGTAGTAGTGATTGTGGAGTGCACAAATAGTAGAGTAAAAAAACAACTGGCATGGCAGAAAATCTAATCTCTAAACAATTGACTAAGAAAGAGGGAAACACTTTTCAATAGAAGAAAATCTCTTATAATTGAATAAAATTTGGTAATGCAATAGGCATATTCATAAAAGAACATAATTTTTTTGGGAAACTTAGCTGCTCGATGTTGAGCTAAAGCTATTTAAGTCTGTGTAATTACTTTTACCAATAGCTAGTTAAGTTTATTTGCTTGAAATCGGACCAGAGGGAAAAAAACAACAAAGGTCAGTATAAAATAATATATATAAAAAATAAATTAAAATAATCACAACTACAGAACCAAGCACAAAAATCCCATACAACACTTGTTAATACACCCATGCAGTATGGAACAACAAGAAAGAAAATGAGCCACCATTTACCAGGTGAATTCAAGACATTGGGTAAACTGCTTTCAAATAGATAGCGGGTTTGTTCTGTTGAGAAAAATATCTCAGGTCATTGAATCTGTGGCTGATTATCTCCTGAAAATCCTACACAGGTTTTAACTAACTAATGGTAATAATTATGTAATAAGAACTCAAAAAATACAACGAAAAAAAGTAAGTAACTTGAATATAGAAGACACATGACTGCCAATAGGTAAATTAATATTTTATACTAAAAATGACACCATTTTCATAGCTATTATGATCATACATATGACAAGAATTTAGCTTAGATAGCTGGCCGATTGGCAGTAATAATATTTTGTTTGATTATAAAGAACAAATGCAATAGATATATATATATATCATAATACCCAGTGTAGAAAAGAAAAGCATTGTATTTATTGAGGATAATTTTTTGCAATGCCAGGAATAAATTTTGAAATGAAAACTTATTTTATTTTCCTTTCTGCATTAATTAAAATAAAAAAATAAAATTCTTTTCCTACATAACTGATAAAAGCTTGCATTTCAATTTATCTTTGAAATGAAAAATATTAATTTTTAAAGAAATGTTTTGAATTTTATGGTCCAAATAATCCCTCCTCTCTTTGCTGTTACAAGGGAGGTTACTGTAGTGTGCATTTTAATTTCAGAAATAAAAACACATTTTAAATTTAACACAGGGGTGGGCAAACTACGGCCAGCATGCGGCCCACTACGAAGTTCTTTGCGGCCCACAGAAGCCTGCGGTAATATCAGAAAAATCAATACATTTATGTTATAGATGGATGTTTGTACTTGAATCTAGTGCTCATTTTGGTTAGGTGCTGCCCCTTGATTTTTCATTTCCTACTAATGCGGCCCTGGCCCTAAAAAGTTTGCCCACCCCTGATTTAACATATTTAAATTATTATGGTATTTATTAAAAATTTCATTAGTTTTGAAGTTTCCCAAATGAAGGTCCTTGAAAATAAAAGTTAATGAGAAGTTATTTCTTTGGGTTCCTTTTTTTGGGTTTCTCTACAATTTTAAGCAAGTTGGATGGCTGAGTCTTTGTTATTTGGAAGATTGAGTATTTTCTTGATGTTTTGTAATTAATTTTTTTTCCTAAACATAAGAACATAAGCTTGAAAGTTGTATACACCTATTATACATTAAACAAATCTTACCCATTTCATCTTGTGTCAGATCATCAAGTCCTTTGTGAAGTCCACTAGGGATATAATAGGTTTCTTTACGGTACAGAAATGTAAGATAGGGTTCATCAGCAAAATTTCATAATTATAAATGAGCTACAAGTTTTTTTATTTTTTTAAACAAAGGTGATAAAACAACTAGTACTGTTTGATGGTTAGGGACCATCCATAAATTTTGTACTCAAGAAACCAACTTCTCCACTGTTGTCCTGTATATTTTTGGACCCCCTTCCTTATGTGCATACACAAATTAGCTTCTACAACCCCCAATTTTAAATTTTATTTTAAAATTTGAATAGAAAGTATTAGTCAGAAAAGTATTGGAAAACCATTCATCTGAATTATTGCTATCACCACCAGGAGTTCATCTCTCTATTTCTCGTATCTTAAAGCAATAAAAAAACAACAACTAAATTTTAAAAGCAATAACTGGGCATGTTGTAAGACTATAGCCAACAAAACATGAACTGGGCATGTTGTAAGATAATAGCCAACAAAACATAAACTGGGCATGTTGTAAGATTATAGGCAACAAAACATGAACTGGGCATGTTGTAAGATTATAGCCAACAAAACATGAACTGGGCATATTGTAAGATTATAGCCAACAAAACATGAACTGGGCATGTTGTAAGATTATAGCCAACAAAACATGAACTGGGCATGTTGTAAGATAATAGCCAACAAAACATGAACTGGGCATGTTGTAAGATTATAGCCAACAAAACATGAACTGGGCATGTTGTAAGATTATAGCCAACAAAACATGAACTGGGCATGGTGTAAGATTATAGCCAACAAATTTGACATGTGAGTGAGAGCAGGTCTGTTTCCCCGCCCGATGAGCAAATGTCCACCACCTTTCCTCTTCCTACCCCATCCATCTCCTCTGCCCTGTCTCCCTCCGCCCTCTCTCACATGTTCTCAAAGTCACACGACTAGTTTTGAATGGTTACAATGCTTCAAATCTAATATAATTATATTATAAGTGTTTTAATGACTGCCAGAGTGTGGATATTGAATTTTCTTGACCAAAAGGTTGACAAGAGAATGTTATCATGCTCACATCTGTGTGTGATCTGAGGTCATTTTTAGGTGTAATTGTTTCAGGAGCTAAAGTTAATTTTTCAATATTTACACATTAATTTGAGGCCCCTCTCCCAATCATTGTATACAACCATATGCAAAATCTCCTAAATTCAAAACCACCTCTCCTCACAGTAGTATATGCATATACTCTTTTACAGACTTTGACATTTGTTGAAATAGAGGTATTGTCTTTTACAGACTTTGACATTTTGTTACAACAGAGGTATTGTCTTTTACAGACTTTGACATTTGTTGAAACAGAGGTATTGTCTTTTACAGACTTTGACATTTGTTGAAATAGAGGTATTGTCTTTTACAGACTTTGACATTTGTTGAAAAAGAGGTATTGTCTTTTACAGACTTTGACATTTGTTGAAACAGAGATATTGTCTTTTACAGACTTTGACATTTTTTGAAACAGAGGTATTGTCTTTTACAGACTTTGACATTTGTTGAAACAGAGGTATTGTCTTTTACAGACTTTGACATTTGTTGAAAAAGAGGTATTGTCTTTTACAGACTTTGACATTTCGTGAAACAGAGATATTGTCTTTTACAGACTTTGACATTTGTTGAAACAGAGGTATTGTCTTTTACAGACTTTGACATTTGTTGAAACAGAGGTATTGTCTTTTACAGACTTTGACATTTGTTGAAACAGAGGTACATGTATTGTCTTTTACAGACTTTGACATTTGTTGAAACAGACAAATTGTCTTTTACAGACTTTGACATTTGTTGAAACAGAGGTATTGTCTTTTACAGACTTTGACATTTGTTACAACAGAGGTATTGTCTTTTACAGACTTTGACATTTGTTGAAACAGAGGTATTGTCTTTTACAGACTTTGACATTTGTTGAAACAGAGATATTGTCTTTTACAGACTTTGACATTTGTTGAAACAGAGGTATTGTCTTTTACAGACTTTGACATTTGTTGAAACAGAGGTATTGTCTTTTACAGACTTTGACATTTGTTGAAACAGAGGTATTGTCTTTTACAGACTTTGACATTTGTTGAAACAGAGGTATTGTCTTTTACAGACTTTGACATTTGTTGAAACAGAGGTATTGTCTTTTACAGACTTTGACATTTGTTGAAACAGAGGTACATGTATTGTCTTTTACAGACTTTGACATTTGTTGAAACAGACAAATTGTCTTTTACAGACTTTGACATTTGTTGAAACAGAGGTATTGTCTTTTACAGACTTTGACATTTGTTACAACAGAGGTATTGTCTTTTACAGACTTTGACATTTGTTGAAACAGAGGTATTGTCTTTTACAGACTTTGACATTTGTTGAAACAGAGATATTGTCTTTTACAGACTTTGACATTTGTTGAAACAGAGGTATTGTCTTTTACAGACTTTGACATTTGTTGAAACAGAGGTATTGTCTTTTACAGACTTTGACATTTGTTGAAACAGAGGTATTGTCTTTTACAGACTTTGACATTTGTTGAAACAGAGGTATTGTCTTTTACAGACTTTGACATTTGTTGAAACAGAGGTATTGTCTTTTACAGACTTTGACATTTGTTGAAACAGAGGTATTGTCTTTTACAGACTTTGACATTTGTTGAAACAGAGGTATTGTCTTTTACAGACTTTGACATTTGTTGAAACAGAGGTATTTTCTTTTACAGACTTTGACATTTGTTGAAACAGAGGTATTGTCTTCTTAAAGATTTTATTTTAAAAAATTTAACTTGGTATTTGCTTGAAGAGGCAATCTTTACAAAGAGCAGGAGAATAGAACATACTATAATTTCTAACAAACAAATGTTATGTATTTATAATATATCTACCGCATTCAACTTTAACTCTAGTGACTGAGACATGACCAACAATATTAAATTCAACCAAAATAAAGATGACATAAAAACTGAGGCCTTTATTTCAGATTTTACTTGTAAGAAATGATAAAATCACTCACCATTTAGCATATAAAACAGAAATGCCAAAGGCAATCAAATAGAAAAATAGAAATACAGCAGCAGCAGTAATTGTTGCTGTGTAATACTGGGCACCTAGGAAATAAGACACAAAAATAAATTTATTACTGGGCACGTAGGATATAAGTTATGTAAATGTAGCACTGGGTTCCAAGGATATAACATATTAAGTAAAGGTAGTACTAGGCACAAGGGTATAAGATAGATAAAATATTTAATCCGTCTAAGTCTAAAGAGATAATTGAAGTCAGGGCCGGTCTTAGCAATTGCGGGGCCCTATACGGATAGTATGCGAAATAGATTGTGCGGCGCCCAGTTTGGGTAGGGATAAGGAATTAATAAGGATAAGTGGAAATTAAGATAGGCAGGGCCTATGAAAGTGTGGGGCCCACTGCAGCCGCATAGGTTGCAGTGGCCTAAGACCGGCCCTGATTGTAGTACATGTATTATATAGTTAATATAGTATGGGGCACCTACAGTATATGAGATCATACAGTAATAGAAACCTAGGATATAAGATTGTTAATACAGTACTGGGCGACTACAATATAAGAGATAATACAGTACTAGACACCTCGGATATAAGATAGTTAATATATTACTGGCACTTAGGATATAAGATAGTTAATATAGTAGTGGCACCTAGGATATAAGATAGTAAATATAGTAATAGCACCTTAGACAAGCAGATAATTTAATAATAGTCCAATAAAATTATTGCCAGATTTATTAGCAAGTGTGTTGAGATTAGTCTTGTGGCATGAGTATCATATTACCTTCATTCTCTAGACATTAAATTGTTGGCAATTCAGGCCTTAAAACTCTCAAAACTTGATGTTATTATTGAACTGAATGTTCATTATGAAGATGTGGCAGAGTTTTCAACCATGTTGTCAGATATTTTTTACCATTTATATTTTTCATTTATCTGCCCTTGCTAGGTTGTACTTTAAAACTTCCAAAAGTTTCATGGCAATCGGATGAGTAGTGTAGAAATGCATCAAGGACAAACAGACAAACATTCAATGTTTTTATACATGGTTGCTTTTTCAGAAATTAATATTAATATCTTGCTCAAATAATGCCACACATTGAAAAATTACATTGTTTATTTTAAGTTTAATTCAATTTTTACTTTCTTGTATATGGAAGAGGTACTGAACTCTTATTTTGGTTTCTCAAAAAAAACGTTATCATATTCTAATAAGGCTGCATTAAACCTTACTGTTATATAAGAGAAAGTTTAGGGGAGCTGGATCCTGGTTTATCTAATTATTATTTTGCAAACAAAATTCAAATACAGAGCTCAAAATATTTTCAAAATTTCAGCACTTGAAAGTTAAGCTGTTTTTCCAGCGGTGATACTTACTTGATATCGTTTCCTTAATCTCAACTCTTACATCCTTCTTCATTGCTGTCTGACCAGGAGGGAGAATCTCTGCAGCTGCCAAGTAGCCCTCACACACTTCATCGTTTGGCTTGACAATAAACACAACGTAAAAACCTCCAAGTTCTGTGAAGTCATCTTTCTAAAATGTGGAATACGTTATCTTCAGCTCGGTAGCACAATGCTTAAAAATGGTTTCATGTCGATGTATAAGAAAACAGTTTAAGTCATGACATGAATGAACTTGATAACAAGAGCATCCCATCGTTAACCTCACTGTCATGACATGAATGAACTTGATAACAAGAGCATCCCATCGTTAACCTCACTGTCATGACATGAATGAACTTGATAACAAGAGCATCCCATCGTTAACCTCACTGTCATGACATGAATGAACTTGATAACAAGAGCATCCCATCGTTAACCTCACTGTCATGACATGAATGAACTTGATAACAAGAGCATCCCATCGTTAACCTCACTGTCATGACATGAATGAACTTGATAACAAGAGCATCCCATCGTTAACCTCACTGTCATGACATGAATGAACTTGATAACAAGAGCATCCCATCGTTAACCTCACTGTCATGACATGAATGAACTTGATAACAAGAGCATCCCATCGTTAACCTCACTGCTTCCGCTTGCAGTAGATTTATCTTATTTAGCATTTACGATTTTTAAGGCTAAAAATGAAACTCATGTAGACTATTACAAATTAATAATTTAATACTATAAATAATGTGTAAAAAAATATTTAATAAGGAACTTCTAAAGCTATTCAAGGAGCTTATAAATTAAACTGTAGCTATTTAATTTTAGAATGGAACTTTGCATTCTGTTACAATTCTTTTCTTTAATTTTGTTCTGATGTAACAAAGTTTGATTACCTCTAAAAACATGGCAGCTTGCGTTGACATTGTCTGATGTTGGCCTTCAAAGTTAACATTAGTCTCCAAGTCAAATACAGGGCACTGGGTTAAAAAAGTTGTGAATGTCATATTATATTTGGATAATTTTGTGACAGTTATAAAGTTGTGGTGCAGTTGTTAAAATCTTATGAAGTAATTAGGTTTTCAAAGGTTAAATATTTTGTTGTGCTAAACAAACTTGTGTACAGTATTGTGATCTTTTAGATGTTGCCCTACTCTTTAAACAATATTTCCTAAACAAAATTAGGTATATTATTTATAGAAATATGTTTAATTTAATTTTGGCATTGTGGGTAATAAAATTTTAAACTTAAAGGAAGTAAAGAAAATAACTAAATTTCAGTGCTGATATAATAAAACAAGAAATAAAAACTCGAATGAGTATTTAAACGCAATTTCCAACAAGGAATTTCCTATTTTTTATCAAGGGAAATCATTCTAGATTACATTAAAAGTCGAGTCAAATAAGTAATTCTGACACTAAACACAATATGACGTCATATCCCCTCACGCTACATCACACCAAGAAAGTCTCTATATAATGCGCACCACGCAACAATCTAACATAAGTATTCACAAAGCAGGAAAACCCCATTAACTATCATTCTAGATTACATTAAAAGTCATTTCAAATCAATAATTTTGAAACTAATAAAACAATTGCTTTAAAAAATTGCTTCTAAAATTACGGAAGTCGAATGAAAAGAAATTTTTGAAAAATTCCTTCTCCAACATTGTTCTAAATATTATTAGCTACTGTTTGACGTTTGTTTCAACCCGGTAGAAATTAGCGAGAAATTGACAAAATACTGATATTTTTTTTGATTTTCCAGGAAATCCAGTAAACCTTTTCTGTATTTTTTTGGCTGTTGCACATCCTTGGGACCTCCTTAGCATATTTTCAAAGGACCCGAACCCTCGATCTGGTATGGTTCAGGAGGAGTTGCATGTGCAAGCTTTACAGACATTTCAAATCTATAAACGCAGTTTTTCCAAGGGAAATTGCGTTAAAAAACCTTGATTGATACCTTTATTTTCTGTACAGACACTGTCATGCAAGTGTGAGACTTGGAGGTTACTTTTAAAAGCACAGCTGAAACCGTCTCTGGGAATGTGTACATGTAATACATCGGTTCTGAGACACTCAAATTAAAGGAACGAGGAACTTCATGCCTAAAAAGAAAAAGTGATTTATTAATTAACTGAAAAATCACTTGCTGCCTTCTGCTTCATTTAGAGTTTTAAGATATTAATAAAGCTAGAAAAAAATTTCGGAGCTATAAAAATGAATTATAAGTAATTTCTGTGTGAGCAAAATATTTTTAGAACGGATGTAAAGACGTACTTGATGTCATATCAGAAATAACAAGATGTGAAATGGATAACAGAAATATTTTCATATCTAAAGGATATTTTGCTTAACATAATACACAACTCTCATTACTCTTAATAGATGATGGTTTAAAGACATCAAAATGTATTTTTAAATCCCTTATATTAACTTCACCGCCGTCTCTCTCTGTCGTTCTGTCGTCATCTCTGTCTTGGGTGGGCGGAAAAACAAAAGTCAAAAATGACCCACTTCCCGTGATCCGATCGAACTGAATTTGGCACACGGACCCGTCTCACCTAACAATGCATCGTATCAAAATTTCAGATCGATCGAACGTACCGTAATTAAATTTATGCATTTTTAGTTTATCCTTATATAACGTATGTAATTCAAATTCACGGTTTGTTATTGTGTTTTTTTCATGTGAGATCTCAGTTTGCGCTTTGACGCGACCCATCGAAGTACCGGCGTGCTTTTGTTTACATTTTACGTGTCACGCTGAGCTCAGTCAAGCGATCTGTGACCAGACTTCCCCCCCAGGGTTATGAAGCAAAGTTGAGTTAAGACAGATTCAGTCTGTAAATGTTTGTCGCGTTTGAAAATAATCAATACTGTTAGCTATGTCTCATATATAAGGGATTTATAGTCAAAAACTTTGTTTTTACGGGTTTGTTTTATTATTTTTAAAATGAAAGTTTAACTAACTTGGAATGGTTTCACAGTTGCAAACTTTTTTTTTACAAAAAAAAGATATGTCCATATGTTAGGCAAAATTATAGCAACTTACTGAATCTCAAAATCCTGAAGGTCATCTACTGATATATCAAAACCAATGCTATCACTAGACAAGGTAGATACAGAAAGATAAATGAGTTGATCTTTTGAGATGGTTTGTCTGTGGCTTTTATCAATTGGACACAGTGTACGACTCACAGAATAATATGAGTAGCTGAAAAAGTCAATTGCAAAAAAAAATTACCACAATCAATTACAATCTGGTAGATTAATTTTGGTTTTTAAATATGAAAATCTTTAAACACAGTTTGTTGAAAAGATCGAGGATTAATAAAATCTTTTGGTGCTTAACTATTTTTTCTGGTATTTTTTTTATCATCAATATACTCATTTATTTGGGGTCCTCCAGTGTCTGTTAATCAATTAATGCCAATAAAATACACATTATTAAAATAAAATGTTTCATATCATCACTCAATTATTCATATGATGGTTATGTAAAAGTCTTAATCCTTCACTTTAAAAAAAACAGGCAAAATTTGAAGAAAAAAAATAATTAAATAGTGCTACTCAAAATGGTGGTCCACATCCCAGCTAAATTTCTGCTGCAATGTGAATAATTCCTGCGAATCTGTTGCATACTAAGCTTAAATTATGAAGTAAAAAGAACATGCTCACGTGTCTCATAATGTTCTTCATGCAACATCAGAAACAACTTATTAAGAAGTTTCAGACAGAATTTTAAAAAAAAATTATATTATTTTGGCCTTTTATATAAGGGGGTGGGGAAAAGGGTGAGGAGGGTGTTAGAGAAATGGACATGTAAATGGTCATTGCCTATTTTGTATAAATAACTGACTAAAAAAATGACCTCAGATGGGCACAATATTCTAACCCTCATTATATATTCCATTGGGTAATCCTGCAGTTTCTACACGTATATTATTTCAAAGCGAAATTTAATTTTTTCGTGAGAACTTACGTTTTTAATTTATTAAATGCATTAGTATATGTTGTATTTCGGCTATTACAGCGCTAATTTGTAAGTCTGTTTAATTTCTAAGGCATTTTTTCGGCTCTATATAATACATAATCTGGTCACGATATGTCCATTTTGTTTACCAAGCCAGATGATTTTTTACCTGGCTCGACCCATGCTAAAATAAATTTACTGACTGAAAATGTTTTTTAAAGACAATTTCATTTTTTATTTCGTTACTAGATGTTTGATTCTTATTTTGTTTGTTTGTAAGTGAGAAATTTCCATTTGGCATCTTACTGTGACAACTCGGCAAGTAGAGAACTACATAAACAAAATGGATGTATCCCACTCCGATTATGTAGCTTTAAGGGCTGAAAAAAGGCTTAGAAATTAATAAAACTTACAAATTGGTGCCATAATTGCTAAAATATAACATAAATTAATGCATTTAATAAATTAAAAGCGTAAGTTCTCACGAGAAAATTAAATTTCGCTATGAAATAATATACGTGTAGAAACTGCAGGATTACCTTCCATTGAAATCACTAACTATTACTTTTTTCTGAAAGGACCATCTTTACCTGTCGTCTATTTCAAGAGGAATCTGCCATGATAAAAGACTTTCCTGCTGTCTAGCCACAAACATCAAGGGATAATCATCTGAGGCTGTGCTGCACTTCAAATTAACTCGGACTGCTGTCGTCTGAAAATTAATTTCAATTGTTTTAGAAATGCTGTCAAAATAGTAAACTTTTGTAGGAATAAAATCAGAAAGGTGGACTATATGTTAATTCAAAATATACACAGGAATTAATTTTTGCCATTCATCTGACTATGATGAAAAATTCCCTGGATATTTATCATATGCTTTATCAAATGACTACTTTTTAAATTCAGCTTCTGAGTGGCATAAGATGACAAATGTCTGGGGAAAAAAGGGTGTTAATTAATTGTTTTGTGTGTGGTTTCCAGTTTATTATAGTTAATATTTTTGGAATATGTGCTTGGAAAAAAGAACAGGTTTTGATGTTGAGATGAATGGAGAGACGTTTTGTTATAGAACTTGTTTTGATGATATATTTAAACTTAACTGTTTCAGAAAATTTAAGTATGTTGTTTATATGTACATGAATATATTAATATTAAAAAAAAACATATAAATGAATTTTTGTTTTGTTGCTTATCCCACATGTATACCTAATCCATTCATCTGATTGCGATGAAACTTCGGTGACTTGTTGTACATTTGCAAAGGTTTCTCAGTTTTTAAAATATGCATAACACATCTTTTGAGGCTGGAGGCCTTAAATGTATTTTTCTTAATTTAGCAAAAGAAATAAAATATACCCTATGCTTTTCTATATGATTTGTGAAACAAATAAAAATGCCTAAAAAAAAACACTTAAATTCTTTGGTATATCTGGTCCCTTACATCAGTTGATTCAAGATTTCCTGATCTGCAGAGAATAAACTGTAATATATAATGGATCTAAATCAGTACCAATAATAGCAAAGGAGCTTCCTAGGCCTCCACTCTTCCTAATTTTCATAAATGATTTACATCATCTCATCAAGAAAAAAAGTTAGGTTTTGCTGATTATTGTATAATCTATAGAACAATTAAGTCAGATAATCTATAGAACAATTAAGTCAGATCAAGATAAAAAAATCTTACAAAAAGACATATATGAATTACAAAAATGGGAAACTAATTGGAGTATAACTCCGCCGTAGCCGGTCCCAAGCCCGGGTGAGAGAGGAGGAGGGTTGTGCGAAGGGTTAGCATCCCTTCCCGTAAAAAAAGCCTTGCTACAAAAATGTGAACAAAGAAAAAAATAGGAAACTCGGACCTTGGAGATGATGGGTCTCGTAACAGAGAACTTATGAAGCTGGGTGGCCAAAGCCAACTGGAAACCACCCGGCAGACAACCATCCTCTCCACTAGGACCACCACCAACTTAGGAACATGGAACGTAAGGACCATGTTCGAAGCTGGAAAAACTGCCCAAGTTGCTGCCGAAATGCAACGGTACAAACTAGCCATCCTAGGGATAAGTGAATCCCGATGGACTGGCTCAGGCCAGATGAAGCTCAACACAGGAGAACTGCTACTATATTCAGGCCATGATGAAGAAAACGCAGCCCACACCCAAGGAGTAGCAATCATGCTTTCCAAAACTGCCCAGAACGCCCTTTTAGGGTGGGAAGCCCATGGTCCCCGAATAATCACTGCAAGATTTAAGACCAAAAAGCAAGAAGTCAATATGGATCTTCTTCAGGTATACGCTCCTACTAATGACAGTAAAGAAGAGGACAAAGAGGACTTCTACAACAGACTGAGAACCCTTATCCAAAAGTGTCCTAGGAGCAATGTGATTATTCTAATGGGCGACCTAAATGCAAAAATAGGCAGCAACAATAATGGATATGAAGAATGCATGGGAACAAATGGCCTCGGAGAGATGAACGATAATGGTGAAAGGCTAGCAGATCTATGTGCTGCAGATGGACTGGTCATTGGTGGAAGTCTCTTCATGCATAGAAATATCCACAAGGCAACATGGATATCACCAGATCTGTCAACGGCTAACCAAATCGACCATATCTGTATCTGCAAAAAGTTTAGAAGATCTCTCCAAGATGTAAGGGTAAAAAGAGGGGCAGATGTAGCCTCAGACCATCATCTACTGATTGCCCAACTAAGGCTCAAATTGAAAAAGAATTGGACAAGTGAGGGAAGCAAGCGCCAACGTTTTAACACTACTCTTTTGAAAGGGGGACCAAAACTTAATGAGTTCAAACTTACGCTAACAAACAAATTCCAGATCTTACAAGAACTTGGCAACGAAGAAACAGTTGACCAAAACTGGAAAAGCTTCAAAGAAATACTCACGACCACCTGTGAAGAAGTGTTGGGTCCAAGGCAACAAGCACATAAAGAATGGATCTCTAATGAAACCATGGAGAAAATCCAACAGAGGAAAAAGAAGAAGGCAAATCTCAACAACAGCCGCACCAGAACTGAAAAAGCTAGAGCATCAGCAGAATACGCAGAAGCCAATAAAGAAGTTAAACGTAGTATAAGGTCAGATAAAAAGAACTACATAGAAGGACTAGCAACTGAAGCAGAAGAGGCAGCTTACCATGGAAACACAAGAGAACTATTCAGTACAATAAAAAAGCTATCCGGAAAGTTCAAAAATCCAGAGAGACCTGTTAAAACTAAAGATGGGAAATCTATACCTGATGAAGAGGGTCAGAAAAAAAGATGGATAGAACATTTTGAAGAACTCCTCAACCGACCAGCCCCACAATACAAACTCAACATAGAGCCAGCGGAACAAGACCTAGAAATAGACTGCAGCACACCCACAAAACAAGAGATAAACAGAGCAATTAAACAACTAAAGAAAGGCAAAGCAGCTGGTCCAGACAGAATACCAGCAGAAGCCTTGACAGCAGATATTACGACTAGCTCTGCAATGCTACACATTCTTTTCAAGAAAATATGGGAGGAAGAACAGATTCCGACGGAGTGGAAAGAAGGACATCTCATTAAGCTCCCAAAGAAAGGAGATCTTAGCTCTTGCTCCAACTATAGAGGAATAACTCTGCTATCCATACCAAGCAAAGTATTTAACAGAGTGCTGCTAAACAGAATGAGGGACGCAATAGACACCCATCTTAGAGACCAACAAGCAGGTTTTAGAAAAGATAGATCATGCACTGACCAAATTGCCACCCTGAGAATTATATTGGAACAATCCCTGGAGTGGAACTCACCACTATACATCAACTTTATTGACTATGAGAAGGCTTTCGATAGTGTTGACAGGCCAACCCTGTGGAAGTTACTAAGACACTACGGGATACCACAAAAACTGACTGACATAATTAAGGCTTCCTACGAAGGACTTACATGTAGAATTGTCCATGGCCAACAAGCAACAGCGGCTTTTGAGGTACAGACCGGAGTCAGACAGGGGTGTCTGCTTTCACCATTCTTATTTCTGCTAACCATCGACTGGATAATGAAAATGTCTACAGAGCAGAAGAGAAATGGTATCCAGTGGACACTATGGAAACAACTTGATGACCTGGACTTTGCGGACGACCTGGCCTTATTATCGCACTCACAGCAACAGATGCAGGAGAAAACCAACAATGTAGCACAATTCTCTGCTTGCCTTGGCCTGAACATCCATAAGGGAAAAAGCAAAGTCCTTAAAATAAACACATCAAGCAACACTCCAATAACACTGGAAGGAACAAATCTGGAAGAGGTGGATAGCTTCACATACCTTGGAAGCATCATCGACACACAAGGAGGGACAGACGCCGATGTAAGAGTGAGAATTGGCAAAGCAAGATCATCATTTAAACAGCTAAAAAAAGTTTGGAGCTGCAACAACTTGACTCTTCATACCAAGGTCAGGATATTCAACACCACAGTAAAGCCTGTCCTACTGTATGGAGCAGAAACATGGCGAATAACAGCAGCCATTTCTAAAAAGCTTCAAGCCTTTATAAATACATGTCTCCGAGCAATTCTCCGAATCCGCTGGCCAAATGTCATCACCAATGAGGACCTCTGGCAACGCACACAACAAGAGCCAGTGGAAGAGCTAATACGCCAGCGCAGATGGAGATGGATTGGCCACACTCTCAGAAAGCCTACATCTAGCATTGTGAGACAAGCCCTCACATGGAACCCCCAAGGCAAAAGGAAAAGAGGTCGTCCCAAAATGACCTGGAGAAGAGAACTGGAGGCAGACACAAAAATGAGCGGGCACAGCTGGGGGCAGATTGAGAGACTGGCGCAGGACCGGGATGCCTGGAGAGACTTTGTTCGCGGCCTATGCCCCAGATGGGACGAAGGGCGATGATGATGATGATGAATTGGAGTATGTCTTTCCATTCAGAAAAGTGTCAAGTATTAAAGAGTTAAAAAACAAATATTTCATTTATGGAATCAGCTAATCCAAACTCAAGATGTAAAGTAGTTTGAAGTAACAATCAATGAATACCGTATATACTCGTTCTAAAGCCGACCTTTTTTGGACAAATTCTAGGGGGAAATTTGGGGGGTTGGTGGGTCATAGGTGAGCTGCATGTACATTGAATATTGTGTTGTTATTGTAAATCAACAAGATACTTTTCTAAATTCTACAAGATTCGACTGCTCTACCAGAAGCTATAATATATTACTAGACGCCCCGCGGCGTAGCATACCCCACAGACTTGCTCATGGAGAGTGCAAAGAAAGTGGAGAAAGAACGGACACAAACTACAGCACGAAGAAATAAAAACAACGCGAGTGAACGTCGGTTGGGGGGGGGGAGGAACTGCCGACTCGTTGGTTTTGAGACATTCGCACTGTGGTTATCTACCTGCTCACCACCCTTTACCACATTAGCTTGCCAACCATAAAATGTGATTGGCCGACCCTAGTGAGGGTCAGCCATGTTGGCAATAAAGGGGTACAAGAACAGGCACAAATAGACATTTTAAAAATTAAAGAAAAATTTTTTTTCGCTGGGGCTTGAACCCAGGAACTTCCCCGTATAAAGCGGACGTGATAACCACCAGTACACTATGATCTCATGTTATTCTGTGAAGGAACAATGGAAGTGAATGCAAGGGCCATTGTTGGTCTCAAGACATGGTCCACCCCAGTGAGGGTCATTTGTCATGCTCGTTTGCACATTATCGCTTTGGTGAGGGGGGTGGGAGGAGGGCTAGAGAGTCGGCGTGCATGCAAGGTGTTCCGGATGGTTGGACGACGTAGAGAATTATATATAATATATTATTAAACATTTGCACTTACCTTATTTAATCATTTTATTTATTTTTGTGAATGTTTTAATAATAAATTGTTTTAAAAATTTCTTTTTCAACAACGAATTTTAATATACCCGCTTTTGCCACTGTTTACCAATGATTTTTTTAAAAATACTGGTAACTCTTGCGTAACAAAGAGCACAAAGAAAAAGATAGGTAGTACAAAGTAAACAATCATAATGATCGATTTAGCTTGTAGTTTTTAAAAAATGTGTACCATTTTGTTTAGGCTGTCCTATTATTTTTGGGGGGTCTGTTTGCGAGCGGGTTACACATTTTTAATACTTTTCTCTTCCAAAAGAGTGGCGGTCAGCTTATGAACGAACGGGCTATAGAACAAGTGTATACAGTAATTATCATGAAATCCACATGTTAAAGAAGTAAAAAAAAATTTATAAGTTGTTTCTTTATAAAAAAAAATTCTACAAAAGTAATAAAAAGATAAAACTACAAGGCTACCTTACTTTGGTAAAAATTATACTAGCTTATGCATTTTCTGTATGGACACATCTACAAAAGAAAACATCAACAAGAACAATTTAAAAAAGAGCTACAAGATTCATTATAGGTGAATATTCAAAACTGACAAGAGTAACACCATTAAATCATTTAACCTAAAATTTCTACAGGACAATCAAGTACAAAAAAGGGATAAAAACACTTTACTTAATCCATATAAATATAAGATAAAGAACTAATTCATATAAAGCCTCTTCTTACTGTCTTGAGCAAAGAGTGGGTTGCCTGAACAATTACAAAGCAGGAAAAGCAACACATAATCAACATTTATAGTTCTAAAACAATAAACCAGGGATAAGCGTAGCACACAATAACTGTCTATATAATATATATAGTTATATAGCCTATAGCCTGTCTGTAAATAATATATAGGCTAAGTTATATATATATATATATATATATATATATATATATATATATATTTAATGAAATGTCTGTGCACTACCAAAAAGTTTTCTGAGTTTTGAACTTTTGAGTGTTACCACTGCTCTAAATTAATTTCCTAAAATATTGAAAATTATTGGGGTGTCCCCTCCCTCTCTACAGTATATAGTATAGTAATATGCAACAGTAACAGCTATGAATCCATCAAATGATAAATAGCATTTGGTAATTAAAATAAATAAGGTAAAAAATGCCTAATTTATATTTTTATACTTGCCTGATTGTCTACTGTGTAATTATACACAAATATCACCTGTGTTGTTTTGTTTACAGTATAATTTGAGTAGCTCTCACCAAATGCTGCATCCACTGTCAACGTATTAATTGTGTGTTGATTACCTTTACTTGATGATTCAAGCACATTTAGAACTGCAGCTCTTTTTTCACGAATACCAATCTCATGAATTCTGTGCTCTGTGATATTTCCCCCTATTCCATTTCGTACACTAATAGTACTAATACTAATACTACTAGTAATACTACTAATCTCTGATGACATCCCTGTTTTTATTTGTAAACAAAAACAACTGACAAGCCAGACTGAGAATATTGAAAACCACGATATTTCTAAAGATCTCGACATTTTCAGACAGTCTCTCCTTGAAATAAAAGGAATTATGTTTCAAAATTTTCTGAAATTTGAAAATGTAATAGCATGTGTTTAACCTCAAGTGTTTACACTTACAAATACGGATGTAAAATACATACAATAAGGATGTATTTGTTTTCTTAAAAATGGTTTTCTTAAAAACTTCCATCACATGATTTTTATTTACTTCCGTATTTTCAAGTGACCAGACCTTGGGAATATCTTTCTGAACATTGAGCCGTAGAAAGAAGGAATATAATTAAAACCAAATTCAAATTTAGTATATGCTGAAATTGTTTTCGAAAGAGTTTAAAGACACAACTTGTGGTGGGGGGCGTGCAAAAAGAAAAATGTTGTTAAGCCCTTTCCATTAAAATACCGTAGTTTTTACGAATTAAATATAACATAATAATTTAATAAATTATTTATATGCATGAAACGTCAGATTAAAGATTGGAGATTGAACAATTTTATACCAATTTCACTAAGACTTTGCTCCAACAATAAACACCATTAAAATACAAAATTTTCATTTATATAAAAAAAGAATTCCAAGAGATCTACCAGTTTCATTTTTATTCCGCAAGATATGCGTCTTGTCTTCCTTCTATGCACAAGATATTGCGTCAACAGACCATGCCGGTCTGTTGGTAAGTGACGCAGCGTTCACAGGCCACGGCTATGGGGGTTCCAAGCATTACCCAGCCGCCCTTGTTTCCATAATTAGTGTTAGGTACCCATTCAAAGCTGGGTGGACTCAGGACACTCTTAGCCCTGGGCACTGGCCCTGGGTATGGGCTGATTAAGGGGGGTGTGCTAATAGGGCTAAAGCCAGGGGACCCCAATGATTTAAGACTAATTTAAGGGCCCCCAAACTTATGATATTGTATAATAAAGTGGCTGGACCAGGCCCCAGTTGGAAGTGCAGCCAGGGGCCCCTTGCAAGCTTAATCCAGCCCTGGCCCCGGGAACAAATCATTGCCTTCACATGGATTCGAACCCGTGACCATCGGTACGCCAGCCGAGTGCGCATGCTAATCGAACACAGCCATGGGCGTCGGCTAGGGGGGGGGGCAAGGGGGCATTTCACTCCCCTACATTTTAGAAAATGTCATAAAAATGTAATAAAGTTGTTACAATAAAACTGAACTGAATTTCCTGAAAGTTTATTACATTGAAGACGGTGTACATATATCAAACATAAAAAAGAATAATATCTGCAAGTACTTTTTAAATCCTTTATATTAACTTCGCGGCCGTCTCTGTCGTCATCTCATCATCTCATGGGCGGGCGGGCGGAAAAACAAAAGTCGAAAATGACCCACTTCCCGTGATCCGATCGAGCTGAAATTTGGCACACGGACCCGTCTGGCCTAACAATGCATCGTATCAAAATTTCAGATCGATCGAACGTACCGTAATTAAATTAATGCATTTTTAGATTATCCTTATATGAGGTATGTAATTCAAATTCACGGTTTGTTATTGTTTTTTTCCCACGTGAAAGTTTGAGTTGACGCGTTGAGGCGACCCGTCGAAGCGCCGGGGCACTTTTGTTTACATTTTACGTGTCACGCTGAGCTCGGTCAAGCGAATCGGTGACCAGACTTTTCCCCTCTCACAGGGTTATGAAGCAAACTTGAGTTAAGACAGATTCAGTCTGTAAATGTTTGAAAATAATCAATACTGTTAGTTATGTCTCATATATAAGGGATTTATAGTCAAAAACTTTGTTTTTACGGGTTTGTTTTATTATAACTGATTACATTACTGATTGTTCTAAATAAGCCAGTTGTTTAAAAATTTCTGTCACATTTTCAGCAAAAATCCGCAAGCTTTTATATTTATGTGTCCATCTATTTTCACATAGCAAAGGAACATTTGGAATTAGGTTTCTTCACTGATTACTTTCTCGGAAAAACAATATAATTGACTTAATTGTACTTATTGTGTTTCGTACATCATTCACATTATTTAAATCGTTCACGACAAGATTTAGTTTTTGTGAACTGCAATTTACAAATGCTGCTTTTGTGTATTTTTTCGAATTATTGCTTGGACTCCTTATTCTTTACCTGCCATTGTAGAACATCCGTCGCATCCTTGACCAACAAGCTTTGTCATATCTAATCCAACTTCGAATGAATTTGTAATGATGGTGTTGGCTAAAACTTCAGCTGTTCTATCGACAATTGAAATATATCCCAGAAATTCTTCTGTGACCATCATTTTCTCATTTTGTTCTTTGACAAATCTAACACAAAGTGCCATCTGCTCATTGAATGAAATATTATTTGTCTCGTCGGCAAGTATATAAAATGCAACTGAATTATTTGCTTCGCGAACAATGTCTTCACGCAAGAGATACCCGCAAATTCCGATTACAGTGTTTTGCGTAGTTGCCGAGATATACTTACAGGGCCGGCCTTAGGGCAGGCGAACGAGGCAACCGCCTTAGGCCCCGCGCTTTGACTAAACATTTTTACTACTTTTTACGCGTTTACAAACGACATGTTGAAAATGGAGAAGTTGTAAACCGAAAATGGCGTATACATTCGGCATTTAAATACAAAATGTTTTGTTTCTGTTGCAAACTTTTTTGCAACACTGTCTGCTCTGGCATCCGACGGGATTTGTGACTGGAAAAGTGCCAGTATTAGACTGTATGATCATGAGAAATCAAAGTGGCAATATTATGAATATTTTCAAATGGTTGGAATCCTACAGAAATTTGTGGTTTTGAAACAGCAATAGCAATAATTTCAAAAGTAATTACGACTGACTTAGAAGTTGAGCCCATTTTCAAACAGACGATTGTGCGAAAAAGAAAGAAACAAGCAATTTACATATGAAGGAGAAGATGGGGGATTTAAAGATGCACAAGAAAACTTTTGCACATATTTATTTAACCAGATTGTTGATAAGGCAATCATGTCGATGGACATTCCCTTTGAAATACTACGAAGGCATCATTACTGGTTTGGATTTATTTATAATAGATTTCATCAATTACAACAATAAGAACAACAACAACAACAAGTGTAATATGCAGTATGAATCTGGAGAAAAAGCTCACAGCCTGCGAAAGTAAGGATCTTGGTGATTTCATGCTTGCTGAAGAGCTACAATCATTGAGTTCTATAATTCCTGCAGTCACCTCAAACGATCCAAAATAGTGACTTTCCTAGCACACACATTGCACTTCGAATACTTTTAACTATTCCTGTCTCAGTGGCTCTCGGAGAAAGAAGCTTTTCGAAATTAAAAAAAACTTATTGAAACCTAAATGCGGTCAACAGTGATTCAAGACAGTGGCGTATTTAGGAATTAGTAGGGGTTTTAGGGCCCGGGGGGCTTAAACTCTTTGGGGGCCCCACATACATGGCGGTAACGTAATATTTAATGTAAAAAAATTCGGACACTAATTTGGGCCCCCCCCCTCAAGTGGGTGCCCGGGGGACTTTCGAATTTTGTACCCCCTCCCATAGCTACGCAACTGATGCAAGATAGCCTCAGTAACCTAGCTATTTTGTCAACTGAGAATGTTTTTGCTAAGGATATTGCCAATAATGAACTTATTTCAGATTTTGTAGCGGCCCAAGCTCTCAAAATTTACTTGAGCGTTGTAAAAACAAGGTAGAAGTAGAAGACACAAGCTACCAACGCTAGTTTATAATGTTAAGTTACATACATGTATATATAAACTCTCAATTAGCATACAAAAACAAAACATTTTAATTACAGTATTAAAATCCATTTTGAATTTTAGGATCTTCAATTATTAAATGAACAAAACTGTAATCATTGATGTGTCAGAGTCAGTGCTGTTAAAGACTAAAATTTTGAGTACTTTATTTTCCCCCATTCTTTTAATATATGTAGAATTGCAACGTTTTGCATGTGTCTCACTCCTCGTCTGCTGCCTTGTGCCTTGGGCCCCGCTAATAGTTTGCTGGATTGGGCCCCGCGTACTCTAGGGCCGGCCCTGTATACTTAGCACTACAAGAACCAATTGACAAATGAATACCGAGAACTTCATCTCCAGATTCAACACGAAACTCTAACAGGTCATAAAATTACCAGAATTTGATATTTTTTCTCCTCGAAGTGCTAAATCATGCATGCCGCAAAATAGGATGGTAGAAATAATGTGACTCAGTTTGTTGCGATTTTCTTGAATTTGTCTTCTAAATGATGAGTCCAACTGCTCATCTATAGAAACTGCTTTGGCTTCCCATATTGCAACAAAATAGCTTGCATCTTCATGAGAGCCTTTGTTTCACGCGCTTTGCATGTGGCTACATGCATCTTCGTTGAAATCTTTATATTTTGTGCTTGATTTGATGACAAATGCCCACTGAAGTCCTCGAATTACTTTTTGCGTAAAACAACACGCAATATTTGCAAAAGGCACCTTTTAACATTTGCGAGTATACAAGCCACGATGAATAGTCTGATAACCATGCATATCTAAAATCTAAAACTCTGTTTGTTTCCCTCACTGTCAACTCTAAAATTATACTTTTTATCAGGGTCCAACAATCATGAATCAGCTGCAATTTCAACTCATTTGAAAGGTTGTGTGTTCAGACATACATTCCAATATCCAATTTAGGAAATGAATAAGTGTCAGCGACTATCAAATTAGGAACAGTTGCTTCAGTTGTGTCTTGCTGTTGAACTTGTACTGTTGTCCTCAATGCCAATGATAAGTCAGATGCTGCAGAACCCCCAAAATCTTCTAATAACGGCATTTTGGAATCCCTCGATTGCTCTACTTTTCGTGTGTTTTTTTTTGAGGTTGTAAAAAATTATCTTTGGTAATCCTGCAGTTTCTACACGTATATTATTTCACAGCAAAATTTAATTTTCTCGTGAGAACTTACATTTTTAATTTATTAATAAATGCATTAATATATGCAGAGCAGTCTTTACACAATTTTGGGCCCCGGGCAAAGAAATAGTGTTGGGCCCCTCCCCCCGCAGGAATAAAAAATAAATAAACATAATATATATAAATAAACATATTCCCATTGGGCCCCTATGCTCGTGGGCCCCCGGGCAAATGCCCAACGGGCCTATGCGCTAAGACGGCCCTGAATATCTGTCGTATTTTAGCTTTTACAGCGCTAATTTGTAAGTCTTATTAATTTCTAAGACTTTTTTCGGCCCTTATGTTATACTTAACTTGAATTTAATTAAAAATATTAATCTGTATGGCACTGTCAGTTAAATTAAAAAATGTGTCTTTTGGCCCCCCCTCTCCCCCTTTGAAAATTTCCTTGCGACGCCCATGAACACAGTGTCCTCACATGATTTCCATTTACTAATTAAAGATGTAACAAAACTAACCGTTTTCCTATTTCACTGCTCAAAATATTTCAAAATCATTATTAAGTTATTAAATGAGAAAATACATAAATTTATAATTATTTTACTTAGGCTAAGACTAAGGACGCAATAATCTTCTTTCGAAGTGATTATTCGGAGATATCTCCGTATAACGCTGGGCGTTATAGACAGATATTTCCCATGATTCTTAGCGTCATACGCAATTTTTTTTTGGCTGGTCATGTGACTTCTTGCCAATTTGATATAAGATTTTTAAAATATAACGCCTCCCATAAGATAATCCTGAATCGTTGAATCAGTTGATTAAAATAAATTGGGGAAATCTTGGGAATTTAAATCTAGAGTGGTAATCAACAAATAAACACTCTTTACCTTTGAAGATCAATTTTATGTCTTCAAAATTTAAAACCGGTCTTACATTTTTAACGAAACGAAAGAGTTTTGCTTACGTTTTCGCCGCTCTATTCAATACAGTCAATACTTATTTAACACTAAGCAAGACATTTTATTAATAATTTAATTAGTTAATTTTGTTATTATTATGTAGCAAAAACACAGTTTTGAGTATTCTTGATAAAATTTAAAGAGAAGAGTCACCAAGAAAATGTCGTTCCTTGTTGACTCGATTATAATGTTTTTTTCGTTGGTGAGTTGAAGTTCATTGATTGATTGAATCGTTGAAAATCATTAATTATTTAATTTAAATTTAATGTTAATCAGTATCAGTAGCGGAGTAGGCTAAACTAAGCCTAAGTTAGTCTTACTGACGTTACTGAGTCTTACTTAAACTTATTGACTTCAATAACATAATGTGACTGTAACTTACTGTAAGTAAACAGTAAGTCAATAGTCACATTACAGTCGAAACCGCTTAAGTCGATGGCGTTGGGGTATGAAAAATGGCGTCGACATAACCGATGATCGAGTTAAAACGAAAACCAATATGGCGGCAAAATATTAACATGTGCTTGAAATTTCTTTATGTACGTGATTAACTAGTTAGCGTTAATTAGTGATGGGACGATTAATCGGAATCGTATCGGAACCCTAATATTTCTTCACTCTTTCCTAAGATTGTAAGGACCGTTTTTAAGGACCGTTTAAAATTTAAATATAACCATGGTTCCCACTCAGGAAAACGGGAAAAAGTCGGGAATTCTTTAAAAAAAATTCTCGGCCTTGAAAGTCGGGAAAAGTTATGACTAATCGGGAATTTAAATATATATATATATATATATATTTATGCCGAAGTAAAGGACTTTGATTACGTCTCTGTCATGTCTCGATTCCATTTCCATGTAATTACAATTAAAAATAAGTTACCAGTTTATAATTGTCTGCGCATGCGCTAAAAGGTCAAAGATGTGGTCATCGATGGCTGGCGTGAAGTCAAGTGACCCGTAAAATGTAAACAATAGCGACTGATACATATAGTTTTATATAGGTAAACTAAAAATGCATTAATTTAATTATGCTACATTCAATCGATCTGAAATTTTGATACAATGCATTTTTAGGTGACACGAGTCTATGTTCAAAATTTCAGCTCGATAGCATCACGGGAAGTGTGTCATTTTTTACTTTTGTTTTTCCGCCCACCTGCCCGACGATGAACGACAAGATTTCAAAGTTAATATAAGGGATTTAAAAATTCAAATAATTATGCCACAATGAAATATTTCCCAAATAAGTACTTAAATGAGATATACTATTCTAAAGCATGTGTTATATCTTTTTAGATCAATGTTAAACAACAACTACAGTCCTGTAAAAATTGCATTTCTATATTGAAACATATCCATGATGAATGAAAGTGATGAGTTTAAAAGTGGCGCACACAATATGTAGTAAAACTCAGTGATATAAAAATATCCACACTAAAAAATTCATAACTTTTTCATCATTAGAACCAGATAGTTGACGTCATTACTCATTGAGTTATCCCTTTGGAACTGTAAACAATTTATATATTTATACATGTTTTGGAAATTTCACATGAGTACCTATTTTCTATATTTTATACAATTGACAAATTCTTAGCCAAACAAAAAAGAAAACCAGTTAATAATTTAAATATTCATTTGTTGTTAAAAATTTTAAAGGCTACTAAAATCTGATTTCATGGATTAAATGATATCATCAGGTGTTATTCTTCGGTGGTGGATGGGTATTTTTTCTTAAGCAGTTATACAGAGACTATGAGGTGAGTTTATAATATAAAATGTTCATTACTTAATGATTATAACATTACATTTCAAAAATTCATTTTAACAAAAATGTACATGAGTCATCATGACCGAAATTGAAAGATATATAAATCATATTTTAAAAACACTTGCCATATTATGGAATCTATACAACTTAGTAAGATTTCTTCAACGGTTAAAAAATAATTATCTTAATTGAATTTTGATACAATATTATCTATTGCTTTCGAATGATATCTTTACTAGTGTAAGACCCGTCAAAAATGACGGAAGTTTTCAAAATAAATACACATCAAATTAAAAAATAATGTAATACAGAACTTTTATTTATTTTCATTTTATTCATTTATTTCCCTATTGAACAATTTTATGCGGCCGTTCCAAAAGAGTTCTTTTTTGGTGCAGTAATTTGGTGCGCTGCTTTCTAAAATTAGTAGCGTCACGGACAGACGTGACAGAATTGCAAATTATGTATATTGATTTCATTAATTTTTAAATCTAAATCCAAATCGTTCACACAGGTTCATCACTCTGTTGTGTTATTGGTTTTTTCTACAACATTTGCACTTTCTTGCATCATGTTTGAGTTGATCATATTTGAAATACTTGGAATTATGGAATCCAGGTAAGATTTCGAAATAGAAATAAAGAAAAATAATTTTTCATTAAAAAAAATGACGAAACAATTGAAATATGCATAAACCTCATTATAAATATTTTTTAAAAAAGACAGTGAATTTAAAGGCACTTATCTCTGGTATGTCCTATAAAAGATTCCTTTTAATTCTCTTAATTTCTGTACTTGTACCAAATAATCTAAAACTGAAGCCAATGCGTAAAAAGTATTTTATTAATGTATTCCCCACTTTCTCCACAATTCAATACTGTTTCTCTCCACCTTTTCCCAATCTAATTATATTTGGCCTACTGTTGAGTGTTACTGACTTCTGTAAGAGAAATGTACTAATCAATGTTGACTTTTACTTGTTTTTTTGTAAAATACTGTACTGTGTCTCTTCCGAAGTCAATTCACGTAGCCAGTTCGGATATTCTGTTCACAACATCGACTAGGAATCTTGGCTACATTATTTCTGACAACATGTCTATTAAAAACTTCATCAATCACATCTGTCGCTCTGCCTACACTGCCATTCGTCAGATCAGCTCAATCCGTCATTACTTAACAGTTAGTGCAACAAAAACTCTAGTCTGTGCTCTTGTACTAGCTCGTATGGATTACTGCAATTCTCTTCTGTCAGGTGCGCCAAAACAATGCATTGAAAAACTACAGAAAGTTCAAAATTCAGCTGGTGCTCAAGGCAAAAAAGCATGACCATGCTACTCCGCAACTTTACTCACTTCATTGGCTACCTATTCAAGCCCGAATTGATTACAAACTGGCCGTTCTCTGTCACAACTTCTTTTCGGACTCATGCCCATCGTATCCTACTGAACTTTTGTCGGTCTACTCACCCACTCGCCAGCTACGATCTTCTGCAGACACACGCGTTCTCTCTGTTCCTACGACACGCACCAAAACATTTGGTGAAAGGTCGTTCTCTTTTTGTGCAGCCAAACAATAGAATTCTCTACCATTACACATACGTAGTATTCAAACAACCAAGTCCTTCAAGACTGCACTTAAGACACATCTTTTCAAAATTTATTTTCAAAATTAATGAAACAACATTTCTTGTAAATGATTAACGTAGCTTATGTATAATGTACTGTAATTTTTGTGTTTGTTATGATATGAAAGTTAATTTAATACTTATAGGTATGTTATTTCTTTCATGTAAAGCGCTGTGAGCCCAGTTCCTTACTGGGATACAGCGATATATAAATAATCAATTTATTATTATTATAAATAGTTCACCTTTCTGAAATAATTGATTAAAAATTATTTTTATTAGAAGTATTTAATATTAGTATTTTAAAAATATTCCTTAGAGGTATAATAAAGCATTTTTAAAATCATCAATAGCTCTAGATTTTTCCACTGGAAATTGGGTCTCTATGCCATACTGTTTGTATTGATAGCTGTTTTGCCATACTACATTGCCTACTATCTTATACAGAATATCCGAATAGGTAAGCCAAACTTTCGTAGAATTCATTTTTTTAAAAGGGCACTTAAAACTAAGATATGATTAATTCTGGTCACTTATTTGAAATCTATTAATATTTTTAACACCATGCTGTCACACATAGGAGTGATTGCCATCTTAATAAAGACGCTTAATTAAAAAAGTTACAATTCTTCAAAAAATATTTATTGCATGATTTATGCTAAACACAGTTCCACAAAAGCGACACTTTAGGGTGGTCATAGCTGCAGGGGCCTGGTGTCTGACGTTATATCTCTTTTGGAGAGTTGGAGATCCTTTTCCCATCCTCAGTCCTAAACATGGTCAGTCATTTTATGTATTATTGAATTCTTTGTCATGTTATTGTCATTTGTGGGTAGGGAAAAGGAAAGTAACGGATTTCTAACGCATTCATGCACCTATCTTTTAATATCAGCGGTTGAAGTTTTATATAACATAAAAACCTTTCCCCAAAAATTGTTGCCACGTAGCTACCATTTTGTCATGAGGCAGACACAATTACATTGTTTCCCACATTGTGATGGAAAATTAATTTTTTAAAAGAAAATATGAAAAACTTGAAGATCTAAATTGTCCTTTCAGATCATATCAATATGAATTTAATTAATTAATAACAACAGGAAGACATACTTTGGAGTTGTTTTGTAAAATTAACAATCTAGTGTTTTTGAAAGAAATTGAAACAATTAATGTATTATTTACATATTTGGCTGTTAAAATATTAAAATTATTCATTCTTAGGAATATTCTCTATTGAACAATGTATTGGACGAGTGGGGGTTATTGGAGTAACTCTAATGGCAATTCTCTCTGGTTTCGGTGCAGTCAACTGCCCTTATACATATATGTCATACTTTATTAGGTAATGGTAATAGTGGCTAGGTTATACATTTTTTTATATAGAAATGATAATCTTTATGATGTAATAAAGTTTGAGGATGAGGTTTTATTATAGCTTTTCCAATTATGACTTGAAGAGCTTGTTACCTAAATTTTAAGTTGTACAAATTCCTTATTTTAAAATTATATTTAGCATTATTTTGTAGAATGTATTTATCTCAACTGCCGGTAATTGTTTTTGTAAATACTTAATAAATCATGAAAACTGTAAATTCAAATTGATGAAATTAAAAAATTTACAAATTTTTAAAACATTGAGCTTTTTACTGCAATTTTATAAAAATGTCTATATTCATGTGTATATGAAATGTATTGTTAACTTATTTTCTATTAGGCATGTGACAGAGGCTGATATACAAAGTATTGAGAAAAGGTTGCTACAAACATTGGACAGAATCATCTCCAAGAAGAAAAAGTGAGCGGAAAATCAATACAAAAATTGTTTTTATATTAAGTTTAGTTTAAAGTCAATCAACATTAACATTAATTTCTCTCTAGTGATTATTTAAAAGTTGATTTTTTTTATTTTGTTCTTTTTATGAAGAGATAACCACTACATTTATGATCATCTTCCTAATTTCAATAATTCATCATGTTAGATTTATAATTTATTCAGATTCTGACAAAGTATTTTTTTGTTCAAATTTGCTTTGAAAGAATTGCCTTGTCACAAAGAGAGAGCCTGAGACAAGCAAGTTTGTCTACTCCATCTAAGGGTATATGGGGACTATTAAAGAGTGCTGCAACAAGTGTTAGTGCCACAACTGAAAGTATCCTTTTACAAAACATCATGTGGTCCTTCCACCATTAAAAAAAATCATTAATCATTATTTTAAAATTAATTGGATTGAAAATTATTAATTATTACATTGATCATATTGAACCAGAAATTGAAGAGAAAAATTTATATTAAAAAAAAAGTTTTTTGAAGATAAAAACAAGCTTATTTTATCTACCTTCTGAATTATTAGGTACAATAGTGAAATATGTTTGGATAACAATCATGATTAAATATTTAGCATTTTGGCAATCTTCATTTTTTATCCTTGTAAAGTGTAAGTGTAACTTGAGATTTTAATATGGTTTTAGCTTGAAATTGTAGGATAATACTTAGGAGCAATAGCTTTATGTTTTTTAAGTAACAGTAATATTTTCTTTTGGGAACATTTTGTAAAATCCTTAACCTTTCAAATACTTGGGACCTTTGAAACAAGAAACAAGAGCCTTAGAAGAACTTAGTCGTCAACTATTTTTGGAAACTGCTGATCTTCACGATGCAATGGTAAAAATACAATTTTGAATTTTTTAAAATGTGTGCCCTGATGCATTGCAATTTACCTTGACTCATATGTTGTTTTTTTTGTAACAGGACAGAATAGACTACTCCAAGACATTCAAAGGTCGTTATTTCAATGTGATGGGTCACTTCTTCTCACTCTATTGTGTCTACAAAATTTTTATGGTAATTTTGAAATTCTTAACCTTAAATTCATCAGTTTCTTCTTGTGTCTTATATTAATTCATTTGCATTAACATCTTTTTTTAATTGTTCAAATAACTTTTAAAAAAAACAACAACTCCAAAATACAACAATACTGATTAGACAAAGGTTACACATATATGGGGACATTACTCTTTTGATTCTGCACATTATTCCCATGAATCTTTAGACCAGCAATATTGAATTGTAAAATAACTGTTGATGTGAATTTAATAAGGTTTATTCCCAAGCCAATAGTTATTAATCTTATTAAAATAAATGTTGATAAAAAAAGTAAACATTTTTTATTATAAAATATACAATTTTAAATCATAACTTTATGTATAACTTTGATTCCTTTAATTGTAGCAAATTAAAAAAAAATCACTTACATTATTTAATTTTCAGTTTTTTTTTCACTTTTCTTTTAGTTGCTTTTCTTGTATAACTGGGTTAAATTAATGAAATTTCTGCTTTTTAATTTACCGAAGGCAACAATTAACATCATTTTTGATAGAGTTGGAAAAGTTGATCCAGTGACAAAAGGCATTGAGATTGCTGTCAAGTATTTTGGATTCGAATTTGATGTGAGTATTTTTTTCTCTTTATAATTTCAATGTTGCAAACTATGTGTATGAATTTTTTATGTCACTACCTGTGTTACTGTTTCGGTTCCATAGGTATGTTTAGCTACTTTATATATACTACTCTAAATAATGTCACAAATGACCAGAGCACGGACTATAACGTGATTTGGTGGAGACCAAAGAAGTGAACAATAGTGGAGGGAGTAGTTGACATTGGCAGAGTTAATGTTAGTACATATGTGAGGTGATAACTTTGGAGGCGCGATGGGGCAATAGGCTGTATCACAATGTGTTTTGGGTAAGATTTCCCTAGTAAGTGGAATACCTGTGTATTTAAAGTTAAATTAAATATTGTGATAGGATAAACAAAAAAAAATACTGTTAATTTTTTGTGGTTAAATTACCATAAGTAAGAGGCTGTAATAGAATCACTGGTAGATATTAGTAAGGTTGTTAAGACCGCTCGTTTTTTAGGACCGGTTAACCGTTAAAAAAAAACACTGGTTAACTTCAAGTCTCTATATGCCTTATGTTTTGAGAACCAACGAGAGAATGTTTTCGCCTCGCGTCGTCTGATGGTGGCATCAAGGCCAACTTCCCCCGCTTGCGTTCAGCTCTTTTTCACGATGCCCTCAATTCAGCGAATTTATTCTAAATAATTATGTAAACAGTGATGGTTAATAGTCAAATTTTTTTTTAGGGCTGGTGATTAACCGTTCTAAATAAGAGGACCGGTTAAACCGTTTGTTAAAGTCAGCAAGGTATTTTTCCTAAGTTTAAAAAACCCACGCCTCACCCGTTGGGACGTCGTGTTTACCTCTCTTGTGTCTTGTGTGTGATGCCGGTCAACTCGCGAATTAAAAAAATAATAATAAAATTATAAATAAGCTTACGGAATAAACAGTGAGGATAAAATGGAATTTATTTAAGTACCATATTATTTAAACCTGGGATAACTTCAAAGAAATTATTACAGTATCTTGCAAGGAAATACTAAAACCTGCCCCGGAAAACAAAAAACACTGGATCAGCGATGAGACATGGCAAAGAATTGAAGATAGGAAACATGCAAAACAAAAAGTGAATCAAGCCAAAACAAGAAAACATAAACAACTTACTCAACAAGAGTACCATACAATTTCAAAAGAGGTCACAAAAATGCTTAGAAATGACAAACGAATATTTTATAATAAGCTAGCTGAACAAGCAGAAGAAGCAGCAGGAAAAGGAGATCTAAAAAAGTTATACAAAATTACTAAACTCTTGAGTGGCAAGAAATCTAACTACAATGTACCAGTCCGAGATAAACAAGGTAAAGTCATTTCCTCCATAGATGACCAGCTTAGAAGATGTAAAGAATATTTCCAGGAAGTACTAAACAGACCGACCCCTCTGAACCCACCCGTTTTGACCACAGGAGAAACACTGGACATAAATATGGAAGAGATATCCAAAGAAGAAATTTGGACGGCCATCAATCAAATGAAGACAGGGAAAGCAGCAGGTGTAGACAACATACCACCCGAGGTCCTAAAAGAAGGAGGAGCTGAAATCATCAACCAACTCCACGGTATCTTCAACAAAATTTGGTCAACTGAAACCCCTCCTGCAGAATGGAAAAGGGGCTTACTGATTAAAATTCCAAAGAATGGGGATCTGTCACAATGTGAGAAATGGCGAGGAATTACTCTACTATCAGTACCAAGCAAGGTCTTTAGCAGGACAATACTAAACAGAATAAAAGATGCCTGTGATGATCTCCTGAGAGAAGAACAAGCTGGGTTCAGAAAAGGAAGATCATGCATTGACCAAATAGCAACACTCCGGATAATTATAGAACAATCTATTGAATGGCAATCTCCACTCTATGCCACATTTGTGGACTTTGAAAAGGCCTTTGATAGCATAAATAGAGAAACTATATGGTCAAAAATGAGGCACTATGGAATACCAAACAAAATAACTAACATCATCCGAAATCTGTACGAAGACTTCACCTGCCAAGTAGTACATAATAGTAGACTAACAGATGAATTCCATGTCACAACTGGAGTCAAACAAGGATGCCTCCTTTCACCACTTCTGTTCCTTCTTGTGTTAGACTGGGTCACAAAAGAAGCTTGTGGCCTTGACTTTTGTTCACATCAAACGCGCACTGTGTGTTAGCTCTCGTAAATTGCCTCGACAACTAAGCAAATTTTAAAAAAAACATTCCTTAGCCGTAGGCAAACTAAACTAATAGTGATGACATGTATATTATTTATATACCGGAATATGGAGAAAGCGATTTGATGGATTTGATGTCACCATCGCTCGCGTTAGTCTCGTATGCTGCCCTGCATCTTTACCGTAAAGTTGCGGTTAACCGGTTCTAATTAAACGGGATCGGTCCTGATCTGAGGACCGGTTAACCGTTAACAACCTTAGATATTAGGGAGATGGTTTTTTTATCACTGAAGTAGAGTTCAGGACTGCTGAGTTGAAAGCTGATTAGAAATTCCTGTACAGTCATCATAGTCATAGTCATAGATAGACCAGGATATAGACAGTGATTAGAATAGAGCTATTTACTGAAGTTGCTACAAATTCATTTCCACATTTTATTACTGTTAATTTTCGTTAAAAAAACATGAAAGGCCGTCTATTTTCCTCCCTTCTATTCTTCACCCTCAAAAAGGGGGCCATCCACCTATAAAGGTGTCATTGTTAAAGATGATATATATTTCTGGATTTTATTTTTTTTACTTTTGAAATGTCCCCTTTACAAATTTCAATTATATTTTTGATAAAATTATGGCAATCTAACTTCCAAAGCAAAGTATGTGACGCTTGTCCCTGACAAATACCCGTTTCAGATCACCCCAAGCTAAAGGTGTGAGTTAGAGTTTATGAAGTAATTCTGAAGATTTATTTATTTTCAGATCAAGTTCTGGTCTCAGCAAATTTCCTTTCTTTTAGTTGGTGTCATCATTGTTACATCAATAAGAGGATTTCTTATTACATTGACCAGGGTAATTACTGCTTCATCAATTTTCTTTGGTATAGCTTTCATGTTATCCTCTTATGATACATAATCAACATATTGAAATAAAAGTTCACATTTTATACCATTTGTTATGTAGAGTAAGTTACCGCCTCGCGAACGCTATGTCGTAGCGAACACTATTTAATAAAGCGTTCTCTGTGTTTTTATTTTCCGTCTAACACGAAAACGAACACCTGTAAGTCGAAAGTAGTTCTGTTTTCAATATCATTTTATAGTTTCGTTTGCCGGGACTGACTATTTTGTGAGTAAATGTGTGTCAACATTTTGATCCTTGCGCCATGCATGCTGTCAGCGTCCCTAGGAAGAACGGAGTTGATTTCCGGGTTAAGACTACTTTTCATATTCGCTTTGGAAAACACACGTGTTTGGTATTGCATCATCACTTACAAATAGGCCAGTAACCACGCTGTTATACTTTACAATGCTATTTAATAGCAATGTTCGTTTCGAAGGGGTGTTCGCGACGAAGTAAGTTTAAAGTTGGATTTTACTTCGTACCGAACACTTTTATTCTGCAGAAAAATTTAGTTAAATAAGGGTCTAGCTCTTGGCCTCTAGTGTTATTTAAAAATAGTAGTGTTCGTTTTGTTTTGAGGGCATGTTCGCGTTGATGTATATTTGTTTTATTGTAGGATATTACTTCGTTGCGAACACTTTTTCATGTAGGAAACTTAAGTTAAACCACCTGCACAGCATAAATGACAACAAATTGATTGAGTCCCAACGATAACTAAGCAATCATCGAGGCACAACACAGAATCCGACACAGCAGCAACCACTGAAACACAGCCAATCGAATCTTACACACAGGCACTCGTTGAGACACAGCCAATCGGATCTTACACACAGGCACTCATTGAGACACAACCAATGGCGAATGAAACACAAGTAGTCATAGAGACCCAGCCCATTATACAGGAAAACAGCCCATTTGAGAATGAAAATAAGTCTATCATTTACAAATCTTCCCAACCAGAATCATTACCTGCATCATCACCACCAAAGTTCAATTTGTCTGCTGCACAACTTACAGCACTCCATGACTATTCAAACATTTTATATGATGAAATGATTCGCAACATATTTAATAAATTTTTTTGTCAACTGACAATGACAAGTTCTACTGCAGGAGACAACCTTAGCAAAGAGGAAGAAGAGAACAAGTTCAAGCCTTAGCTGTGTGGGCTAATAGAAACGTGCAGTCTAGAAGAACCCAAAAACTGCACAGTCAAAGCTAACTTGACAGTAGATGACATTTTGAAGCTGCCTGCTTTTGTTAGAAGGAATAAAAACAAGAAGAAAACAGCAAATGCTCCAACCATGCCAAGCTTGGTCAGTGGAGAAGAGTTTAGAGAAGCATTAAAAAGAAAATAGCAGACAAGGAAGAAATAGAAAAAAATTAACTGAAAAGAAAGATCGAGAGGGAAGAAAGCAAAGAAATAAAGGATGCACAAAAAGAGGCTACAAAAAGGACAAGAGAGCAAGAAAGGGAAGAAAAAAGACGCAAGAGAGAAGAAGAGCAGATTAAAAAAATGAAAATTGTGGAGTCCAAGAAAGTAAAGAAGTATTCAGTAATAGATCTATCTGATGGCATCAGTGATGACTCACAGTTGGTTCAAACAATGGAGCTTGACATGGCTGCAGATGACGATACTTTAGACATAGAGGAGGATCTCTTGTTGGAAGGAATGTGTCATAGGTGCAAAAAAGGGGGAGGGGCAGAGGTTTGGGTCCAATGTGATGTGTGTGATGGCTGGTGGCATGCACAGTGCACGCAAAATTGTGCATCTTTGAAACAAGGCACTTTTGTGTGCACTGTTTGCTGCCCTGACTAGACTATAGATTATAGATCTACCTATAGTATTATTTTGTATATATAAATCTAAGTTATTCGGGATCTAATTTCTTTAATAAACGTTTATTACATTATTATTGACATATCCAGTGTTATTTGTTGACTCCTTTTAACTAAAAATTAATTCTTTGATGATTTTGGTTATGTGTCTGCTTTGAGGTAAAAGTGTCTGCTTTGAAGTAAATTAAGCAAAAAAGTGTTCGGCAGGCGGTAGCTAACTGGGTCAGCTAAAATTGGACTTTACACTCTAACCCCGCGTAGTAATACAAGAATGATGTCTCATTATAGTAGCCCTTGTTGTCATACTACTTGTAGTTGTAGGTACTTTAGTTTTTACCCTGTGTCGAACGGTTTAGAAACTAGGTAATGAAAGCCAAAAATGGTGCTATTTTTAGCGTATGGCGTTCGCGAGGTGGTAAATTACTCTACATGTTAATGTTTCAATATAAATTACTTTTTGTGGTTTTATTTTTATGTCAATATAAAATTGACATTAATGCCCATTTTTTAACAATAGTATTAAGGATATTAATAAAGGTGAAAAAATTGCATCCCAACAGAATAACAGCAAGTTTAGGGAATTTCCTTACAGCAATTAACTGTAAGTAGATACATTTATATGATTAAATTTAATAGCATATGTTATCTTTTATCATTTCAGTTTTTCTATGCTATAGCCAGTAGCAAATCCTCAAATGTTATTGTGCTCTGTTTGGCCCAAATTATGGTAAGAGTGAAATGTAGTACTAACACTAACGCAATGGAGAATAACCACAAAAAAACAACAAACAACTAGATGCAAGCTAAGATCTGAGAGATGTCCAATAAAAAATTAGATTCGAAAGGTGTTCAATCTTGAATAAAATTTGAGAGAGGTTCAATCTAAATTAGATCTCAGTGGTGTGTGATTAAAAAAATGATCAAACAGATATTTATTTTTTTAGGCATGATATTTTTGGGCCATCGGACATTGGGCTGAATCCTCTCCACCAAATTTTCCTGAACATGTCTATTACAAAAATTCCTATGTGAACTATTCTTCTTATATATTATGGGCCCATGATCAATATTCTAATCATTATATCTCTTGTAAAAAGTATAGGTTTTGTATATGCTCAGTATGTGAATGGCATCTTCTGTTAAAATACAGATTAAAAAAAAGTGTAGACAAAAGAGCCATTAGCTGGCAAAATGATAAGATGACAACAATGAACTAAACCAAGGATATGTTTGGCCCTCGAGATAAGCCTGTAGATATGGGCACATATGTCAGCAGATACAGGTTTATATGTTGGTAAAGATGGGCTTATATTACTTATAAGGCAGCAGATATGGGCTCATTAGTCGGTTAATATGACATATAACAGTAAATATAGGATCATACGTTGGAGGCTGTGAATTTATCCTCGTTCATATTTATACTTTTGTGGCACTTAAACTTTTAAATGAAATGTTTCTTAGTTCCTTCACAAAAAGTGGGTTAAAAAATAGTCTTGTTTATGTGTTGCTGCTAGGCTCACCAACCAATGTAACTAACACTGAATTATGAGACTCAACAATTTCCCCCCATCTCCTTTAGGGCATGTACTTTGTGTCCTGTGTCCTACTGATGAGAATGAACATGCCTCAAGAATACAGGTGTGTGCCTGGTCACCAGGAACATTTCAATAGTTGAATGCTTATAATATAAAATTATGGTGTCAGTCAGTGCTAAAATTAAAATTAAAATCTGATTATGATTTTGTTATTTTCATAATAATTACAGCTAATTTGTAGCAGTATTAACCTTGCATCAGTGTCATTCAAATATTAAAATAAATCTTACAATTATTCATATTTTTTTATAAATGTGACTGACCAAGATGTTGAATTAAGCTCCACTTAAATATTAGTTTTGTGTTAAATTTTTCTCCCTTATTTGTTGGACTGTTTTCTGCAGGTTGATCATCACAGAAGTTTTAGGAGACCTCCAATTTAATTTTTACCACCGATGGTTTGATGTGATATTCCTTGTCAGTGCTCTCTCCAGTATTGGATTTCTTTACATCGCCCATAATCAGTCTGCAGAGAAGAATTTACACAGATGAGATCTTTCAAGTCTTATTTTAAACATCATATCTTATTGACAGATGCTTGTAAAACGCCATGTTATTTAGACTTTTATGTTTTTAGTTTGGGTTCTGTAATTCAATGTTAATGACCCATGGAATGAATGAATGAATGGATAGTGTGACCTCACTGCTGAAGTACGGGATTAAGATTGGTGAGTATAAAGTAAGTAAAGAATAAGTAAGAGAAAGTGCATATGTAGCTGAAATAATAATTTGATAGTAAGGCTAAGATGGCTGTGTGAAGTTCTGTTTTTAAATATTTTCATCTCACACAAAGAAAGTCAGGGCTGTGTTGGGTTGACCCAGTCGATCTTTGAAGACTGCCAGCTAAAAACATTTATTAGGGCTTAAATTTTGATTTCTTGATGCCCCTTAATCCTTTGCACAAATCTGATGGTTTAGATCTTTGAAATTGATCACATTTTCTTCATTAAAATTATTAATGTCATTATGGTGACTCATAAATTACTACTGTCATTATGGTGACTCATAAATTACTACTGTCATTATGGTGACTCATAAATTACTACTGTCATTATGGTGACTCATAAATTACTACTGTCATTATGGTGACTCATAAATTGCTAATTAAATTCAGATAAGCTGCAGAATATTTTTGGGTTACTTCTGAGTCAACAGCATTTCTCTTTAAATTATCCTTAGTCAGTTTTTGACCTCATAAATTGAGTTACAATAAGTAATCAGCAATGTCATGTGATAAAAAAAAGTGGAACCTGCCCCTTTTAACAATTAGTTTCTGGAGACTTCTAAAATTAAAATTTCCATTGAAATCCTAAAGCTGATAAAGTAAAAATACTTTCCAGTAAATTGACCATCAGTTATTCAACATTCCTGATTATACTGGCATAACATCAGTAAAATGATGGATACAGAGAAATATAATCAGGTTTATAGATCCTGTGATCACAATGTTAAATTGTCAAAAAATGTATTGTATGTAAAGTGTATAATTTAATTAATTGAAATTCATCTGAGTTAATTTTAATGATCACATACATTTGTATGTATTTGGTGAATGATATATGCACTATATGTTAGTATTATGATTGTGGACGAGAATCATGTTTCTTAACCATCTCCCCCATACAATTCTCCTTCTTGTTTCATTAAAGCTAATATGTTAACTAAACTCACGTTTGTCCTGTTGTCTCCCAAAGAGCTTTAAACCACAATTTGTTATGTACTGTTAATTCAGGCCCTTGAGGTTATTTCTAAGAAAACAAAGATAAATTTGAACACTCAAGAAAGCACCGCAATGTTCATTACTGGTGAATATTCACAACTGACAAGAGAAACTCCATTGGTTAAATCACTAAACCTAAAAAGGCCAGGGGATAGATAGAACAAAGAGTTAAGTAGAAATAATACATCGAGCCTTAAGTAGAAATAATACGTAAGGCAAGGCTGGATAGCGAATTCATTAGTGCGCTCGCCTCGGATCTAGACGACGTTAAGTCACAATAAAACATGTTGAATTATTATTGCCAAAAAAGTCCTCTGCTGACTTGGAAAGGAGATGGGCGCCTCCAAGTCCACCAAGCCCCGAGAAAGTTCCAATGGAAACATAAGAACCCCTTACGACCACAAGGTCACGGGACCAACAAAAATACATAAGACATTAAATTCTTAATTGAAAAAAAAACAAAAAAACCAATACTAGTATACTCCAATAGGCCTGGATATAAGTACATGTATAAACATGTTTCTTGGACTGTTTGTAAGAACATATCTGGCGTGGAAAGGGTTGTCGGAAGACACCAGGGAAATCAACATTTAAAATTAATAATTCAAGACTAGACTAGAAAGACGGAGTGTCAATAATGGGTAACATGAAATAAGCTAGCGGTTACAAGTCCACGCCTGAACGGCCATCTAACTCTAATTTTTAGATCATGTATAGTAAAGCACCCCAGCCCCCACACTCATGCTTTAGCTGCTGTTATATATATATATATATATATATATATATATAATATATACATTTTATCATGGTGCTGAATAATTAAAACAGTCAACATGTAGAAAGAAGTCTTTTTAAAACAGAAAAACTGCATACTTTGCTTCTAAATTAACATACCTGACTCAATCTCACAAGATTTCGTGTATACATTACATACACAGAGGAATCACTAGTGCTGGTGTCACCCGGTGCGGTAGCTCATGGTGTCACCCTCTCACTACTTACCACAAAGACCTCCTCCGATCCTGCCAGAGCTAAATAACGGGAACATATATGCAGAATTGTTCTGTTTGGTGTCCCCCCATGAGATGGTGTCCCCCGGTTTTGTCTGCACCCCTAGTGACGCCTCTGTATATACATATGTGCGTGTATATGCAAATACCCACTGGTTTCTCTATCCCAAATATCAAAGTATGAGCCTTCAAGTTAGGAATAATGGGTCCATATACCCTGATGGATGTTGAGGTATAATGTGCCCTGATGAAATGGAATGATCTTTGCTACCTTGATGAAATTAAATGAAATGGTTTTTGTGCTTTGCCCTAATAAATAGGGATGGTCTTTGCGCCCTGATGAAATGAGATAGTCTTTGCGCCCTGATGAAACGGAAAAAAAATGTTTGTGCCCTGATGACAAGGAATGATCTTTGTGCCCTGATAAATAGGGATGGTCTTTGTGCCCTGATGAAATGAGATAGTCTTTGTGCCCTGATGAAATGAGATGGTCTTTGTGCCCTGATGAAATGAGATAGTCTTTGTGCCCCGATGAAATGAGATAGTCTTTGTGCCCCGATGAAATGAGATAGTCTATGTGCCCTGATGAAATGAGATAGTCTATGTGCCCTGATGAAATGAGATAGTCTTTGTGCCCTGATGAAATGAGAAAGTCTATGTGCCCTGATGAAATGAGATAGTCTATGTGCCCTGATGATATGAATTGTCGTTGTGCCCTGATGAAATGAGATAGTCTTTGTGCCCTGATGAAATGAGATGGTCGTTGTGCCCTGATGAAATGAGATAGTCTATGTGCCCTGATGAAATGAGATAGTCTATGTGCCCTGATGAAATGAGATAGTCTTTGTGCCCTGATGAAATGATATAGTCTATGTGCCCTGATGAAATGAGATAGTCTATGTGCCCTGATGAAATGAGATGGTCGTTGTGCCCTGATGAAATGAGATAGTCTATGTGCCCCGATGAAATGAGATAGTCTTTGTGCCCCGATGAAATGAGATAGTCTTTGTGCCCCGATGAAATGAGATAGTCTATGTGCCCTGATGAAATGAGATAGTCTATGTGCCCTGATGAAATGAGATAGTCTTTGTGCCCTGATGAAATGAGATAGTCTATGTGCCCTGATGATATGAATTGTCGTTGTGCCCTGATGAAATGAGATAGTCTTTGTGCCCTGATGAAATGAGATGGTCGTTGTGCCCTGATGAAATGAGATAGTCTATGTGCCCTGATGAAATGAGATAGTCTATGTGCCCTGATGAAATGATATAGTCTATGTGCCCTGATGAAATGAGATAGTCTATGTGCCCTGATGAAATGAGATGGTCGTTGTGCCCTGATGAAATGAGATGGTCGTTGTGCCCTGATGAAATGAGATAGTCTTTGTGCCCTGATGAAATGAGATAGTCTATGTGCCCTGATGAAATGAGATAGTCTTTGTGCCCTGATGAAATGAGATAGTCTATGTGCCCTGATGAAATGAGATTGTCTATGTGCCCTGATGAAATGACATGGTCGTTGTGCCCTGATGAAATGAGATAGTCTATGTGCCCTGATGAAATGAGATAGTCTTTGTGCCCTGATGAAATGAGATAGTCTATGTGCCCTGATGAAATGAGATTGTCTATGTGCCCTGATGAAATGACATGGTCGTTGTGCCCTGATGAAATGAGATAGTCTTTGTGCCCTGATGAAATGAGATAGTCTATGTGCCCTGATGAAATGAGATAGTCTTTGTGCCCTGATGAAATGAGATAGTCTATGTGCCCTGATGAAATGAGATTGTCTATGTACCCTGATGAAATGACATGGTCGTTATGCCCTGATGACTAAGGATGGATTTTTATGTTTCTCTATGTTAAAGCTACCCGGTTTGTTGCCTATTGCTAATCGGAAAGTCGCTCAACAGTAAAATTAACTATTAGAAGACAATGTTTTAGTGTATTTTGGTATGATATAAAGGTGAAAAACTTAATAATGTTCATCTTTGATCATGCCTGTCGATCCAACACACTCCTTATTCAGTGATTAATGAGCACACAATGAAGGCTAATGATATACAGTTTTAATACCTACACACCGTAGAGGCAATCATTACATTTCAGCATTAAAAACATAGAGAGACTTCATCGATTGGCATGAATGAGATGATCGCCCCGGGCCAACATCACCATGTTTAATATTAATGTCAATAGACTTTAAATAAAGTCATGAAAGTCAATCAAACGTTCATGTCAATTTGGATGCATCGAACGGTGATTCTCAAATTATGTCAATGTGAGCATGTAGTGAGTCTGATATCACTAGTGACCCTTTTATAAAGTGTCGAAGGAGCTGAAACTGCAGACCAAAGTCAAAATCTTTAATACAAATGTCAAAACAGTCCTCCTATATGGTGCAGAAACTTGGAAAACAACAGCGAGCCTTACGCAGAAAGTGCAGACATTCATAAACACATGCCTTCGAAAGATCCTGAAAATCAAATGGCCAAATACTATAAATAACAAAGAGTTACTAGAAAGGACACACCAGGAGCCTATTGATGAAGACATCATAAAAAAGAGGTGGAGATGGATAGGACATACGCTCCGAAAACCCCCAGGTAGCACCACCAGACAATGCCTAACATGGAACCCACAGGGAAAGAGAAAGAGAGGAAGGCCAAAAAATACATGGAGACGCGAGCTAGAGGCTGACATGCAAAATATGGGATACACCTGGAAGCAATTGGAGAGGAAAGCACAGGACCGGGATGAGTGGAAAGTTCTTGTAGACGGCCTATGCCCCAGACGGGGTAGAAAGGCATAAGTAAGTAAGTAAGTACGCAATATTCGGTGACCGTCAAAACGGCCCCGACATAACGGCCCCGACAAAACGGCCCCGACATAACGGCCCCGACAAAACGGCCCCGACATAACGGCCCCGGTCAAAACGGCCCCAGACAAATTGTTAACATTTTACAACAAAAACCTTTTTTTTTCTTTTAATCTTTTGTCAACTTTTTCACCCTTAAATACAGTGATAAAATTGTAAAATTATATCTTGTGATGTTATTATATTGTTTCTTGTCAACAAACAGCCGTGATTGGTACCATTTCGCGTAATGGCTATAAAATTCACTATTGTGATGTCATTATCATTGTTGATTATTAGCAAAACCTGATATATATAATATATACATTTTATCATGGTGCTGAATAATTAAAACAGTCAACATGTAGAAAGAAGTCTTTTTAAAACAGAAAAACTGCATACTTTGCTTCTAAATTAACATACCTGACTCAATCTCACAAGATTTCGTGTATACATTACATACACAGAGGAATCACTAGTGCTGGTGTCACCCGGTGCGGTAGCTCATGGTGTCACCCTCTCACTACTTACCACAAAGACCTCCTCCGATCCTGCCAGAGCTAAATAACGGGAACATATATGCAGAATTGTTCTGTTTGGTGTCCCCCCATGAGATGGTGTCCCCCGGTTTTGTCTGCACCCCTAGTGACGCCTCTGTATATACATATGTGCGTGTATATGCAAATACCCACTGGTTTCTCTATCCCAAATATCAAAGTATGAGCCTTCAAGTTAGGAATAATGGGTCCATATACCCTGATGGATGTTGAGGTATAATGTGCCCTGATGAAATGGAATGATCTTTGCTACCTTGATGAAATTAAATGAAATGGTTTTTGTGCTTTGCCCTAATAAATAGGGATGGTCTTTGCGCCCTGATGAAATGAGATAGTCTTTGCGCCCTGATGAAACGGAAAAAAAATGTTTGTGCCCTGATGACAAGGAATGATCTTTGTGCCCTGATAAATAGGGATGGTCTTTGTGCCCTGATGAAATGAGATAGTCTTTGTGCCCTGATGAAATGAGATGGTCTTTGTGCCCTGATGAAATGAGATAGTCTTTGTGCCCCGATGAAATGAGATAGTCTTTGTGCCCCGATGAAATGAGATAGTCTATGTGCCCTGATGAAATGAGATAGTCTATGTGCCCTGATGAAATGAGATAGTCTTTGTGCCCTGATGAAATGAGAAAGTCTATGTGCCCTGATGAAATGAGATAGTCTATGTGCCCTGATGATATGAATTGTCGTTGTGCCCTGATGAAATGAGATAGTCTTTGTGCCCTGATGAAATGAGATGGTCGTTGTGCCCTGATGAAATGAGATAGTCTATGTGCCCTGATGAAATGAGATAGTCTATGTGCCCTGATGAAATGAGATAGTCTTTGTGCCCTGATGAAATGATATAGTCTATGTGCCCTGATGAAATGAGATAGTCTATGTGCCCTGATGAAATGAGATGGTCGTTGTGCCCTGATGAAATGAGATAGTCTATGTGCCCCGATGAAATGAGATAGTCTTTGTGCCCCGATGAAATGAGATAGTCTTTGTGCCCCGATGAAATGAGATAGTCTATGTGCCCTGATGAAATGAGATAGTCTATGTGCCCTGATGAAATGAGATAGTCTTTGTGCCCTGATGAAATGAGATAGTCTATGTGCCCTGATGATATGAATTGTCGTTGTGCCCTGATGAAATGAGATAGTCTTTGTGCCCTGATGAAATGAGATGGTCGTTGTGCCCTGATGAAATGAGATAGTCTATGTGCCCTGATGAAATGAGATAGTCTATGTGCCCTGATGAAATGATATAGTCTATGTGCCCTGATGAAATGAGATAGTCTATGTGCCCTGATGAAATGAGATGGTCGTTGTGCCCTGATGAAATGAGATGGTCGTTGTGCCCTGATGAAATGAGATAGTCTTTGTGCCCTGATGAAATGAGATAGTCTATGTGCCCTGATGAAATGAGATAGTCTTTGTGCCCTGATGAAATGAGATAGTCTATGTGCCCTGATGAAATGAGATTGTCTATGTGCCCTGATGAAATGACATGGTCGTTGTGCCCTGATGAAATGAGATAGTCTATGTGCCCTGATGAAATGAGATAGTCTTTGTGCCCTGATGAAATGAGATAGTCTATGTGCCCTGATGAAATGAGATTGTCTATGTGCCCTGATGAAATGACATGGTCGTTGTGCCCTGATGAAATGAGATAGTCTTTGTGCCCTGATGAAATGAGATAGTCTATGTGCCCTGATGAAATGAGATAGTCTTTGTGCCCTGATGAAATGAGATAGTCTATGTGCCCTGATGAAATGAGATTGTCTATGTACCCTGATGAAATGACATGGTCGTTATGCCCTGATGACTAAGGATGGATTTTTATGTTTCTCTATGTTAAAGCTACCCGGTTTGTTGCCTATTGCTAATCGGAAAGTCGCTCAACAGTAAAATTAACTATTAGAAGACAATGTTTTAGTGTATTTTGGTATGATATAAAGGTGAAAAACTTAATAATGTTCATCTTTGATCATGCCTGTCGATCCAACACACTCCTTATTCAGTGATTAATGAGCACACAATGAAGGCTAATGATATACAGTTTTAATACCTACACACCGTAGAGGCAATCATTACATTTCAGCATTAAAAACATAGAGAGACTTCATCGATTGGCATGAATGAGATGATCGCCCCGGGCCAACATCACCATGTTTAATATTAATGTCAATAGACTTTAAATAAAGTCATGAAAGTCAATCAAACGTTCATGTCAATTTGGATGCATCGAACGGTGATTCTCAAATTATGTCAATGTGAGCATGTAGTGAGTCTGATATCACTAGTGACCCTTTTATAAAGTGTCGAAGGAGCTGAAACTGCAGACCAAAGTCAAAATCTTTAATACAAATGTCAAAACAGTCCTCCTATATGGTGCAGAAACTTGGAAAACAACAGCGAGCCTTACGCAGAAAGTGCAGACATTCATAAACACATGCCTTCGAAAGATCCTGAAAATCAAATGGCCAAATACTATAAATAACAAAGAGTTACTAGAAAGGACACACCAGGAGCCTATTGATGAAGACATCATAAAAAAGAGGTGGAGATGGATAGGACATACGCTCCGAAAACCCCCAGGTAGCACCACCAGACAATGCCTAACATGGAACCCACAGGGAAAGAGAAAGAGAGGAAGGCCAAAAAATACATGGAGACGCGAGCTAGAGGCTGACATGCAAAATATGGGATACACCTGGAAGCAATTGGAGAGGAAAGCACAGGACCGGGATGAGTGGAAAGTTCTTGTAGACGGCCTATGCCCCAGACGGGGTAGAAAGGCATAAGTAAGTAAGTAAGTACGCAATATTCGGTGACCGTCAAAACGGCCCCGACATAACGGCCCCGACAAAACGGCCCCGACATAACGGCCCCGGTCAAAACGGCCCCAGACAAATTGTTAACATTTTACAACAAAAACCTTTTTTTTTCTTTTAATCTTTTGTCAACTTTTTCACCCTTAAATACAGTGATAAAATTGTAAAATTATATCTTGTGATGTTATTATATTGTTTCTTGTCAACAAACAGCCGTGATTGGTACCATTTCGCGTAATGGCTATAAAATTCACTATTGTGATGTCATTATCATTGTTGATTATTAGCAAAACCTGACAATGAATAGGTGAGTAAAAATACGAATTAAATATTTAGTTGGACATTTTACTCTTAGTCTTAGCCCATCTATTAGTCCGGGGCCGTTTTGTCGGTGAACCCAATATTCTACTATGTAGAAGAATCGTCCGTAATAGGTGTGACATTAGGCGAATAGTCAGGCATAAAAATTAGGAATTGTTAAGGTAATGAATAGATTGCTGAAAGAAAACAACAAAGCTTTCTCTCTTTCTATGTTATTAAAAATTAGTTTGAATTTTGAATTTTTTAAATTGCATAGATAAACAGATTTAGACTTACTATTTTAACCAATGAATATTTAAAACAAATTATTAACTTATATAAAGTAATGGGGGTGAGACTGCAATCAGGCTTTTAAAAAGGTAAATGCATAAAATAAAAACAGGGTATTAGTAGGCCTGACAGGACGTAACACAACAGCGAACGTTTCGGCAAAGAGCCTTCTTCAACGGACAAATAGTACACAAATGAAACGAATAAAACGAAATAATAGAAAAAACACTTAGCTTCGGTGAAATCCAAGTAGTCCAGTAGAGATAAAGCAAGGAGAGAAAAGTAAGAGCTTAAATAGGAAAGGAAAGGGTGGGTGTGGCCAATCAATCAGCTTGTCAGTGCGAACACAACGTTGATCCCATGTGCTGATTGATTGGCCACACCCACCCTTTCCTTTCCTATTTAAGCTCTTACTTTTCTCTCCTTGCTTTATCTCTACTGGACTACTTGGATTTCACCGAAGCTAAGTGTTTTTTCTATTATTTCGTTTTATTCGTTTCATTTGTGTACTATTTGTCCGTTGAAGAAGGCTCTTTGCCGAAACGTTCGCTGTTGTGTTACGTCCTGTCAGGCCTACTAATACCCTGTTTTTATTTTATGCATTTAACTTATATAAACCGATTGACTTGATCAGCGAAACTTGTAAAATTATGTCAAAAGATGAACGGACGCGTCTCACACAATATAAAACAGTAATTTTTTTAAAAAAGTAGTTGGGTTATTTGCACATGAGATTTACTTTTTAAAAATAAAGTTTAACTCTATCATTTTATTGTTTAGTATAGAAAATGGTGGAAGAACGTGTCATAAAATAAAATCTTCCCTCACTATCTGGACCAAGGGAGATAGCTCTCATTAAAAATGTAATTGGAAACAATGAAGCCAATGCCATATGAATGAAATTCATTTATTCATTTACTAAAATTCACCGGTGAACTATCTTAAATTGAAAAAGATCACGAGTAGGTGTTCCGTGTTATCACACATTTCTGTTTCTAAAGTCGCATGAAACGATGCGTGTATTAAATGAAGGAGATCATTAGTAGAGCCTAGCATACTTAATGAGCCTCTGTGACCTGCTTGCACGTGACAAGATAGCCACGGAAGGGGACAGTACGGATGATGATAGATTCGTCGAGTACGTAGTCCCGTACTGGTAAGGCGACATAGACGAGTTCAATGCAAAACCCAGACTGATCGCTCTTACTCTACCTGCAAATTAAAGACTCATTGATTTTAACGGTGAATATTTCGTTTTAATGTTAAAGAAGAGACATTGACTGTGTCTGGTTGTTTTTAAATTTTTTATTTTAAAATAAGCTAAATAAACATATTAAAATAATTGAGGGCCTGTGTGTGACAAGACTTTAGTATTTGGCCGCATGGGAGAGATCCATGTCACCTTTAAGAAAAATGAAAACAACTCGGCAGAAATGTTCTCTTTAAGCTGCGCGGTTGCGCGGCCACGTAGATATCTGACTGACGACGTGCAGCAGTTTAGAGTTACCGCGCATCAAATTTTGTGAAATGTTGCACAAAAAGTTAATGCTTTTCAACTTTGCATACGAGTTTTTTTGTTTTTTTTACTTTGCACACGGATGAACGATCCTTAGAGGGAACATTGCTCGGGAGCACCTTTAAGCTGCGTGGCTACGCGGCCGCGCAGATATCTGACCGACGCCACGCAGCAGTTTAGAATAACCATGCAGCAAATTTGGTTAAATATTGAACAAAAAATGGATGCTGTGCAACTTTGCACAAGAGTTTTTCCAATTTGCACATGGACCAATGAACCATAGAGGAAACATTGCTAGGCAGTACTAAAACTGAGACTGTTATCTATATATATAATTCACCAAAGCGAGTGTGTGCAAATAAGCATGACGAATGACCCTCGCTGGGATCGACGAATCAGTTTATGGTTGGCAAGCGGAGTTGATGGAGAGAGGGGCGTGTCTCGAGACCAACAATGGTTCTTGCGTTGTTCCTTCACAGAATGATATATGTTTCGTAGTGTAGTGGTTATCACGTCCGCCTTACACGCGAAAGGTCCTGGGTTCAAGTCCCAGCGAAAACAATATTTTTAATTTAAAAAAACAACCCGTAAAAAACTAAGTTTTTGACTATAAATCCCTTACATACGAGACATAACTGGTAGGTATGGCATCTGTCCGTCTACGAAAGACGATAGATTTATCTTTATTATTTGCAGCTCTTGGTGTGGCTGATGAGACCAATCCTTGAGTGGCAGTCTCTGATGCATGACACACACACGAAAGCAGTAGGGCAGTGTTGCCTGGCCTTTCTCCTCGCTCTTTTCCCGACGAGACATAACTAAAATTATATTAATTATAATGCGCATCGCACGACAATCCAAAAATTTTAGTTGTCTCATATATAAAGTATTTATAGTAAAAAAAATTACTACAGTCTGCCTACTTAATTTCAGCTCGATTTGATCACGGAAATAGGGTTATAAAAACAAGTTTAATATAATGCGCACCGCGCGACAGACTAGCATACACATTTACAGATAGGGTATATATTTTTAAAAATTATGGTCAATATAATACCCACCGCACAGCGCGATAGGAAAATTTTTAAAAGGCTGTTCCATATAATACGCACCGCGACAGTCTAGCATAAAACTGTACATGTTAATAGAGATATTCTAAAATGCATTAATTTAATTACAGTACATTTGATCGATGTGAAATTTAGAAAGATCATTTTTATCATCGTCACGAGTCTGCCTGCAAAATTTCTGCTCGCTAGCATACGGGAAGTGGGTTAAAAATCGATCCACAGTTTTTTGGGCAAACAATCAAACAAGCAGACGCCACGAGTTAATATAAAGAATTTAAAAATGTGTGTTTGTGCCATTTCTTTCCCCCCATTTTTGCGAAAATGACTGACCCTCACTAAGGACGGCCAATCTTAGTTTATGGTTGGCAAGCTAGGTTTGTAATGGGTTGTAGACAGGTAGATAACCGCAGTGTGAATGTCTCGAGACCAACAATGCGTCGGTGGTTCCCCCACCCCCCAGACGTTCACTCGCATTGTTTTGATTTGTTCGTGCTGTAGTTTTTTCCGCCCCCCCCTTTTTTTCTTTGCACTATCCATGAGCAAGTCTGCGGCGTATGCTACGCCGCGGGGCGTATCAAGTAGAATATATTTACATAACGAAGTGAACTGACAGACTAACTAACACGCACAGACGACCACGACCACCTGCAATTATTTTAGATTTTAAGTTATTCGAAGTTATTCGAAGTTATTCGAAGTAATGTTGTCTTGCGAAACCAGATATTACAAAAGTTCGTTCCAAAGCATTAATCATATTTATGGAAGTAATCATTTTGTTGGTCTTAAAAACAACAACATAACAACATGTTAATAAAAATTATAAAATTTTGTTACCTATTAATTTTTTAATTTTAAAAACATATTATTTATAAGATGTTCATTGACAACACATATAACATGAGATTCTACTATCACATATAACCGGCGTATGAGCTTGAACCATATAACTTAATATGCAGCATTCGAATAACACTTAAAAAAAAGCCAAGATTGACATTTGAGGATTAGACCGACATTTACATACTAGAACAAATACCTTTGTTTTTCATACGAGTATTAAGCCACCATTCTTACAGTTACATACTTAGACACATACGTTTGACACATGCGTATTAGTATTAGGCCAACATACCTATATATGCATACTAGAACAAACTTTTGTTATAAGATAATCAATAACTATTACATAAACATTCTGTCCACGTCTTTCTCGATCTGACTACGCCGTCTGACTTGCGTGTTGCCACGGTTGAGCATGTCGTGGTCAGGGTGACCATCTTCCGGGTTGAAGTTAAGCGGCTTATTGATGGACCGCCCGTAGCTACCAGCGGCAACGTGTTGTCCAGCCTGGAGGTCATTGGCCAAGGCAAGTTTTTCCTGCTTCAACTGTTCAAGTGTGGCCAGAAATTCATCGACCACAGCTGCATCTTTTTCCTCCTTATTATCAAATGCAGCTGCCTCGCCCGACTGCCGATGTGGCGAATCGCCTTGCTCCCGTCTGCCAATCTGTTCGTCATTTTCATTTAGCGTTTCAACGTTGGGCACATTTCGTCTCTTCCTACGTCCGATTTTCATGTTTCCCGAAGTATCAGACAAATCGTTTCCGTGTATACCGCTTTCATATTGATTGGTATCGAATTGTAAGTTAACTTTCGGGGGAGAATTATCAACGAGTTTCATGGACAGCTTTTTATCGAATAATTTATTGGCGAATTTAAAGAGTTTTATATCCAGATGATTTACTTCCCGTACTTTCTGGAGTATTCCTGGTTCTAAAGGCAACACAGCGTCACTGGCCGTGGGGCGGGGTTGTAATGGTTTTCGAAAATGAAAACCAAGCTCGGCATCTGTTGATTAATAATAGACTTTAAATAATCAAAATAAATTATGGAAATGTCTTTGATGACATTTGTCATTGGCAATTTACATGTTCAACACGTGTGCCTAAAGATATTACACTTGTTAATTATATAAAAGTAAAGGCTAAAACTTGGACAATTTAAAAGTTTAGTTTGTATAAATCCATTTTAAGAAAAGCCATTCCATCATCATAATACTCACCCAACAACACCATTGTGTCGTCTAGACGATCAAGGATGCCAAAGAAAGGAAGGCCTAGAAGAGTTTGTTGAGCGCTCTCTAGTAGGGTCTCATCGTACGCCTGGCCACTAAGTCCCCGGGCGTTAACTTCTGCCAGATTGGCTAACATCCGGGTCTGGCGATTATGCGCGGGATTTTCCCTGTGGGAAAAAAAAAGAGTGTGTGTGTTCTTGTAGTTTTTAAAAACCTTTTCTGACCCTCAATAACAAGCATTCAGTATAAACAGGGGCTTCATTAGGGGGTGCTAGGAATGCGTAACGCACCGGTTATACCATCGCAAGGGGGGACAACACGAACATTGTTTAAGTTCCTGTTATTTTGCAATTGCGGAGTTTTAGGAGGCCTATGGGATAAGTCGTGAGCGGGTGACACCATGAGCTACCGCACTGGGTGACACCAACCCTAGTGACGCCCCTGAATGTGAAATTTGCTTACTTGCAGTTAATGAAGTCCAACAATTGCAGGTTTGAGAGCTTGATGCCCAAGTAACACGTCACCGTCTTCTTCTGTAGCTCCAAGCTGGTATTTCTAAACAGCCGGGGCTCATTCTTGAAGAAGGTGTCCTCATTCCTTGTGTGGAGCCACTCACTGACGTAACGAGCTGTGGGCTCTCGTAACATGGTTACTAGAAAATATCTATATAGGATAATGAAAAAAGTGTGTTATAATAAATACCATTGTTATAAGAAAATGTCTGTAAAAGAATTAATGATATCATTTTCAACTCCGTTGTAGTTTATGATGTAAAACAAAGATATCAGAAGGACATATTGACCCACTCTTCTAGTTGTCAAATATCAGAAGGACATATTGACCCACTCTTCTAGTTGTCAGATATCAGAAGGACATATTGACCCACTCTTCTAGTTGTCAGATATCAGAAGGACATATTGACACACTCTTCTAGTTGTCAGATATCAGAAGGACATATGACCCACTCTTCTAGTTGTCAGATATCAGAAGGACACATTGACCCACTCTTCTAGTTGTCAGATATCAGAAGGACATATGACACACTCTTCTAGTTGTCAGATATCTAGAGTGCATGCCAGGAATTGTAATAGATAGTACACGTAGTGTATACAAAATGGTAGACACACGGACTCCATTGATGCCATTTAGAAAAATGAATAGCACGGTAATTATAAAGTATGTCTAAGTTTATTGGCTTAGAAAGAATTCGTCATTGCTTATATTAACTTCACCGTCTTGTCTGTCTGTCAGTCGTGGTCCCGCGGAAAAACAAAAGGCAAACATGACCCACTTCCCGTGATCCTATCCAGCTGAAATTTTGCACATAGACTTTTGTCCATTAACAATGCATTCTTTCAAAACTCCATATCGATCGAATTTACTGTAATTAAATTAATTAATTATTAGATTATCTCTATGTATCTCTACGTAGCATGTAAAGGTTAATGCTAGTCTGTCGCGCGGTGCGTGTTATATTGAACATAATCAATACTTTAGTTATGTCTCCTATATACGGGATTTAAAGTCAAAAACTTTGTTTTTACGGGTTGTTTATGTCTTCTTCATTTTAATAAAATACACTACAACCCTTTCCTTCTATTTCTATACAGAACACTACATCTTTCTACGTTCTTTCTTTTAGAACGCACATACCATGGTGGTTATACCATTTATAAGGGATATTAAAGGAGAGAAAATAAAATAAAATTATAGATTTTAAAAAAGCACTTCATTAAGGGTGAGTACGCAATACATAATATATAATATAATTAAAAACACATTTTCAAGGGAGAAAAAAGAAATTACAATAGGCTAGAATGCAAAAAAGCGATACATTTTAAATTTTTTTAAATTTTAATCCTTCTTTTTCATTATTTATGATGATCAGTTATTAATTTTAATTAATGACGTTTAACTTAGTTTGAGAGTATCTTTGCATTGTGCTGTAATACTGTTGATACTTAAAATTAATTAGACCCTTCGAAAGTTACATAACTCATTAGCTAAGCAAGTTTGATGATGTTTGTTTGGATCGTACATGTAATTTACACATAAATAGATCATAATTTATTGTTTAGGGTTTCTTAACACACTCATATACCTTTAAAAAAGCTGTAAAATAATGACATTTATGAATGAATCAAACAATTAGAAATATATTAATATAATTAAATAGCCTTGAGAGATTCCCATAAAATCATTCATCTATTTGAATTTAATTTTAAGATAAAATAACGAAGTATATACCTGGAGATTTCCAATTACTACAGACAACCGCACAAGAATCCTTATATCTTACCTTCGGAACAGCCGTGTGTCTCCACCACTCGTCCTAAACCAGTGGTCAATGGGGCAGTTGTTGAGAGTCGTGAGGTCAGCATACTCCCCACACACAAAACCCGTTGTGTTAAATGAATGAAAGAACCAAGGCTGACCTTGTCTGGTCGGATGATAGTAATGACATTTTATGATGAATTGCAATTTATACACACAGTACATAAAAACATAATACGTATATATAATTACATATATATATATACCTCTTTATAACACGACAAAATTTCCCATACCTATATTTTTAACAATTTAAAAAAAATTGTCAATCAGTATACATCTATAAACAAAAAGATACAACAATATGTTATTTTAATAATAAATGACCACATGCTTTTCAAAGTGTTTAGATATCATTTTAATAAACGAAAAGTAAATTTTCACGAGATATTTATATACATACATACATATATATATAATCATATTCTAAAAGATTCAGAGAAGTTGATGGAAGTCATGTGACGCAAAGAAAGGTCAAGGTAGCTTATTTTATACACTAAGTTTCATATAGTCCAAATGACCCAAATGTCTAATCCATAAAAAACGTGACCGTCTGTCAACCTACTTGTTGAGACATTTGCACTTGGTCATTTGATCGTGGCACGTGCAGGGTTTGTCCACAACAGCATCCTGCAGGAACAGGGTGGATAAGGAGGTCATTCCTGTTCTTGGAATGTGTAGGGCGACAATGACATCATTGCCATTAATGTCAACTCCACTCTGTGTTAGGTAATAGTAGTTATCGTTACTTACTTTTGTTTAACTAAATTCAATGCTCTCACCTAGACGATATATTTTTAAGTGCCCCAAGATCATGTAAAAATTAAAAAAAACAACTATTTTGACTTTAACAACATTCCATTTAAGTATGTATGATTGTTTTTGTTGTGGTACATTGTAGGGTTGGGGACAGGGGCGGATTAAGACTGCACGGGGCCCCTGGCTGCAATTCAAACTGGGGCCCTATCCTTGCAAATGCACGGAGTAAAAAAAAATCAAGGGGCGCGAAATTAATTTTATTAAAATGCGGAGGATCGCTCCGAAAAATGACTTTAAAAAACAAGTCCCGAAAATTAGACCATTAAAAAAATAGTATAACGTATAAAATTATCCTTTTAAATAATGGGGCCATCCATATATTATTACGTACGCACAAAATTCGTATTTGAAACAACAGGTTTACAGTAAACACATATTTTACACCTTCTCACCATCACCAACTACCTGTTCTATTATACCATACACGTGTCTGTCTAACCACTGGGACGGGCCACCAAAAAGCACAACTGTAATCAGAGTAAAGCATACTACAGCCACACTGGCCCTCTTGTGCCCACGCCTCATCTGTAAAGCAATATGATTTATGAGAAAGCTATTGAGTGCTTTAAATAGTTCTAATTATAAATCGTTCTGGCCATGAGGGCACTCAATGTTGAAATGTCTTACAAAAATATCTCTGGCAGCCGATCAATATTATTTTACTCACCTCACCTGGTTTCAATGTCCCATGAACACCCAAATAAAATATATATTAAAAAAAAGTCGAATGTTTAAAGTTTAAGGAGGAAGATAACAATATGGAAAATTGTAAAATAAATTTAGCAATGAATTTTCAAATGTTCTGAAAATTTAAGTTCAATAAATTGTGTAAGATAGTATTCAGTTTTAACGAGCCCCACTGAGATGATTTAAGACACAGTTCTAGAGCACTAAGACTCTACAAACTACAAACCGAATATTGCAAATGTTCCCTTAATATGGTAACACAGACGTACAACAATCAGTACATCATGCTATACTAAAACATTTAAAAGCATTAACGAAAAATTGCGCACGCTGATTAAAATTGCAAGACACAATGAAAGAACAAATCGATAATAGATATGAAATACCTAATTAAATTACTTGAATTTGATTTTTAAAGAAAAAGAAACGTCTGCTTCAAATACACAGCCTGAACCATAGAGGATGGTCACTCTATATTTGAATAATTTCCCCCTCCAAGTTTCGTTTTCATATCTATTACGGACGCTCCTTCTATACAGAAGATAATTGCGTCCGACGATTTGTGTCTGATCTTGCACTTTTATTAGAGATTTAAATGTTGATACAGTTCTGTTTTTCCTGGTTTGTTCAGACTACCCATTCATCACCCGCATACCAGATGAGAAGACCGAGAATTTGTATGGGTTTGTTTTTGCATACGAAATAAGAAAATGTTTTTTATCTCTTTGCCTGTCTGAGCGTTGTATTGGAATATGTGTTTCCGAGTTAGAATTAATTGCCATATGTATTATTACTACTTTGCTCTTTGTTTTAGCTATCCTCTAGTCTTTCTAGGTAGCATTTTAGTTATATCTTGCTATTGCATCTGTAATAATTTCTTTTTATAAAGCTTGAAAATTTGTAGGATTTTTATATTTCTTCATTGACATAGGGATTCTATATTGTCTCATTTATTTTTTTACTTCTAAATACTTTGCTTCTTTAGTTTGGATTAGTTGTGTTCCATGAATGAAATAGTTTGCATTTATTAGTTTCTTTTTTTTCTTTCGAGACTATAAATAGTTCACAATTGTCTGTGTGGAAAAACATATGCTCTAACAATTTTCTCATGTTTTTAACTTATTTAGTCTTTTTTTGTAAGATTTCGCGTTCTTGTTTTCAGTTAACTACGCCACACTGAATATATATATATATATAATAAAACACAGTTTATACAAGTGACATCTCTTTCAGAATACACTCATCACAAAACAAATGCAAATATCTTTACCCATCCCCTTTCCCAACTGTAGAATGAGACTTAAGGTAATAACATGGCTGTCAATTTGATGTTTTATTTTTAAGAGAGCACATTTATAAAAATGTTGGACTAAAAGCAAGATTTTTGCCATCACCCATCTCAGACCCACCTCTCTTAACCAGTCGATTTTTTACTCTCCATATCCTTACACTGAGAACTACACAAAATGAGACAAGAATGAGAGCAGAAAAAATGAAGACAATGCTTACCTTGAAGAAAAACACAACAAATCAAATCCAATTAAGTTTTAGGGACCTAAAATTGACCCTCGGTACTTAATGTGTTACTGAAAGCCTAAAATAAATGTGCACTATAACATTTATATTTAATGATATTGAATAGTTAATAATAATCATAAAAAAATCTACAAATATAAGACTAGACTCCTCAACCACCAAAGTTGACACCCTACCAAGCTAAATATCTTCTGTGATGACAAACTGCAACGTTATAATTAAAAACAATACATCGAAGTTTCTGTCTAGCGGATATAGTATTGATGTTTTGTATTTTTGCCCTACACTCGGTTGATGAAATAAAATAAACCCCACAAATTAAAAAAAAATGTTCTACTTTACCAGTGGTCCCCCCTTTCTACACAGAAGAGTGTAACATTAAGATCGATATCACTATCCATTTCTTTCATGAGTTTAACACTTGCTACGCCCCAAGGGAAAGTGAACTAAGGTACAAAAGAAAACACGCGTGTGGAAATCATTAATTGATGCGGTTTGAAGTCCTGTACAGACCTGCACCTGATGGTTTATTTCATGACAACGCTGTTAAATTGTGTTTGAAGATTGGTCCCAAGGAGTGAAGTCTTCTGGTGTCGTCAGATCCTTTAACCCCGCCCCTCCTCCTCCCTCCCCCCAAATTTCAGTTACCTTAAAACGAATTTCAAAAACAAATAAAAAATAAAAACGCCTTATGTATTGTTTGTAAATAAAGTCATAAAGAAATAAGAACAAAATGTTAAGATTAGTATTACACTGGTTGTCAAAACGATTAAAGAAAAGTCTTTTAAAAAAAAATTACACTTTTAAGTTAAAAAATTCATAAAGTTTTGTTTTTTTTTAATTAAAAAAAAATTCATGGTATCTAACGGTGAGACATTGTTGTCATCTCTCTTTACTCTCCTCCCCCCACCCCCTGTGATGACATATATTGACTCGAATTTTAAAGGTTTTATTCAAATTTAGAATATTTGATTTTTACAGGTGAAAGCACTTAATTTGACTTCTGGTTGAATTTTTCCTATAAAACTTAAATACGGGGAAAATATCTAAATTTGTCACTAAATGATTTTCATATAGGTCAAGGGTGCGCAACCTTTGGGCTATTTCCGGCCGCATTTAAAAAAAAACTTTTGCGACGGCCGCCAAATTTTTTTCACTGAATACGAAACGGTCACTATAAAAAATTGACCAGTGGTAATAGTCAACGCGAGATAATAATGACATGATCATAATGTATTGTAGGCAAACACAGTGCTTAATTACAAACAAAAACATTTTAAATAATATTCTCTTATATTTTTACTTTATTGAACATTATCATGTAAACCTAACATCATGTCACACCAATTACAGCATGAGTATAGTTTTAAGTGGCATTAGTACACTGAGAACACGATAAATGAATAAGTGAGAAGCTGCTTCATTAACACTGTCAATGTAACTTAGCAGCCTAGTGTTTCGTAGATTAGGGGCTGCCTTGCTCTTGGATGTTTGCAGAGAGTCGCGCAAAGTCCGGGCCCTCGCTGGAGATCAGTCATATTCTTAACGCCAGATCGGTGTACACAATTCGGGTTCGATATTTGTTCTTGAGATATTTCATTCGTGAAAATGACGCTTCGCACATTATGTAAGGGCTTCCAAACAGCACTAGAGTATTTCTTGCAATTTCGCGACGCTTGGGATACTCCACAGCTACATTCCATGTCTCCAGTAGATCATTTTTGTCCTAGAATTTCTTCACAAGCTGCGCGTTATTTTTGGACATCCAACGGCGCTCTCTCTGTCTCAACCAAATGGGGAAAAGCAACGAGTCTCATATTTTCTTAAATCTTGTCGAAATCTTGAAAACGTTCTGCAAATTCAAACAACAGCGCTTCGAGGACGTCTGAAAAGGATGTAGCGGGAATTTCATTTTTTCTTATTTCATGGCTCTCGGTTAGAGCGGTGAGTTGTGGGAAATGATAGAGATTGAGCTGTTGGATATGACTTTGTAGCACACGACATTTGTCAGAGAAATCCTTTACTCTTTTGTGCATGAGGCAAACTGTTGTTCCTTTGCCTTGCAGAGATTCGTTGAGGCAGTTGATATAAATTAACAAATGTACAAGGAAGGCTAGAGATGTTAAGAAGGTCTGGTTCTGCAGTGGGCTGTCCTTGTTTTTCGTGGCATAAAATTCCAGTATTTCTTTTCGTAGCAACAGAACACGGCGATATGCTTCTCCCCGAGACAACCAACGAACGCTGTTGTGGTACAGAATATCTTCAGCCGACGAATCATTTGTGTGAAGAATTTGTATGAATTGACGGTGGTGAAGAGCATTCGCGCGAATGAAAAGGGTAATGCGATTCATATCCTTCAGAATTTTATCCAAATTAACAGATTTAGAACACAGTGCCTCCTGGTGAATAATGTAGTGCAGATTTTTGAGCTGGTCATTACCGTGATCCTTCAACACATAATCGGAAAATCTAGCCACGAAGCCATTTTGCTTACCAACCATGTACAGATGCCTCGCAGGTTCTTCAGATCAACGTGCGAGTCGATGCAAGCTTTTTAAACTGCAAAAATTTGTCTTCTCCTCGAGTTTAAATAATGAGTGTCTCCATGGAGAGCAGATCCTAGCACAATTCAAATGTTGGGGATAGGGAGCGAATGAATATGAGTAGCTGCGCTATTTTAATGTCTATGAACGCTAAATACTGCAGCTAACGCTACAGCTGCCGGAGTCGTAATTTGTTTCGCAATAACAAGTGTTTGAGAATGTAAATTAAATGAATATTCGATATTTCGTTTACAAATTTAAATAATATATTGCAAAATGGTAAATATTTGACGACCACAGGTTATTATAAATTAAACAGATTTCCACGGCCGCAGGTTATGATAAATTAAACATTTTTCCACTGCCGCACATTTTCGTGCCCACGGCCGCATGTTGCGCACCCCTGATATAGGTAAATATTATACAAATCAATGCAAGATAACAGCATAGAAGTATTCAAAATTTATTTTTATAGATACACATAATTCAAACTAATTAAAAATAGCCTAATGGGAAATAGATATCAAATGAACTTTATGGGTAAAATGCAAAAGTAAAGTAGATATAAAAGTAAAGATAAAAGTAAATACAAAATTGAAATTTCCAGTTGCTAATGAACATTATCGTCTTCTTCTTTTAAAACCTACCATTGTCCCTGATTTGTTTTGGGAATTTTAAATTTATATAGTTGTTAGATTTTCTTCATCTCTGTACATTGGTATAATATAAATAATACATATGTATATTGGTATATTCTGACACATTTGTACATTTGTACATGAGTACATTCGAGCGCATGTAAAAATGGGTATATTCGGACGCAAGTTTACATCGTTAAATCTGGGCATACGTGTGCATGGGTATATTTGGACGTAATTGTACATGGGTATATTTAGGCGTGAGTGTACATGGGTATATTTAGGTGTGAGTGTACATGGTATATTTGGACACAAGTGTACGTTTAGTATATTTAGGCGTGAGTGTACATGGGTATATTTAGGCGTGAGTGTACATGGGTATATTTAGGTGTGAGTGTACATGGTATATTTGGACACAAGTGTACGTTTAGTATATTTAGGCGTGAGTGTACATGGGTATATTTGGACGTAATTGTACATGGGTATATTTAGGCGTGAGTGTACATGGGTATATTTAGGTGTGAGTGTACATGGTATATTTGGACACACGTGTACGTTTAGAATATTTTGGCGTGAGTGTACATGGGTATATTTAGGCGTGAGTGTACATGGGTATATTTAGGCTTGATTGTACATGGGTCTATTTAGGCGTGAGTTTACATGGGTATATTTTAGGCGTGAGTTTACATGGGTATATTTTAGGCGTGAGTGTACATGGGTATATTTAGGCTTGATTGTACATGGGTATATTTAGGCGTGAGTGTACATGGGTATATTTAGGCTTGATTGTACATGGGTATATTTAGGCGTGAGTGTACATGGTATATTTTAGTGGTGAGTTTACATGGTATATTTTAGGCATGAGTTTACATGGTATATTTTAGGCGTGAGTGTACATGGTATATTTTAGGCGTGAGTGTACATGGTATATTTTAGGCGTGAGTGTACATGGTATATTTTAGGCGTGAGTGTACATGGTATATTTTAGGCGTGAGTTTACATGGTATATTTTAGGCGTGAGTTTACATGGTATATTTTAGGCGTGAGTGTACATGGTATATTTTAGGCGTGAGTTTACATGGTATATTTTAGGCGTGAGTGTACATGGTATATTTTAGGCGTGAGTTTACATGGTATATTTTAGGCGTGAGTGTACATGGTATATTTTAGGCGTGAGTGTACATGGTATATTTTAGGCGTGAGTGTACATGGTATATTTTAGGCGTGAGTTTACATGGTATATTTTAGGCGTGAGTGTACATGGTATATTTTAGGCGTGAGTTTACATGGTATATTTTAGGCGTGAGTTTACATGGTATATTTTAGGCGTGAGTTTACATGGTATATTTTAGGCGTGAGTTTACATGGTATATTTTAGGCGTGAGTTTACATGGTATATTTTAGGCGTGAATTTACATGGTATATTTTAGGCGTGAGTGTACATGGTATATTTTAGGCGTGAGTGTACATGGTATATTTTAGGCGTGAGTGTACATGGTATATTTTAGGCGTGAGTTTACATGGTATATTTTAGGCGTGATTGTCCATGGTATATTTTAGGCGTGAGTGTACATGGTATATTTTAGGCGTGAGTGTACATGGTATATTTTAGGCGTGAGTTTACATGGTATATTTTAGGCGTGAGTTTACATGGTATATTTTAGGCGTGAGTTTACATGGTATATTTTAGGCGTGAGTTTACATGGAATATATTAGGCGTGAGTGTACATGGTATATTTTAGGTGTGAGTGTACATGGGTATATTTTAGGCGTGACTTTACATGGTATATTTTAGGCGTGAGTGTACATGGTATATTTTAGGCGTGAGTTTACATGGTATATTTTAGGCGTGAGTGTACATGGTATATTTTAGGCGTGAGTGTACATGGTACATTTTAGGCGTGAGTTTACATGGGTATATTTAGGCGGGAGTGTACATGGTATATTTTAGGCGTGAGTTTACATGGGTATATTTAGGCGTGAGTGTACATGGTATATTTTAGGCGTGAGTTTACATGGTATATTTTAGGCGTGAGTTTACATGGTATATTTTAGGCGTGAGTGTACATGGTATATTTTAGGCGTGAGTTTACATGGTATATTTTAGGCGTGAGTTTACATGGTATATTTTAGGCGTGAGTGTACATGGTATATTTTAGGCGTGAGTTTACATGGTATATTTTAGGCGTGAGTGTACATGGTATATTTTAGGCGTGAGTTTACATGGTATATTTTAGGCGTGAGTTTACATGGTATATTTTAGGCGTGAGTTTACATGGTATATTTTAGGCGTGAGTTTACATGGTATATTTTAGGCGTGAGTTTACATGGTATATTTTAGGCGTGAGTTTACATGGTATATTTTAGGCGTAAGTGTACATGGTATATTTTAGGCGTGAGTGTACATGGGTATATTTTAGGCGTGACTTTACATGGTATATTTTAGGCGTGAGTGTACATGGTATATTTTAGGCGTGAGTTTACATGGTATATTTTAGGCGTGATTGTACATGGTATATTTTAGGCGTGAGTTTACATGGTATATTTTAGGCGTGAGTGTACATGGTATATTTTAGGCGTGAGTTTACATGGTATATTTTAGGCGTGAGTTTACATGGTATATTTTAGGCGTGAGTTTACATGGTATATTTTAGGCGTAAGTGTACATGGTATATTTTAGGCGTGAGTGTACATGGGTATATTTTAGGCGTGAGTTTACATGGGTATATTTTAGGCGTGAGTGTACATGGTATATTTTAGGCGTGAGTTTACATGGTATATTTTAGGCGTGAGTTTACATGGTATATTTTAGGCGTAAGTGTACATGGTATATTTTAGGCGTGAGTGTACATGGGTATATTTTAGGCGTGACTTTACATGGTATATTTTAGGCGTGAGTGTACATGGTATATTTTAGGCGTGAGTTTACATGGTATATTTTAGGCGTGAGTGTACATGGTATATTTTAGGCGTGAGTGTACATGGTATATTTTAGGCGTGAGTGTACATGGTATATTTTAGGAGTGAGTTTACATGGGTATATTTAGGCGGGAGTGTACATGGTATATTTTAGACGTGAGTTTACATGGGTATATTTAGGCGTGAGTGTACATGGTATATTTTAGGCGTGAGTTTACATGGTATATTTTAGGCGTGAGTTTACATGGTATATTTTAGGCGTGAGTGTACATGGTATATTTTAGGCGTGAGTTTACATGGTATATTTTAGGCGTGAGTTTACATGGTATATTTTAGGCGTGAGTTTACATGGTATATTTTAGGCGTGAGTTTACATGGTATATTTTAGGCGTGAGTGTACATGGTATATTTTAGGCGTGAGTGTACATGGTATATTTTAGGCGTGAGTGTACATGGTATATTTTAGGCGTGAGTGTACATGGTATATTTTAGGCGTGAGTTTACATGGGTATATTTAGGCGCGAGTGTACATGGTATATTTTAGGCGTGAGTTTACATGGGTATATTTAGGCGTGAGTGTACATGGTATATTTTAGGCGTGAGTTTACATGGTATATTTTAGGCGTGAGTTTACATGGTATATTTTAGGCCTGAGTGTACATGGTATATTTTAGGCGTGAGTTTACATGGTATATTTTAGGCGTGAGTTTACATGGTATATTTTAGGCGTGAGTTTACATGGTATATTTTAGGCGTGAGTGTACATGGTATATTTTAGGCGTGAGTGTACATGGTATATTTTAGGCGTGAGTGTACATGGTATATTTTAGGCGTGAGTGTACATGGTATATTTTAGGCGTGAGTTTACATGGGTTTATTTAGGCGGGAGTGTACATGGTATATTTTAGGCGTGAGTTTACATGGGTATATTTAGGCGTGAGTGTACATGGTATATTTTAGGCGTGAGTTTACATGGTATATTTTAGGCGTGAGTTTACATGGTATATTTTAGGCGTGAGTTTACATGGTATATTTTAGGCGTGAGTTTACATGGTATATTTTAGGCGTGAGTTTACATGGTATATTTTAGGCGTGAGTTTACATGGTATATTTTAGGCGTGAGTGTACATGGTATATTTTAGGCGTGAGTGTACATGGTCTATTTTAGGCGTGAGTGTACATGGTATATTTTAGGCGTGAGTTTACATGGTATATTTTAGGCGTGAGTGTACATGGTATATTTTAGGCGTGAGTTTACATGGTATATTTTAGGCGTGAGTGTACATGGTATATTTTAGGCGTGAGTTTACATGGTATATTTTAGGCGTGAGTTTACATGGTATATTTTAGGCTTGAGTTTACATGGTATATTTTAGGCGTGAGTTTACATGGTATATTTTAGGCGTGAGTTTACATGGTATATTTTAGGCGTGAGTTTACATGGTATATTTTAGGCGTAAGTGTACATGGTATATTTTAGGCGTGAGTGTACATGGGTATATTTTAGGCTTGACTTTACATGGTATATTTTAGGCGTGAGTGTACATGGTATATTTTAGGCATGAGTTTACATGGTATATTTTAGGCGTGAGTTTACATGGTATATTTTAGGCGTAAGTGTACATGGTATATTTTAGGCGTGAGTGTACATGGGTATATTTTAGGCGTGACTTTACATGGTATATTTTAGGCGTGAGTGTACATGGTATATTTTAGGCGTGAGTTTACATGGTATATTTTAGGCGTGAGTTTACATGGTATATTTTAGGCGTGAGTTTACATGGTATATTTTAGGCGTGAGTGTACATGGTATATTTTAGACGTGAGTGTAGATGGTATATTTTAGGCGTGAGTTTACGTGGTATATTTTAGGCGTGAGTGTACATTGTATATTTTAGGCGTGAGTTTACATGGGTATATTTTAGGCGTGAGTTTACATGGGTATATTTAGGCGTGAATTTACATGGGTATATTTTAGGCGTGAGTTTACATGGGTATATTTTAGGCGTGAGTGTACTTGGTATATTTTAGGCGTAAGTTTACATGGGTATATTTAGGCGTGAGTGTACATGGGTATATTTAGGCGTGAGTGTACATGGGTATATTTAGGCGTGAGTGTACATGGTATATTTGGACGCAAGTGTACATGGATAAATTCAGGCGCAAGTGTACATGGGTATATTGGGTGCAAGTACACATGGGTATATTTGGACGCACGTGTACACGGATAAATTTGGGCGAAATTGTACATGACTATATTTGGGCGCAAGTGTAAATGGGTATATTTTAGCGCAAGTGTACATGAAAATATTCTGGCGCAAATAAACATTTTTATTTACTGAAATTTCTGTTCATGAATAGATCGGAAGCCTCTTTACATGAGTGGAGTCAGGACAATGTTCACATATAAGACAAAAACTCTAGAAATTATCTGGATGGAGGATTAAATCTTTTCAATTTCTAAATTTCATGTTGCCAGTGTTTCAGAAACGAACAAACGACTAAATAACTGAATGAATTTCTAGCCACCTCAAAATTTTCTGTAGACCTTCTATTATTCCAATATATTTGTTTTAATAGAAATATCTAGGACAATTTGCCACATTTTTGTCAGCGAATGCTAATTAATTAAGAGCGGAGTATTGATAAAATATTCTTTCTACGAGATCAGCCATTATTGATATTTGTCGTTTAATAAATTTGAAAGATCTGAGTATTTTACAGCCGCCGTTATAACATATTAAAAGAATTAATTACATGGTTTAAGATTTTTAAACATTATTTTTAAAAAAATTTACTTAAGATTCAGTAATACGTCCTTTATTTTTAAACACATATCGTAAAATGATGTCTTGCAGCAAAGGTAAGGCAATATGATTGATGAGAAATCTATAACACTGTTAAAAATAGTTATAATTATACATCGTGGAGGCCATGAGGGTACTCAATGGAAAAATGTCTCACAAGAATTTCTATGACCCTCTACGCTTCAAGTGCATTCTGGGGGAATACACCAGATCAACTTTATTTTACTCAATTCACTTAACAGACCTCGATTTTAAAGCCCCAAAAAGTGAATAAGACGAATGGCTAGCACGTTAAATCACTCCATTTTTTCCTACTCCAACAATAGGCTGCCCATTGCCCATCACATTCACAAACCAGTTTTTGGTGACATCTTTTTAAACGTGAATCGTTTCATTACAGCAGATCAAATCTCATAGGTATGCATACATTAACTGCTGCATAAATGAATAAATCAAATGATTGGTCAGTGCGCATGACTCTGAAGGTAATGATTGTCACAAGAAAGATTTCGTTGGAGTTTAAGTTTGACCGGCTGGATTTTAAGGTTGAAATTTTTTTCTCAGGATTTTTGTGTTATTATATTTCTAGAGGTTCTTTCAAAATTGGGAATAGCTAATGTTACTCGTATCTAATGGTTTTTCAATCTTTGTTTTATTCTTTTTTTATGTCGCTATCAGTGATTGAACGGAACTATTTAAAATTAAAAGCTTCAACATCTAATTTCATTTTTAGGTGTTTTATTGTTTAGTCGATATTGAATATTTTGTATGAATTTCAAAATTATGTGTTAATAATTAGATATTTAAAAAAATGAAATATATGAAAATTAATTTGTTAAAAGCATATTATAAACCTAAAATAGGATATATAGTTATACGTTACAACATTAAGTCAATGAAAGGTCTTATTTCCTCAAGAAAGTTATTATTCGAAAGTCATATAAAGCGCCTCTTAATTATTTTCAGTAATGACAATCAATATTCGATTTTTTAAATTTAATAGTCTAAGAATGTCTAATAGTCTTACATAATGAAAAGAAATTATGTGATCTTGAAAATGTTTTAATTAAAGTGCGCACAGCGGCGTAACGTGAGTATGTGCCGCCCGGGACAGAACCCAAATTTGCCGCCCCCCCCCCGAAAAATATGTTAATGCTATAAGGTCCGTCCATAAATGACGTCACGCACCTATATTTGTGACGATGTGTGACGAGGGGGGGGGGTGTTAAGAATTGTGACGTCACGTGAAAACACGCTACTTTAAATCAAAATTCCACTTAAATATTCGATTTCTTAAAATTTTTATGACGTTTTACATGGATTCACGCGTGTTACGATATTACAGTGCAGTCTTACACTAAATACATACTAACATGACGATAAATTGACTTGAAAAATACTCATTTTCAAATAGAAATTGCTGCTTTTAGGGGGAGGGTCACTGCTTTGTGACGTCATATTGGTGGAGGGTCTAAGTTTTTGTGACGAGGGGGTGGGGGGTTAAAAATCGACCAAAATCGCGTGACGTCATTTATGGACGACCCCTAAAGTAAAGATACCAGCTAGTCTTTATTAGAAAAATAAAAATAAGGACACAAAACATTTTTGTGTTATAAATCAAGAGAAAAGCTTCATTTCTTGAATAAAATTGAAGTTTTATGTTTTTCCTCATTGCACAATCTTTCATGTATCAATGTTTTCAGCTATACCATGCTAAATAGCCAAAATAACTATTTATTAGATAATCTCTGTGTATTCATTATTGATTTTAGAGAATCTATTTTAACACATTGCATTATTTAAGACATTGTTCGAATTAATGATATTATTTTAGGCAGGGTAACTTCTAACCTAAATATCTATAAATAAACTTGAATAAATTAACTGGTCTTGAATTCATTAATTCTTTTTTTTACCCGTGGGGTTGAAATATTCCTTGTTAGACAATGACACGTGAGATATTTTGTATACTCTAATTTGAAGGCAGAATTTCAAAGTCCAGTATATTTAGCTGGTGTCCTAAAATCTTATGTTTTCTAAAGTTTCGATATAACTGCCAAAAACTCACATGCATTTCTACAGAAATGTCATGTTATTATTATGAAGAATAAAACTTTCCACATAAAATTCTATTAAATGCCAAAGCATCCTTTTAGTTTTCCATTAGTTTCTTTGTCAGAAGCCTCTGTTAAGCATTTTTGAACAATATACGTCTGTAAATAATTTTGGGCATCTTTGATATAAATTATAAATTAGAAAATAAAAAGATTTCATTGTGACTATCAAAGTTCCAGCGTCTGTTCGTGTGTTGAGCTTTTTGTCTGCATCTATCAATTCTTCTATAGCTTTAAAAATAACCTCAAAATAGATCCATGGTATATTCACTATTTTGTATCCTGAATTCTGTTTAGTCTAATGCATTGCTTGTAGGAGCAATTTGATATTCCAAACGAATTATGGACATTGAAAAGAATACGTAACAAAGTTCTAGTGTACTAAAACAGTTAGAGTTAGAGAGTTCGTTTCAGTAGGAGTATCATGTAAACAAAATTGGTTAAATGAACTCTTTGTGCGAGATCGGACATTGACATTTAATTTTTTGAGTTATTCTTTAACTCCTGCATTCTTTTCAGCCATGAAGAAATATTAACACACGTTTGGGCCTCTGCAGTCCATTATTTTAAGATCATCAGTTACTTAAAATCTTTTTAGAAATGTCGTTAAAACCTCTAGCAACTTTGTTTTGTTATTTATTAATAGCTTATTCTTTTTTATCCAATCTATGATTCTTTCCAATTGCAAAATAAATGGTAATGTTGTGCACTTGTTCAAGAGTGGCTACTTTAGTGTTTGTGTGTGTCAAGTTTTAATTCAATTAGATAAGCAATTTTATTCATCATTTTTTATTTATTCCACAAAATAAAGACATTAAAATTAAAATAATTTTGCTTTAAAAGAAGACCATATAACTACGCCAACAACTTTGTTCCAGTAGTTAACCTACGTTAAAATCTATTAAATGTACCAGCACATAATTGTCATGTTCGTACACTACTTCAGCCCCAATATTTTTCAGCTCAGTAGCATTAGTTTTAGAAGTTCTTAGATTAATAAAAGAATAGGAGTTTGAAATTTTGACATTAGAAACGTCTACGTATTTTAATATAGTTTCTTCCTTTTAAAAAAGAAGTATCTTGTTTTTTAAATTTTTAAAAAAAACTTTATTATAACGTTATTTATTTTTAGAAGCTAATTAACAAGGAGGAATTTGCAGCCAAACAATGTGCCGCTCGGGGAATTCGATTGGCACATGTTTCAAATTGATAGGGTACAGTAAGATTTGCTTTTACAACAGGAATAGCTATCACATTTTATGAACCAATTTAGTTGATACTACATCAGGCTCTGGTTTTTCAGAACAGTAGCATTAGTATCAGAAGAATTTAAGAAGTTCTGGCAGTTGAAACGTTCACATGTTTGATGATATTTCCTTTATTTCTTTTATTAATTTCGTATTTGGCTGTTATTTTATTTCGATTAAAAGCTCCACTTTATTATAAAATTTTAATTGTTAGAAATTATATATTAAAACTACTAGGAATTTGCCGCCCTTTCAAAGTGCCGCCCGGGGCAGTCGCCCCCCCTGCCCCCCTTGCTACGCCACTGAGTGCGCACATTTTTCAGTTTTAATGTAATGCCACTATAATTTATTTTTTGGCTTGAATTGAAATAGGATTAGTTCTCTCCAAAGATCACGTCATGAACTACACAGACATCCAACCACCTCCACTTGCCGTGTACTGCAGAGGTCTGACTAAAACTCTTGGCAATGGGAAATGTAAAGCAGAAGTGCTATGTGGTCTGAATATGTCTGTGCCCCAAGGTGCTATGTAAGTACAAAATACGTTCTATGTAATCTGTATGTCTGTACCACAAGACAAACTGCGATGTAAGTACAAAAAACGGGCTGTTTGGCCTGAATATGTCCGTACCACGTATGCTATGAAAGCACACCAATCGTACGTTTTGGTCTGACCATCTGGTATGCCTGTCCGTTCCAGCCCTGAAGACTAGTGACCTTGATTTCGCCCCCGAACAATTTATATTACAGTCCCTGTTCGATTTCCGGGGGTCAAAGTTCTGAAATATTTACATGTTTTAAAGATATCAACAATTTGAGATAAGTGAGTTAAACATGTCAATAGCCCAGAGGGCTTTGTAGTCAGATGACATACCCTGTTCTATATCAACTTTATTTCAGCGACTAAATGCTAAATCAGTTTCTGTATCTTGAGACACATCACACAAACACAATCAATGCGCAAGCTTCTATCGAATCTGTTCCTAAATGCTAAAGCCTCTACTATTACAGATACGGTTTACTAGGAGCGAGCGGTTGTGGAAAGACAACTCTGTTAAAATGCGTCATTGGAAGAATCCAACTGGATGGTGGCTATCTGCGAACGTTGGGAAAAGTTCCAGGGTCGAAAGGTCACGAAGTTCCCGGCAAAATGGTTGGATACATGCCTCAGGTATTTAAACTTATGCTTAAACATTTACGGTCATTTAGAAGAATATAATGTTATGAGATCTTTTAGCATTCTTTAAATATCTTTTTTTTGTTATACCGCGTGCTAATTTAAAATATATAACGTCAAGTGTATTGAATCTATATAATAATGAAAAGCCGCACATATTTTTTATATCCCATTTATGACCATTAAAACAAAGTATGCACTGTTAATAAAAATAAATAAGTTGTAGTATTTATAAACATATTAAAAAGAGACCTTAATTTAATGGAGATAATTTGTATATTAAGCAATCTCAAATTACATACGAAGTACTTAAGAGCTGATTTTTACAAAATTGTCAATATATTATATGTCATATCAATAAATTTTGTACTCATAGGAACGTTGAAAAAATCTAAATTTGGACCTGATGACTTCAAATTGTGCACATTTTACCGTAATTTATTTTATATGAAAAGACACTACGATTCTATTACAGGAAATTTCCCTGTTCAAAAAGTTAACAATCCGAGAGACCTTGACCTTGTTTGGCCGACTGTATGGAATGGCCAAGAAAGACATCAAAAAGAGAATTGATTTTTCTATAGGATTCCTCAACCTTCCTGATGACGGACGACTGGTTGAGGTTTTAAGGTCAAACTTATTTTATTTTATATAATCCTAGTTTTTGGACCACTCTGTTGTGCCGTTCGTTAAAAGTATAAGTAAAATCTATGAAACAGAACTCAAAAGATGACAATGAAATGTAAAAATTGTAAATACTTTTTTTTTGTTATAATATAAAAAGAAAGAAAACATCATTTTTTCATAGCATTTTAAAACAGGTAAATAATAAATTTTTATAACGGTTTAGCTGAGCTGCTAGATTTGATTTCTAGAAGAAATATAAAAACTAATTGTTTATGTGACCATCAGTGGAGGTCAGCAGAGACGAGTGTCCCTAGCGGCCGCTCTGCTCCATCAGCCAGAACTTTTGATACTGGACGAGCCAACAGTTGGGGTGGACCCGGTGCTGAGAGAAAAGTGAGTACATACTAGGGGTCTACCGGATTTCAGCTCCGGCAAATCCTGAATCCGGCCAGTTTTACAAATCGGACTCTAGCCCTGGTCGGATTTGACTTCATAAATCCTACCAAATCCGGCTCCGGTCGGATTAAAAAAAATTGAATCCGGTACAACCGTGGTACATACAGTGATAGTGAGTCTGTGAGTATATACAGTGGTAGCGAAACAGTTGTTCATATAGTGGTAGCGAAACAGTTGTTCATATAGTGGTAGCGAAACAGTTGTTCATATAGTGGTAGCGAAACAGTTGTTCATATAGTGGTAGCGAAACAGTTGTTCATATAGTGGTAGCGAAACAGTTGTTCATATAGTGGTAGCGAAACAGTTGTTCATATAGTGGTAGCGAAACAGTTGTTCATATAGTGGTAGCGAAACAGTTGTTCATATAGTGTTAGCGAAACAGTTGTTCATATAGTGGTTGTGAAACCGTGAGTACAAATAGAGGTGCTGAAATCGTGATCACAGTCGGAGTCATTGTTAGAAAGAGATTCTTCATCTTACTCAAATGCAGAATTCATATGATATTAATTAGCAAATTTTTGTAGTTTTAAATTAGTATTTCAATTTTAACAATACAAAATGTACCAATAGTCACGTAAAAAAATTAATTTTTTTTTATTAAGCTGCCAATATAATTTAAGTGTGATATTTTCATGTTATTTTATTGAAGTTTAAATCTGTGAAAAATTATATATGAATAAATAAAAACTCTCTGTTCATAGAATTTGGGAGCACTTATTTGATATAGCGAAGAGCAGTATGAAAACTACTATCATTGTTACAACACACTACATCGAGGAGGCTGCACAAGCAAATAAGGTGACATAGCACTGGTCATAACACACTGTTATTTTTAACTAAACAAATTATATCAATAAGTTGTGACAATGCCGTCATTCATTAAAAAATTGTCTAATGAATTGACAAACTGACATCGTAATCCTGACACTTTTTTTAAATACTGGTTGTAAGGTAAGTTTGATAAATTATCTTTCACTATTTTACTTAAAATCATATCATTGAACTTTTGCCAGCCATTCTTTGATTGCCTTGTTTTGAAAGTTCTGAATAGCTAAATAAAAAGCTTCGCAAAAAATTGTAATACTTTAAAGGCAGAGTGGATAGTTTAATGACAAAGTTTGGCTGACGACGTAAAGGGTAAATGATGATTATGTCAATACACGCCTTGCAGGTTGGTCTGATGAGAGGTGGACGACTCTTAGCTGAAAACAAACCAACAACTTTAATGGCCAAATACAGTTTACAGGTAATCTTTGATTTCTACAACTTTAATGGCCAAATACAGTTTACAGGTAATCTTTGATTTCTACAACTTTAACGGCCAAATACAGTTTACAGGTAATCTTTTATTTCTACAACTTTAATGGCCAAATACAGTTTACAGGTAATCTTTGATTTCTACAACTTTAATGGCCAAACACAGTTTACAGGTAATCTTTGATTGCTACAACTTTAATGGCCAAATACAGTTTACAGGTAATCTTTGATTTCTACAACTTTAATGGCCAAATACAGTTTACAGGTAATCTTTGATTTCTACAATTTTAATGGCCAAATACAGTTTACAGGTAATCTTTGATTTCTACAACTTTAATGGCCAAATACAGTTTACAGGTAATCTTTGATTTCTACAACTTTAACGGCCAAATACAGTTTACAGGTAATCTTTGATTTCTACAACTTTAATGGCCAAATACAGTTTACAGGTAATCTTTGATTTCTACAAATTTAATGGCCAAATACAGTTTACAGGTAATCTTTGATTTCTACAACTTTAACGGCCAAATACAGTTTACAGGTAATCTTTGATTTCTACAACTTTAATGGCCAAATACAGTTTACAGGTAATCTTTGATTTCTACAACTTAATGGCCAAATACAGTTTACAGGTAATCTTTGATTTCTACAACTTTAACGGCCAAATACAGTTTACAGGTAATCTTTGATTTCTACAACTTTAACGGCCAAATACAGTTTACAGGTAATCTTTGATTTCTACAACTTTAACGGCCAAATACAGTTTACAGGTAATATTTGATTTCTACAACTTTAACGGCCAAATACAGTTTACAGGTAATCTTTGATTTCTACAATTTTAACGGCCAAATACAGTTTACAGGTAATCTTTGATTTCTACAACTTTAACGGCCAAATACAGTTTACAGGTAATCTTTGATTTCTACAGTGCATACATCAATAACAAAGATATCTGTAAATATAAAATTAACGCCTCTACCTAAAGCAGAAGTTTCAGCTAATATTGCCTGTCTTTAGCGCAATTCACTCATCCAAAAAAATGTAATTAATGGAAAGTTTCAATTAACTACCGCAAAGCTTTTTTTATTATATAATGCCACCCATTTCATGCACACTAATGGTTAGTAATTAATGCAAAGTTACCATCGACCTACGCCATTCACCTCCAATCATAAACTGACTGAAGACTCCCATTGCTGCTCAGACCCTCGAAGGTGTGTTCCTGTACCTGTGTCACCGTGACCGCCTGCCGAACAACGATGACAGTGAACTTTTGCCCTCTGTCTCCGAGCCATACCGCTACGACGAGGTCAGTAGAACATTTTCCTGGGCTTTACACACCCAAAAATAATTTTATGTAAACATTTAAAAAATAAATAAATTTTGTTTTGTTTGCTGGTGCCTTTTATTCGCATTTTCATCCTGTGGGTTAGCATTGTATTCTTACACGAGTAATTTTCTCATTTGATCACATATTCCACGTTGAACTGAGTTGATGACAGGTTACTGACCAGTTTTCTGGGTCAAGAAAGAGGGGCGTGGTTTGAGTGGTGAACCCTTCAACTTACAAAGTCGGTCATAATTGAAAGATTTGAAGGATGGAGTGGGGCGTCGAGGACGGACCTATAGGTTGGATATAAGTTTGTATGTGTTGATCATCAACACAATACTTGAAAGAATTGACTTCAAAACATGCATATGTAAAGGGGCTGTATTCCTATACTCGGTCCCTTCTGAAAATTCGCATGGACACAGGAAGAAGTCCCTTGCCGTCATGGGCGCCCGAAGGGAGGGGGCAAGGGCCCCCCCCCTCACCCATGGATTTATTGATTTTAAAAAAATGACAAAAATAGACAAAATTTGTTATTAAAGTAAAGAGAAAATAAACAGAAAGTAACTAAGCTGATGCTGATCTCGTTTTACTGGGTAATTATTTTTATATTTTCTATATTGTAGAGAAATAGAGCGGTTAAGGGTCTTTAGATCAAAGATTCCTTTTGCTGGCCACGACTGGTAGTCTAGCCAGGACTGACCAAGATGTGTGAAATACCCCATGTGGTAGCTTGGATAAATGAATAGACCGAGCCGCGTCCAGGTTCTGAGCGATGGCAGAACCATCAGAAATGTAGCGATGTGCTACATTTAGCACAAATGTAGAATCTGTTATCTAAAGGTCAGCCGTGCGAAGCGCTGACCAGGGGAAATGATTGCGATCGTCCAATCAGACCAGGGGCTGACATCAAAGAGAATAGAGCGGGTCCTGGTACTCCAACCCCACCTCTGTCTTAATCTGGGGGGGGGGTGTTACAAGATGATTCAATCATCATGATGGACATATTTAATGCTGACCGGAAACTGGACAAAGGAGTGGCCTCAAGACTGAGGGAGTTGGTTATAGGACGTGACCAATAACGGACGGAGTTGTTTGCATCGTGGTTGTAAGGATCCTAACTAAACTGTATTAACTGTATATATGCTCAATCTCATATACTTTAAAAGCCTCATTCTGAAAGATTGGTCTTTACAATACCTGGTTTCTAGCTACCCCATAACAGTGTATATATCCTTGTATAGTCTCGGTTCACAGCGTGATGACTTGACCCCTTTGGCGGATTAAAGGGGGGGGGGCTGAACGGGCTAAAACCAGGGGCCCCCGATGATTTAGGGGCCCCCAAACTTGGTATATTTTATAATAAAGGTGAACAGATGTTTGCATGAATCCCTGAAAATATCATAAATTAAATACATTAATAAAAATATTTTCTATTATTAATCTGATCTCTTTTTGGATCCAATAGTCATGTAATCGAGAAACCTGATTCGATAGGCTCAATAAGGGGTAGTCCATAAAGAACGTCACGCTATTTTTGACCATGTTTAGCTCCCCCTCCCCCTGTCACAAACTGTCACACATCTCGGACCCCCCCCCCTAAAAATGAAAAAAATGAAAAAATGACCCCCTTTCCAGTCCATGACGGACTATGGGGCAAGTGATGTAGCGTTCACAAGTTTTTAGCCACCACTAACGAGCAGGGGAATGTGTGGCCAGCACAATGCCCCAGGGGCCTTGCCAGTACCTGGGCTCGAACCCACGACGCGGGATCTGCCTCGGATTATAGTCCAGTGCGCTACCACTTAGACCATCGCGCCCCCCCCCTAAAGTACGTCAAAATTTCGAAAAAGAAAATGTTGTTTTTATTAACAAAATAATCAAAATTTAATATAAATTATTATAAAACAGCGTGCATCACACATGGCCGGACCCCCCCTCCCCCCTGTCACAAACTGTCACATTTTCTTACAACCTCTCCCCCCTCTGGAGCGTGACGTACTTTATGGACGTCCCCTGAGAGAAAATATTAAAGAATATTGTTTATATTTTTTAAATTTACAATTTCCGTCAAGCTCTCCTGGTCACTTAGGCTTGCGGTGCAAGCGATCTGGCGATTGTTCCACAGCGGTGGATTATTTTTTTTTAAAAAATCTTTTTTTTTGTTGCTGTTGATATTTTTTGTTTTTTGTTGTGTTTTTTGTTTGTTTTAATTTGTCTTTTTTACACTCAACTTTAGGATACCGCAAACAGTTATTTCTTCGGGTTTCGTTTTTTCATGAACAATCTTTTTGGCTGAATAGTTACAAGTTACAGTCTTATATTAGCTGCTAGCAACCATTTTATTTAAAGGGACGCTTGTTCGATAGGGCCCCAGTTTGAATTGCAGCCAGGTGCCCCGTGCAGTCTTAATTCGCCCTGCTTGACCCCTCCAGCAAAATTCATCCCCTCACTGTCAACACTTCCAGAAATGCCGTACTTACAATAGCTCATGATTATAAATTATAGATAATAGAAAGTAGTTAAAAAAGAAATTGCAAAGAAAGAAAATAAAAAAAGAAAATTAAAAAAACAACAAACAAACAAAAACAGTCTTCAATCGAAACTTGATCCACCAACTGTTACTTTGAGATTCAGAATCCAACGCACTACCTTTGGACCACAGAAGCATATAAATTAACGAAACTTAAAAAAAATCTTATATCAGAAGCTTTTAAGTTTTGTGGGTTTTATGTTCCTGACACTTCTATAAGTATAAGTAAAATGTGTACGTGTATATTTTATCACAATATTAACAATCGAAAATTAGTACTGACCTTTATAGAATTTTAATTAATGGTCACGTGACCAGCCAAAAATCTGCGTATAACGCTAAGAATACGAGGAAAAAAATCACTTCGAAAATATTTTGAAAGACAATTTTCTGCGGGCGCCCATGCTTGCCGTGCGCGCCTTCAAATTAGCTGCACCAAAGCTAGAGAAAAGTCTTACGAAATTGATGAAGAATTGTGACAAAAACAAATTTAAGAAACATTTACAGACCTTGTTTTATTTTTTTTTATGTTTATAAATGTAAGTGATTTTTAGTTGATAAAAGTGCTACGATCGTGCCGGACTATCATGGGCAGTGAGCGCAATTAAAGAAAGCTATCATCATCAACGGTCAGTAATTTTAATTTTACACGCTTTTATTTAAGTCACACTGTTTGTTTGTTGCATCCATCCTTCCCTCAAATCTTGTAACGTAAAATTAAACCACTTCTGATGGCCCTAGAGATCTCAAAACTTTACCACAGATAGATCTTGGATGACAATGCATTGTATCAAGCTTTCACATCGATCGAATGTACCGTAATTAAATTAATGCATTTTTAGTTTATCTCTATATATTTCTCCTCGGGATAATCAGGTCCACACCAACATGGCGGCTGAGGTGCGTGGCGACACGAATCCACGCTCTTCTGATTGGCTGAATTCGCAGGCGGGGTTCGAGGGTGTGACACGAAGGCAGCAGTGAAGGCTGACGCGATCAGCTGATGTTTTTCTACTTTGTGTTAAAGGCGATATTCATGATATTCGTTTTTTTTGGCACGCGGTGTTTTTCTTGTGTTTATTTCTCCCTTCCCACCCCTACGTCCCCCTTCAAGTTAGATACCCACATTTAAAAAAAAATTTGAAACAAAAAAGTAGACAATTAAATAATTTAAAAAAATCTTTTTTTTAAAAAAAAGTACACTCTTATATTTACATATAGAAAGTGCACTAAAAAGAAGCAAATAAAATTTTTCTATGATTACAATTGAAATCCGTGAACCTATAAAAGCGTTGGGCGCTCACCACAACTCTCTATCATGTACAAGGCAGCGTAACATAAATACAAATTTGTATCAATATTGATAAACATTAAAAGTTTTACAACTTTGATCATATACATGCTACTAACATATTAATTAGAAATATTTATCTATATGCAAAAGAATAGTTGCAAAGAGAAATGAGTTGTGATATGCGCCCCACGCTTTTATGTGCAGTGGATCGGTTCACGGATTTCATCTGTAATCATAGAAAATTTTTATGTGACTCTTTTTAGTGCACTTTCTATATGTAAATAAAAGCGTGTACTGTTTTAAAAAAAAGATTTTATATATTATTTTATTTGTATTTGTATCTAGCTGTAGAGCTCAGTAGTTTTGCACTGGATTTTCCCAATATAAAGTAGAAAGTAGAATAAAATACATTTTAAAAAAGTATATAATTAAGAAAATATCACTGAAAAAAAATGATGCTTGCTTTATTTCTGCAACCGCTTTTTGTTCAGGAAATTTGAGCAAATTATTATAAAAAATGATTATTATTTTGTTTTATACAAACCAATTAAACTTTTCTCTACCTGTGTACCTTTTTGCTTAATGTTTTTAGTGTTTGGATAATAATACATACTTATTTGAATGCGTAATAATTCTAAGCAGGTTTAGGAAAATATTTTCGAATTTCAAAATGCATTTGTTTGAACCTGTTTTAATTTTTTTTTAAAACGTAGTTTTAGATATAGACATTCAATTTGATCTCCTTAGTCATGTTTTAAATTTGTGTTTGTCTTGTAATTGTCTTTTATGTTGGATTTTCTATATTTTCCTTACGGGTTTTTAATTTTTAAGCTGTTGATTTTATGATTTTAAAAACGAAATCGTTATTAAATCTGTCATTTTAATTATTATTAATATTATTAATACTTTAAGCTTCGAAAAGATATTCATTGAAAATTTAAATAATAAAATCGATTTTAGTTGTTTAAAAAAAAACTATTTTTATCCACGTTATTGTTGTACATGTAAATATTGTTAACATTGATGGTTTTATATACGTACAATATTTCAAGATTTGTGCAACCCTCAATAGTTGATGCTTACTCTTGTAACGTCCTAAATTTAACTTGACACTCTCCAGGAGGCCGAGGCCGTGTACAGACCCTACCAGAATGACGACAAAGTCAGTCTATTTAGTACGAGAATGAGAACTGGCTACGGAGCATCGAACTCTGATGGTAATCTCTCTGACTGTACTACCCTATAGCAAGTCTCTGATGGTAATGTCTCTGACTGTACTACCCTATAGCAAGTCTCTGGTGGTAATGTCTCTGACTGTACTACCCTATAGCAAGTCTCTGGTGGTAATGTCTCTGACTGTACTACCCTATAGCAAGTCTCTGGTGGTAATGTCTCTGACTGTACTACCCTATAGCAAGTCTCTGATGGTAATGTCTCTGACTGTACTACCCTATAGCAAGTCTCTGATGGTAATGTCTCTGACTGTACTACCCTATAGCAAGTCTCTGATGGTAATGTCTCTGACTGTACTACCCTATAGCAAGTCTCTGATGGTAATGTCTCTGACTGTACTACCCTATAGCAAGTCTCTGGTGGTAATGTCTCTGACTGTACTACCCTATAGCAAGTCTCTGATGGTAATGTCTCTGACTGTACTACCCTATAGCAAGTCTCTGATGGTAATGTCTCTGACTGTACTACCCTATAGCAAGTCTCTGATGGTAATGTCTCTGACTGTACTACCCTATAGCAAGTCTCTGATGGTAATGTCTCTGACTGTACTACCCTATAGCAAGTCTCTGGTGGTAATGTCTCTGACTGTACTACCCTATAGCAAGTCTCTGATGGTAATGTCTCTGACTGTACTACCCTATAGCAAGTCTCTGGTGGTAATGTCTCTGACTGTACTACCCTATAGCAAGTCTCTGGTGGTAATGTCTCTGACTGTACTACCCTATAGCAAGTCTCTGATGGTAATGTCTCTGACTGTACTACCCTATAGCAAGTCTCTGGTGGTAATGTCTCTGACTGTACTACCCTATAGCAAGTCTCTGGTGGTAATGTCTCTGACTGTACTACCCTATAGCAAGTCTCTGGTGGTAATGTCTCTGACTGTACTACCCTATAGCAAGTCTCTGGTGGTAATGTCTCTGACTGTACTACCCTATAGCAAGTCTCTGATGGTAATGTCTCTGACTGTACTACCCTATAGCAAGTCTCTGATGGTAATGTCTCTGACTGTACTACCCTATAGCAAGTCTCTGGTGGTAATGTCTCTGACTGTACTACCCTATAGCAAGTCTCTGGTGGTAATGTCTCTGACTGTACTACCCTATAGCAAGTCTCTGGTGGTAATGTCTCTGACTGTACTACCCTATAGCAAGTCTCTGATGGTAATGTCTCTGACTGTACTACCCTATAGCAAGTCTCTGATGGTAATGTCTCTGACTGTACTACCCTATAGCAAGTCTCTGATGGTAATGTCTCTGACTGTACTACCCTATAGCAAGTCTCTGGTGGTAATGTCTCTGACTGTACTACCCTATAGCAAGTCTCTGGTGGTAATGTCTCTGACTGTACTACCCTATAGCAAGTCTCTGGTGGTAATGTCTCTGACTGTACTACCCTATAGCAAGTCTCTGGTGGTAATGTCTCTGACTGTACTACCCTATAGCAAGTCTCTGGTGGTAATGTCTCTGACTGTACTACCCTATAGCAAGTCTCTGGTGGTAATGTCTCTGACTGTACTACCCTATAGCAAGTCTCTGGTGGTAATGTCTCTGACTGTACTACCCTATAGCAAGTCTCTGATGGTAATGTCTCTGACTGTACTACCCTATAGCAAGTCTCTGATGGTAATGTCTCTGACTGTACTACCCTATAGCAAGTCTCTGGTGGTAATGTCTCTGACTGTACTACCCTATAGCAAGTCTCTGATGGTAATGTCTCTGACTGTACTACCCTATAGCAAGTCTCTGATGGTAATGTCTCTGACTGTACTACCCTATAGCAAGTCTCTGATGGTAATGTCTCTGACTGTACTACCCTATAGCAAGTCTCTGGTGGTAATGTCTCTGACTGTACTACCCTATAGCAAGTCTCTGATGGTAATGTCTCTGACTGTACTACCCTATAGCAAGTCTCTGGTGGTAATGTCTCTGACTGTACTACCCTATAGCAAGTCTCTGGTGGTAATGTCTCTGACTGTACTACCCTATAGCAAGTCTCTGATGGTAATGTCTCTGACTGTACTACCCTATAGCAAGTCTCTGGTGGTAATGTCTCTGACTGTACTACCCTATAGCAAGTCTCTGATGGTAATGTCTCTGACTGTACTACCCTATAGCAAGTCTCTGATGGTAATGTCTCTGACTGTACTACCCTATAGCAAGTCTCTGATGGTAATGTCTCTGACTGTACTACCCTATAGCAAGTCTCTGATGGTAATGTCTCTGACTGTACTACCCTATAGCAAGTCTCTGGTGGTAATGTCTCTGACTGTACTACCCTATAGCAAGTCTCTGATGGTAATGTCTCTGACTGTACTACCCTATAGCAAGTCTCTGGTGGTAATGTCTCTGACTGTACTACCCTATAGCAAGTCTCTGGTGGTAATGTCTCTGACTGTACTACCCTATAGCAAGTCTCTGATGGTAATGTCTCTGACTGTACTACCCTATAGCAAGTCTCTGATGGTAATGTCTCTGACTGTACTACCCTATAGCAAGTCTCTGGTGGTAATGTCTCTGACTGTACTACCCTATAGCAAGTCTCTGGTGGTAATGTCTCTGACTGTACTACCCTATAGCAAGTCTCTGGTGGTAATGTCTCTGACTGTACTACCCTATAGCAAGTCTCTGATGGTAATGTCTCTGACTGTACTACCCTATAGCAAGTCTCTGATGGTAATGTCTCTGACTGTACTACCCTATAGCAAGTCTCTGATGGTAATGTCTCTGACTGTACTACCCTATAGCAAGTCTCTGATGGTAATGTCTCTGACTGTACTACCCTATAGCAAGTCTCTGGTGGTAATGTCTCTGACTGTACTACCCTATAGCAAGTCTCTGATGGTAATGTCTCTGACTGTACTACCCTATAGCAAGTCTCTGGTGGTAATGTCTCTGACTGTACTACCCTATAGCAAGTCTCTGGTGGTAATGTCTCTGACTGTACTACCCTATAGCAAGTCTCTGATGGTAATGTCTCTGACTGTACTACCCTATAGCAAGTCTCTGGTGGTAATGTCTCTGACTGTACTACCCTATAGCAAGTCTCTGGTGGTAATGTCTCTGACTGTACTACCCTATAGCAAGTCTCTGGTGGTAATGTCTCTGACTGTACTACCCTATAGCAAGTCTCTGGTGGTAATGTCTCTGACTGTACTACCCTATAGCAAGTCTCTGATGGTAATGTCTCTGACTGTACTACCCTATAGCAAGTCTCTGATGGTAATGTCTCTGACTGTACTACCCTATAGCAAGTCTCTGGTGGTAATGTCTCTGACTGTACTACCCTATAGCAAGTCTCTGGTGGTAATGTCTCTGACTGTACTACCCTATAGCAAGTCTCTGGTGGTAATGTCTCTGACTGTACTACCCTATAGCAAGTCTCTGATGGTAATGTCTCTGACTGTACTACCCTATAGCAAGTCTCTGATGGTAATGTCTCTGACTGTACTACCCTATAGCAAGTCTCTGATGGTAATGTCTCTGACTGTACTACCCTATAGCAAGTCTCTGGTGGTAATGTCTCTGACTGTACTACCCTATAGCAAGTCTCTGGTGGTAATGTCTCTGACTGTACTACCCTATAGCAAGTCTCTGGTGGTAATGTCTCTGACTGTACTACCCTATAGCAAGTCTCTGGTGGTAATGTCTCTGACTGTACTACCCTATAGCAAGTCTCTGGTGGTAATGTCTCTGACTGTACTACCCTATAGCAAGTCTCTGGTGGTAATGTCTCTGACTGTACTACCCTATAGCAAGTCTCTGGTGGTAATGTCTCTGACTGTACTACCCTATAGCAAGTCTCTGATGGTAATGTCTCTGACTGTACTACCCTATAGCAAGTCTCTGATGGTAATGTCTCTGACTGTACTACCCTATAGCAAGTCTCTGGTGGTAATGTCTCTGACTGTACTACCCTATAGCAAGTCTCTGGTGGTAATGTCTCTGACTGTACTACCCTATAGCAAGTCTCTGATGGTAATGTCTCTGACTGTACTACCCTATAGCAAGTCTCTGGTGGTAATGTCTCTGACTGTACTACCCTATAGCAAGTCTCTGATGGTAATGTCTCTGACTGTACTACCCTATAGCAAGTCTCTGGTGGTAATGTCTCTGACTGTACTACCCTATAGCAAGTCTCTGGTGGTAATGTCTCTGACTGTACTACCCTATAGCAAGTCTCTGATGGTAATGTCTCTGACTGTACTACCCTATAGCAAGTCTCTGGTGGTAATGTCTCTGACTGTACTACCCTATAGCAAGTCTCTGGTGGTAATGTCTCTGACTGTACTACCCTATAGCAAGTCTCTGGTGGTAATGTCTCTGACTGTACTACCCTATAGCAAGTCTCTGGTGGTAATGTCTCTGACTGTACTACCCTATAGCAAGTCTCTGATGGTAATGTCTCTGACTGTACTACCCTATAGCAAGTCTCTGATGGTAATGTCTCTGACTGTACTACCCTATAGCAAGTCTCTGATGGTAATGTCTCTGACTGTACTACCCTATAGCAAGTCTCTGGTGGTAATGTCTCTGACTGTACTACCCTATAGCAAGTCTCTGGTGGTAATGTCTCTGACTGTACTACCCTATAGCAAGTCTCTGGTGGTAATGTCTCTGACTGTACTACCCTATAGCAAGTCTCTGGTGGTAATGTCTCTGACTGTACTACCCTATAGCAAGTCTCTGGTGGTAATGTCTCTGACTGTACTACCCTATAGCAAGTCTCTGATGGTAATGTCTCTGACTGTACTACCCTATAGCAAGTCTCTGGTGGTAATGTCTCTGACTGTACTACCCTATAGCAAGTCTCTGGTGGTAATGTCTCTGACTGTACTACCCTATAGCAAGTCTCTGATGGTAATGTCTCTGACTGTACTACCCTATAGCAAGTCTCTGTGGTAATGTCTCTGACTGTACTACCCTATAGCAAGTCTCTGATGGTAATGTCTCTGACTGTACTACCCTATAGCAAGTCTCTGATGGTAATGTCTCTGACTGTACTACCCTATAGCAAGTCTCTGATGGTAATGTCTCTGACTGTACTACCCTATAGCAAGTCTCTGATGGTAATGTCTCTGACTGTACTACCCTATAGCAAGTCTCTGGTGGTAATGTCTCTGACTGTACTACCCTATAGCAAGTCTCTGATGGTAATGTCTCTGACTGTACTACCCTATAGCAAGTCTCTGGTGGTAATGTCTCTGACTGTACTACCCTATAGCAAGTCTCTGGTGGTAATGTCTCTGACTGTACTACCCTATAGCAAGTCTCTGGTGGTAATGTCTCTGACTGTACTACCCTATAGCAAGTCTCTGGTGGTAATGTCTCTGACTGTACTACCCTATAGCAAGTCTCTGATGGTAATGTCTCTGACTGTACTACCCTATAGCAAGTCTCTGGTGGTAATGTCTCTGACTGTACTACCCTATAGCAAGTCTCTGGTGGTAATGTCTCTGACTGTACTACCCTATAGCAAGTCTCTGATGGTAATGTCTCTGACTGTACTACCCTATAGCAAGTCTCTGGTGGTAATGTCTCTGACTGTACTACCCTATAGCAAGTCTCTGATGGTAATGTCTCTGACTGTACTACCCTATAGCAAGTCTCTGATGGTAATGTCTCTGACTGTACTACCCTATAGCAAGTCTCTGATGGTAATGTCTCTGACTGTACTACCCTATAGCAAGTCTCTGATGGTAATGTCTCTGACTGTACTACCCTATAGCAAGTCTCTGGTGGTAATGTCTCTGACTGTACTACCCTATAGCAAGTCTCTGGTGGTAATGTCTCTGACTGTACTACCCTATAGCAAGTCTCTGGTGGTAATGTCTCTGACTGTACTACCCTATAGCAAGTCTCTGGTGGTAATGTCTCTGACTGTACTACCCTATAGCAAGTCTCTGATGGTAATGTCTCTGACTGTACTACCCTATAGCAAGTCTCTGGTGGTAATGTCTCTGACTGTACTACCCTATAGCAAGTCTCTGGTGGTAATGTCTCTGACTGTACTACCCTATAGCAAGTCTCTGTGGTAATGTCTCTGACTGTACTACCCTATAGCAAGTCTCTGGTGGTAATGTCTCTGACTGTACTACCCTATAGCAAGTCTCTGATGGTAATGTCTCTGACTGTACTACCCTATAGCAAGTCTCTGGTGGTAATGTCTCTGACTGTACTACCCTATAGCAAGTCTCTGGTGGTAATGTCTCTGACTGTACTACCCTATAGCAAGTCTCTGATGGTAATGTCTCTGACTGTACTACCCTATAGCAAGTCTCTGGTGGTAATGTCTCTGACTGTACTACCCTATAGCAAGTCTCTGGTGGTAATGTCTCTGACTGTACTACCCTATAGCAAGTCTCTGATGGTAATGTCTCTGACTGTACTACCCTATAGCAAGTCTCTGGTGGTAATGTCTCTGACTGTACTACCCTATAGCAAGTCTCTGGTGGTAATGTCTCTGACTGTACTACCCTATAGCAAGTCTCTGATGGTAATGTCTCTGACTGTACTACCCTATAGCAAGTCTCTGGTGGTAATGTCTCTGACTGTACTACCCTATAGCAAGTCTCTGGTGGTAATGTCTCTGACTGTACTACCCTATAGCAAGTCTCTGGTGGTAATGTCTCTGACTGTACTACCCTATAGCAAGTCTCTGTGGTAATGTCTCTGACTGTACTACCCTATAGCAAGTCTCTGGTGGTAATGTCTCTGACTGTACTACCCTATAGCAAGTCTCTGGTGGTAATGTCTCTGACTGTACTACCCTATAGCAAGTCTCTGGTGGTAATGTCTCTGACTGTACTACCCTATAGCAAGTCTCTGGTGGTAATGTCTCTGACTGTACTACCCTATAGCAAGTCTCTGGTGGTAATGTCTCTGACTGTACTACCCTATAGCAAGTCTCTGGTGGTAATGTCTCTGACTGTACTACCCTATAGCAAGTCTCTGGTGGTAATGTCTCTGACTGTACTACCCTATAGCAAGTCTCTGATGGTAATGTCTCTGACTGTACTACCCTATAGCAAGTCTCTGGTGGTAATGTCTCTGACTGTACTACCCTATAGCAAGTCTCTGGTGGTAATGTCTCTGACTGTACTACCCTATAGCAAGTCTCTGATGGTAATGTCTCTGACTGTACTACCCTATAGCAAGTCTCTGATGGTAATGTCCTATAGCAAGTCTCTGGTGGTAATATCCTATAGCAAGTCTCTGGTGGTAATGTCCACTATAGCAAGTCTCTGATGGTAATGTCTCTGACTGTACTACCCTATAGCAAGTCTCTGATGGTAATGTCTCTGACTGTACTGCCCTATAGCAAGTCTCTGATGGTAATGTCTCTGACTGTACTACCCTATAGCAAGTCTCTGATGGTAATGTCCTATAGCAAGTCTCTGGTGGTAATGTCCTATAGCAAGTCTCTGATTGTAATGTCCTATAGCAAGTCTCTGGTGGTAATGTCTCTGACTGTACTACCCTATAGCAAGTCTATGGTGGTAATGTCCTTTAACAAGTCTCTGGTGGTAATGTCCTTTAGCAAGTCTCTGGTTGTAATGTCTCTGACTGTACTACCCTATAGCAAGTCTATGGTGGTAATGTCCTTTAGCAAGTCTCTGGTGGTAATGTCCTTTAGCAAGTCTCTTTTGGTAATGTCCTATAGCAAGTCTCTGGTGGTAATGTCCTATAGCAAGTCTCTGGTGGTAATGTCCTATAGCAAGTCTCTGGTGGTAATGTCCTTTAGCAAGTCTCTGGTGGTAATGTCCTATAGCAAGTCTCTGGTGGTAATGTCCTATAGCAAGTCTCTGGTGGTAATGTCCTATAGCAAGTCTCTGGTGGTAATGTCTCTGACTATACTACCCTATAGCAAGTCTATGGTGGTAATGTCCTTTAGCAAGCCTCTGGTGGTAATGTCCTATAGCAAGTCTCTGGTGGTGATGTCCTATAGCAAGTCTCTGGTGGTAATGTCCTATAGCAAGTCTTTGGTGGTAATGTCCTATAGCAAGTCTCTGGTGGTAATGTCCTATAGCAAGTCTCTGGTGGTAATGTCCTTTAGCAAGTCTCTGGTGGTAATGTCCTATAGCAAGTATCTGGTGGTAATGTCCTATAGCAAGTCTATGGTGGTAATATCCTTTAGCAAGTCTCTGGTGGTAATGTCCTATAGCAAGTCTCTGGTGGTAATGTCATATAGCAAGTCTCTGGTGGTAATGTCATATAGCAAGTCTCTGGTGGTAATGTCCTATAGCAAGTCTCTGGTGGTAATGTCATATAGCAAGTCTCTGGTGGTAATGTCCTATAGCAAGTCTCTGGTGGTAATGTCCTATAGCAAGTCTCTGGTTGTAATGTCATATAGCAAGTCTCTGGTGGTAATGTCATATAGCAAGTCTCTGGTGGTAATGTCATATAGCAAGTCTCTGGTGGTAATGTCATATAGCAAGTCTCTGGTGGTAATGTCCTATAGCAAGTCTCTGGTGGTAATGTCATATAGCAAGTCTCTGGTGGTAATGTCATATAGCAAGTCTCTGGTGGTAATGTCATATAGCAAGTCTCTGGTGGTAGTGTCCTATAGCAAGTCTCTGGTTGTAATGTCATATAGCAAGTCTCTGGTGGTAATGTCCTATAGCAAGTCTCTGGTTGTAATGTCATATAGCAAGTCTCTGGTTGTAATGTCATATAGCAAGTCTCTGGTGGTAATGTCCTATAGCAAGTCTCTGGTTGTAATGTCATATAGCAAGTCTCTGGTGGTAATGTCCTATAGCAAGTCTCTGGTTGTAATGTCATATAGCAAGTCTCTGGTGGTAATGTCATATAGCAAGTCTCTGGTGGTAATGTCCTATAGCAAGTCTCTGGTGGTAATGTCCTATAGCAAGTCTCTGGTTGTAATGTCCTATAGCAAGTCTATGGTGGTAATATCCTTTAGCAAGTCTCTGGTGGTAATGTCCTTTAGCAAGTCTCTGGTGGTAATGTCCTATAGCAAGTCTCTGATGTGTTTAAATTCAACATATATAAAGAGTCTTAAAATGAATTATCGAAGTTCACATATCTTGTAAAATAAAAACAGAATGTTTATATTTTAAACTTTAATGTATGTAAGTGATGGTACGGTGTATAACTTAACATAGCTTGATAAGCGACCATTATGATTTTCTTTAAAACAAGGGCTAATATAGTCTCTTAAATAAAATATGTCTTGAGTTCTCCTATAAAAAATGTTTGTCATAGGTTATGGCTTCTAATGATGGTCACACATCATGGATTATTATTACCACATATCATGGATTATTATTACCATATATCATGGATTACTATTACCACATATCATGGATTACTATTACCACATATCATGGATTGGTATTACCACATATCATGGATTATTATTACCACAAATCATGGATTATTATTACCACAAATCATGAATTTTAATTACCATATATCATGGATTACTATTACCACATATCATGGATTGGTATTACCACATATCATGGATTATTATTACCACAAATCATGAATTATTATTACCATATATCATGGATTACTATTACCACATATCATGGATTGGTATTACCACAAATCATGGATTATTATTACCACAAATCATGAATTATTTTACCATATATCATGGATTACTATTACCACATATCATGGATTGGTATTACCACATATCATGGATTACTATTACTATATATCATGGATTATAATTACCACTTATCATGGATTATTATTACCACATATCATAGGTTCTCTATTTTTCTACTCTATTTCAGGATCACAAAAACCGTTTAGAAGCCTGGCTTCTCCAGGACTGTCTTTACCAAAGTTTAGGAACATGATGGCGTTGTGTGCCAAGAACTACACCATTTTGAAGAGAAATTATGCGTAAGTTTTACAATCAGCTTTTACCGTGTCAATGGGTTACCTACTCGTGGGAGTGGCGAGGAAGAAAGGAAGCTGCTGTTTCCAAACCGATGTGATGGGATATAGTACCCAATCAGTCTTCACTATACATTTTAAGACAAGAAAATTGGTGAGGGGATAAGGTACAACTGACAGGTAATATTGGTTAGAGGATAAGCTACAACTGACAGGTAATATTGAAATGTTTCTGTTGGGTCTTCGTTGGTGACTGAAAGCCAGAGGAAAAGAATAGAGCAGAAACATTTTGGTACCTTATTCATCTAGTGCATCATTTGATTTTTACAAGTGAAAAGAATTCATTGTTCAAGCCTCCTATAAATTCTATTAGCCATTCGTTTTATTTTTCTTATCAAGAATAATTGAGCCAGAAACGAAAGTGTAGCAGCTTGCAGTACAAACTATTCGTTGAATAGTCAATATTATTATATAATAGTTTTAAACTTCAAATTTAAGTAGGTTTCTTGATACCATGCACTAAACTTGTGAACACGATGTCTTATAGTTGCAGAATTGAAAAAGGTCAAAGGGGAAGGAGAAACTTATCTCCCATCACTCAGACTAGGATAAACTCCACCTTAATTAGATTGACCATCTTTCATTGATACACATTTAACAATGGCCACTCTTTGTTCCAGTGTTCTAGTGTTCTACTTCATGGTGCCAGTCATACAGATCGTTCTGTTCTGTGTTTGTATCGGTGGGGAGCCAATGGACCTCAATGTCAGTATCTGTAATGAAGACTCGGGCGAGATGGGAAACATCTTCCTCACCTACCTCAGCAACAGAACTATGAGAAAGGTAGACAACCGTGTTAAACAGAGGGCTTAGCAGTTACGTGACAAATAACTGTGTTTTAAGTTAGACTACCCCATGGGTTAGCTTAAAGTTAGTTCAAAGGTGTATACCAAGATGGAATTTTAGTTTAGCTATTTACAAGATGATTTATTTTATGAAACAAACAGCTGTTTTGTTTCTACAATGGATCACATGCACGTGACCGGTTAGTAAATAACAAATAAACGTATTCAATACACCGAGAATGTCCTTGACTTTTGGGTGTACCAGTTTAGATGCGTTTTAAATAGTGTTTACCATTTCTACTTGGGCCTACGCGAGCCAATGAAAATAGTGAGTCTAATCTGCCTATCGTGTTTTGCAATAGGATTTTGACTCATAAAAATGTTCCCAGTGTAGAGGCTGATAAATTTTTGGATTGGTTAACAAATAGACAGTAATGACTTCAGGTCACTTGGGTTGACATATATAAAGTTCTGCCATAAAACTAACATTGACATTCGTTTTGCTGTAGCCACATTTCTGTGTTAGGATTTATTATGAACTTATATTATTGCATTCCAAATTATAAATATAAACATTCAGCTGCTGCTATGAGAGTAAGGTTTCGTCTGTACTGGCACCAGTATATTAAATATTAGTATTTCAATAATAATTCGATCTACAACACTTTTTTATAAAATTATTTGCATTCTTTTTACACACACATGCTACTTTAAAGCTTAAATGTTCTATTCTCTCTCTCTTTCTCCCTCTCTCTCTCTCTCTCTCTCTCTCTCACTCTATCTCACTCTCTCTTTCTCTGAATCTCTCTCTCCCTCACGCACACACACACACACCTACCCACACACATACACAAACACACACTCCATGGTTATCAGTGTATATTAACATAATTTGCCTTAAAAAAACTTTAAAAAAAAACGTTGTGAAATAGTTTAATTTCACTGCAAATACACTATGTTGCTAACATTGTCCGGTAACACAATCATTGTCCAACAAAAATGTCAACCATTCAGTGATATTTTCGACTTTCACAAGAAGTCCACTATGCTGCTAATACAATTTACTAACCCAACCATTGTCCAGGTAATGCATGATAACATAGAGTCAGCCATTGAGGATGTTAGAGTAGGATGGAGTTGGGCTGCCATGCACTTGGGGAGAAACTTCACTCGTGATCTGATAGCTAGGTTAGTGAACTGATAGCTAGGTTAGTGAACTGATAGCTAGGTTAGTGAACTGATAGCTAGGTTAGTGAACTGATAGCTAGGTTAGTGAACTGATAGCTAGGTTAGTGAACTGATAGCTAGGTTAGTGAACTGATAGCTAGGTTAGTGAACTGATAGCTAGGTTAGTGAACTGATAGCTAGGTTAGTGAACTGATAGCTAGGTTAGTGAACTGATAGCCAGCCTAGTGAACAGATTGCTAGGTTAGTGAACTGATAGCTAGGTTAGTGAACTGATAGCCAGCCTAGTGAACAGATTGCTAGGTTATAACTGAAATCTAGGTAACTGAAGTAACTATTTTTCTGAATAGAATGGCCAATTATGGAGTGAGTAAATGATACTGAAGTGAGTGAACTGACTAGTGAGTGAATATGGAAATAGGAAAGTGAATCTTTGATTGATTAAGGGGAGAAAACCAATATGTAGATGAACAAATTTCTTTCTTAAAAAGTGTAAATAGATCTAGGCGAGTTGTTACTCAGGTAATGACTTTATTTAGAAAACAAAAGCAAATAACTAAGAAACTGTATTATGTGAGTATTTTGTTATAATAAATAATTTACAGTAATTTATGTCATCAGTGATTTACTAAATGTCAAATGTTTAATATTATAACACTTTAAGCACCATCTGTTTATATTCCAGCCCATTTTTTCCTTATATAACTCTTCATATCATTTATTTATGTCCAACATATTTTAATCACCGGAATGTATATTAATAGCCATTCAAGTAAAATTCGTTATAGCCGATATAATTAAATTAAAACATATGTTATCAGCAATGTGTGAAATCCAGACATTCTTTTAGTAGGCTAAGGATTTCTTGGGAATGCCTGAGATTTTTAGGAAAAATATGAAATACATTGTCTTATGATTATGTTACACACTTTGCCTTTGGCATTTTATACACTTCCTGTGCATTAATTATATATAAAGAAAGTGAAAGTGCCCCAAGGCCGCAATGAAAAAAATCCTTCGGAGATACAGCGAACTGTGATATAGCATGGACAGTTGATTCAGATATGATGAGCAGCTTCACGCCGGTCAGAGCCAACAACTGCCAACAGAAGGCACGAGCCACCCAGTCCGTTACCAACGCCAGGAATAGGACAGCTTCACTTCAATATTGAAACACAGGCTCCGCAGAATATTCATACCTGGACCCTCTACTTCCTCATCTCTATGGTCTTTAGAAGCACGCCCACAGCTAACATGAAAATTACGTTGACAGTTTAAGCCAGGGGTCTCAAACTCAATTTGCCTGGGGGCCACATGAGTCAGAGTCTGGGTGATGCTGGGCCGCATCAAGTTATACAAAAAAAATAGAACAACTGTTTAGTCTCCCCCATCTTTATTCATTATTATTTATTAAAGGTTCAAACATTGGCTTAACTGGCAGCTCTCTTGCTGCCTTTGCTATACCTACTGCTCCTTGCTGTAAGAGACCTGGCTGCGTTTATCCTTACACAGAAGAAGCATATTTGGTTTGAGGGAGGAAGCCGTCGAGACCCTCAGTATAGCTTGAAGATGGTCATCAGTGAGTTTCGACCTGTACTTGGATTTATTGAAGTTCATGGTGGAGAACAGCTTTTCACACATGTATGTGCTCCCAAAAAGGCACATAGTCCCGCTGAACATTCTGAAAAGTTCAGGGAAGGTTGAGGACAATTCTCTCAAAAATTGTCAAAGCTTATCTGCTTTTCCATTCACCTCCTGAACTTAGATTTCAGATGAGAGTTGCACTGCAAGTCGATGAGTTCCATCTGCAACACAGGAAAAGCATATTGGACATCAAAAGAGAAGGGGTCAGCAAAACATTTTAAAAGTGGCTTTGTGGCTCTTAAAGTCTGCAAATCGGTGATCAAATTCTTCCTGTAGCTTTTCAATGGCATCAATATATTCCTCAACATCGAATGGCATGTCCACATCCACAAGTGCCTTGCATGCTGGGAAATGACGGAGGTTTTTCTGAGAGAGCTGGGGTTTCCATAAAATAAGTTTTGTGGAAAATGCTCTCACATTTTCATAGGCAGTACTGACAAGCTGCTCATGTCCTTGTAACTTCTTGTTCTGTAAATTCAGCTCCTGTGTGATGTCAACAAGAAAAGCTAAGTCCGCGAGCCGTTTGGGATTACTTAGCACAGGAAGAGCCATCCCATCGTTCTCCTCGAAAGCCTTCACTTCTGTTCTCAACTCAAAAAACCTCTTCAAGCAGGTTCCCCTGCTGAACCAACGCACCTCAGTAAAGTAGAGCACATCCTAATATGCAGACTCTATTCCCTCCAAAAAATCCCGAAATTGCCTGCGCTTTAAGCCCCTGGATCTTATACGGTTGATGCATTTCACAAAGACAGACATCACATTGTCAAACTTGAGGCATTTGCTACACAGGACATGCTGATGGATAATACAATGCGGAGCGATAGCCTCCTCCACAGCCTCCTCTTCTAGTTTTTTTTTGTACAAGTGCAACCAGTCCATTTTTCCTCCCTGTCATTGAAGGTGCTCTGTCTGTTGTTATTCCGGCAAACTTCTGCCATGGTAAACCGGCATCCACAATGGCACTACACAGCTGCCGGAATATGTCCTTAGCGGTGGTCTGACCATGCATTGGCATCACTGTGAGTATCTCCTCTATCACTTCAAAATTGTCATCAATACCACGGATACAGATTGCCAGTTGTGCAGTGTCAGTGATGTCTGTGCTCTCATCAAGAGCGACTGAGTATGCACTGAAATGTTTGGCCTTCTCTTGCAGTTGATTGTATATGTTTCTTGACAGCTAAATAGTGCGCTCTGCCACTGTGTTGGCTGAAAGACTGATGTTGCTAAACTAGTATAAAATAGCTACTTAAAAAGTTGGATCGGCTATGCAAACGAAACAACCCAAAATTGGCGACGCTAGGCGACTGTAAGGGTCTACCGATAGAGGCGACGCGTGGCGACTCCAAGGGAGAAAGGTAAATTAGATAAAAACAATATAATCAGTAAAACTTTATTGTCTAGAAAAAAAGGGTCCTGGAAGGCCAAAGAAAAAATTTCCAATGACAGTTTAATATCTTATTTTTTAAAAAATATTTTCTTCGTTATCGCCACTGCGGGCCGCACTTGCACTGAACTTGGATATCAAGTGGGGGCCACAAAATATCATCCAGCGGGCCGCAATTGGCCCACGGGCCGCGTGTTTGAGACCCCTGGTTTAAGCAATTATGAACCGCTGGTTTATTATAAGCAGACACAATCAACAGCAGAAAGTGAAGGTTCTTCGGTAACTATGATGTCATAACCAGATTAGTTTCTTCTATTATTGCTTGTAGTCTCTTCAGTAAGTTATGTAGTAGGCTCTGTATCGTACATCTGGTAATTATTTTTCATCCTGCCGTGTTGCCTGTTCTTCTATTATTATTTTAGAGTTCTACCTCATTATGTACTTCAAAACGTCAGGGGGTATTGACAACGTTGTTCGGTCCACTCTAGATTTGCAGCCATCACCGAGGAAACATGCAAGCATGAATATCAGGTTATTCTATTCATTGGCGACATTGCATATAATGTCTAGAAAATGTATGAAATATAAACTGGTACATATTGGGCCGTTTATAAATGACGGCACGCGATTTGGTACGATTTCAACCCCCCCCCCACTCCTTGTAATAAGTCGTCATAAAAAGTCAGACTCCCCTCCAATATGAAGTCACAAAGCTTCCCCCCCCCATAAAAGCCGTATTTCCTATTTGAAAGTGAGCATTTTCAAAATCACTTTTATGTCATTCAAGTGTGTATTTAGTGTAAGGCTGCATTTTAATATCGTAGCACGCGTGAAGCCATGTAAAATGTCATTAAATACATCGTAAATAATCAAATAATTAAGGGGAACTTTTATTTAAGGTTGAGCGTTTTTTGATGTGTTGTCACAGTTTGTAAACAAATCCTATCCTCCTCGTCACACATCGTCACAAATGTGTATAAATGTTCATTTATGAACGGCCTCTATATTGCCTACACATTTTTGGCATTCTTTAGTTAGAATCTCGGTTAGCACACATTGCTGGTAACTTATCCACCACAGAGTGCATCATTTTAATCATGCATTTTTTGGTTGCGATGTAACTTGTGTTTTTAAAACTTTTTTTTTCTACGTATGCATTTGGTCTTCGATTTGAATGTAAAATCTTATTTCAGACTGGAGGATGGTATCTCAGCCTCCAATGAGACACTCTTTGGTAGCACAGTCTGGCTACATCTTGACATGACTAGTGAGTTTTAACGCAAGTATTCTTTTTTTTTATTATAGAAAAATCTATTTACCATAAAGATCTCGATCTTTTTAAAAAGGGGGTTAAAAGGCTTAACATAATGTTTTTCTACCGCTCAGAGAGATTCGGAAAGCAATTTGACTGAAAATTATTGACAAATCTTGCAGTGTGTTTATCTAACTCACCCTGCCATTGAGCGCTCATCATTACATTAATCACCCTCTAAAATATTTTTTTTTATTTCTGAACATGTAATGATTTAACTCACGATAATGCTCGCAGACATGAAAGCCAAACCAGGATTATCTACTCTTGATAAACGTATTTTTTTATTTTATTAAAATAGTGTACATGTTAGTATTATTGTGTGTGATATCCCTCCCATTTAAATATCATTCAAATAATTGAGGGTGTTTATATATATATAATACTTTAATCCAAATTGTACACGTCTTTAAACGGGCTTTGTAGTTCAAGATCTAATTTAAGATTTAGTTAAAGGTTTTAAAACTTTTGTTTTTTGCTTGGACTTGAACCGAGCACATTCAGAAGACAAACATATTTCTCTTTTTACCACAAGGCAAATATTTTTGACCGAAAATTTAGTTTAATGTAGCTAAATGACTCCTATATAGATGGGAAGTGTAAAGAACGGAACGAAAAATCTATTTGACCGCCACCAGTGAGTTATAGAATACAGCTTGTACTCTGATTGTTGATTTGAAAGGCAAATGTCTAGAATATCATCAGAGCCAACTTAAAAAACAAAATTTAATCACTTTTACTTTTTTCATTATCGAATACTATCAACCTGGATTAGTAATTGAACAAAATTTAAAGAAAATGGAACAAGTAGTGGGTTAAAATGTATTTGATCAGCTTTAAATCGTTCCCCCGTACAGCTCCCATACTAGGGAAAAAAATAAAAAAATATCCCACAAATGATCCTACATGTGGAAGAAAATCAGAAGCCCCGAGCCTAGGTCTCTTCATGGGTCTACCTGGAAGACCCTTCCAGCTATCTGGCCCCCTCCCCACGAAAAGGACGTGACAGCTGGGAACCCCCCCCCCGGAGCGGCCACCTGGGCATCCAGGACAGAAAGTCGAAAATGCCTCCCACTAAGTTGACCTCACAAGGAGGGGTGGAATTGCCTTACTACGACCCGCTACCACTTCGGCGCCACCCTGGCAAAGCATACGAGTCTCAATGGTTAGGATCGCCGCTATGCGGGGGATCATCATTGACCTACCTAGGGTGCAACCCCCACTGGAAGGTTTCCTCAGAGCTGGCGTCCGCTGCGTTCTTCGCGGTTCCTTTTGCTAATCCGTGCTGGCGCTCCTGGCCCTAAACCGGCACCGCTCAATGGCGTTGCTAGTAAAATTGAGGGGGACGAAACGGTCGCTTCGTTTTTACCCGACCCTCAACGGGTACTTTACCCACAAATAAATAATACTAATAACTTGAAAGATAAGTAAAAAAATGAGAACGTTACTTATGGAAATTTTTTTAACAGTTCGTTTCTATCAATTATCTTTGCACTAGATCAAGAGATCGCATATACCATAGAAGCTCGTGTCATCAACGGTTTCAACAAGTTTGCTAGGGCGCTGTTAGCATCACTTGGTCACAACCCAGAGCTGAGCAGCATACCTGTTGGGGTGAGTACCATCATTGATAGGTTGATCAGGTCATAGACATTACCTGTTGGGGCGAGTACCATCATTGATGGGTTGATATGGTCATAGACTTTACCTGTTGGGGTGAGTACAGTTATTAATGAGCAATTTTTCTTAGAGTTGATATAAATACTTTGGTCATTTCCTAATGACAGTTATCAAATAAATTTGTGACAGCTTAAAACTTAATGAGATGAAATATAATGAATGCTTAAAATTAGAAAAGAATGTATTGTTTTTTAGCGATGGAATGAATGACATATGGCAGGTTGACTGTTCGAGATAGTGTAATCATTTGTTTAGGAATATAATTATTAAAAGGTAAGAAGTTTTCTAACACTGTTAGGACTTAAAAACTAATATATGTATGGAGTTCTCGAAAAGAAGACCAACAATATAACCCACATAATTGTGAAGGGGGTCGGCATTCATCAAACAACAATTGGTAGATAATAGGGACCCTTGTAACGACCTCAGTAACCAACCGGTGAGTTCAAGAAGAAATTGGTCCAGACTACGTTAGCGGGAGGAATGTGTCAGATAGTAACGCTTTTAGGTCACACAGATAACTCATGGGTTGGTTCATTGAAATACTTTGAGGATTAAACATAAAAGAATATTAAATAACCGTGTTGTCAGGTCAATGAAAATAAAAAAGGCTATATATATATATATATATATATATATATATCAACTAATCTTTAATATATTTCCTTATAGCTCGCACAACCTGTGTATGGATTTTTGGAGGCCAACTTGACGGATTTTATGGCATGTGGACTTTTAGTTAGGTAAACTTTGCACATTAAAAAAAAATTTAAAAATTGCAAAAACAGGTTTTATGACTTATTATATAAAAGTGCGCTTTTGATTCTATAAAAATATTAAATGGACAGATGTTTCAGGCTTTTAAAGGCGTATGCAGAGGCGTAACAACGACTTGGCATCGGGGCATTTGCCAAGGGCGCCGAGGGCTAATCCTTCAATAATATATTTAATCTCTATAATTTAGTATTTTCCCTATCTCTCAAGAGCGCTAATAATGAATTAGCCAGTTACGTTTCTGCGCTTATGGTATAGAGATATTTCATTCTTATCTATTTAAAAAATATGTGATTTTTTAATAATTATTTTTTATTCAAACAATAAAACAAATGCGTCAGCCGGGAATCGAACCCGGATCGACTGCTTGGAAGGCAACCATGCTAACCTTTACACCACCGACGCTTGATGGATTTTTAGGACAGAACGATAAAAATGTCTTTCATTTTTTTTTACCTGTCCTGTTTTTATTTTGGTCTTGGTCACTTCACCATATTCATATTTTTTTTTAAAAAAGCTTTTAATGTACGTTACATCTAAATTTCCACAAGTAATGGTCTTGTTTTGGTTTCGGAAAGTGAGGGCCACCAATGGGCAGGTTCAACTCGTCCAATGTCTTGTACCGTCAGTTCGATTGGATGTAATGTAATGTAGCGAAAATTTGTGTAAACTGTAACTTTTACAAGTGACACGGTTAATAAAAAAAACCCGTAAAAACAAAGTTTTTGACTATAAATCCCTTATATATGAGACATAACTAACAGTATTGATTATTTTCAAACATTTACAGACTGAATCTGTCTTAACACAAGTTTGCTTCATAACCCTAGAGGGGGAGGGGTGGGTGGGAGGGGGAGAGGGGAAAAGTCTGGTCACCGATTCGCTTGACCGAGCGCAGAGTGACACGTAAAATGTAAACAAAAGCGCACCGTCGTTTCGTTGGGTCGCCTCAATGCTCAAACTTTCACGTGGCAAAAAAACAATAACAAATCGTGAATTTAAATTACATACCTCATATAAGGATAAACGAAAAATGCATTAATTTAATTACGGTACGTTCGATCGATCTGAAATTTTGACACGATGCATTGTTAGGTAAGACGGGTCCGTGTGCCAAATTTCAGTTCGATCGGATCATTGGAAGTGGGTCATTTTTGACTTCTGTTTTTCCGCCCGCCCATGAGACGGCGGTGAAGTTAATATAAGGGATTTAATAAAAAACAAACCCGCAAAAACAAAGTGTTTGACTATAAATCCCTTATATATGAGACATAACTAACAGTATTGATGATTTTCAAACATTTACAGACTGAATCTGTCTTAACTCAACTTTGCATCATAACCCTAGTGGGGGGGGGGAGGGGTGGGGGGGGGAGGGGTGGGGGAGGGTGGGTAGGGGAGAGGGGAAAAGTCTGGTCACCGATTCGCTTGACCGAGCTCAGAGTGACACGTAAAATGTAAACAAAAGCGCACCGTCGTTTCGTTGGGTCGCCTCAATGCTCAAACTTTCACGTGGCAAAAAAACAATAACAAATCGTGAATTTAAATTACATACCTCATATAAGGATAAACTAAAAATGCATTAATTTAATTACGGTACGTTCGATCGATCTGAAATTTTGATACGATGCATTGTTAGGTCAGACGGGTCCGTGTGCCAAATTTCAGTTCGATCGGATCATGGGAAGTGGGTCATTTTTGACTTCTGTTTTTCCGCCCGCCCGCCGAGCCCAAGACAGAGAGAGAGAGACAGAGACGGCGGTGAAGTTAATATAAGGGATTTAAAAAGGAAGCTACTTTAGTCAGTCAAAGAGTTCAATAAAGGAGGCAGGGATGAAAGTGTAAAAGTTAAATATTAATAATGATAATAATTTAATAATAATAAAAATAATAACAGCATGGCTTGGAAATGATATTATGTATTCAATGCCTGGGCCCCTACTACGATTTAACCTTCATGTTTTTTTTAAATATTGGGGGCAAAAATAAATGCATTAAAAATTTAAAAGATATTCTAATGAAACGTCTGGCCAGCCATACAATTAGAACTTATTGGTGAATACTCTTTCAATGATCGTAGGCGTGGCGGGGTGAAACGCTAAAGTTTTGCCCCAGGTAATGACTACTAATGTGTCGTGTTATTGCTAGTGTCGGTGTGTCATTCTGACCCTATCTTATAATAATGTGGTACAAAATGAAAGTTCTATCTGGTCCCTATGGTATTTGTTCAATATAAAGTAAGATTTTTTTTCTTCATCATAAAGATCCCCCCACCCCCCCCCCGCGCACTGCCCTGTTTTACTTTAACTTTTTATTTATTTATTCCATATCGTTTATTTGTAAGTTAATTTTCTGAATTTTTCAACAAATGTTTTGACTTACCTGACAAAGTTTAATTTTGATTTTGCTCAAAATACAATATACATATTAAATATGATGTTGATAAAAATGCACAGAGATTAACTTTGTTGTTTAAATTATCAAAATGTCATGTACATAGATTAAATTTGGTCTTTCTTGTGTAATGTCGTCATTGATAATTGGACGTTGTCTCACTATTCTTTGGATTAATTATCGTTTATGAAAGTAAATCCAAAGATAAGATGTTCTTGATTTTTATTTGTTTGTTTTATTGAATCCATAGATAAGATGTTCTTGGTTTGTTTTATTGAATCCATAGATAAGATGTTCTTGGTTTGTTTTATTGAATCCATAGATACGATTTTCTTGGTTTGTTTTATTGAATCCCCACCCCGCCCTTAACAGAAAGCCAACAGTCACATCCCATACCCATTAAGCAAGAAATAAAATAGGATAAACAAAAAAGCGAAAACATTTTTTTAAAAGCAAATATTAAAAGACAGTTACATTATCATTTCGCTTCTGTTTTTAGAACAATTGTAAGTGGCATCCTGCAACCGTGGCTAGATGAACAAAAATTAATTGTAAATAACTATAGCACGTTTGTTGTATTTGGGGCCGTCCATAAATGACGTCACGCACCTAGGGGGGGAGGGGGTCACACTTTTGTGACGATGTGTGACGAGGGGGAGGGAGGGGTTTGAAGAAATGTGACGTCACATCAAAAGGGTAACTTTAAATAAAACTTCCACTGAAATATTTGGTGGCTTACAATTTATATAATGACTTTTTAAAAAAAATCAGTGCTTCTCAATGTGCCGGTCGGTAGGCCATCACACGCTGGTTGGCGTAAGCTATCAAGATACGAAAATTAAATCTAATTATAATCCTTAAGTTTGAAAATCCACAAGATAACATATGAAATTGTTACACTCCGTCGTTTAATGTTGACATCAAAGCATTTGTGATGTAACCGCAGCTCTGTTTGGTTCTCTAGAACTTTTTTGCCCGTTACCCCAAAATATACAAGTTTATGTGTGCGTTACCCCCCCCCCAAAGCCCCAGACTCTAGGTCCTGCTCACATGACTCGGGGATTTGGGGAGCGTCGTTAACCCCCCCCCCTCCGAAAATGCTACTGGTGGGTTTTACATGCATGACAAGTCTCAGACAAGTGTCTAAAAATGATCTGAATAGGATTATGTGTAGATATTTTAAGTCAAAACGACACGGAATATCCTTTTTCTTTAAAAGGGGAGGGGGGGGGAGGGAATCTATTTGATAGAATTAAAAACGTTTTAAGTTTGATATAATTGTTCGATGGGTTTTTGGTCAAACGCCCCTGGCCATTCTAGTTTTCTAGATCCGTGCTTCTCAAAGTGGTGGTCCGCGGACCAGTGCCGGTCCGTGGGCCATCCGCTGCCGGTCCGCAGATGTTCTAAAAAAAAGGACAGAAAACATTGTCAGTGCAGGGAAAATAATACACCGGTCCCTGGTGCAATGGAAAAAATTCCTGCCAGTCCACCATACTAAAAAGTTCGAGAATCACTGTTCTAGATACAATGGTAAATGAGCCCATTTAAAATTAGTCAAGTATTCATTAACTTTATTGAATGCATCAAATTCTTGACATCGCAATTCGAGAGGAGCACAAAACAACTTTTCTTCTTAGGGGCCGTCCATAAATGACGTCACGCGATTTTTACCGATTTTTGACCCCCTCCCCCACCCTCGTCACGCGACGTCACAAAAACTTAGACCCCCCCCTCTAAAAATACGTTTCAAATCTTTGACCAAAAAAAAACACAACAAAACAACAACTTTATTTTCTATTTGAAAATAAGTATGTTTCAAATCACTTTTATTGTCATTTAAGTATTTATTATTTATTTAGTGAAGATCTAAATTGTAATATCGTAACCCACGTGAAGCATTTTTAAAAAACGTTTAACCGGCTTTCAGAAAACGAACTGTGTTAACATCCTTAGCTTATATTTTATTTTAATGCATACAAATTAAACATTGACTATTGGTCATCACGGTTAACGTCTTTGTTTAGAAAAAAAATTATTTAAAAATAACATTTTTAAAATGTATTTTTTTTAAATCCCTCAATTGACTGACGGGCATCCCGTAAGACAGAGGTCGGCGAACAGCGGTAAACAACCTGAACTGGGGTCAAAAAGGGAATTCTTGGGGGTAATGCAGACTCATTTGGGACATATAACATCCTCTACAATCTACTAGATATATTAAAATACGTCATGTGTACGTGTACGCTTGGAACATATGTCCATTATTGAACCGGTTCCTTCCAGAAAATGCATTTTAAAAAAAAATTTGACAACTATGTAGATTTCTTACCTTACGAAGACACCTAAATCTACCCTACTTTCATTTATATTGACACGAGTGACAACAATCTTAATTCACATGACCTGTCTTTATCACGTATCATTTCTGTGATATTTAAAATTAATGCATTAAAAACTGAGCTAAGAAGAACAGTTGTTTTGTTCTCCTCTCGAATTGCGATGTCATTAATTTGATGCATTCAATAAAGTTAATGAATACTTGACTAATTTTAAATGGGCTCATTTACCATTATATCTAGAACAGTGCTTCTCAAACTTTTTAGTATTGCGGACCAGCAGGAATTTTTTCCATTGTACCAGGGACCGATGCACTATTTTCCCTGCACTGACAATTTTTTCTGTCCTTTTTTGAGGTCCGGCAGCGGATGGCCCACGGACTGCCTGCCACCGGTCCGCGGACCACCACTTTGAGAAGCACTGATCTAGAAGACTAGAATGGCCAGGGGCGTTTGACCAAAAACCATCGAACAATTATATCAAACTTAAAACGTTTTTAATTCTATCAAATAGATTCCCTCCCCCCCCTCCCCTTTTAAAGAAAAAGGATATTCCGTGTCGTTTTGACTTAAAATATCTACACATAATCCTATTCAAATCATTTTAAGACACTTGTCATGCTTGTAAAACTCACCAGTAGTATTTTCGGGGGGGGGGAGGGGTGGGGGTGCTAAAGATGCTCCCCCAAATCCCCGAGTCACGTGAGCAGGACCTATAGTCTGGGGGGGGGGTAACGCATACATAAACTTGTATATTTTGTGGTAACGGGCATGAGAGAACCAAACGGAGGTGCGGTTAGATCACAAATGCTTTGATGTCAACATCAAACGACGCAGTGTAACAATTTCATATGTTATCTTGTGGATTCTCAAACTTAAGGATTATAATTAGATTTAATTTTAGTGTCTTGATAGCATACGCCAACCAGCGTCTGATGGCCTACCGACCGGCACATTGAGAAGCATTGATTTTTTTTTAAAAAGAAAAAAAAGTCATTAAATAAATTGTAAGCGACCAAATATTTCAGTGGAAGTTTTATTTAAAGTTACCCTTTTGATGTGACGTCACATTTCTTCAACCCCCCTCCCTCCCCCCTCGTCACGCAACGTCACAAAAGTGTGACCCCCCCCTCCCCCCTAGGTGCGTGACGTCATTTATGGACGGCCCCTTAGCTCAGTTTTAAGGCATTAATTTTAAATATCACAGAAATGATACGTGATACAGACAGGTCATGTGAATTAAGATTGTTGTCACTCGTGTCAATATAAATGAAAGTAGGGTAGATTTAGGTGTCTTCGTAAGGTAAGAAATCTACATAGTTGTCAAATTTTTTTTTAAAATGCATTTTCTGGAAGGAACCGGTTCAATAATGGACATAAGTTCAAGCGTACACGTACACATGACGTATTTTAATATATCTAGTAGATTGTAGAGGATGTTATATGTCCCAAATGAGTCTGCATTACCCCCAAGAATTCCCTTTTTGACCCCAGATGAGGTTATTGACCTCTGTTCACCGACCTCTTTCTTACGGGATGCCCGACAGTCAATTGAGGGATTTTAAAAAAATACATTTTAAAAATATTATTTTTAAATAATTTGTTTTCTAAACAAAGACGTTAACCGTGATGATTAATAGTCAATGTTTAATTTATATGCATTAAAATAAAATATAATCTAAGGATGTTAACACAGTTCGTTTTCTGAAGGCCAGTTAAACGTTTTAAAAAAATGCTTCACGCGGGCTACGATATTACAATGTAGATCTTCACTAAATAAATAATAAATACTTAAATGACAATAAAAGTGGTTTTTTTTGTTGTGTTTTTTCTTGTCAAAGATTTGTGACGTATTTTTAGAGAGGGGGTCTAAGTTTTTGTGACGACGCGTGACGAGGGGGAGGGAGGGGGTAAAAAATCGCGTGACGTCATTTATGGACGGCCCCTTTCATTGTCCAAATAGATGTTGTCCAAATAGATAAGGCTGTTCTTGTCCAAATAGATAAGGCTGTTCTTGTTCATATACTTATATTAAAATTTACATATTTTTAACTCCTTCAAAAATGTATTTAATTTGTTCCCATTTCTTATTATTTATCAATATTATTTGATGATTTTGCTTTTAACAAAAAACAACCTATTCACAAACTGACATTGCAGTTCTGTAAAGTGTGCACTTTTAATATATGTGACTTTAAAAATAGATCATTGTTGGGTTTAATCGATAACGCTTTCGCAGCACTTTCCACTGACAAAAGAAATGGCCGCCACAATTTAACATGTTGTGTACAATAAATCAGGCAGGCCAAGCGTCTAATGGAGAAAGAAATGTCTGCTTACTGTAAATGCGATACTCTGGAAAAATAAATTCCTTATCAATAGTTTTTCCAAATTTCTGATAAGTCTTTAACTGATTCTCTCCCACAATTTGTTTTTACAATGTTTTGAACCATTTTTTTTTGCGATACTATTTTTAGTTAAAATGCCCTCTGTATCTTTTTGATTCAATGATTTGTGTAAAAAGTAAAAAGCTTATATGTTATGTGTAAAAATGGTAAGGCAATTCAAGGCCAAAAAGAAGCAGCTACCAATCATGAGAAATTGTGAGGATCCCCAGAGTAATGCGTGATTAAGTGCCGATGCTCCATATTTCAGGGTGCTTTAAAGTATTTTTTAATGGGTTATAATCTATACATTGTACTTACATTGAATTCATACTCGGGACACATACATTAGGCCCATTTTGAGTACACATAAAGTAAACCCATTCTTAGTAAACAAACAGCAGGTCAATTTCCAGCACACATACATTGTACCCATTCTTGTCACAAGTTATACATTAGGCCCATTCTTGTCACAAGTTATACATTAGGCCCATTCTTGTCACAAGTTATACATTAGGCCCATTCTTGTCACAAGTTATACATTAGGCCCATTCTTGTCACAAGTTATACATTAGGCCCATTCTTGTCACAAGTTATACATTAGGCCCATTCTTGTCACAATTTATACATTAGGCCCATTCTTGTCACAAGTTATACATTAGGCCCATTCTTGTCACAAGTTATACATTAGGCCCATTCTTGTCACAAGTTATACATTAGGCCCATTCTTGTCACAAGTTATACATTAGGCCCATTCTTGTCACAAGTTATACATTAGGCCCATTCTTGTCACAAGTTATACATTAGGCCCATTCTTGTCACAAGTTATACATTAGGCCCATTCTTGTCACTAGTTATACATTAGGCCCATTCTTGTCACAAGTTATACATTAGGCCCATTCTTGTCACAAGTTATACATTAGGCCCATTCTTGTCACAAGTTATACATTAGGCCCATTCTTGTCACAAGTTATACATTAGGCCCATTCTTGTCACAAGTTATACATTAGGCCCATTCTTGTCACAAGTTATACATTAGGCCCATTCTTGTCACAAGTTATACACTAGGCCCATTCTTGTCACAAGTTATACATTAGGCCCATTCTTGTCACAAGTTATACATTAGGCCCATTCTTGTCACAAGTTATACACTAGGCCCATTCTTGTCACAAGTTATACATTAGGCCCATTCATGTCACAAGTTATACATTAGGCCCATTCTTGTCACAAGTTATACATTAGGCCCATTCTTGTTTCAAATACATTGTGTATATACCATTGTGCATGAGAAATCAAGAAATGTTTTAATCTTGATTTATTTCATCAGTTCCACGTTTTTCTTCGCCACTGGCCTGACGTCACTAGCATTTGTTATAGACCGCAAGGAAGGCGTTATGGAAAGATTGTTTGTGACTGGTAAGAAGTAATGGTACAACCATGATTCATGACATAAAGATTGTTTGTGACTGGTAAGAAGTAATGGTACGACAATGTCCATGACTCATGACATAAAATGTGAATGATACAATTTGTGAAAACATTGATATTGGGGAAAATTATGAAATTTTGAAAGGAGACAAATCTTTCATTGATATAATATTCGAGAGAAAAGACGATATTAATAAAATGTAATAACAGCTAACAATAACAATATATTAGCATTTAATTGGCATCTTAGTGACGAAAAATATATAAAAAATTTAATTTTTTAAAAAAAATTATTTTTTTAATATTTCGATAAAATATTGTTTTGAATTTTTAAAAATATTATTTTCAATCTTAAAAATATTTTTTTTAAAACTTTTTTGAAAAATTTGGCCAAGCATGGTTAATGACTGAAGTCCTGTTCATTTCATCTAACAGGTGTGTCAGCTGTTGAAATTATGATCTCGCACATTCTGACCCAAATTCTGATAATGTTGGGACAGACATCTGAGATGTTACTCATTGCCTTATTTGGTTTCAATGTAAGATTACATTATGATAAAATTTACTTGACTTTTAATTGGGAATTTAAACATCATTGCATTTTATCTGATCATGAAGAACTTGTAAGTCCATTATCATAGGAAAAGTGTATTAAAGCGCTTCATAACAGCCATTTCAGGGGAGAGCACTCATCAATCTGTGTGTGACTTCTTTTTTAAAAAATTAAAATATTGTAATGGGATATTGTACCGCTGGGTAACACGCCCTGAAAGCATTGCATTCCATAGATTTCCTTTTAAACAAACAAATAGCCTGCAAAATTTTGTTCATACGTTTACTCAGAATGACTACGATGTAATTCGTCTAAAGTAAGTTTATACACAGGGAGCCATAATTTACCCAATTAAAATTGAATGTATAGCACAGTTTAGACAGTGGAGCAACGCTACTTTCTCTTGCTAATGAAATCGCAGTAAGCGTTGTAGCCTAAGTATGCTGTAAATGTATAACTTTCTAAAAGACAAACATCACTGTAGTGTTAACTTTACTTTATTTCTTTCACTTACCATGTATAATTTATACCTTTAATGTATAACAGAACAAATATCAAGCGATGACATTTGTATAGAGACTAAATACTTTGTATTTCACAGATAACTAACAACAGCAACATCGTTCTTTTAATTATTTTGATTGTGTTGCAAGGACTGGCTGGCATGACGTTGGGTATGTGATATTACATGTATTTTAATTTCGACAGAATTATAAACTGTAACCAGAGGGAGGTCCTGTTGAACTCTTTATAACACACTAAAATCAGTTAAGGAAACAAAATGATTAGGCTACTTTACTACTTTCTAAAAATATGTTTAACCAGCCTTTAATTTACCCCCATTCCCTTACCTTTCCCCCCAAAATTGTTACTAAATTTAAAAATATTTCAGTCTTTTATCTAAACACAAAAACGAATGCCTGTTTTATTAATTTTAATATTTGTCTTTATTGTTGCAACGTAGGCATGGTCATCTCTTCCTTTTCTTCAACTGAAATAACAGCGATTCAAGCAACATTAGGTTGTATGTATCCCTTACTGCTAACTACTGGTAAGTAGGGTAGATTTTAAGTCTTTTTTGAGTAGAAAGTGAAAGTTTAAATTTAAAATATGAGGTCTAATACGGTGACACGCCTATATAGTAAATAAATTAACAAACATAACATGTGTGACTGTAGATAACCAATTATCTTACTCTAAATATACATAGATATGCCTTGCTTCTAAAATTTAATTCTTCTCCTTAAAAAAATTATTGAAGGGATGGAAATATTGTGTCAAATATTAGGTAAAATGTGAGAGTCACTGGAATATAAACATAGAGTGGGACATTTGGGTGCTTAGGTTTCTACAATAAGGTCTTCAGCCTTTGTGTTAGACCAATGATCTAGATACAATTGTCAAAATTATTATGTTTTAATCTCTGTGTTTTTCTATTATGGACGTAAATAAAGTGAATAAATTACTCATTGTCTTTTAACCTCAGACAGAATTTCACTACATAATTAAATTGGTTTATTAAATAAGAATTCATGGCTATAGACTACTGAAGAAATTATTTGTTGTTTTTCATAAAAACGCCACATATTAATATTACTGCCCAAACCCTTTTGAACATGTATTCCGTTGGTATTGTTAACGTCAGGTATTATATGGCCCATTGAAGCCATGCCTAGATGGATGATGAGGGCATGTCAGTACCTGCCCAATACCGTCCCAGTGAACGCTGTCAGAGCCATGATGGGGAGAGGGTGGAGCCTGGACATGCCCCTTGTCTGGTCCAGTTATCTCATTAGCGCGGCCTGGATTTTCATCAACTCCATCATGGCCGGACTTATATTCAAGTTTAAAAAATAAGCTCGTCTCAACCCGCCTAAAGAACAGCAGTGGGAATGTATTCATGACTTTAAGAGCAACTTGACTGAGAATATAAATCTAGACATGTAGCAACATAACAAAGCCAAGTAAAATCTATTTAGTGAAAAAGACATAAATGTTCAGTACTTGCTCAAATGTTATGCAGAATTTTACATGTATGTTGTATTATTTTGGAAGATTATAATGATCAAAGTCATTTTTTTTCAATCTGTTACTTTATATGTCAATTAATTTTTTTATTAAATCTGTATTGTCAAAATGCAAATTCTATTGTCAAATAATTTATTAGTTAAAGTCATACAAAAATAAGTTTTTACCAGAATAAGGAATAGTTGTAAGCTCATAAATATTAATACAAAGTCAATCTGGCAGTCGATGAGAGTTTAAACAAATATGTGATATCGAATCCCCCATTGATCTTCAAAAAATTAGGATTGACATTATTCTGAACCACATGATTTATATAGTAGACCTGCTGTTTAAAATGCAAATGAAAAATAACATTTACATTCAGGAAGGCAAAAACTAAATTGAATTTAACTTTCACTGAACAGAAAATAAAGTAATTTTTAAAGAATTTGTCTATTTTACAATCACCGTATAACAATGTTACAATGTTACAAATATTTAATAATCAATTTTGAGTTTGGAATAAAAAATTAAGTATCTGGTATTTCATTCATTATTTGAACAAAATAATTGCGTGAGATTAAATTTTCATTCAAGGTAAGACATCTCTATATAACTTGCTTTCTTTTTCGTCTTTCTTCATTTCTGAATTGAGTATGACTTGAAGCGTCTTGATGTGTAAAAACGTCCTGTACTATGTTAGCTTTTCAAAGTTTGAGTTTCATCCAAACGGAGAACTCAGTTACGGATAAGAATGAAAGCTGTCACTGTAATTTAATTTTATCTTAATTACTACATAGTTTGGGTATTTTAGGCGTATATTTGTTGTAATATTCATTATTCAAATTTTGATCATTATAAAGAAAGTTCTTGATATAACTAGAAGATGTAGACGAATACCAAAGTCTTCATATCTATGAAACTGGACTCAGGGGCGGATTAAGACTGCACGGGGCCCCTGGCTGAGATTCAAACTGGGGCCCTATCCAGCCAGCGTCCCTTTAAATTAATTCTAGCAGCTAATATAAGATTGTAACTTGTAACTAAATAGTTCATTGGTTCCTTTCTCATACTTTGTCTGTACTACGGGATCGGCCTTCTTGCAAAAAAGATTATTCATGAAAAAACCGAATACGAAGAACTGTTTGCCGGTATCCCAAAATTGGGTGTAAAAAGACAATTAAAAAAAAACATTATTCCCACGCGGGAATCGATCAAATGACCGTTTGCAAGCCGACTTTCTTCAATTTTTTAATTTCTCGACAAGCATAACAGCTATTGGGTTGAAACATACGCCAAACAATAGCTAATAATATTTAAAACAATGTTGGAGAAGGAATTTTTGTTAAATCTCTTTCCGTTCGACTCCCGTAATTTTAGCAGCAATTTGTAGATAGCAATTGTTTTGTTTACTTTCATAATTACTGATTTGAAATGACTTTTAATGCCATCTAGAATGATAGCTAATGGGGTTTTCCCACATTGTGAATGCTTATGTTAGATTCTTGCGTGGTGCGCAAGACACATTATTGGTGTGATGTAGCGTGAGGGGATATGACGTCATTTTTTTGTTTACTTTCAGAATTACGGATTTGAAATGACTTTTAATGTAATCTAGAATGATTTCCCTTGAATAAAAAACAAATAGGAAATTCTTTGTTGGAAATTGCGTTTAAATACTCATTCGAGTTTTTGTTACTTGTTTTAAAATATTCTGCTTTTAAATATGTGCTTGAAATAAATCTTGCCATTAAATTTTGCAACCTTCAAAACCAGCAACTATAATCAATGTCCTGTTTTTACGAACATGAAAGCAATAATGATATATTAATTAAAAATAAATACAATACCAATCGTTATCAATATCCTTAACCATTTGTTGGATATGAATGTTATGTTTTCGCCTAGACTTAAACCTTCAAATAAGAAAGTTTGACTTTAAAAAAAAATGACTACCAAACAAACATGTTTCACGATTTAATATGTCATAAAGAATAATAATTGTATGTTAGTCTATAAAAAAAGGCTTAATTTATTGTTTGTGTATCTTGTATGTTTCATGGAATTTCCTATAGTATAATCTAGAGATTATATAGCATTTTATGTAAAGCGTATTGTACACTCGTAACGATAGCTACGAGAAACGCGGTGGCTCAATAAATAAGGATAGAAGTATATGGTTAGGTAACGTAAGGATAATGGAAGGCACTTACGTCGTGTAACGGTAATGGAGGATAGCTACAAGAAGGTCAGAATCGTCAGAAGGGACGAGACTTTTGGTCAACACGAGGAGAACACGTTTTGTAAATGGCAAAATTTGAATAATAACTAATCACCTTTCTGGACTACGAATAAAACAACAGAGAGTCCCGTGGAAAAAAAAGTAAAAAAGAAACACACACACAAACAACTAAGGTTATCTGTAGACACATAAAAAATGTTTACATGAGGTCAAATACTACAAATCATGGATTTTGTAAAGAAGTGAATCCAAGACCATCAGCTATTGGAAGAACTCTAAATAAGCTACTCAGAGTCATTAGTGATGGTGAACCCATGGCACGCGTGCCACAGTCGGCAAAGAAGAGCCTCATCAGCCGGCACGCGACTTAATATTACTTTCTAAAGTAATAAACCAGACAGCCAAACCATAATTTTCGGGTTTCATTGAAATGTTGGCACTTTGCTATAAATAATTGGGTTTTGGTTGAGTTTTGGGCACGTGACCCCAGCAATTTTCGCCATCACTGCTCTATATCGTGTCATTAAGATCAAATTGTGATGACCGGTTTTTTTTCAGCGTAAGATATAATACATTTTGCTGGATATAAATCATTTACATTTTTATAGTAATACTCTTTTTTAAAAAGAAAGTAATAATACATTTTTTAGGACTGGTCAATTGATATTTGATAGATTCGGCGTTTTAGTTCTCTACCACAGTAGCCGTTGACAGTCGGGTTATTCCGAAGCGACCGTTTTGTCCCCTCATTTTACTAGCAACGCCATAGAGCGGTGCTGGTTTAGGGCCAGGAGCGCCAGTACGGATTAGCAAATGGTATCGCGAAGAACGTAGCGGACGCCAGCTCTGAGAAAACCTTCCAGTGGATGTTACACCCTAGGTAGGTCATTGATGATCCCCCGCATAGCGGCGGTCCTAACCATAGAGACTCGTGTGCTTTGCCGGGGTGGCGCTGAAGTGGTAGCGAGTCGAAGTAGGGAAAATTCCACCCCTCCTTGTGAGGTCACTTTTAGTGGGAGGTATTTTCGACTTTGTGTCTTGGATGCCCAGGCGGCCGCTTCAGAAGCGACCGTTAGGTCCCTTAGGGGGCGAGAGAGCTGAGGGGGGTTTCCCGGGAAGACCCATGAAGAGCATTAGGCTCGGGGCTGCTGATTTTCTTCCACATGTAAGATATTTAGTTCTCTATTATATTCTGTGTAATTGTGTGTCGATCGATGTACGTCGAAAAAGCGGGAAAGAAATAGCGTATTTACATCAAAGGAGATATAAGAGACAAAAAAACAAGCAAGAGGAAAATGTGATCGAAGAAATGATAATGGTTAAAAATGTGCTTGATTTTTAGCTGCTCCTTACCCAGCGGCGTAGCGTGGTTATGTGCCGCTCGGGGCAGAAACCAAATTTGTCGCCCCCAACCCCCCCAAAAAATATGTTAACGCTGTAAAGTAAAAAGAAAATTCATTAGAAAATAATAATAAGAACACTATATATTTTTTATGTTAAAACGAAAGGCTTCATTTCATTAATGAAATTAGGGTTTTATGTTTTTCCTCATGGCTCAATCTTTCATGTTTCAATGTTTTCAGCCATGGCATGCTCAATAGCCAAAATAGCAATAGATTAGACAATTTTTGTGTATTCGCAATTGATCGTCATTAATTTTCATTAAAATAATTTTAGAGAAGCCTTTTTAACATTATGTAAAATATACTAAGAGCTATCAAATACCTACAATGGAACAATATTTGGTATCTTGTTATTGAAGAAAGATAATTTTTCGTGAACTGTGTCTCCTAAAATTGCTATGAGCTCAGTTTGAATTTTAGATGACAATTATTAAATCCCTTATATTAACTTCACCGCCGTCTCTCTCTGTCTGTCGTTCGTCGTCGGGCGGGGGGAAAAATAAAAGTAAAAAATGACCCACTTTCCGTGATGCAATCGAGCTGAAATTTGGCACATGGACTTGTGTCATCTAACAATGCATCGTATCAAAATTTCAGATCGATCGAACGTACCGTAATTAAATTAATGCATTTTAGTATATCTACATAAAACTATATGTAGAAATCGCTATTGTTTACATTTTACGGGTCACTTGACTTCACGCCAGCCATCGGTGAACACATCTCGTGTTTTAACCAGGTGGAATTGACTCAGTTTCTGGCTGTAAATTGTATTCGCGATGGAACATAATCAATACTTTAAGTTCTGTCTCATATATAAGGGATTTATAGTCAAAAACTTTGTTTTTACGGGTCTTTTTTATTTTTTACTCATTTTCCCACTATCTTCTCGGAGTGATCGAACGTACTTTGCAAGCTAATGCTTTTTTTCAGAATATTGCCTTTATTCGCAACAGTATTGCCCTCTCTGTGACCTCAAAAATTCACAATCAATTTCGCCAGGATTTAATCATGTCAAATATTCTAACGAGAACTTCTTGCCACTTTGTTTTCTCCTTTACAACAACTAATTGTGAGTCTTTATTAATAGTCTATTCTTTTTTATCCAATTTCTGATTCCTTCCATTTGGAAAAAACGTTGGTAATGTTGAGTACTTCTTAAGTACTTATCTTGGCTTTTCTTTTCTTTTATTAAAATTTATTTTCACGTTTTAACAATTAGCTAATTAGCAACGAGGAATTTTCCGCCAATCCCCCAAATTTTGTATTTATTTGTGCCAAGTTTTAATTCCACTAGATAAGCAATTGTTTCCCTTATTTTTGTTTATGCCACAAAACAAAAGAAATTAAAATAAGCCATATAAATACGCCAACAATTTTTTCCAGTAGTTCACTTACGTTAAAATAAAACTTGAATCAATTATATTTACCAGCACATTATTGTCATACTGTCAGCCCCTATGTTTTCCAGCTTAGTAACATTAGTATCAGAAGAATTTAGATTTATAATGGAGTTTGAAGTTTTGGCATTAGAAGCGCTCTCGTATTTTAATACAGTTCTTCATTTCCTTTAAATTTTGTTTATCTTGGCTTTTCTTTTTTTTTAAACATTTATTTTTCACGTTTTAACAATTAGCTAATTAACCATGAGGAATTTGCCGCCCCCAACCCCCCAAATTTACAATAGGGGCTGCTGCCAAATTTTAAGAATCACTGAATTTATCAACACATCAGTGTCACGTTCTCATACTAATTTAGCCTCTGTTGTTTTATTTATTACAGCAGTATTAGTATCAGAAGAATTTATATGCAATAAGGAATTTGAAATTTTGGCAGTTAAAACGTTCACATGCTTTTGGATAGTTCCTTTATTTCTTTTATTAATTTCTTGTTTGGCTTTTCTTTAATTTCGATTTTTTTTAAACTCCTCTTTCTTTTAAAATTTTCATTTTAAGAAACTAATTAACGACTAGGAATTTGCCTTCCCTGGCAAAGTGCCGCCCGGGGCATTTGCCCCCCCCCCTGCCCCCCTCGCTACGCCACTGTCCTTACCACAGCTCTTCCTCTACTTGGAATCAATGAGCTGAAGATTATACCGGTAATTTAAACTCCCTTTAAATAAAACAAACAACAATAAATAATCATAAAAAATTAAAATTAAAAAATTTTTTTTTATTAAAAATGTCCCAAATAAATCATTATAGAGTAGGAATAAAAATTTGCATTTATTGTATAATTACCCTCAAACTCACATTTTCAAACTCACCGTGGGACATATTTAATCTTAATCATTCGTCTTGTAAATGCAGTTTTGCTAAATGATACAATAAATCTAGGCAGTTCACGGCCAATATAGAGAATTGCTAAGTCATGCGACTAAAGATAATGACAAAAGACAACATCTATCCTAGTTCTAGTCCGTCTGAACTAGTATAAATCATTGAAAGACTGATCACATCTGCAGCACTCGAGACATTAGGACACATCGTACTACTGGTCAGATAACAGTAATAGTTTTAACAACTAGGTGGACAACATGCTACTTATAACCCTTGCTGCTGTGTTACTGCCATTCGTTGTGGCTGAGACGGACCCAACTAAAGTCTGTCTGCCTACAACGATACAATATAATCTTTTGAACTTGGCAACTGAGGTAAGTTTCTTCAATAGCTTTGTCAATGGTAACTGAGACACAATAAACTATCCTTTTTTTAACACAGTCTAAATGATATTAATGTTTCAAAGACATAAAGCACATAACTTATCTTTACAATAGCGCAATCCATGCACTATTGATACAAGAATTCGTATTAATAAAACATAAGTGTACACGAGACACACCTTAAATGATCGTAATTTAAAATTTAAATGTCTTCCACTTGACATAATTTAAAGATTTAATTTACGTTTCTTTCTCAGGAAGTCGGAGTATGGGCGATAGACTTCAATAAACAATTATTAGGTCAGATTTTCCCCAATCAGTCGATGGTGCACGATCTGAAAACAGTAAGTAGTAAGTAGGATATTAATAAATATATATGAGATTACTAGTTTTATATCTAATCATATATATTTTATTGGACAATATTACGTCTTTAAACAAATGTTTTAATTCTATGTCATCTAAACCTTTAAAAAGAATATATAGAAATTATAGATGTAGAAACCCTGCACCAAGTAGTTCTCTGTTACCTGTGATTTAAAAAAATGCCTTATAATGAACACACAAGTCTCTTGACATTTAACTCATTGTAAAACATTTGAAGCAGTTCAACATTTCTATAAATAGTCCGCAGTCGTTGGATGTAGCTTGACAGTCAACCCAGTTTTAAGTTGAGTTTTTTTCTTCAAATGGTTTATTTTAAAAAAGAAAACATTTTATTTAAATTTATGAAGACTATAAGCTTCTCTTTGTAAAAAGTAGGCAGAGAGATAAACAGAAAGATATTGTTAATTTATTTACAGCGGTGTTTGGCAATAAAAAAAATATATTATACAATGTAAAGTTACCACAAATGTATTACACACACACACACACACACATAAAACACACACACAAAACACACACACACAAACAAAACACACAAAAAAGCAGCTTAAATAGCTACAGATACCATATGAAATAATTATCTTTATTACATTGTAGAGAAACTGTATTCAATATTAAACTACAAGGTAGTTAAATTAGATTTCAAAATGCTATAAAATACGACAGTTTGTAAAAGACCACGTCCACAACGTGCTTCGTGTTACAATGAAATAAGTGTTTGGCGTGTGGTCTAAGCTGCAGATTTAGTGGTACACCAACAGTCACTTATGACATATCACAAAGGGGAGAAACGTACAACGGTGTTTTTAAGTTTAATATTCCTCATCTTTTCTCTGCTATAAATATAAACGCTATATATATGTTAGCCAAAAGTGCGTTATAATATTATTCTGACACTGCTGTTAATTATCAATATTTTAGCCAGCAATAGTTTAGCTCCTTTGTGAGAATGTGAACATATGTGACAAGATTAGCTTTAGCCTAAAAGTTGGTTGAATACTGTAAACGATTGCATTTGGAACGAATGTATTTTTATTTGAAATATCTAAATATGTCAGATCGTGGTGAAACTATAGAGACAATATCATAGAACATTCTAGAATTGAAGAATGTATACACATTTTTATGTGACTCCTCTCACTTCTTAGATCAAAGATATGTGGATGCGGATTGTCTTATTGTTGAAAGAACAGCAAAATATTCTACACATAATTCTTATTAATAGTTCTCACTGATGTATTCTGATTGAAAAATAAACATACCGACATGGGACCGTGAAGAGCATTTATTCCGTTATTCATATAAACGTTATCTCTTCTTCCCAACAGGCAACAGCTTACATCACAGACGCTGATGGCAACTGTCGGTCCTCTCATATTCCCCCTGAAGGAGTTCATCCGACGTGTTTCCGAGGTGAGAATTTTAGCATGTTAAATGGATGCAAATAAATAGTCGATTAGCCAGTTAAAAGAAAAAATATGCTTCTTATTTATTAGATTCTTAAATATTAATAAATTTGTTTTAATGCCTCCTTTTTATGGTTTGGTTGATGTCTTGCACCATGGATCTATTTAGTGAACTTAAAAATCATACTGGAAACTTAAATGCAACTTAAATCTCATGTATATAAAGTGTGTTTATTGTAGCTGTTTTAGCTGCACGCTAACTGGAAGTTGTGTTAAGATGAAATATGAGCACAGCATCACTGAGAATCCTTAGCCAGTGATTTTAAAAAACAATGTCTATTCTTAGCTGTCTCCAAACGCCTTGGTGAAGGTTACGTCGGATTTGCACCAAGCAGTGTTCCCTTTGAATTCTGGGAGTTCCCTTACAACAGAGGGTTTGCCAAGTTGACGTACACAAACCAGCCCAACGGGCCTCGGGGTCCAATGGTTGTCAAATTTACTGACGGTAGGTTTTGTTTTATACCTTTGTGGTTATAGTTTTAATTTTTTTGAAACGGATGACCTGTGTTTGAGTTTGGTATAGTCATAGTAGTAACCACATAATGTTTCCCTTTAAAATAAATATCCATTAAAAAAAATAATTCCAGAAACGTATTTCCTTTTCAAATAAGTATATGGGATTAGAACTATGGCGGATAAAGGGGGGGGGGCTGAACGGGCTAAAGCCAGGGGCCCCCGATGATTTAGGGGCCCCCAAACTTAGCATATTTTATAATAAATGTGGACAAATATATACATGAATTGCTGAAAATATGATAAATTAATAAAATCTCATCTATTAAAATAATCTGTATTCCGACACGATGGTCTTAGCAGTCAAAAAACCTAATTTGATAGGCTCAATAACAGAAAGTATTAAAGAATATTATATATATTTTTTAAATTGACATCCCTAGTCGAGCTCTCGTGGCCGAATGAGAAGTATTAAGACTTGAGGTGCAAGCGGTGGCGGGATCAATCCCCGGGTGGGGTGTGAAATTTTTTAAATTTCTTTTTTTAATTTTATAAATGGTCTTTTACACTCAATTTTAGGATACCGGCAAAAAGTTATTTCTTCGTTTTCAGTTTTTTCATGAATAATCATTGCGGATGAATATTTACAAGTCACAGTCTTATATTAGCTGCTAGCAATCATTTTATCTAAAGGTACTCTGGCTGGATAGGGCCCCATTTTGAATTGCAGCCAGGGGCCCCGTGCAGTCTTAATCCGCCCCTGGATTAGAATATAATAATTTAGCTTTCTATAATCATACAAACTTTATGCATGGTTTTACCTTATGCTTTAAAAAAACCCAGTTAAAAATTAGAGTTGTATGCTCATTCTATTGGGCAGTGCCGAAGTCATTTACCTGGCTATCTATCTCTTATAGATTTACCTGGCTATCTATCTCTTATAGATTTACCTGGCTATCTATCTCTTACAGATTTACCTGGCTATCTATCTCTTACAGATTTACCTTGCTATCTATCTCTTACAGATTTACCTTGCTATCTATCTCTTACAGATTTACCTGGCTATCTATCTCTTACAGATTTACCTGGCTATCTATCTCTTACAGATTTACCTGGCTATCTATCTCTTACAGATTTACCTGGCTATCTATCTCTTATAGATTTACCTGGCTATCTATCTCTTACAGATTTACCTGGCTATCTATCTCTTATAGATTTACCTGGCTATCTATCTCTTACAGATTTACCTGGCTATCTATCTCTTACAGATTTACCTGGCTATCTATCTCTTACAGATTTACCTGGCTATCTATCTCTTATAGATTTACCTGGCTATCTATCTCTTACAGATTTACCTGGCTATCTATCTCTTACAGATTTACCTGGCTATCTATCTCTTACAGATTTACCTGGCTATCTATCTCTTATAGATTTACCTGGCTATCTATCTCTTACAGATTTACCTGGCTATCTATCTCTTATAGATTTACCTGGCTATCTATCTCTTACAGATTTACCTGGCTATCTATCTCTTACAGATTTACCTGGCTATCTATCTCTTACAGATTTACCTGGCTATCTATCTCTTACAGATTTACCTGGCTATCTATCTCTTATAGATTTACCTGGCTATCTATCTCTTATAGATTTACCTGGCTATCTATCTCTTATAGATTTACCTGGCTATCTATCTCTTACAGATTTACCTGGCTATCTATCTCTTATAGCCCAAATTTAGAGTTCTTTTTTTAAATGCACTTAACTTTACAAATTTAAAAAAATTGATGTTTTATCTATTAAACAAATTCTAATTGATTAAACTTCCGCTCCAAACAAATAACATGACTATGTTAAGTTTGTGTTTGTAACAAATCGTTTCGTACTTATTTCTGATTAGTTTCTTACGCACATATTGCTTTATTTTTCAGAGAAAGGTGAAATCACATACTCGTTGTTCTTCAACCCCTCGGAGAACATTACGTCACCAACAATCTTCAACATCCCTGACCCATGCCCTCCTGAAACAACTGTATAGAATAATAAGTTATGGAGGGGAGACAAAACGCCAACCAGTCAGCCACAAGAAACTGTCACGAGATTTCAGAGTTAGTACCGAGCATCCATAATAAGCAACGTCAATAGTGTATCTAAAAACTTGTCATGTAAATATAAAATAAATTAATGTTTTAAGAAGAACATTGAATGCTTTCTGTTTTGTCCTAATATTTCGAACATGTTTAAAAGTCTGGTGTGAATACCTTATTATTTATTATATTATTAGTTTTGTCCTGGGGCGTAATATTCAAATACGACATAACTTTAAACTATAGGCTATAGTTACTTTGGGTCTTACTAATACTGCTGCCTAATTGAAAAAATAACACTTTTAATTACAATTTTAAATAAAATAATTAATTTTATAAACGTATTTTAATTTAATTTGCACTTTAAAATATTTATTTTCAAAATGTTTTTTTTTAAAATGTAGACAATTTTGGCCACTTCCTTATATAATAAAAGGCAATGTTCTTTTTGGTCATCAATAGCGATTGGTCCCTCAAACACATGACTCCTACAGCCAATCATATTTAACACGTTTACGCGGACGTTCAAAACGAGTTATTTTTGGTGCAGTTTTTCTTCAAAGACTTTATTTTCAGTTAAGAGCGTTGGGATTTATAGTCAAAAGCTCTGTTTTTACGAGTTATTTATTTTAACTATAATGAATAGTATTTTTGACGTGATGCACATGTATGCCAGTCGAGACGGCTGTTGGAGGGGAGTTACAACATGCCACCGAACGGTGGCGGAACGTCCTTTGACGGGCTTTGTTGCTCGTATTATTTGTATTTTTGTACGTTACTTTCTAATAATTAAGTGAATAAAAACATTTTAAAAATAAATATTCACCAATTATTGGACAATAAATGCACTCAAATTTTAGCAAATAAAATAAGAAATTAATTTTGCAGAGATAGGGTTTGTGTTTCTCAAGATTTTGTTTCAAAACTACAAACAGACTTATGTATATAGCTGATACTACAGAAAGTTATATTTTTAGATGCTAATGTTAGTATTTTCACTCAATAAATTAATTTAAAAGTGGCAGAGAATGGATGATGTCAATACCATTCTTGATAAGTCAATACTAACGACAAAGTTAATTAATTTAAAAAAAAATAATTTAATTTTAAAATTATATTTTCACTTCCACTTAAACAGAAAGAATACACTCATTTTTCTTAAAGTCAACATGAGTCATAGACAATAAATCTAACAAGTAAATGGGTCAAAAAATTATACTTAAAAGAAATCACGACTGTCAGCTGTGAGCGGAAAGTGCCAGTAGGGCAGATATAAAAAAGATATAAACCAAGTCAAACTGAGCTGGAAATGTTAATTCAATCGAGCGCTCAGCTTTAAAACTTTTTTAAAAAATCAATTAAATTTTTTTCGCCGACATCTATTGAGCAAAAATTTGACAGCAAATGAGGTAAAATTCAATTAACTGATTTCTCCTAACTCACAGACTTCTTACTTTAACAAAATTATAGTAAAAATATAAATTGAAAGATGACCCGTTCCAGTTAAATGTAGAATAAAATAAGAGCAGAAAAATAATGGAATTGTCAACTTTGTCCGCAAAGATCATGCAGAAGTGTTGTAAGGCAAACTGAAATGGCCAATAAAAAAAATAAATAAAAAAAACACCTTTAAAATAGTAGTAAATACATTTTAGAGCATACCATGTGAGTGCATATGTTGTCAATGGAAGGCTATGTATTTTCAAATTATTACCTTTGCATTAGACATTCATGGTATTTCAGGGGAAAATGATATTCTATATTTAAACGGAATACTTATATCAATTTTCTTATCATGCACAACACGAAAATTTGTGAATGATTTGGAATTCAAAACAAAAGAAACAATTCTTATCTCAGCGAACTTTTTTATAAGGGCAGATAAATCACGCCAGGCACGCGGGATCATTTGAACTGTCTGGTAATTAATTAACACATTTTATATGTGATCAAGTTTAATTATCAATGACAAGACATTATTTTATTGGGCTAATCCAACATAACATCAGCAATAAGGTTGATTTTTTTCCCCTCGCATTTAGTTGGACGAATTTAAATATTAAATATTCATTGTAAAAATTACATTAAAGTAACTTTGAATATTTTAAAAAACAATCTGGAAGTATATTCTTAATATGGGAATTTCATTTTACTACCAGTTAAATAAGCAATGTTTTTTTTCTTTCAGGCGTCATAGCATCGAAATGAATAGTTTTATAAATATAAATATATTTCTAAAATACATAATAATAGACTTGACAAATGTTTTTCCCTAATATTATGACAGTAATCGGAAGAGAGAAAAAAACCAAGCATCAAAACAATCCATTCAAGCTCCTGAACAAAAAGTTCTTGAATTTGTTTGTTACAATCTAAAACAAATCAGTCTTCATTACAAACCTTGACCCTCGCATGATTGTTTTAAAAATACAATAAGGCTCTTTAGAGAAACTGTAATACACTTTTTAAAAAATAAAAAATACACGATATACACAACAACGCAACGTGATGTTATCTCAGTCTTATGATCAAACAGAACAGAATATTGTAACATACACATTGGCTTTCATAGACTGATAAATGGATAGATCTCAGATAGATATATTGATTGCTAGATCGAAAAATAGATAGATGGGGTTGTAGTTATTGTGTTTCATAGATTATATATATATATATATATATATATATATATATATATATATATATATATATATATATATATATATATATATGTGTGTGTGTGTATATTTATATATTTATTTATTTATTTATTTAACGATTTCACTTTAAACTTTTTTTTTATTAGTGTAGTGATAAAGAGAACTGCTGAAATCATGTTTGTTTATAAGGTTAAAGTTATAACGAGAGAGATTATGGTAAGTTAAGTATTCCATTAATCTAAGCAAGTCTGACAATATCGCAGTCATACAATTTTAGGTTAAAAAGAGAAATGCGACTGATCACGTTTTTATCGTCAACCCTGGGGGTCTTTAAGTGACTAATATTCACTAACAATCCAATAACTTAGTCCATTCGTATAGTTTTATAAATACATCAACTAAAGATAACACACTGATCTCATGAACAAGAAATATTCCCATAGAGAGACATTTTTCCAGATGTCAAAAGTATGATTACACATAATAGCTTAAAATAGTTGAAAATTGTGAAAATTGGCGGGAGTTTAAGATCTACTGAAGTTACTTGACACATCACACATTTAAAAGTAAAGCTTTTCCCGATGAATTCTGGGAATTTCACTTAGCCACTTGAACGCAGAGTTACGGCTATGAATATTCACAGAGAACTTCTGCTTTTGTGAAATTAGATTATTGTTTGGATGCGAACGGATTTCATTCTCCGTGGATTTTTAGTTACTTGAACTCTTCCAGTGAGATTTTGTGATTAGAGCTGTGCTGAGAAAGCTTTTCATTATAATTGAGGTCGTGTAATGGCAATTGTTTAAGTTTTTTTTTAAACTTTAAAAATTTACGATTAATTGATTATGGGGCCGTCAATAAATGTCGTCAAGCGCATAGGAGGAGGGGGGGGGGAGTCACACATTTGTGACGAGGGGAAGGGGGTAGTTTAAGAATTTTGACATCACGTCCAAACACGCAACTTTAAATAAACGTTCCCTTTAAATGCTTACAATTTATTTAATGACGTTCTTCAAGGTTTCACGCGTGTTACGATATTAGAATGCAGGCCTACACTAAATAAATACTTAAATGACAAAAAAGTGATTTGAAACATGCTCATTTTAAAATAGAAATAAATGGTTTTTATGTTGGATGACAAAGCTTTGTGACGTAATATTGGAGGGGGGGGGGCGGACCAACTTTTTGTGACGACGTGTGGCGAAGGAGAAGGGGGTGTAAAAATCGCCCAAAAATGCGTGAAGTCATTTGTGGACGGCTCCTATAAATAAGACGGATATATTTTAGATACTGATTTTAGTAATTTGTAAACGTTTGGTCTAGATCAAATGTTAATTAATTTCAAGTAATTAAAAGTTCAGAATTTCGTTTGCATTAAATTATAAAACATTATTGCATATCAGTCTCGAATACCGTTTGCGGTCTGACCGGTCTGAGCAGTTTCATACCATTATTATTATGCTAATTAAATTTGGTTTGCGTACCTATGCATTCAGTCGAGACCCCCCTAACCTCCCCATACGAATCCGTACGCAAAATCCCGTTAATTAAACACGCAACCCCCTCATTGCGTACGTAATATATATATGGATGGCCCCTTTATTTATTGTATTTGTATACTATTTCTTCAACTTCAAAGCTCGCGTCGTCTTTGAGAAATAAAGTTTATTATAAAGTCATTAATTAAAGTAATGGGAACAATAACTAATTTAACTATATTATGTTTAATTATTTATTAACATTTTAATGATTATATTAGATTATTAATTAATAGTAATTCTTGGAGCATCATTTTGATTCCGGACTAAAATAATTACCAGTTATTTACCATTTCTTCGGGAAAATCCGCATTTCCACAATTATTTGTTGTGCTAAAAAGAATATTATAAAACATTTAACAAGTGTAAGGCAACAATGAATTCAACATTTTTGTTATTGTTATTTTGTAAAAATAAATATTATTTAAAAATATATTTAAGCTATATAACGAAAAATTTATATTTTTATTTATACAGTAATAATTTAGTAATTAAAACCTGAAAACGTTATTTTAAAATGAAAAATCTTGTTTTTAAAAAATAATTAATGCTTGAAAAAGTAATACTGCTGTATGGTCAAGAGGCCATAATGTTAAGCAACTATCGTAACTAGTGACAGGTGGTTTTAAACAAAGCAATGCGATGGTACTGGGCATTGATCATTGGTTAAGAAGAGTTCACAATTATATAGAAAGGCTATAATCAGATGGTAACGAGAAGGTTATGGAGATGATGACGATGCCGGAGATGGTGACACGCACAAACATGGAAAAGAAGAAAATTCACGTACAGTTGGCCTGGTTAATTGACGTGTTACGTCGTGGCCCGACTCTGATCCGCAGGCCGCAGTTTGGTGACCCTTGCTCTATTTGGACCTTTGCCGTTTTCTATTTCTTTTAATATGTATGCCATTTGTTGTACACTACACATAGTCGTAACTTTTACCATTAGTGTTTTAAGTCTAAATAACTACCTTTTAACAATGGTCAATGGTGAACATTATAATATGGCCTTTGACAACATCTCGATTGTCTAAAATCCACAGAAAAATCATTGAAATAACAAAGAATAAAAATAATAATAACAATGTTGCCTCGTCTCTAGACATTTGTAAATTTCATTAAATGCCAAACGATAAATTGAAGAAAAACATTATTAGCAGAGCGTGGTTTCGATCCACGGACCTCTGGGTTATGGGCCCAGCACGCTTCCACTGCGCCACTCTGCTTGCTGTACAATTCATTCTTTATAGGTTAATATAATTTACAGATATGGAAGCACCGAAGTCTGAAGTGTTTGGTATATTTTTGTTATACTGTGATAAGTTAAAAATGCCCTAGAACTAGGGCAGAAAGAATACTTTAGTTTATGTTTTCACATTTTAGTTTTAGGTTACCTATTGAAGACCTCCTTTCTATACATGCATAAAAATAAATATGTATGAATGTATGTATATGATGGGATGATTAAGCTATGGTACGTCGAATTAAAATGCACAACTTTAAATAAAAGTTCCCCTTAAATATTTGATTGCTTACAATTTATATTATATAGTGACATTTTCAACAATGGCTTCACTTTCACACGTGTTATAATATAAGAATGGAGCCTTACACTAAATACATACTTAAATGACAAACAAAATTAATTTGGACCTTGGAATAATGCTAATTTTCAATGAGAAAAGACGGCTTTTTTGGGGTTTTCTTTGTTTTGTTTTTTGTTTGGGGGAGGGGGGTTCAAAGCATTGTGACCAAGTTTTTGTGACAAAGTGACGAGTGACGAGGGAGGGGAGGGGGTTTAAATATCGGCTAAAATAGCATGACGTCATTTATGGACGGCCCCTAACTAAATAGTTAACATTTATCAACTAAAAAAACAACAACAAAAATGTTTGTATTTTCAAAACTTAAGTAGAAACATATGTGCTTTATTTAACACAATAGCAATGCTTTTTCTAGAAAAATGTCATTAGATAACCAAACACTCAAAAAGTCACAAACATCAGCAGTTTAAAACAGTGTTGTACTTAGACTTAGTTCAGGTGATAAACGTGCCTAATTGACCATGTTTCAATGTTTCCTAATGCTCGCTGAAGGCCTAATTCTCTACTATAGATATGGGGCGGAAATTCGTTTAATTGTTAATCCAAAATTTAATATTTAAAAAATGTTTTTATTAATCAATCTTTAATTACCGCAGTCCTTGTACTTTTTATGCATGGCATAGTATAAGTATAGTAAATTATAAATTATTTAGTAAGAAATCGAATATATTCCTGTTACTTTATATTTTAAAAATGTTTATACGTTAATGATCATAGCTTTTAATGATTCTTTAACTTCGACAGTAGTTAATATAAAAAATTTGATTTTTTTTAATTTGAAAGAAAAAAAACATGCGTCAGCCGGGAATCGAACCCGGATCGACTGCTTGGAAGGCAACCATGCTAACCTTTACACCACCGACGCTCGATAACTAATATACAGATTGGTAAAATTTTACTTCCTGCTCTGTGTGCATTATGATGTCTGTTTATTAGTTTATTTGTTTGCATTTAATTATTTGAACAATGCACTATGTCGTTAAAAATATTGGAAAGAAGTCATTTAAGATATTTTTAATGTGAGTGATTTTAAAAAAGAAGAAAATGAAGACAAACTTTCAAAGACAAACAAAAGATGCAGTGATCCAACCATCAAGTAAAATTCAAAATCTTCCATTTCGTGACAGTGACAGGTGATTATTATATATAACTAGCCTACTTTGGAACTGTAACTGTGTTTTTGTCAGTTATGCACCGATAGTGGCTTCTTGGTTTTCACGCCACCAGCTGAGAGTCTCAGAAATCACTGTCATCTTTTAAATGAGATTTAACGATATCTCCCTTTCCCTCTTATATTGAATGTAAATGTCGTGTTGTGTTGAAATTATGTAGGCCCGTAAATGCCTATGCAGTGCTTTTTTTCAGTGGGAACTCATGGGAACTGATACCTTTTTTGGCCAGATTCGGTTTTTATTATAAATAAACTCTTTGAGTCTCTCATTTTCGTATAAAAACGTTTGTTTATTTAAATATCTGTACAATAAAATTTGCGCTCAGTTGAAAATTCAATTATAGACTATTATAGTATTTTCTGACATAAGTTAAAAAACAGATGTGAAATGAGTTCCCAAACATTTTTCGCTAGACAAAAAGCACTGCCTATGAGTAATGAGTTTATGTAGGTGGGGAGGGCAATGTTCTCTTTAAGCTGCGCGGCCGCGCAGATATCTGACCGACGTCAAGCAGCAGTTTAGAAAAACCGTGCAGCAAATTTTGTAAAATATTGTTTAAAAAAAATAAAAAAGGGATGTTGTGTAACTTTGCACGAGTTTAAAATTTTTTTTTACTTTGCACAAGGACAAACGAACCTTAGAGGGAACAATGGGGCTGGGGTGTCTTCATTTAAAAATAGCGTAATTTTAAATGTATTTGACTCAATTACTATTTGTTGCATTGACTAAATACTCATTATCTGTTATGGAACTGACCTGGACTCAAGCATGGTTGGTAGGTTGGTAGGCAATCCATGCAGAGGCGTGGCGAGGATTGTTATCAGTTATCACCCAATGCGGTAGCCAGTAGCTCACGACGTCCCCTTTCACGACTTAGAGGCCATCCATAAATGACGTCATGCGATTTTTGTCAATTTGTTCTCCCCCTCCCCCACGTCACGCGTCGTCTTCAAAACTTTAGACCCCCCTCCAATTTAACATCACAAAACATTGCCCCCCCCTTTAAAAGATGTATTTTATATGTGAAAAAGAGCATGTTTGAAATCCCTTTATTGTCATTATAAATGTAGTATGTATTTAGAGTAGAGTAAGGTTGCACTCTAACATCGTAACACGCGTGAAGCCATGTAAATCGTCATAATATTAATTTTAAGAAATCAAATATTTAGGTTGAACTTTTATTTTAAGTTGCGAGTTTTGATGTGACGTCACATTTGTCAAACAACCCCCATCCCCCTCGTGACACATGTTTGGACCCATCCCCATGTTATGGTGTCACCCGGTGCGGTTGCAATCCCCCCCCACCTCCGTTCTCCCTAACTAGTTACGCCTCTGTATCTACGGGGGAGGCATGCCACCAGTTTATGTGGCACGCCTGTCGTTCAGTTTTGATAGCAGTTAGCTACTTGTCACCAATATCACATTGTTGTTTAAAAGATATTAAAAGAAACAAAAATTAATTTCAAATATCAACTTCATTTACGATTTCTTAACCCATGACGTCACATTTTCTCTGTATTCTAGTGTCTGCATTCTGTTCTTTAATTATTATAAGCAAGTCTGCCACCTACGAGTAAGTCCAACTGAAATGTTAAAATTGTACATTTGAAATAAGGATCTTTTTGTTAGTGATTCCATATTTGGTAAACAAAATAACTGTTTGTGATCTGGTGAAATGGAACAACTGAAGAATGATCTCGAATCATTTTTTAACGTAGGGTCTGCAATTATTAACATCTTTTATACCTTGTTTCAAATATGAGTACATTAATCCTTAAACTGCCTCCTTCCATTGTCAAAACTGCTCATTGCCTGAGAGATAAGTGTTCAGTAGGTAGTGACGCTTGTTCGATATTTTATGGTAAATTTTAACATGTAGTTTTGTTTGTTTGACGGATGTAATTGTAAAGAAAAAGAAAATATTTCATTTTATGGTCACAAATGACATTATATTTAAAAAAAGCAATGTTGTGAAGCTGAAATTGCTAATTTAATGTAATATATGGACATGAAGTGTAAATAATCTTGACTAGAAGGTAAAACCACAGAGACATGAATTCAAAATAAGTCAGAATGGAAACAAATTTTTTATTGCTTCTCACAAAAATTTTATCTATCAATGTATCACATGATTACAGTGTAAAATGTTGTTAGGTAATGGAATATAAATATTAAATTTATCTTATAAGCCATTATTCCAAGTAGTTGAAATTTTTAAGACACATGAATCTATACACTATACACAAAAGGCTAAAAATTTTGTTTTGAAAGTAAAATTTTTTTTTAATGTAGACAATGAATCTTAAATACAATTTAACAAAATTATATCATTAAGCTGCACTTTAAAAATTTAAGGAGGAGTCACACAAATTTAAAACAAAATGGATACAAAATAAGATTAACTAAATAAAATGAATTGAATTATTTTTCATAAACTCCAAATCCAATAATATTAAACACAAAATTTTGTGAGATTACTTGTTAGTCTTATATTTTCTAAAATTTATGAAATCATTTTCTAATTATTAATAGATAGTCAAAATAACGCCAAACTTAAACAATTCTGTTCACCATAGTCTTCAAAGTACAAAATTACTTTTTAAAAAAACAAAAACTTATAGTAAGGTTTCAAAAAGCATTTATAAAAACTCAGTACTGTGGACAAAAAAGATTTTAAATCACAATCATCAAAGTAACATAAAATAAGTGTTCCAATTTTATTTCAAGTAAATTTACATTAAAATTAATATTGTGGGTAAAATTAAAAAAGATCACAGTTTAATTTTGATGAGCATGAATAATGTGAACTGACATTTACATTAAGGCCGGCATCAATCGTATATGGTAAGTTAAGTATAACAAAGTAGAAATTTATTGTAATTTTCAATTTTTCAGTGTTGGGAAATGGGGTGGCAGAGGTGGTTGAGCAGGCGGCAGAATGTGACCTCCCTTTCTGGAGAGCAACATGATCTCCTCTTTCAGAGCATCAATCTCCTGAGCTTGAAGTTGGACGAGCTGAATGAGTCGCTGCTTCTCTCGAATGTCAGATTTCCGTGGACCAGTCAACTCCGCTCCCTAGAAGACAATTATAAATTTAAAAAAGGTCTTATATTAAGAAGTTCAGTTTTGTTTCAATATCATAACATTATATTCTTCTGTGTATTACTTTTTAATCTTGCAATAGACTAACGGCACAGTTTTTATATTTTGTTATATTTTATTGGTATTTTTATTCCCACAATGTCAATACTTATGTATTTCTTTTAATAAGTATCAATATGTACTATTGGTGATGAAATAGCTATTTTTAATGAAATAACTATTACTATTATTATTGATGAAATAGCTAAAACTGAAGATTTCCATATCACAAGCCAGGGCCAGCATTAGGTTTATAGGATTTTAAAATTTCTGAATAATTTTTAATGATAAGTTTACTGACCAGTTTCTTCTGGTGATTGTCCAAAGACTTTGTGTATTGGTTTTGTTCTGTTAGTAACCATGCCAGCTGAGTCAAACGTTTCGTGTTGTCCTGAATCAGAGCAGTCACCTGATTTTTCCTTTCCGCAATTTCTTTCTATTAACAAATAGTGCAAGTAGTCAAAAATTTTAAAAAGCATGGATTTTATATTTCAAATAAAAGTGATTTTCTTCTTTTAAAAAAAAACTTAAATTTAAATGTAAATTCAGATGCTTTCCAGCAATATATTCATTCAATATATTATTTCTTATGTGTTTCTTCATTATTTAATTAAAATTTACTTAAATTTGTTTTGTTAACATATATTTTATACTTAAATTCTTAAATCTTTGGAAAAAGTTGATTACCAAATTACTTTGTTTAAAAAAAGGGGAGAGTACAATAACGTTTAAAGCCCCAGAAAGTATTCGGTAAACTTCCACCTAAGTCCCATAAGGATTTCCCGTTTATTGCAGTCAACTGGTTATGAAATTTAAAAAATAGCGTAAAATGTATTTATATTATTATTGTCATACTGACTTCATCTTTTAGGATAAGAATGGTTATTTTACATATCCAAAAGATTGTCTTGAGTTTAATAATATTTCTACATGTAGTTTAGTAAATGTACTATTATTTTTACAAAAAGTTTAACAAAATCGCATCTTCAAAAAAAAACCTGTAAAAACTACCAAAAACTTCACGAATTGAACGATAACACTACTGAGGGTAACGGCGCCTTTGCCGGAAGTCGACTAAGACTTCTCTCACTAAATGAAGAATTTCTACTTTCTATGATTTCATTACTAAGAGAATGCTATCGAGGCGCGCATTACCGCGCTTTGGCATTAAGAGATAATTGTTTATGATCACAATTGTGAAGATAAGGAGTATTTCTTATAGAAATATATAGAAACCTGAAGGTTTGTGTTCTCCACAAGCCATTAAATGACATAACAAAGAAACTGACCTCATATTTCTTGACATTATCCCCACAGTCCAACTCGGTCTGTTTCAGTTTTTCCTTCAGTTCCTCAATGGCTCTGTTCACAGTGACCGTCTCTATTTTCTCCATGTCCACCAGACGTCCAAACTTGTCCACCATCAACTTGTCACAAAGTTCCTCCATCTCTGCGATCTTGGCGTCAAACATTTTTCTGTCTTTGATCAGCTGCACATGTTGCTTGCGAGACTCTCTGCAAGACAAAAATTAGAATTAATTAGAATTTAACAGATTTGAAAGTGTTTAGTTCTACTGATATCAATTGAAGAAATTTGTGACTTTAAAAAATCAAAAAGTAATCTTGTAGATTGGTGATTGAAGTTTTCTCAGCTCAGTGGTTGATTCAGAAATTGATAATAGAATTGTAACAACAGTTATAGATAGTCCTAGAGTTGCAGACGAAATGATTTTTTTTTACAGTTAGTCAAAGATCTCTGAGGTGGAGCTCAGTGTTTCAATTAGGCAAGCCACAAACCTCATGTGACGTTTCTGTAAGAGTTTCTCATGTTCCAATTCTTTGATCCTGTGCTGCAGCTGGACGAGTCGTTCAAACTCAAAGACCAGTGTCGGGTTCAGGTCGTGGGGCAGTGTGTTGTTAGAGATGTGTTGGATTTGGTGGAAGTGGAGGGTGGCCACAACAATCAGTTCATTCAACTTGCGCTGTTTCTCAAGCTTTAGGGGGGACAAATTTAGTTTAATATTCAAATGACCCGTACGAGAAACCTGGTCAAATACGTAAGTTACCAAATATATGTTGGTCTGTTTATGATTTGTATGTTTTTAAATTTGATATTTATTATTTTGGATATTCATCTCACAAAATTAGAGCCCTTTTGTAAGGGAAGATTAATTTGATTTTTAATAGATTATTACAGAGTTACTTATTTAAAGCAAAGGTTTTAACCAAAATACCATAACTCCTGTTTCACATGTTTTAACCACATATATAAGAAAGCTTAAAATTGAAAACAAGATACAAAAATTTAGAGAAAAAAATGTAAAGTAGTAATGAAAAGTTGGTGTCAGACTAAATAAAAGTACCTGGAAATCTTCCAGATCATCTTGTGCAGTTTTTAGCTGTGAGTCAATGACCTTGGCTTTCTTCTGTAAGCCATCAAGTTCTTTCTTCTGCCCGTCAAGGTTCTTCTTTTCTTCAGCAAGGTCGTCTTCAATGTCCAGCCTCTTGTCTCTCAGTGTACACGTATCATCATACAGTTTCTGACAACAAAAACAAACAGGTTAAAGTTGAGACATTTGATTTTTTTCATTTATTAATAATTTTAGTTTATTAACTCGGTACAGCATATGTCGATAAAAGTTCATTTAATAAAAAAGCCCTTTAAAAAAAACAATGAAAATCAACACAACTGAAACATGTAGCAACAGAATCTGTTGGAAAATAATTTTCCCAATAAAACATTGTGTAGTCTCATAGTAATCATTTACATGTATAGTGAACAAATTGTGATTTTTATACTTCTGTCAAATTTTACCATGAATGTGTTATAGAGTGGTACACTGACTATTAGATTCAAGTAGGTGATTAATATTCTTGACTTTTATCACAGACTATTCACAAGTAATGATTTTTTATTGTTTCAAATTTTGGTAAAAAAAGTAACAATTTGTGTGTTATTATTTAAACACAGTCTTTCCACTGGATATCATGTAAATATGTTTTGAACACATTGTATCCAAAAGTATGGATTTTTATATTCTTTTAGTGATAATGTTAAAAATGTTACAAAACACACCAATTTTGTATAAAGTAAATAATGATCTCACCTGGTCACATCCAGGTGGGCAAACATCCAAATCATAATTTCCTGCCTCAGACTCTGACTCCTCATCACTCTCCTCCCACTCGGAGTCATCATCTGACTCATCATCTGAATCCTCATCAGAGTCTGGCAATAGAGATTACAGACATTCACAAATTGAGCAAAAAAATTAAAGTATAAAAAGATTGCAGTATGTACAATATAATAAATTTTTTGTTGTTGTTGCTACAAGCCAAACATATTTAGCAAAGTATTTCTGATATTGAATTGGGAATGTTAAAAATGTGGGTCTTTTACTAGTAAAAATATTATATATATATTAATTTCAATATTCATTGCTGTGAACTATACCTGCAGAAAAACATATCACTTAAAATTAGTCAGTTTTACTGTATGCAAACAACTTAAAGATATTTTAAAATGAAGTATTCAATAAAATGCAGAGATTTTTCATAAATTTGGCATTTAAAAAACTAACCTTCTCCATCAGTTGTTTTTTTCTTTGTTCTCTTGACTCGTTTTTTGAAGACTTTAGTGAGGTAATCAGCAAACTTGTTGTTTTCACCCAGAGATTGGGTAAATGTTCCCATGAGAGCCTTTTCTTTCTCTTGTAGTTTCTCAATGTCTTTCTTTTTGAGGTCAATCTTGCCTTGGACTTCAAGAATCTAGTATTTGTAACAGCAATAATTTAATTCTAATAAGAAATGTTTAGAGAAAAAATAATAAATGTAGCCATTGCAACTTTATGTTACCTTTATTACAGCTATTAAAGTGTCTCTCAATTTATATTGTGCTTAATGTTCCACATTCGTAAATGTAAACATAATAAATTTACATTGGAACTGATTTAAAATCAGATTTAACTTTTGGAGTTAATTATTTAAATTTTTTTATCCTCATGTAAAATAAATGGTAAAATAAGATAATGAAAAACATACATTTAAAAATAAAAAGTAAAAACTTAATGTGAACCACAAGATATCTAAGACTACCTTAGTCTGCATATCTGTCTTTTCTTGCTGCTTCATGACAACCTTCTCAGCAAGAATGTCCTCCCTTTTCTCATATTCTTTTAGGAGCACTAGCTCTTCAAACATGGTCACTTGCCTATAGAGAATAATAAAGAATACATCACTTTAAATCATAGTATTTCAAGCAAGCCAATCTTGGATTCTTTTGTTCTGTTGTGTAAGTTTTCTAAACTGATTCAAAATTTAAAGATTCATTTCTTGTATAGTGGAATGTGATAAGTTTTCATCTATTCACAAGATTTCAATTTTTAACGCAATTAAATTTTAAAAAACTAAACAACAAATATGTCATTGGTTTAGTTCTGAAATTATGGCATGTTATAAAGCATGAATTTTGGCTTGATATGAGTTTTTTTTTATTTCTTTGATGAGGTAACAATATATCATTTAAGTTTCCTTAATTTATGTTTAACCCAAACCTCAGGTCTGCATCCAGCATGACAACATCCATTCTAAATTTGTCATGTCGAAGAATTCTCAACTCAACGTCAAACTTGGCCAACAAGTTCTGAATGTGTTTCAAAAGTTGACTTTGTTCATATGCCAACCTGAAATAAAGCAAACAGATTATTACTGATTCAAATAGGAAAATTGTGATTTACAGGATACAAAGTAAGAGAAAAGTAATTGAAGGTCATCAGTGTTTTTATTTTAAAAATCTGTTGTTATTTGCATCAATTTGAATGAAAATGCAAAATGCATCATATTGATAGTTGTAAAAACTGTAAATAGCTTGATATTTTGAATGGGGTCATTTTCCTAATTGATTCAAGTAGCTGTGATAACACATTGAATTTTGCTAAGTAATAATATTCTTTAAATTGAGTTTAAAATGATTTTGTTACTTGTACTGGGTATCCAAAAAAAATTTGTTACACCCCTTTATACAACATTATCTTATCTTATCAGTTTACAGACGCTCCTTCTATACAGAAGATTATTGCGTCCTACGCTTATCTATGGTTTGTGTTTAGTCCTGCATTTTTATTAGAGATTTAAATGTTGATAAAGTTGAAGAATATTATGTGCCAGTATCACTTGTAAAGTAAGTACCACATGAAATTCCTGGTCTTAAGTTGCAAACTATACGAAACAAAGTTAATGAAAAAAATTATTGTTTATTAAAATTTAGTTGAAGTTGACAATTTTAAACAGTTTTCAAAATGTTGTTGAAATATACATTATAAATTAAGAGTAAAATGATTTAAGAACCACTGACCTGATCTGTTCAATCCTGTGGATAGTTAGCTCTAAGGAGGACTCACTTTCTTCTTTACTTTTACCTTCCTCAGCAGTCTCCCCTGACTTGACTTCTTCTTTCTCTCCACTGCTCACCTTGGTGCCCTGCTTGGATGGTGGGGCAGGGACAGCTGCTGGCTGCAAGCAAATAATTCATATTTTATTGCTGGACAACGGTATGTCATGTTTTAGATTTATTTAATAATATTTTTTAATAACAAGATAAGAGCTTAGCACAAATCATAAATTAAAATATTGACTGAGAAAATTAAATTCTTTGTTGACATTTATATTTACATTCTTTTCTTACATGTATATGCTTTATTGGTCTGTTTGAATAGTTAGAGTCATATTGTAATCTCTATATAGTTGCAAACAATAAACTGCTATATAGATTGGCTCCTCAATTTAATTTTTTCATACTTGAAAATTTGGCTCTTAAATGCTGTTAATACAATAACAATTAATATGCACATCATGGACAATTTATTGTTTTTATGAGAATAAAAAAAATAACATGCATTTAATGTGCCTCAATTTATTCCCTAAAATCATTTTTATTAACATTATCATTGCTCCAATCTGAAGCTATTAGAAGTAAATAATTATAATAATACTAATAACAAAATTATATTTTTAAAATTGATAAATAAGATAAAAATCTTCAATATGAACTTAATATTGCTTAGATTGACCATTAAAATTTAAAAACAAATGGAAGGCTTTTTCATATTGTTTTAAAGAAACAAAGGAAGAAATTTAATCTTTCCCCAGATATGTATAAATGTTGTTTATATTATATTTCTAAAAGGCTTATAATAAGGGGTGACAGCTGTAAAACATATGTTTTTTTATGTAAGCTTGAGGTAAAAATAACAACTTTTATGTAGTTATATAATTTATAAGACAGTAGCTATATGTTGTATAAGACTGTAGCTATATGTTGTATAAGACTGTAGCTATATGTTGTATAAGACTAGCTATATGTTGAATAAGACTAGCTATATGTTGTATATGACTGTAGCTATATGTTGTATAAGACTGTAGCTATATGTTGTATATGACTGTAGCTATATGTTGTATAAGACTAGGTCTATATATTATAGAGGAACTAGCAAAGCTACAACAGTTTATGTTGCCAGGGTTTCCTTACTTCAGCCTCTTCTAAGCCAACTTCTCTACTCTGAAAAGGAAACTTCTGATGTTATCGAAAATTTTTAGAAAATATATCTGTGATTATTCTTTCAACAAAAATATTCATATTTTCAACACAGATCTGAGATCTAGTCCTTTAGAAGAATTTAATGGAATTTAAAAACAAAATTTCCATGCTACAATGACTTCAAATTGTTGCATGTTTTTTGTACTTTTTTGCTTTAGTAAAGATACCTTTAAAAAAATTAAACACTAAAGAATAAATAAAGAAAAGGACAATGAACAAAAAAATTTAATTTGTTAAAAATCAAGTTATATAATTCATTAAAAAGAAAGAAAAATCGATTTAATCTTTCATTATAAAGTGCTGATACTCAAAATCCTCCCAAATTATCCACAACAGCAAATACTTTTCAAAAACAAAAGAGTTGTTTAAATCCACATGAGAAAGGTCAATGAACTCACTTGTTTCTCAGGCACCGTGCCACCTCCACCACCGAATCCAAACCCAAACCCACCACCTCCTCCACCAGATGACTGACCACCACCGACATGGACCATCTTCTGTTTGATTTCATATTCAATCTTGAACTGCTTTAAACTTTCCTTGGTATACTCAAGAGCTCTGTTTAAAGTATCACATATCTTATTACATAGTATAGGGATTTATTATGATTATTCATAAACTACATATTTGTCTCGGTTGATAATCAATTGTGCAAAATTGGTAAAATTTGCTTGCAAATTTTTAAAAAGTCATAAATTAATCTTAAAAACAGAATGTTTAAAATTTAAATTTTAAATATAAATTTAAATCAATCAAATAACACTAAAGTCTTATCTTTACAATACAAGATTTACTAAAAGGATCCTTTAAAGAAATGACTTGAAAAAAAAATGCAAAATGTACAAATGTCTGTTTGTTGATCAAAAGAAAACAGTTAAAAATATTTTTGGATCCAAGATGTTGTCTTTGTAAAAATGCCTGTTAGTAGGACAGCTATTCTGGGCCAGAGGTAAAACCTATGACAATGATAAAATATTCTCAAAAACAACAAGTTGGAAGCTGACCTGATGGGGGAGTTATGAGTTTAAGCTGAAAAAAAGCTGCTTGCTATGACTGGTAAAAAATTATTTAACAAAAAACAACAAACTTATAATGAAACAATGACAAGGATAAACTGAATAATTTATTTTTGCCCCATTTTTAGTCTCACCTTTCAGGCATCTCCTCCAGTGTCAGTTCTGGAACTACAGGGATGGGGAGGTGCCTCTCTGGGTCAAGTTTGGTTTGGATCTCCTCAAGTTTAGCAATGATGGTTTTGACCTCACTGATGACTTTGATCTTTTTGTCCCTTAGAGCTAACAGTCTGACATTGAAGTCATACTTATATTCATGGATCTAAACAAACAAAATGAATAATAAAATAATAGTAACACTCGAGAGCATTAAATAAAAAAATTATTTACAAAATCAAATAAGGTGTTCATTCATCAAACTGATCTATTAAAATATCCTCTTTTAATTTAATATGTCATCCTGTTATAAGTGGGTTTAATTTTTTCACAAAAAATTTAACTAAAAAGATTTTAGATATGATGTATAATTCTAGATTTTAAGAGTACTTCATTAAGTGTAAAAAAAACACACATTTATTTTCTATGTAGTCTTTAATTTTTATAATGACTAATTAGTACTAAGTTAAGTTTACAATAGATAAAACAAACAAAAGTTATATAGATAATACTCAAAAGATTTAACTAAAAATAAAGTTACTTTAGCATATTTCCAAAAGAGTAAGAAAAATAAAACATGGCCTTAAAAATTTAGAAAATTTATTTATGTACTCTATTTCATGGTCGTTAATAAAATATGAGTCTCACCATATCTTTTAAAATAATTAGTCTGCTCTGAGCTTTCTCCACATTCATTCTCAGGTGATCAGGTACAACATAGTCTGCAGCAGTCTTCAACTTGTAGTCTCCCATGTTTTCTTTGGCTTCGGCTATTGCTGCCACATCTCTTGGATCTTCATAGCCATCATCTGGCTTACTGGAATAGAGCTCTTCCCACTTCCAGGACAAAATATTTAGCATGTTAATAAAATAACAATTTTTTAGCTATCTTACAAATCTGGAATACTGATCTCTTAAATGTATCTACTTTAAAGCTGCTTTCCTTAATGGGTAATAATTGTATATAACTTTCTACTCTATAATAGTAGAGACTGTAAAGTACTTGTAATATTTCAAAAAGAATGGGTGAGTGATTCTATAAAAAAAGGAAAAAATGTAAAAAGTTTACTAGTACTATCTGTGTGTTTATGAAATATGACAACTAATGCATTGTTGTTAATTGTGCAAATAATACATTAATATTTATTTCTTGGCCTATAATTTAATGTCTTTTAAAAAAAAAGTATTTTAATGCTTATCATTTAATCAATGTATCAAGGAAATAACATGTTTTTATTGAACAATTAAATCTTACAATATAAATGTAAACCATCACCTGAGTTCTTCGTTGAGCCCTTTTCTTCTTTTTCTCCTCCACTTTCTGAAGAGCATTTGTGATCCTCTCCCCCATGCTGCCCTTCAAAGTTGTGGTAACCTTTGACCCTGGCTGTCCATCAACTCCATCACCAGATGGACCTTCACCTTGTTGAGATGTATTCTGGCCTGGAATCATGTATCAATAAATGAACATGAGATAAGACAATGTTCAACTCTTCATCATAAAAAATAAAAACAAAGAGAAATAATGAACATGTTATAATTTTCTTAATTTAAAAAGTCACTGCAATGTAAATAAGTTTACTGGTATATACATATATATATAATAACCGTTTTATTAAAAACTTTTAAATAAGAAGGCTGAGAGCAGCTGTTAAAAAATACACACATTTTAAAATAAATATTCTATCTATGTTTTCTACTTGACCGGCTGACCAGATCTTATTTTCACAAACAACAACACATAAAACTGACCAGCAGACCCATCAAGTGTTGTTCCAGAGTTTTGGCCATCTTTTGTTTGCATTTTTGTCTTTTTTCTCTCAAACTCAGCCTTCAGTACATAGAAGTCATCAGACAACTTCGAGGCCCTGAAGCTGGCAACTTCATGAGGTGTGGTGAAAGCTTTGACAACAATTCTCTCACATTCAACACAGTCCTTGAACCTGAAATATAAACATATCACATATCACATATTACATATCACATATTACGTATCACATATCACATATTACATATCACATATTATGTATCACATATTACGTATCACATATCAAATATCACATATTAGTAGAATGTTGATGACATTAACCTAGATTAATATTAAATGCACAGATTTTCTATAATAATAAAAATCATAAGTTATTATTTGAATTATAATTATTTATACAATAAAAAAAAGTATATAATTCTACTTATTTATTAGAAAATAATAGAAGAATACACACATATTTAAAAGTGTGAGATACGTAACTTACAATCTAAAATAAAATGCTAAAGAATTAATCTCAACTTTGGGGTTTAGAGCATTAGCTTTATTGACTAAACACAAAATTAATTTTTATTGACACGATTTCTTAAGTAAAAGATGTTTCTTTATGTTTAGATGCTTACCTTTTTCTCAACTTCTCTAAAGATACTCTGAGTTTTTCTGACTCCCATGCAAGTTCCTTTCCGACAAGTTCAATCTTCTCCTGGGTTTGTTTCTCAAGCTCTTGTTTTATTTCTTTGTCCATCTCAAATTCCTGGAAACAAAATTCAAGGGTAATTACTTTTCAGCAGTCTAAACACAAATGTCAAGAAAAGGCAAAATGGACGAACATCTGGAGGCTTGCCTAGTGTGTTGGGAGGCACAATAGTTTTATGTATGGAGATAAATATATATATATATAATAATAATAATAATAAATTGATTATTTATATAGCGCTGTATCCCAGTAAGGAACTGGGCTCACAGCGCTTTACATGAAATAAATAACATACTTATAAGTATTAAATTTACTTTCATATCATAACAAACGCAATATACATTGAAAACTATATACATGTATGTATATATATATTCCATTCTAAAGGCAGCATTATTTCAGGAAGATAATATTTAGAAAAATGTATAAAATTCACTGAATACATATTAAGGGCCGCGGTGGTCTAGCAGTAGCGCGCTGGACTGCCGAACCGAGACAGAAGAGAGTCACGGGTTCTATTCTCGGTGCTGGCAAGGCCCCTGGGGCATCGTGCTAACCACACAATCCCTTGCTCGTTAGTAGTGGCTAAAAACTTGTGAACGCTACTTCACATGCCCTATAGTCCGTCATGGACTGGAAAAGGGGTTATTATTATCATTATACATATTAATTTAGACCTCAAAGTTAATAATTTATTTTTCATTTTCACACCTATTTTCAAAGCAGTAAATTAAATACAGGCAGACAGAGCAATTAGAAATTTACCAATTGATCAATATCTGATATTATTGTAGACAGAAGCAAATGTAAAAATTACCGATCTGTTTAGTTGCAGATGTTTGGGTAAATTTTCATTCTGCTCAATGATTGTCCTGAACTGTCTCCTCATCTGGTTGATTTTCTTTCTGACTTCTTTCTTCTTGTGTTCAGCATCTTTCATGCGCTTGTCATATTCCGATTTCTGTTTGGCATCCTCAATACTGTAAAAGAAAAGTTGTTGAAAAGAGGACAAAAAATACTTGCATGATATCTGTTTTTTTTTATGTGTGTGGAAATATATGTAAAACCAATGATTATCTTTTGAACATTTTTTTTTCAAGCCTGTGCATGAATTTTGAAAACCACTTAGCATCATGATTATATGTGAAGGATTAAAATTTGCAAGTTATAGGTAAATAGCAAATAGAATGTAATCATATTTGCTAATGAATCTCAACCATTAATGTTTGGAAACAGTAGGAAACCAGATAGAATAGAGTGTGATGTCCATCAATAAACATTAACCCTATGCTATTCTTTCTTTAATTAAAAACTTTATAAAGCAGATGTGAGTTCAGTTTTTAAAAAAAGACTATTGTTCTTTTAAACAAAAGGCAAAATAAAAACCTATAAAGATAAAGATTTTTACTGGACTTTGAAGGTATTGGTTTTTTGTTTTCATAATATATATAGCACAGTTTTAAATTTGATTTTCGTTGCTTAAAAATTTAATTTAAAAAAACAAGCACAATCATTCTTCAAAATAAAATCCATTGTTTAACTAAAAAAGGATCTAACCTGTAGGCATTGGGGTCATCAATATCATCAATGAGTTTGTTCATATCTTCAGCTCTCTGGACGTAACCGTGAAAATATAATATTCAAATATTAAGAACATGCATTAATGGTTTGATGTTTTTAAATTTTAATGACCTAAATATTAAACAGTTTATAAGCAATCAAACAAATAATACTACTATCTTAAAATAAATAAAACTAGCAGTGCTTATTTCATTATCTTCTTCATTTTACAAGATTCTTTTCTTAATTTTCAAAGATTCAACCCCCTCAAATACTTAATATTTTAATATGACATACAATTTTAAAAGAAAAAAATTTGCTGGAGCTGGTATTATTTTATAATTATAAACCTTCACAATTTTAATGTTTACTTTATAATAACCCCTATAATGTAACCCTTAAAAAATATCAATTTTTTTTCATATGTTGACCACAATCTAAAAACCATAACATAATTGAATGGACCTACCCTTGCAGATGGCAGTTTTGCTTTATTTTCTTTAATCTTCTCTTCTAATTCCTCTTGCGACATGAAAGAAAACTGGAAAAAGTTTCCATCAGCTCCACTTGTTAAGATCATCGTTCCTAGATTTTATATAGGAAGATTATTACATACGTTTAAATAGTTCACAAGTGAATCAATGTTCTTAGATAAGTATAATGTTCTTAACATAATATAAAATTAAATCAATTCCACTAGTATTTTAATATATAACTAATAACATTAATCTTCTTTGTGTTTTGTATAGTCATGGGCCTCGCTAGGAATTTTTACAGGGGGGGGGGAATCCCACTTTTTTTAAAATTTTAACTGGCAATGCCATACAGGTACAATTTTCAATTAAATTCAAGTTCAGTATAAAATAAGGGTTGAAAAAAGCCTTAGAAATTAATAAGACTTACAAATTAGTTCTGTAATAGTTAAAATACAACATTTATTACATTTATTAATGCATTTAATAAATTAAATATTTTTTTCTCAAATGTAGGGGAGGGGCAAATGCCCCCCTTGCCCCCCCTTCCCTACGCCCATGTGTATAGTACAACATTTACGTTAATGTGTTCAGATTTTTATAGTAGTACATGTACAATAAATGCATCAATGTATTATTACTAAGAGTTTTAAATTCATTATTTTCTTACCATCAAAGCTGGACATGACTGATGTCACATGACCATAACTGTTGTCATGCATGCTGAGGGTCCACTGTGGGCCCAGCTGAGACAAGTCTCTAGCTTCATCCAGCTGTTGAACTCTTATCTGACCATTGGCCATTCCAAATACCACTAACTGGCCCGAATTGCTAATGTTATGAATAAAAAATTAACTTTACAGATGTTAAAAAAAAACAACAACAAAAAAAACATGACACATTTGTGTAGGAGTGATGTTTTCCATAATTAAGTTAAACGTAGGCAAAGGTGTGTAGAAAAAAGTAAATAACAAATAAAATCAAGTCCACAGTGCTCAATGACTGTTACTGTGTCATTATTAGAGGCCTAACTATTCTGTATTATTCAGTGAAACATAAAGAACTTGGAAAATCATCAAAGTTTTAAATCAATAAAATGGACATAATTCTTATCTGGATGGAAGTGATAATGTGATTTTGATTATTCTTTGGTAATTGTAAACTTTTAAAATAAAAAAAATGATTTTATCAAAATTAATGCTCAAACATCCAGCTAGCCATCTAATGATGCTAAAAATAGAAGGGATTGTAGATTGATTACCTGCCTACCAGTACTCTATGTATTTACCTCACCCTACCAACTGATGGCAATGTACATGGCTATCCTCCAATCAGTCTTTCATCGAGATCTACCTAATCTTACAAACTGATTGAATTGTAAAATCAGCCATTCATTGATATCTACCGTATCTTACAAACTGATTGAATTGTACAATCAGTCATTCATTGATATATACCTTAGCTTACACACTGATTGAATTGTACAATCAGCCATTCATCGATATCTACCTTATCTTACAAACTGATTGAATTGTACAATCAGTCATTCATTGATATATACCTTAGCTTACACACTGATTGAATTGTACAATCAGCCATTCATCGATATCTACCTTATCTTACAAACTGATTGAATTGTACAATCAGCCATTCATTGATATCTACCTTATCTTACAAACTGATTGAATTGTACAATCAGTCATTCATTGATATATACCTTATCTTACACACTGATTGAATTGTACAATCAGCCATTCATCGATATCTACCTTATCTTACAAACTGATTGAATTGTACAATCAGCCATTCATTGATATCTACCTTATCTTACAAACTGATTAAATTGTACAATCAGCAATTCATCGATATCTACCTTATCTTACAAACTGATTGAATTGTACAATCAGTCATTCATCGATATCTACCTTATCTTACAAACTGATTGAATTGTACATGGCTATCCTCCAATAAGCCATTTCTATTTACCTTACATACACATATAAATGCATGGATTTTAGAGTGGTATTTAGCTCTGCCAATAGAATATTTGTTTGGAGGTCAAAATTACCTGAATTGAATCACCTGTATAGGGACATCACTAGACTCCAGCACGGCCACCGCTTTGACTGGCTTATCAATATTGTCTGGCATCATCAGAGCTTGTTCCTCAGGTGAGGTGAACTTACACTCGTACAGGTAACCGGCATCGAAGTCTCCCTGCAGATGGCATACATGGTGTTGATAGTTAAGTTCAATAAAATTTAATATAAAATTGTTTTAAGTGTTAATTGTTGTAATTGTAATGCATGTTGTATGGATGCAATAGGAGTGATGGAATGTAAATTTTGTGGTATGGATGCAATAGGAGTGATGGAATGTAAATTTTGTGGTACCAAAATGCATTCTAAAGAGAATTCCAATAAATAAAAAATAATTGAACTATAAGTACATGTATAAGCGTTATGAAATATATTTTAGAGATTTAATTTTAAAAAAATTAATAAACAACTTTCAAAACAAGATAGTCATTAAAGATATCTAGATTGATGTTGACTCTACGGGGACATTACCTGCATTGTAAAATATTAGAGATTTAGTAAAATTAATATAGATGAAAGGCTTACATTTTAAGTGAATATTTGTTCATGATTATGTGACATATTGCTATGAAAGTGGCGTATCGAGAATAATAATTGATTGTTGTAGAGGTAAATACAAGAGTCGAAATCGGTAATTAAAGTATGAAACAATTTTATAAAGTAAGTATGAAACAACTGTATAAAGTAGGTATGAAATAAAAGTTTAAAGTAATTATGAAACAACTGTATAAATTACTATGAAGTAAGTATGAAACAAGTGTATAAAAAAAGTATTGAACACTTGCATAGACAAGACAAAACTAAGCGCAAATGAGTACTTCAATGAGTGCGTCAATGAGTACGTCAATAAGTACGTCAATGAGTGCGTCAATGAGTGCGTCAATGACTGCGTCAATAAGTACGTCAATGAGTGCGTCAATGAGTGCGTCAATGACTGCGTCAATGAGTGCGTCAATGAGTGCGTCAATGAGTGCGTCAATGAGTGCGTCAATGAGTGTGTCAATGAGTGCGTCAATTAGTGCGTCAATGAGTTCGTCAATGAGTACGTCAATAAGTGCGTCAATGAGTACGTCCATGAGTACGTCCATGAGTACGTCAATAAGTACGTCAATGAGTGCGTCAATGAGTGCGTCAATGACTGCGTCAATGAGTGCGTCAATGACTGCGTCAATGAGTGCGTCAATGAGTGCGTCAATGAGTACGTCAATGAGTACGTCAATGAGTACGTCAATGAGTACGTCAATGAGTACGTCAATGTGTACGTCAATAAGTACGTCAATGAGTGCGTCAATGAGTGCGTCAATGACTGCGTCAATGAGTGCGTCAATGACTGCGTCAATGAGTGCGTCAATGAGTGCGTCAATGAGTGCGTCAATGAGTGCGTCAATGAGTGCGTCAATGAGTTCGTCAATGAGTACGTCAATGAGTGCGTCAATGAGTGCGTCAATGAGTGCGTCAATGACTGCGTCAATGAGTGCGTCAATGAGTGCGTCAATGAGTACGTCAATGAGTACGTCAATGAGTACGTCAATGAGTACGTCAATGAGTACGTCAATGTGTACGTCAATAAGTACGTCAATGAGTGCGTCAATGAGTGCGTCAATGACTGCGTCAATGAGTGCGTCAATGACTGCGTCAATGAGTGCGTCAATGAGTGCGTCAATGAGTGCGTCAATGAGTGCGTCAATGAGTTCGTCAATGAGTACGTCAATGAGTGCGTCAATGAGTGCGTCCATTTGTGCTTCAATGACTGCGTCAATGAGTGCGTCAATGACTGCGTCAATGAGTGCGTCAATGAGTGCGTCAATGAGTACGACAAATAGTGCGTCAATGAGTACGTCAATGAGTACGTCAATGAGTACGTCAATGAGTGCGTCAATGAGTGCGTCAATGAGTAGGTCAATGAGTGCGTCAATGAGTAGGTCAATGAGTGCGTCAATGAGTGCGTCAATGAATACGTCAATGAGTAGGTCAATGAGTGCGTCAATGAGTAGGTCAATGAGTGCGTCAATGAGTAGGTCAATGAGTGCGTCAATAAGTACGTCAATGAGTACTTCAATGAGTACGTCAATGAGTACGTCCATGAGTACGTCAATGAGTGCGTCAATGAGTGCGTCAATGAGTACGTCAAATAGTGCGTCAATGAGTACGTCAATGAGTACGTCAATGAGTACGTCAATGAGTACGTCAATGAGTACGTCCATGAGTACGTCAATGAGTGCGTCAATGAGTGCGTCAATGAGTACGTCAAATAGTGCGTCAATGAGTACGTCAATGAGTACGTCAATGAGTACGTCAATGAGTACGTCCATGAGTGCGTCAATGAGTGCGTCAATGAGTGCGTCAATGAGTGCGTCAATGAGTGTGTCAATGAGTGCGTCAATGAGTGCGTCAATGAGTTCGTCAATGAGTACGTCAATAAGTGCGTCAATGAGTACGTCCATGAGTACGTCCATGAGTACGTCAATAAGTACGTCAATGAGTGCGTCAATGAGTGCGTCAATGACTGCGTCAATGAGTGCGTCAATGACTGCGTCAATGAGTGCGTCAATGAGTGCGTCAATGAGTACGTCAATGAGTACGTCAATGAGTACGTCAATGAGTACGTCAATGAGTACGTCAATGTGTACGTCAATAAGTACGTCAATGAGTGCGTCAATGAGTGCGTCAATGACTGCGTCAATGAGTGCGTCAATGACTGCGTCAATGAGTGCGTCAATGAGTGCGTCAATGAGTGTGTCAATGAGTGCGTCAATGAGTGCGTCAATGAGTTCGTCAATGAGTACGTCAATGAGTGCGTCAATGAGTGCGTCCATTTGTGCTTCAATGACTGCGTCAATGAGTGCGTCAATGACTGCGTCAATGAGTGCGTCAATGAGTGCGTCAATGAGTACGACAAATAGTGCGTCAATGAGTACGTCAATGAGTACGTCAATGAGTGCGTCAATGAGTGCGTCAATGAGTAGGTCAATGAGTGCGTCAATGAGTAGGTCAATGAGTGCGTCAATGAGTGCGTCAATGAATACGTCAATGAGTAGGTCAATGAGTGCGTCAATGAGTAGGTCAATGAGTGCGTCAATGAGTAGGTCAATGAGTGCGTCAATAAGTACGTCAATGAGTACTTCAATGAGTACGTCAATGAGTACGTCCATGAGTACGTCAATGAGTGCGTCAATGAGTGCGTCAATGAGTACGTCAAATAGTGCGTCAATGAGTACGTCAATGAGTACGTCAATGAGTACGTCAATGAGTACGTCAATGAGTACGTCCATGAGTACGTCAATGAGTGCGTCAATGAGTGCGTCAATGAGTACGTCAAATAGTGCGTCAATGAGTACGTCAATGAGTACGTCAATGAGTACGTCCATGAGTACGTCAATGAGTGCGTCAATGAGTACGTCAAATAGTGCGTCAATGAGTGCGTCAATGAGTACGTCAATGAGTACGACAAATGGTGAGTCAATGAGTACGTCAATAAGTACGTCAATGAGTGCGTCAATGAGTACGTAAATGAGTGCGTCAATGAGTGCGTCAATGAGTACGTCAATGAGTACGACAAATGGTGAGTCAATGAGTACGTCAATAAGTACGTCAATGAGTGCGTCAATGAGTACGTCAAATAGTGCGTCAATGAGTACGTCAATGAGTACGACAAATGGTGAGTCAATGAGTACGTCAATAAGTACGTCAATGAGTGCGTCAATGAGTACGTAAATGAGTACGTCAATGAGTGCGTCAATGAGTACGTCAATGAGTGCGTCAATGAGTACGTCCATGAGCACGACAAATAGTGCGTCAATGAGTGCGTCAATGAGTACGTCAATGAGTGCGTCAATGAGTAGGTCAATGAGTGCGTCAATGAGTACGTCAATGAGTACGTCAATGAGTACGTGAATGAGTGCGTCAATGAGTACGTCAATGTGTACGTCAAAGAGTACGTCAATGAGTACGTCAATGAGTTCGTCAATGAGTGCGTCAATGAGTACGTCAATGAGTGCATCAATGAGTAGGTCAATGAGTACGACAAATAGTGCGTCAATGAGTGCGTCAATGAGTACGACAATGAGTGCGTCAATGAGTACGACAAATAGTGCGTCAATGAGTAGGTCAATGAGTGCGTCAATGAGTGCGTCAATGAGTGCGTCAATAAGTACGTCAATAAGTACGTCAATGAGTACGTCAATGAGTACGTCAATGAGTGCGTCAATGAGTACGTCAATGAGTGCATCAATGAGTACGTCAATGAGTAAGTCAATGAGTACGTCAATGAGTATGTCAAATAGTGCGTCAATGAGTACGTCAATGAGTACGTCCATGAGTACGTCAATGAGTGCGTCAATGAGTGCGTCAATGAGTACGTCAAATAGTGCGTCAATGAGTACGTCAATGTGTACGTCAATGAGTACGTCAATGAGTAGGTCAATGAGTACGACAAATAGTGCGTCAATGAGTGCGTCAATGAGTACGACAAATAGTGCGTCAATGAGTGCGTCATTTGTCCTACTAATAATATTATTGAATGCACGCAATGCGTCACAGACATTGTAATAGAAAACAAAGATGTTGAGTTTCATCTCATTTCTGTCATTGGTGGATCGGACTTGATGACTGAGTACTCATTGACGTACACATTCAAGAAAAAATCATTTGTCCTACTTTTTTCTTGAATGTGTTGAAATGTGTATATTATTGAATAGCTAAGTGCCAGTGGCAGTTAAATCAGGTAAGGGGAATGGAGGATGGTTAGGTCATGAATGGAGAAAAAAATGATTGTTAAGCCAAGAGAACGGGCAAAGTTTGTTTTTCGAAGAACATATTTTAAGTCAAATTAAATATATCGCCTTTCGAGAAAATGTTTTTCTTAAAAAAACGATTGTTTCAAAAAGACTTAAAGTAAACATAGCTTTTCGATTATTAGAAGATGCAATCACCGCGTGCCGAAGGAACGACCGCGTTCGCTCATAAATTGGCCGACAATGCGGCCAGTCGGCCCTGGCCATTCTAACGAACAGTGTGAGAGTTAATAAACATGACTTTTCTTCTCGTATTATTTCTAAATAGAAAGACTCTTTAAATGATTAAACATAAATTCACCAAATATACTTTTGTATTTGGTTTGGATTTAAAAATGCAAAAAGTTGCAACATAATGGTTTCTTTTTTTTTATCAATGAGATCAGAATTATAGTTGCCGGCTTAGATATCTCCCCTGATAATGGTTCATACAGCAAGGACTAATGTTGAATTTTCCTACATTAATATGCTTGGTGAAGAATATGAATCACTACGAATATTACAGAATTTAAAAATCTAATGGAAGCTTCACTTAATATGAAAAAATAATAGTCTTATCCATCATTTTGGTAATTTGACTTGAGTCATTTAAAATACGATCAAAGTCAAACAAAACGTTTAAAGCCAGTTAAATTATGAAATATATTATCAGTGCCATTCATATCGTTATACTATTTATTGTAACGTTATTTGTGCTAATATATTGACAGTTAAAGGCATTAAAATATTTCAATGAAATACACCAAAATCCTTAAATTCAATTAGCTGACATTAAAGTGTAACTTAAACGGTAACTTTCCGTTGGTTCATCTTTAGGGTCGTAACGGTTTATTCCTCTATAGATAATAAATGGAACTGTCTTGGAATAGAAAGTTGACTTACAATTTAAAAAAAAACTAAATAAAATTAATTAAACCAAGCCTTACAAATGGCATTGCTTATCTAATCTTTCTTTTTTCATTTTGATCGGAGAACCTTATTTTAAAAGCTTTTTAATATCTGCAAGGACAATAATTTGTCAGCCAAGGGCGGATATTTTGGTAAAATTAAAGGTTGGTATTTGAAAAAAAAACAACAATGCATTTCTGCTTTAAAAGAACAGCTGGTTTAACGCATTCATTAATGAAGGCAGAAAAAAAAATAAGGGAGGCATTGTATTTTAACAATCTTGTTCTTGAGAATTAAACATACGATCCACCGATGTGTGGCCTCATTAGGTTTTTAGAGTAATATCTTTTTTTCCCTAATCTTAAGATAAGAAACTAAGACATTTTAAACAATATAAAGCAGGGAATATGGAAAGTTTCTGAAGTATACAAGTTCACTTATTTATTTTGAAGCCACACAACAGTTTACGGCAGTCATGTTTTCTTCAGTGTTAGCACTTGCATTACTCCCCCTAGTTTGGGGAGCACCAGATCCCACCAAAGTCTGCGCACCAGATGTGTTTCAATTCCTCTCATACAACCTAGTAACAGATGTATGTATATTAATTTTTAATATGTTATAGTTAAATTATACTTTTTAAGAATTAATATGCTATGCATTTATCTTGCGGTCAACATTTTCTATCATGTAATCAGTGACATTCTGCGCATGTCTTTAATGGTATTTTAAGCTTCTGTTTCATCGTTTCAAAGGAAATGCATGCGTTACGCAATATTCTTCGCACATGTCAAATAGTTGCTAATAAATATATACATTTTTTTTTACAAATTATTCATTTATATTACATATTATAAAGTACGCATCAATTTTGAATTATTTATCTGTTTGTATACTGTCCATTATCTATCTTATCTAAACTATACAGACGCTCCTTCTATGCAGAAGATAATTGCGTACACAGACCATGACAGATGATCTGTTGGCAAGTGATGCAGCGTTCACAGGCCACTGCTTTGTGGGTTCCACGCATTACCCAGCCGCCTAACTAGTGTTAGGTACCCATTCGGAGCTGGGTGACTCAGGGACGCCCTAGGCCCCGGGAACAAATCCTTACCTTCACATGGATTCGAACCCGTGACTATATATATTGGTTACGTAATTGTATTTTATTACTATGCCATTTAAATTCTAAATTAGAAAGCTATCCAAATAACAGTAACATAATATACTTCATATGCCCATAGGTAACCTCAGAGATTGCCATTGATTTTAAGCAAAAATTGCTGACCAGCGCCTCAGCCAATTTGACTATAGTACAAGATTTGGACAAGGTAAGACCTCTGGGGGTTAACAGAGACGTTGAAACTATTTGAAGAGTTCGATAAGACTTGAGTTAAATTTAATTTTTGTGTTTTAAAAAAAAATTAAGTGGAATTTAAAACACAGCCGTATGATTGTTTGTTGCTGATTGGCAGCTAGCAACAACTTTATAACTGACTTACGATAGTACTATCATTTATATCAACAACTTTATAACTGACTTACGATAGTACTATCATTTATATCAACAACTTTATAACTGACTTACGATAGTACTATCATTTATATCAACAACTTTATAACTGACTTACGATAGTACTATCATTTATATCAACAACTTTATAACTGACTTACGATAGTACTATCATTTATATCAACAACTTTATAACTGACTTACGATAGTACTATCATTTATATCAACAACTTTATAACTGACTTACGATAGTACTATCATTTATATCAACAACTTTATAACTGACTTACGATAGTACTATCATTTATATCAACAACTTTATAACTGACTTACGATAGTACTATCATTTATATCAACAACTTTATAACTGACTTACGATAGTACTATCATTTATATCAACAACTTTATAACTGACTTACGATAGTACTATCATTTATATCAACAACTTTATAACTGACTTACGATAGTACTATCATTTATATCAACAACTTTATAACTGACTTACGATAGTACTATCATTTATATCAACAACTTTATAACTGACTTACGATAGTACTATCATTTATATCAACAACTTTATAACTGACTTACGATAGTACTATCATTTATATCAACAACTTTATAACTGACTTACGATAGTACTATCATTTATATCAACAACTTTATAACTGACTTACGATAGTACTATCATTTATATCAACAACTTTATAACTGACTTACGATAGTACTATCATTTATATCAACAACTTTATAACTGACTTACGATAGTACTATCATTTATATCAACAACTTTATAACTGACTTACGATAGTACTATCATTTATATCAACAACTTTATAACTGACTTACGATAGTACTATCATTTATATCAACAACTTTATAACTGACTTACGATAGTACTATCATTTATATCAACAACTTTATAACTGACTTACGATAGTACTATCATTTATATCAACAACTTTATAACTGACTTACGATAGTACTATCATTTATATCAACAACTTTATAACTGACTTACGATAGTACTATCATTTATATCAACAACTTTATAACTGACTTACGATAGTACTATCATTTATATCAACAACTTTATAACTGACTTACGATAGTACTATCATTTATATCAACAACTTTATAACTGACTTACGATAGTACTATCATTTATATCAACAACTTTATAACTGACTTACGATAGTACTATCATTTATATCAACAACTTTATAACTGACTTACGATAGTACTATCATTTATATCAATAACTTTATAACTGACTTACGATAGTACTATCATTTATATCAACAACTTTATAACTGACTTACGATAGTACTATCATTTATATCAACAACTTTATAACTGACTTACGATAGTACTATCATTTATATCAACAACTGTTTAACTGACTTACGATAGTACTATCATTTATATCAACAACTGTTTAAGTGACTTACGATAGTATAATCATTTATATCAACGACTGTCTGGTCGGTTTAATTGACTTACGATAGCATTATCATTTATATCAACGACTGTCTGGTCGGTTTAACAACACTGACTGGTATGAAGCTAACATTTATATTATTATATTTTGTCTGAGATTGTTGAGAGATAACGTCTCAAATGTCTGACACGTTTCAGCTCAAGTCCTACACCGTTGACGCCAGTGGTAACTGCCAGTCGGCCACACTTCAACCAGAAGAAGTCTATCCCCAGTGCTTGCCAGGTAAACAATTTACATCATTTTTTAACTATTTTATTTTGTTTACCTGAATAATATTTTTAACCTGCATTACATGGCATATTACAACATCTCAAGATTTTTTTTACATTCGAATCTACTTCAAGTAGACATATCAATTAATTATCTCAAAAAAATATTTTCTTAGCTAGAAACAAATCTTGGAAGAACTATTCAAACCATTCCCTTGCATTTCCATGCAGTAATGTACCACCATAACTAATGAGACTAACTGATATCTTCAGCGACAGCCACTTATGTCGGAGAGATCTTCATCGGATTTGGTCCGAACCGTGTGCCAGCCGAGGGCTGGGAGTTCCCGTACAATGGCGGCACTGTGAGGGCGGCTTTTAGCAATGAGCCCGGGGAGCCTCGTTACGCCCTCTTGGCCAAGTTTATTAGTGGTTGGTACCTACATCTCATACCAGACGATGTTTTTAATATCCGTCTTATTTCTTGTGTTCGTTGTATCATAAAACTTCGCACATTTTCTACATAAATATCATTATTTTACTGAAACCTTTTTCTCACTCCCTGTATTAGATTTGTTCATGGCCTTAGTAAAAAGTTTTGTGTGTCTTGTTTTTATCATCCAGACAAATTTAAAACTAAAATTATTTCCCCATTATTATAAAAGAAAGAAAAAAATCGATTTCACTATCCCCTTTCTTTGTCTCGTTCTGAATTAATAAGTAAAGCATTTACTTATATTAGGCCGATAGTTTGTTTTTCACGTAGTGATAAGATAAAGATAAGCCGATATTACCTTTAATGGATATTCATTATTACAATATTATGAAAAAAGGGTTTTCCTCTATATCTCCAGCAATTTTTATGCTCATATGTGACTCATTGTGTGTGTGTTTTTTTTAAATTTCTTTAGCACAAGGAGTTGTTGTGACAACGTTCTCTTTCGACCCAAGCCAGAACATCACCTTACCCAACGCCTTCAAGATCCCCGACCCCTGTCCACCTGCTACCGTCGGATAGATAGAGAAATCAGTCGATGAATGATTTTAACCAATTTTTTGTATCTGATGTCATTTTCTTGTTTTAATAAAAAAAATTGTAAGCTTTCTATCACAAGAGTTATCTCAATAAATGTGAATATTCACAATCAACAAAATGAATACTGTTAGTAAAATAACTAAACTTAGAAACATCAAAGGATAGAAGATCAAAGAGCGAAGTCGAAATAATTCATAACGAATTAAGTTAAATCTTGGAAATACAACACAGCAATAATCTAATACTCGCTAAGATACACATGGGTATAAAAACACTTTTCTTGGTCCATATGAAAAAAAGCCTCCTTTTGTCATTGGGACGTGGAATGGGTTGCTTGAACAAACCAGGAGTATGAAATACTATCACCATTCAATAAAAATTAAAGACTAGACACAAACCATGGGTAAGAGTACAAGGAACTAATCTTGAATGTGAAAGGACCATTTTTAATCAAAAGATAAGCCAAGATAAGTTAATAGATTCGAGATAAGATAATAGATTCGAATCGTAGTGTGCTTTAATATTAAAAATATAAATTTGTGTTTCCCATTCCTAAACGAGCTCTGGTTAAATTGGTCACTAGTTAGCTGGCCATTTTTAGCTGGCCATTGGTTATCTGGCCATCAGTTAGCTGGCCATTAGTTTTCTGGCCTTTGAGACAAAAGGAAATGAACAGATTATACTTATGATGTTATGGGTAAACTTTTTACCACGTTAATGAATTTTTAAAAATCGATTTTTAATACCATTTCCAGGTATTCAGGTATCATGACTATACTTATTTACCCCCAAGTGACGTGTATGTCCTTTGTTATAGTTACGTTGTTAGGAAGAGGTGAGTTGATGTAACGTGTGTGTGTGAATGTGGTTAAACGAAGGGAAGGTTCGTGTGATGTGCTTCAATACAGTAACTAAACAACCCCGTAAAAACAAAGTTTTTGACTATAAATCCTTACATAAGAGACAGAACTTAAAGTATTGATATGTTCAGTGTAATACGCAACGCACGACAAACATTTACAGACTGAAACCGACTGATCTAGCGTAAAACCTGGAGAGGGGAGGTGTGGTCATCGATGGTTGGACTCAACTCCCGCACGTGGAGGTGAACAATAGCAGACGGCTACATTGAATTATATAGAGATAAACTAAAAATGCATTAATTTAATTACTGTACATTCGATCGATCTGAAATTTTGACACAATGCATTGTTAGGTGACGCGAGTCTATGTGCAAAATTTCAACTCGATACCATCACGGGAAATGGGTAATTTTATACTTTTGTTTTTTCACCCCGACCGCGAACTCATGACAGAGCGACAAGATTTTGAAGTTAATATAAGGGATTTAATTAAACAACCCCGTAAAACAAAATTTTTGGCTATAAATCCCTTATATATGAGACATATCTAAAAGTATTGATCATGTTCAAACGCGACACAAATTTACAGACTGAAACCAACTGATCTCCCCTTGCTCTGAAAACGGTGTGGTCACGGATAGCTGGACTTAACTCAGCGTGACACGTGAATTAAACAAAGCAGGCCGCTACATATAGTTATATAGAGATAAACTAAAAATGCATTAATTTAATTAAGGTACATTCGACCGATATGAAATTTTGATACATTGCATTGTTCGGTGACACGAATCTATGTGCATCACGGGAAGTGGGTAATTTTTTTACTTTTATTTTTTTAATTGTTACTTTTGGCTTTTGTTACATTTAGAGCCTTTTTTTGTATGAAGGACTTTCATGTAAAGCTTTAAAGTACATTTTAAGTAGATGTTTTGGTTTTTTTTTCAAAAAGAGTATTTGTAACTACCTTTTCTATTTTTTACCTTTTAGTCTTTGACGATAAATGAAATATTAGACAGGGCTACTAATTTGGTAGAGTATGTATGTATGGCATCTGTCCGTCTACGAAAGACGATAGATTTATCTTTATTATTTGCAGCTCTTGGTGTGGCTGATGAGACCAATCCTTGAGTGGCAGTCTCTTCAGCATGAAACACACACGAAAGCAGTGGGGCAGTGTTGCCTGACCTTTCTCCTCGCTCTTTTCCCGACTGCTTCTGCCCTAGTTTGCTCCTCTGCTCTTAGTGATCCTTCTTTCACTATAGCCCGCCACATGGACCTATCCTCTGCCAGGTTTTCCCAGTTTTGTATATCAATGTTGGCTACTTTCATGTCTCTCTTGCATATGTCCACGTATCTGAGACATGGCCGACCAACCGACCTTTTCCCTGTCACCAGCTCGCTGTAAAGCACATCCTTGGGTATGCGACCACTTTGCATCCTCTTGACGTGTCCAAGCTAACGGAGGCGTCTTTGGCTTAATATTGCTGCAATACTACTCATGCTTGCTTGAGCCAGGACCTCTGTGTTGGGGACTTTCTCTTGCCATTTGATGTCTAGGATGCGGCGCAGGCATCTGAGGTGGAAGCTATTGAGCCTTCTTTCATGCCTGGTCTAGGTGGTCCAAGACTCGCATCCATAGAGGAGTGTGCTCAGTACGCAGGCCTGGTATACCTGCAGCTTAGTCCTTGCTGTGAGTTTGGCATTGGACCAGACTCTTTTGTACAGTCTAGCAATAACAGTTGCTGCCTTCCCTATCCTACTACTTATCTCATCTTCCAGTGAGAGGGTGCTCGAGATGTTTGATCCCAGATAAGTAAAACTGTCAACAGGATCCAGGTTGCAGTCGTCAATGGTGATAGTCGGGAGGGAGGCAGCATCCTGTGCCATAATGTTGGTTTTCTTTATACTTATGGTCAGGCCAAACTCTTTGCAGGCAGCGGAGAAGCTGGATACAAGGTTCTGCAGGCCGTCTGCTGTGTGGGATATTAAGGCGGCATCGTCTGCAAATAAGAGCTCGCGCAGCAAAATCTTCCTTATTTTGGTCTTGGCTTTAAGTCGGGCAATATTGAATAATCCCCCGTCAGCTCTGGTGTGTATGTATATCCCCTCGCTGTTGTTCTTGAAGGCATACTGGAGTAAGATGGAAAAGAATATTGCGAATAGAGTAGGTGCCAACACGCAGCCTTACTTTACTCCACTACTTACTGGGAAAGCCTCAGAGGTGGCACCGTTATAGCACACTGTGCCCTGCATGTTTTCGTGGAATTGCTTGATGATGTTAAGCAGATGTGTAGGGCAGCCTATTTTTACTAAGATCTGGAAAAGGCCGCTTCTGCTGACAAGATCAAAAGCTTTAGTTAGGTCGACGAACGCGATGTATAGAGGCATATGTTGCTCCCTGCATTTCTCCTGCAGCTGGCGCAGAGAGAAGATCATGTCTATGGTTGATCTTCCGGCTCGAAAGCCGCACTGCGATTCTGGGAGTACACGCGATGCTAGGGTCTGCAGGCGTGTCAATGCAACTCGGGCGAAGGCCTTTCCGACTATACTGAGGAGAGAGATTCCACGACAGTTGTTGCAGTCACTCTTGTCTCCTTTATTTTTATACAGTGTAACGATGTTGGAATCTTTAAACTCCTGTGGTATCTGCCCCTGTTCCCAGCACAGAGTGAGGAGGTCATGCAAAGGATGTAAAAGTATTTCTTTTCCACATTTGAGAACTTCTGGTGGAATTCCATCATTACCAGGGGCTTTCCCGCAGGCTAGGCAATCTATGGCTCTACTTAGCTCGACCATTGTGGGTAGGCTATCGAGCTCTTCCATGACCGGCAGGTCTGGGATATCGTCCAGGGCAGCAGTTGAGACATGGTTTATAGTTGCGTACAATTCCAGGTAGTGCTCGATCCACCGTTTGAGTTGATTGTCCCGATCAGTGATAATTTCCCCTGCTTTTGACATTAAGGGTGCTGTCTTGGAGGTCAGAGGGCCTGTTCTATATTATTATTATTAGGGCTTGTTTTATATTCTCATACATAGCCTTTGTATAGCCTCTATCAGCAGCTGACTGTATGCTGGAACTTAGATTGAGCCAATACGTGTTAGCGTAGTGGCGAGCTGCCTGCTGGGCATTTTTCTTGGCGCTCTTAAGGGAATGTAGAGTTTCTGGGCAAGGCCTGTCTTTATAGGCTAAAAGAGCCTTTCTTTTTGCATCGGTGACATGCTTCATTTCCTCCCTGTGGGCCTCAAACCAGTCTGCACTTTTGCGTTCTCTCTTGCCGAATGCAATAGATGAGCCATATATGGTGTCCCGCAGATGTGACCACTTGGACTCAATAGTGTCTACTGGTGGCATTTGTACAAGAGCTTCTTGTAGTCTCTGTGTGTATTCTGCTGTTCTCTCTGGATTCTTGGTGGAGCAGATGCCTATGCGTGGTTTTCCCTTGTTTTTGTTGCGGTACAATTTCTTTGGCAGTAACCTTACCTTGCTAGCCACTAAGGAATGATCTGTGTCGCAGTCTGCACTGTGGTAACTGCGTGTGAGGAGGACACGGGCCAGTTGTGTGCGTCTTGTGATGATGAGATCTAGTTGGTGCTAGTGTTTAGAGCGGGGATGCCTCCATGAAACTTGGTGGATTGCTTTGCAGTTGAAGAAAGTATTTGTGACACATAGTCCATGTAAGCAGCACATCTCTAGTAATCTCTGCCCATTTTCATTTAGCCTGCCTCTTACAAAATAACCGAGGCAAGTTGGCCAGGCCATGTGATCACTTCCAACTCTTGCATTGAAGTCACCAAGGAGGTAGATTGCTTCATTGGTGGGTATGCTGGCTAGTGTTTGATTGAGATCATCATAGAACTGGTCTTTCGCTTCTGAGCTCGAGGATAAGGTTGGAGCATAAGCACTGATGATGTTGGCTAATCCTGAGGATGTAGATAGTCGTATTGTTAGTATTCTGTTAGTGCCCTTTGTTGGGGGTTCTATGGAGGAGCAGAGTCCATTTTTTATGGCAAAACCAACCCCATGTTGCCTTGGTGTGTCCATTGGTCCACCCTGCCAGAAGGAAGTGTAGTTGCATTCTTTTATGGTACCACTTTCTGGGAGTCTAGTCTCCTGAAGGCAGGCAATGTCGATGTTTAGTCTGGCAAGCTCCCTGTCAATGATGGCTGTCTTCCTGGCATCATCAATAAGCTGCAGGTCGGCAGTAATGCCTGGACACAAAGTCCCAACGTTCCAGCTTGCTAGGCGAAGAGCTGGAGTCTTCTTATCTTTTGTTTTTTTATTTCTAGGTGCAGGATTTACTGGCCTACTTGTTGAGAAGTTCCTCTGAGCTCCACGCACCCAGTGGAGCAGGTAGGCCATGGCGGGATAGCACCTTATTGGCTGGGGGCTGCCCAGCTTGAGTCGGGCGGTAGCGATCCATTGAGACATGGTGATCTCTCCCACCGTCAGAAGCAACCCCTGGCGCCTAGCTCTACGCCAATTGAGCTATGGCTTATAACCGGTAAACTGCTGCTTCCCGTGTTGTGTTCACACCTTGCGGCGATGCTGGAGTGTCCTCTCCAGTAAAGATAAAGCCTGGGCGTGTTACTATGGAGAACCAGCTGCTGCCCAAACAGCAGATACCCCCTCTCCACGCCAATGGTGGATCCAATGAAACGACTAATGTCGATACGGCTTGGCACCATTCGCGTCGCAGGAGCTGCCGGAATGCAATTTGTTTCCAGTAGCAGACCGCCTTAGGAGCTCCATTTTCTGATTTTCTGTCGAGGTTTACTCCCCTAGCCTTTCCCATGAGGGTTTAGCCGCAAGACAGCGGAGGTTTAGAATAAGAGTTTCCCTCTCCTAGATGAGCTACCGACCATGGTTAACGAGTCTCATCTACCCGAAGCTACTGGTTTTGAGGCGCCAGTTGATCGCCTTCATCCCTTCTCCTGTTAGTAGAAGCATGGTCCGCCGGGCTTTTGTGTGAGAAGGCGTGTATTACCCGTCAAAAATGACGGAAGTTTTCAAAATGGATATATTTCAGTTTTTTTAATTGTCCCTTTTGCCTGAAAGCCGCATAGTAAATAATCAGAAAATGTAGAGACCAAGAGAGAAATTTTAAATCTCTTTTCCATATTGAATAATTTTATGCGGACGTTTGAAAATAGCGCTTTTTCTGTTGTTTTTTTAAATATTTTTTTTTGCAGTATTTTTTTCAAGGCTATTTTTTTAGCGGTTCGCTTTCTAAAATCTAGCGTTACGAACGGACATAGCAGAGTATATATTTTGATTATATATACGAATATATGCATTATGAGAAAACATCCAAGTTTAGGCTTCGCGTTTTATAAGTTAGCATGAATAATAATGATATAATCAGGATAATAATAAATGCATAGTGAACTATACACAGCATAAGGTGATACTACAGCAAAGAAGTTTGAAGTTTGAAATATTAACAAATACTAGACGCCCCGCGGCGTAGCATACGCCGCAGACTTGCTCATGGAGAGTTCTTTTACCCCTTTAATGCACTTTTAAGGCGCCGACCTTTTCCAAAATCCCAACTAACTTGTCCTTGTTTGATCAATACGAAATATTAAACTTTCTGAAATGCAAACAAAGTATTTTATAATAGGGGTTCCCTTTTTACAAAATTAAAATATCCGCGAAAACAATGACGTCATATAATTTTTTTTTACAGCGCATATTTAATTTGCACACCTTTTGATGCATTGGTGCAGTAATTTGGTGCGCTGCTTTCTAAAATTAGTATCTGTTGAACATACTTGCAGCTTGGTGTCTCGCAGGGTCCGACCACGAAGAGAATTATATATATAGATAGAAGATAGATTGCTGAGGAGTCAGCCGGACGTTAACTTGCGCCATTGAATAGTGCGCACCAATTATGAGTGCACCAATAATACAGCACAGTGCCTTAAAAATAAATTATGTGACTGTAATGTGATCCACATCAAGCACATCTGTAATTTGAAGCAGTTTAAGCTTCATTGATGATTATGGCTTGTCAGTTTATTCGCCCATTTGTCCATACATTATTACCACAACATTACCAAAACATGTAATAAATAAAATGTAATTTTTACACATGTTAATAACAAAGAACTATTCATTTTGCATGAAACGTAGTAAGCAAAGTTTGTCACAGGATAACAGAAAAGATTAAATTATCAACTGTTAATCATATTTACAATTTAATATAAACGTGATATTAATTCACATTGATGGCCTAGCTGGTAGCGAGGACGAACTAAAAGAATTCCTCGCAAAGCTAGACAAAGCAGCAAAGGCATACGGCATGGAAATCAATGCATAAAAGACCAAGGTCATGGCTAATAGTAAATTCACAAGCGAGATTCGGATAAACGAGCAAAAACTCGAAGAAGTCTCCACCTTCAAGTATCTAGGGGCCATAATATCCGACGAAGGCTCAAAGCCAGAAATTCTTGCCAGAGTAGCCCAAACAATGGCAGCATTGAGCAAATTAAAGCATATCTGGCAAAGTAAGAAGCTCTCCCTGAGATCAAAGATCCGGCAAATGCGCTCTCTAGCGATGTCAGTCTTTTTGTATGGTTGTGAGGCTTGGACGCTCACTGCAGACCTCCAAAGAAGAATAAATGCGCTAGAGATGAGATGTTTCAGAAAGATGTTGAACATCTCCTACACAGCGCACATCACAAATGAAGCGGTCCGCAACAAAATAAGTACTGTCATTGGCCCCTACAAGGACCTACTCACATCAATTAAGAAGAGGAAATTACGATGGTACGGACACGTGACAAGAACTGGAGGTCTCGCAAAAACCATATTACAAGGAACAGTCCAGGGAGGAAGGAAAAGAGGCAGACAAAAGAAGAGATGGGAGGACAATATCAAAGAGTGGACCAGCCTGTCATTCAGCGACTCTCAAAGGGCAGCACAGGACCGTGACAAGTGGCGTTTGTTAGTGTGCAGTTCACGATGGTGCCCCAACGACCCAACAACGGGTTAAGGGATAGTTCAAGTTCAAGTTCAATTCACATAATCGTTTTTATTATTGTCAAGTCAGCACCTTTTCAAGATCTATTATGACTTGTCAGTTTATGCGCCCATACATTATTACCTTTACATTATCAAAAACATGTAAATAAAAAAGTGTAACTATTTACAAATATGGATAACAACGAACTATTTATTTTGCATGAAACCTTTGAAGTAAAGTTAATCACTGGATAAAAGAAAATATTAAAGTATCAACAGGTAATCGCATATAAAATTTAATATACACGTTTTAGGAATTCTAATAAATGTTTTCATTATTGTCAAGTCAGTACCCCTTCCAGTTATATATTAAAAGCAACGATTTGTTATTCCAAATTAGTCTAAGACGCATTAAAATATTACATGTAAATAGCAATTAAAAAAACTTTTGTGGGGAGGAGTCCGATTTTTAAATGTGTTATTTTTTTAAACATGCAAATATGCAATCTCAAAGTGTATACAAGAAAAAAACAAACGATAAACTGAAGCATAAGTTGGAAAATTTCATTTGCAGTAATGAATAATGGATTTGTAGTTCAAAACGCATCGAAACTTGACAACCAAACGACAACCAATTGTAAATTTCATAAACCGAAAAACGAATGTTATATATTAATATAGAAAATTAAATGTATAATTACTTACGTAATATTGACATGGACACATACACAAAAACGGACATTTAATACTAAAAAAATAAATAATATTAATCACATCAAATAAAACATGGCTCTTTTTACTTCGTTCCCTTCACACATTAATAAAATCTTAAATAATGACGTCACGTCACAATATTTTATGGCGAGAAACACATTTTGTTAATCTCGATAGCAACATTTATACTTCTATATATATATTTTTTAATCGGGAGTTACCTCGCATAGCGTCACGGACAGACATGACAGAGATTGCAAATTATGTATATTGATTATGTATACAGTTGGAAACTGACGGAACAAACAAGCTACAGTAAATTGTAACAATAGATAAGACAAAGCAAATACAGTACATTGTAGCATTAGGTGAGACAAACCACATACAGTAAATTGTAACAATATATGAGGCTAACTAAATACAGTAAATTGTAACAATGGATGAGAAAAATAAAAAAAACAGTGAATTCTAACAAAAGATGAGAAAAAACAAAAAAACAGTAAATTTTAACAAAAGATGAGAAAATCCAAAAACAGTAAGTTTTAACAACCGATGAGAGAAAAAAACTAAATAGTAAATGGTAACAATAGATGAGAAAATCCAAAAATAGTAAATTTTAACAATATATGAGCCTAACTAAATACAGTAAATTGTAACAATGGAGATGAGACAAACAAAATACAGTAAATTATAATAATAGATGAGACATACTAATACATTATTTTAAAATAATAGAAAAACCAACCCAGGAGATTGCTATCAACTAAAACCAACCCAGGAGATTGCTATCAACTAAAACCAACCCAGGAGATTGCTATCAACTAAAACCAACCCAGGAGATTGCTATCAACTAAAACCAACCCAGGAGATTGCCATCAACTAAAACCAACCCAGGAGATTGCTATCAACTAAAACCAACCCAGGAGATTGCTATCAACTAAAACCAACCCATGAGATTGCTATCAACTAAAACGATCCCAGGAGATTGCTATCAACTAAAACGATCCCCGGAGACTGCTATCAACTAAAACAAAATCAACCCAGGAGATTGCTATCAACTAAAACAAAACCAACCCAGGAGATTGCTATCAACTAAAACCAACCCAGGAGATTGCTATGAACTAAAACCAACCCAGGAGATTGCTATCAACTAATTCACAAATAATGAAAGATCAATGAGAATTTTCACTGAAAAAAAAACCATCCTTTATGTACGAGACATAACTAAAAGAATGTTAATTATAATACGCAGCGCAAGACAATCCAAAATTTTACTTATGTCTCGTAAAACATGTTTAATGTAATGCGCACCGATCGGCAATATTTTTAAATAAAAAAGACCCGTAAAAACAAAGTTTTTGACTATAAATCCCTTATATATGAGACAACACTAAAAGTATTTATTATGTTCAAACGCGACAAACATTTACAGACTGAATCTGGGTTAACTCCCCTTTGCTTTATGACCCGGCCCCAGGGGGGGGGGAGAGAGGGGAAAGGTCTGGTCACCGATCGCTGGACCGAGCTCAGCGTGACACGTTAAATGTAAACAAAAGCACACCAGTACATCACCATGTGGCGTCAACGCGCGAACTGAGCTGTCACGTGAAAAAAACCCCCGTGAAATTGAATTACATACGTCGTATATAGATAAACTAAAAATGCATTAATTTAATTACGGTACGTTCGATCGATCTGAAAATTTGATACGATTTATTGTTAGGTCACACGGGTCCATGTGCCAAATTTCAGCTCGATGGCTTCACGGCAAGTGGGTCATTTTTTACTTTTGTTTTTCCGCCCGCCCAAGACAGAGAGAGACGGCGGTGAAGTTAATATTAGGGATTTTAAAAAAAGTATCGCCAATTTAATACGCACCTTACCACGTGACAGGAAAGGTTTTTCAATATAATACGCACCACGAAACTCTAGCACAAAAATTAACATGTTACATAGAGATAAATAAAGATAATCCAAAAATTGATTAATTTAATTACAGTACATTCGATCGATCTGCAATTTTGAAACATCATTTTTATCATTGGCACGAGTCTGCCTGCAAAATTTAAGCTCCCTAGCATACAAGGAAATTGGTTAAAATCGATCCAAAGTTTTATCGGCACGCAAGCAAGCAAGCAAGCAAGCAGACAGCTTGAGTTAATATAAAGGATTTAAAAATACATTTAGCTACTACCTTTCAATTGCCTATATGTTGGAACTGTCAGTGAATTATTATCTTATAATAATTAATAACGGTTGCAAACATTCATATGTCTTTTAGAATATTAATACGCTGACATTAAAATTTAACTTGAAGGGCAAAGTATGTAGTTATTTTCCAAGGGTTATCTCAAATTGTTACAAAGTTTATTTTATTGGACTAAAGATAATAAAGGGAACTTTATATAGAACATTGACATACTTAAAAATTAAACCAAACAGCTGAGCTGAAAGTAATTAAGAGCACAGAAAATGCCATCATCTTATCTTTGCTTCATAGAGAGCTCAACAAACGTTATTCAGCGAAAACCCATTGTTAATAAACAATATATGAAAATGAAGTGGAAATATTTTGGAAGCCTTTGCAGGGCATGTTTTAAAGAGTATTTTTCTTTTCAAATTCTTGACATTAGTTAAGTTGTTATAATGAGCGCAATAAGTAGTTACAAGTCGTCAGTTTACTCTTCAAACCTTAACACGCGCTTCACTTAAGTTTGACCTCTGTATTTCTAATTACTGTTCCCGCCCCTTCCGCATTTTTTTTTAACCGACCGTTTATAATTTTTTTTTGGATCCAGTCCGCCAGGACGATTAAGAATTAGCAGCAAAGTTCACTGTACAAGATAAGACAACTGGTGAGGACACTTTTCAATGAAACCTTGACCGCAGCGCACCATTAGAAAGTAGTATAAAAGCAGTCAAACCAACGCACTATTTTGTACGACAAGTTCACTGCAGTCATGTATTCATCAGTGTTAGCGCTCGTGTTACTCCCCCTAGTCTGGGGAGCACCAGATCCCACCAAAGTCTGCGCGCCCGACGTGATTCAGTTCTTTTCATACGCCATAGAAACAGATGTATGTATGCATTGAAGTAGATCATATTTTTGTTATTAGTTTTTGTTAAGCATTGATAACGTTATTTATGGGTCAAGGATGAGCATTTTATTATTTTTTTCAAATAACAGGGCGATGTGGCGACACCCTCGATTTGGGGGAGAGGCTGGTTTTCTTTAAGATAGACAACCAGGGGCGTCTACAAAAGCCGGGGCTGAGATTTGATAATGTTATTATTATTATTTGTAAATGTCATGATTTATTTGGGGCACAGATAATATTAGATATAATTTTTGTTTGGATATATAGCAACGTGGTCATACTGCATCATCTGCCTCAGGCATGTGCGGGTTCATATCTTATCTTATCTGTTACAGACGTTCTTTCTGTAAAGAATATTATTGCGTCCTACGCTTAACTATGGTTTGTGCCTAGTCCTGAATTCTTATTAGAGTTTTAAAAGTTGGTAAAGCGTTGGTTTTCCTGGTTTTTTCAGGAAACCCATTCCATGCCCGAAGGAGAATCAATGGAACTGATGGCAAATTAGGTCCATTTGAAGCAAACGGTCATTTCTGTGACGCTTCGTTGAATGCATAGCTTACTTCTCTATGTCTCAGTAATAAAATGTGAAAACTCACACATTTCTGAAGTATTGACAAAGTAGTTTCTGACGCGCTTGTGTTTGATACAAATGATATTCATTAATCAAGTCACTGCAAAATCTCATCAGCGAAAAACCTAAACATTTAAATTTGTTAAATAGATATGTTTTAACAACCTGAACACTCAAGGTTTCGAAATTTATATGTAATCTATTAAGTGTTTCGAAGATGAGATTAAGTGTGAGACTTCGTTACTCTTGATTAGTATATTTAAAAAAAAATCTATTTACTGATATATTGAAGCTAAACACAACCGAGCGACTGCACTGTCCAATATAATGTATTTTCATTTTTTGGGGGTAAATAATGCATTTTAAAAGTAAACAAAATTACCTTTTACTTAAATTAAATGTGCCCCCCCCCCTTTTACACTTACACACATTTTTTTAAAATTAAAAATGAATATTACATTTCATGCGTCTACAGAACACTGCAGAGGTTGCCATTGACTTTAAACAAAAACTACTGGCCAGCGTCTCACCAAATCTGACTGTTGTGCAAGACTTAGACAAGGTATTAGATCTCTTAGCCTTAACATTACAGAACTCGATGAGGGCTTATCAGGGAATTTTAAAGACTACGGATGACTAATTTAATAGTACAACTGATGCATAGACCTAAAATGAATTGAATCACGTCCCATATGTATGGGTCTAAGCCAGCCAACAAACTTAAATGAACTGATTCAGACTTTTAACATCAACATATTATGTTCAGAGTCTTCATTTCTCTATTCTGACATGGTTTAGCTCAAGTCCTACATCGTTGACGCCAGTGGTAACTGCCAGTCGGCCACAATCAGACCAGAAGAAATTTATACCCAGTGTTTACCAGGTAAACAAATCAAATAATCTTTGAAATATGACCGTTTAATTGATTCAAACTGAAGGTTCAGGTGAGGTAGATTACAAATTTAATTATTTTATTTTTGTTTCCTACATTCATATTAATATACAACTGAGAATTTTTTGACAATATTACCTATGGTCAGAGAGTACAAAATGGTCAAAACTATTGATATTTGACAATATTACCTATGGTCAGAGAGTACAAAATGGTCAAAACTATTGATGTTTGCAGCCACGGCAACTTACGTTGGAGAAATTTTCATCGGATTCGGTCCTAACCGAGTGCCTGCCGAGGCCTGGGAGACACCATTCAATGGCGGGACGGTGAGGGTGGCGTTTAGCAATCAACCAGGAGAGCCACGTTACCCCATCTTGTCCAAGTTTACTAATGGTTTGTATCTGCATCTTTTTTGCTTTTTGTGTCATGTTAATTTGTAAAACGGTCATTTGCATCATGGTCCTGTGTATCATGGTCATTTATATCACTGTCCTTTGAATCATGGTCATGTGTGTCATGGTCATTTATATTACGGTCCTTTGAATCATGGTCATTTGTGTCATGGTCATTTATATCACTGTCATTTGAATCATGGCCATGTGTGTCATGGTCATTTATATCACGGTCTTTTGAATCATGGTCATTTGTGTCATGGTCATTTATATCACTGTCCTTTGAATCATGGTCATGTGTGTCATGGTCATTTATATCACGGTCCTTTGAATCATGGTCATTTGTGTCATGGTCATTTATATCACGGTCCTTTGAATCATGGTCATGTGTGTCATGGTCATTTATATTACGGTCCTTTGAATCATGGTCATTTGTATCATGATCATCATATAATTGCCCTATTCAAACTTTATACAAGTTATGGCCTTTTGAAATCCCCGCTAAATAAAATGATAAGAAAAGAAATTTTCCCCATGATATTAGGGCGACTCTATTGCACAGGCCATCTCCCCTCAACTCCACTCATTTCCAACGCTCTCTCTCTCTCTCTCTCTCTCTCTCTCTTTCTGTCTGTCGTTTTTAACAATAATGTTTAAAATGCAGTTATTTTAAACTATTTTGAAATAGATAGAAAACTCCCATTTGAACAATGTTCTCTTCCTCAGCTCAAGGAATCGCCCTCTCAACCTTCTATTCCAACCCAAGCCTGAACATCACCTTACCCAACGCCTTCAAGATCCCTGACCCTTGTCCACCAGCCACCGTGGGCTAGAAACAAAGATATTCACTTCCTTTTGACATAATCATTATTTTGTAGCTGCTTTATAGTTCAATAGATGTCATTACACGATTTCATATTAAAATAAAGTCATGAACTCACAACGACGTTTGTGCTCTGTTCATAGCTTTGAATTAGAGGACATGGTCTAGTGTTGTGCTGAGTACGACAGGCGCATTGCAGTAATCTCTCCCTGGAATGCTTCCCAGCTCTTAGAAGGATTCAAAGTTTTGATACAGGTTTTTTTACTCGAAATGTGTTAAAGTAGTCCTTCGGACTGCGCTCCTTTTGAAGCAACTGCGCCCAAGTTATAGAAATTTTTTCTCAAAATAAATATTTTAAAAATGTTAAAAAAACTTGTTTCGTTAAAGCTAGATTTTGAAAAATTAACGTTCGGTGATCATACTGGTCGAGGATGGAAAAAGGGAGAAATACAAGAAAACATGTTTTTGACAAGTCCCCCCCCCCATTGACTGATGTATAACGGTGATGCAAGCGTATGAAGGCGAAAAATCAAATTCAACATTTCCTTGAACATTTCATGGACAATATACGACTTTACGCCATCTCAGTGTCCATCGGTACCTCGGGTAACTTCATCTGTTCCACATCTCGGTTGGTAGTCGGACCAGTTCGTGACCTGAGGTACAACCGTACGAAAGAGAGAACAACCATGACAGAAAGACAATAGTGTATCTTATTGGTTTAACGTAAGGTGCCGACAACCTTGCATCTAAGTCCAAACACAATGAATCAATTATGTCTTGATTTTAAAAAAAATTAAAATATAATAATTAAGACAATGGCACTGAAGTCAGAGGCGGATTTTTATAACATTTCAAATAAGAATTTATTTTTTAAAGCCAAACTTCTTCATCCAAAGAAAAAAAAACATGCATTCAAAGAGCCCCTTGCCGTTCAATGAGTTAACAAAAAATGAAAGCCTAAAAAAGAAGAAACAAGAAGTTAGCCTTCTTTAAAACGAGTCTATTTGTCAGAATATTGCATATTTTTAAAAAGTGTTGGACCTAATTCCTATTTTTAAACCGATGTCCTACTTTTTAGTGAATCTTCTTTTTATCTAAAACACAAGTTCACATTTAGTAGTAGTATTTAAAAAAAAATTTATTTCATACCAGGGAATTGACGAAAAAAGATTTAGTATAAAAATAAGTATTGAAACATCGCACTACTTAGACCAGCTGGACAAATACACACAAGACATCAGCAGAAATGCGTTCCTCAGGGCTGGTGCTTTCATTGTTTTCGCTCGTACTTGTATGGGGAGCCCCAGATCCTACCAAAGTCTGCTTACCTGATTTTGTTCAGTTCTTTCAATACAGCATAGAAACAGATGTACGTATTATGTTCAAGTGCGTGTATGTAGGTATATCCGGTCAAATGTACATCATAGTGTAGTAATAACCATTCAGCATAAGGAATTTGTGTGTTACTGTTTGAGCTTGTTTATTCTTGTCGCCTGGTTTTCTAAGGTTGGCATGGCTGCTATGACGTAATAAAACAGGAGTAGGAAGGTAGTTGAGACTTGAAGTTATTTGGATAGGCGGACATTTTTAGCGAGGTTTTTTTTTAATTTATATTTCTTAATTATTTTTTTTTGAGGCGAGAAAATCCCCCTCGTGGAAATGATCAACTATCTTGCGTCATAGGGCATAAACTTGTACATGCAGAGAATGGGTTTACATTGTTGAGGTATACATATAGAGTATCTTACTAAAAATTGTTTACACCACTTTCATCCAGGAAACATCACAAATTGCGATTGATTTCAAGCAAAATCTGCTGACCAGCGTCTCGACCAACTCGACTGTAATAGATGATTACAACAAGGTAAGACATTCGTTAACTTGACAGGGCTGTAATAGATGATTACAACAAGGTAAGACATTCGTTAACTTGACCGGACTGTGATAGATGATTACAACAAGGTAAGACATTCGTCAACTGTGCAGAACTGTAGTGAAACATAATTCATGACAACTGTTAACTTCTAGGGATTGTTATAATAAATACACAAAATGTCTAGGATTACCATCTGAATGGGACCGTAGAGTTTTAACAGATGGGAAAACCAAGACAATTAAATTTACAGGAATGTAAAACATAAAGGCATATTGTGTTAGTTGTACTGGGATTAAGTTTATCAGGTATAGATAACTGTTTAATGAACACGAATTAAAGTTACAGTGTATCAATAACAGTTAACTGTACTGGAATGAAGTTCACCATAATAGAGAATTGTTATCTATACAAGAGTTTAGCTCACTTTATTACTAGATATAGGGATAAAAACAACTTTTTATTTAACATATACATGTATAGAATAACAAATGCATACACATCTTCTTTCTTTCCGTGTGGCATTAGAGTGTGGAATGTGTAACAAACCAGGGATATCAACACAATTCATGATTCAAAACTCTAATTATAATGTTAGACTATTATTAAAGCATTTATAAGTGTAGTAAGCAATAATGTTCTGTTTAGAAGGGGCAGCTGAAATATGTAAGATGAGATAAGACAAGAGTTAACTGTACAGGAATTAGGAAAGCAGTTTAGCAGATGTTAATGTCGACACGTTTCGATACTACAGATAACAATCAACTTATATGATTGTAGTTCATCAAATGTGTACAACTTACAACTGTATCAATTCTCCGGAACCTTTACACATGGACAGTGAACTCGGCACGCTCTGTTGATTCACTTAAGTCCACTTTCCAAACCAGGATGTTGGTCAAAACGTTTCTCTGACCAGAGCCTCTACCCACAGCGCCTCGCCCCCACCCACGAATGTATTACCTCCTTCCAGCGATGAGGGCAGTTCTTGACTTCATTAGCTTAATATTAAAATCCATTCCCAAACCAGAGAAAACGAGTACCATTGAATAGCTGGAACCTTGTAACAAAATACTGGTTACAGCGGCATTTAAAAGAAAAAAATCAATCTGTAGGTTCGTGGGTGGAAGAATAGGAGTGAGGAGGGGGGGGGGCAAAGCATACCACCTTCTTCATTAATGTTCAATTTTGTCTTTTGACGAAATACTGCAGCTGGTAACGACAAGCAATATTTTAATGAACAAGATCTTGACTTTTTTCGACTGTTCTCAATTTTTTTTAAACACTTGAGCCTATTTTCAAATGGACACTTGAGTAATAGTTCCTGGTGTGTTCCAGCTAAAGTCCTACTCAGTAGACACCAGCGGAAACTGCCAGTACGTCATCCTTTCTGTGGAAGAAATTTTCCCCCAGTGTTTACCAGGTAAAAACTTGAATGTTTGTAAAGATGTTTTGTAACCATTTTCTTAGTCATATTTTGGGGTCAAAGGGGACACGTCAAATTTTCCGTACAAATTTTGATTAAAATTATACAATATAATTTGCAATGTCACGTCTGTAGTGTCTGTCCGCGACGCTACTCATTTTAGAAAGCAGCGCACCACATTACTGCACCAATGCATCAAAAGGTGTGCAAATTAAAGATGCGCTGTAAAAAATATTATATGATGTCATTATTTTAGCTCATATTTTAATTTTGGAAAAGGGAACAATGTAAAAAGAGGATTTGATGATAGTTAATTATAAAATAAAAAAATAAAGGGAGCGCCACAGACGCCCTATAACCCCTATTATAAAATACTGTGTGTACATTTCAGAAAGTTTAATATTTCGTATTTATCAAACAAGGACAAGTTAGTTGGGCTTTTGAAAAAGGTCGCCGCCGTAGGCGAACTAGAAAAAGTGCATTTTTAAATAAAATGAATAGATTTCAGCTGAAAACTTCCGTCATTTTTGACGGGTGATACGCTAGTTTGTTATATATAACTATGGAAAATTGCATCACATTTGCGTCACGCACTATTTTATTTGGCGAACTCATAATTTATTTTTAGCTGTGTAGGCTATAAAGATTTTGAAAGTTGTGACAAGACCAAGTTTTGATAAGATATTTGTAAATGTGTACCACCCCTTAACAATAGTACAGAAACACGCTTGTTTATCAGAGAGATTTTCTAGATATTAGAGTTAGAGGCACAGCCGCACTATCATTTATTGTAAAATAGAATTCCTGTTAACATTTAATTGCAGTAACATCTACATACATTGGTGAACTTTTCATCGGATTTGGACCTAACCGTGTGCCAGCAGAGGTCTGGGACACACCATTCAAGGGCGTAACTTTTAGAGTGGCCTACAGCAAACAGTCCGGAAATCCAAGTTATCCCATCTTGACCAAACTAATGAATGGTTTGTGGTTACAGCGTATCTGTGGTCATTTTGTGTATTATGTGATTAACACGGGAATATTGAAATTATTTATTTAAAAAAAAACAGGCAGTCATGTAACTATATGATAATCTTTCTCTATAGCTTTCTCATTTTCCCTCTATTCTATTTCATGTTCATTTTCTCTACTTCACCCTCTCTCTCTCTCTAAACTACTTTCTACCCGTCTCACTCAGAGCGTGAGTTTCTTGTTCACAATGAAATAACTCAGGAAAAAATCGAGAATTCTATTGAGTAATAATTGATGATTTTCCCTAATTCTATCACCTCTTTATTTCTGTTGGTGCCGTCCCACAGTTTGTTTATAAAAGTCTTTCTCTCCCACAGCTCCAGCTGGTGTCCAGTCAACCTTCTACTTCAACCCAAGCCTCAACATCACCTTACCCAACGCCTTCAAGATCCCTGAACCCTGTCCACCTGCTACCGTGGGTTAGATACAACTTAATTAACAGCACGCAGTTTATTTTACTTTGGTCTGTTGTTATTCACACTCACGTTGATATAATCTTTGAATAAATATATTTTATCGCTCCACTGTCTGTGATGTAATTTTGTATTTTAAAATGTAGCCAATATTAAAAATGTATTTATAGTTTTCCCCCTGTAAAATATTTATATTTATCAGCGTTACTGGCGTATTTCTAAATTCTTAACATGAAGTTTTAACATTCTATATTAAGTCACAGACAATAAATATGTATAAAGTTTTTTTTTAAACCTTTTCGAAAAACTGCATTCATGTTTTCGGTCTGATATGTGATCAAGTTTATGTTACTACATGGACACGAAGTGTCAATAACATTCCGTAGAAAAGACGCGAAGTTTCAACATATTAGTTAGTAGTACAGGAATGTTTCACAAAAAAATGAAATCACTGTGAAATCTTTTCAGTTGTTGTTTTTCTTACAATAAAATTGTTTTCCCGGGTGCGGACGTAGTCCTTCCATCAAGTACCGTAAATCAACTAGTTAGAATCTATTACTTCCGACTTCATGAAGATGATGTCCGAGCAGAAATGCTGATTTGTAAAATGTGCGCCCTCTAATGGAAATTGAGACATTTTAAAAGGAGTTTACTACACATAAAATTCAATAATCTCTGACATAAAATTGAAGCATTGCTCTATGGCCACATTGTTCAATAGTATCCGCCGTCAACAGTGTTACCGCGCGGCTTATGGCAGTATCTTTGCGGCTATGATGGAAGAGTACTCTTTAAACCAAACTGGTTCATTTTAACTTACCTAAATTGTTTTTCCACAATGGGGACAAAACTATTCGAGTTATATTTGTACAGTGCACTTTAACTAATATTCGTCTAATATTTGGCAGCTCTATTCGGTCAATATTGTTGCATCCCGATTCGGGAAAGAGATCAGAATGTGTCTATAATGTGTCATGCCAATATATTTGCGAGCGCTAGATGACTTAGTAATCTCTTTAATCCTGTGCGCTGAAAGGTCACGTGGTTATGTAAGCCGCGAGATTTAAATTAAATTAGTACATCATACTCCAGTTGTGGATCTTGTTTTAACAATAATTACTTATGTTGTTATCATATATTCAAGTTACGTTGTTAACATTAAAACTAAAGTCAATAGTGCGCTCGCCTCACAAGCTGAGGGGCGTGGGATCGATTCCACGTTAAAGCCCCTTTAAAAACGTTGATGAATGACTAACGCTAAGAAAGTCCTCCGCTGACCTTGAGAGGGATGGGCGCCGCCAGGTCTATCAAGCCCGAGAATGTTCTAATGGAAACATTAGAACCCCCGACTACGGGGTTATAACGACCACGAGGTTATGGGACTAAAAAGAAAAAGAAAAAAAAATTAACAAAAATCATGGACAAATGATTACACTCGTTAAACCATGATCAGCTGGCGCGGTCTAAAAATTTTAGACTACTAAATCATTTTATATATTGATTATATTTCCAAATTAATAGAGAGATAAGTCCCAAGCTTAACGTATTGGGTGAGTAGAAAATCGCAATAGTACGTCATAGCCATAGGCACTGTCTGACTAAAATTATTTTTCCCAAAGCTAAATTTATAGAAATAACGCTGTGTGCACTGTGCGCGAGTGACGAATGATGGAAACTTGAAAATACGCCATTGTTTTCTTACCTTGTAAGGTTAGCCACTTGATGCAAACGTCACAATTTTAATTTTTGGAAAAGATTCGATATTATTTTCTAATATTTTTTTAATTTCTAAAACAATTTTATTTGCTTTCTTTATTATTTTTTTTACGAAAGACCCCTGGGTCTCGAAGGCGTAGCGAGGAGTTATTGGGGTCAACGTGGTATACTTATGACCCTGTGAGCAATGTACAGGGTTCCCAAAATGACTTTGAACACGTCACATCATAATAAGTACACAAAATTAAGATATTAATTAAACGGTGAGGGGGGCAATGTGTGTCCCCGGGCACCAAATATTCTGGCTACGCCTTTGCGGTGTATTTTAAACAACTTACCCCACAAACTGTGATCTACTTTAAACTGTTACGGACCAGCCCTTGTTCCTATGTGTATTTTGCGCACTTGCCGCCCACCGTACTGTGGGCCCATATCAAGTACATATGAATGCCTGAATGATGCCAAGAAATGTTCATGGTAGAGTTACGGTTTCATTTGTTCACGGGATATTTGGAAATGTCAATATGGGAGGGGATAAAAACTTCCTATAAAACCAAAACACATTTGCCAAACGGCTTCACAGAACGTAAAACTAAAAATTGTTGATATCAAAATACTCCAGGAACGACAACTGCAATGTTTTCCATAATTCTCTTGGGAGTGTTGCTACCCTTTGTTCTGGGACAGTTGGATCCGACTAAAGTTTGCCTGCCAGACACGATTCAGTTTATTTCATTCAACTTAGATAAGGATGTGAGTAACGTTATTTTCCGGGGTTTCTCTTTAAATTACATATTGCAAAATCAACATGCGGGAAAAAAAAGTTCCGGTGTGGAAAAATTGAAGTTCAAGATTTGGATGAAAGACGATGAGAACACATTTTTTTCTTTAAATCGAATAGGAATTAAATATTTCATGTTTTCCTCTTTCCTTACATAGAAATTTCATTCGTCTTTCTTGAAGCAACTGTAAAATAAGTTACGGTATAAGTTATATATATATATATATATATATATATATATATATATATATATATATATATATATATATGTTATATATATGTATAGGAAAGTACAATTTCAAGCTGTCATTGCTTCAGTGACTTTAACATTGATATTTTACATGTACACACGGTGTACATAAGTTATTAACAAAACGCGTATTAAGAGTCACTAATTTTAATGACAGTAAGTTTCCGGTCGTTAAAAAATTACGTGTTACCTAAGTTATTGTTATGAAAATGAGAAACACGTACTTTCAACTTTTACTACTAAATGTTTTTGTTTATTTCCCATCTCTAAGTACACTCACCTAACATATTCTAATTACACTAATATTATTAGTAACACGAAACAGTTTAATTACTTAACACAATTTAATAAAAATGTATTATGTAAGTAGAATGAATTGAACTGTTTGTTAACACTGTATTATCGCTTTGATTTCAGGAAGGTGGTGTTGGAGCAATTGATTTTAAAAGAAAACTCTTGGGTAGCGTGACCCCAACACGGACCATTGTCCAAGACCTGGCCGCTGTAAGTCTGGCTTCAACCAATATAATTACAACTATTTCACAATATATGTCTCGAATTTATGTTACAAAATTGATGATAAAACATAATTTTAAAAACACTCAACTGCATAGCGAAATTAGGTGATGTAGAATATAATGAAAGATTGAGTTTAGGTTCTATTACTATAAGTGTTGATTGTCTTTAAAACTTTCACTATGATGAATATGTCTGACAGAAAAAAGCTTATGTAACGGAACCGGATGGAAGTTGTCAAGCGTCAGACATAGCAGACGACGCCGTACTAACGCAGTGTCTACCAGGTACAGTAAGGTTCTACCTTTATTATTACAGTTGTATCTCCATGTCTCATTACTCTACTCACATGTTCACGGTTTCATTCACGTACATGTTCTACCCCTAGGCTAACTGCTCTACTCCTAGACTTACAGTTCTAACACTAGGCTAACTGCTCTACTCATAGGCTAACTGCTCTACTCATAGGCTAACTGCTCTACTCCTAGGCTAACTGCTCTACTCATAGACTTACAGTTCTAACACTAGGCTAACTGCTCTACTCCTAGGCTTACAGTTCTAACACTAGGCTAACTGCTCTACTCATAGGCTAACTGCTCTACTCCTAGGCTAACTGCTCTACTCCTAGACTTACAGTTCTACTCCTAGGCTAACTGCTCTACTCCTAGAAGCACGGTTCTACTCCTAGGCTAACTGCTCTACTCCTAGACGTGCGGTTCTACTCCTAGGCTAACTGCTCTACTCCTAGGCTTACAGTTCTACTCCTAGGCTAACTGCTATACTCCTAGGCTAACTGCTCTACTCCTAGACTTATAGTTCTACTCCTAGGCTAACTGCTCTACTCCTAGAAGCACGGTTTTACTCATAGGCTAACTGCTCTACTCCTATATAGGCTTACAGTTTTACCCCTAGGCTAACTGCTCTACTCCTAGACTTACAGTTCTAACACTAGGCTTGTATCATTATAATATAGTTAATTGCACTTTATAAATATTCAACAATTTGATCCATTCAGACCCCGGCTTATATCAAACAAAAACATTTACAAACTCAGTTTTCACCTCAATTTTAATAAAATGTATTACAAGTCTTGTAAACTAAAAACTTTGTCTCCCTCCACTCCCAGCTCGGGCTGTGTATGTAGCAGACGCCAGTTGGGGGTTTGGGCCCAATGCCCTAACGGAGGATGGTTGGCAGTTGGCCTTCAATGGTGGCACACTGAAGCTTCTGATAACCAAACAACCCGACCAGCCACGATACATCATGCTGTCGAGATTTGAGGACTGTAAGTGGTGTAACGGTTCTTACTAAACTCATGGCATACAACTGAACAATATGGGTATTGTCAACGATTTGTTTATTGAACTTGGGTATTGTCAACGATTTGTTTATTGATCTTGGGTATTGTCAACGATTTGTTTATTGATCTTGGGTATTGTCAACGACTTGTTTAATGAACTTGGGTATTGTCAACGTCAAATCCCAACGACTTTATATTTTAAATTCAATAATGATCAATATCGGTTTTGATCTGATTTCAAAATATTTATAATATATAACAAAAAAGGTGTTTAACATCTTCAAGTTTATGACATGTGATAAAATGAGGCGGAAATCGTATACGCTAATGAGTTGTCTAAATCTGAAAAGAAACATGATACACTAAGAGAGGGATGTCAAGCACCATCCCTCGGCGGGACTAAACTCAATCACGTGTAAGGTAGCGGGCTGAACTGGTTAAATCTTTTTTGTTTCAAAATTAATATATATATATAAGCAGCTGCTAACACAGATATCACTGGACCTTAACAAACTTGTTGGCCTTAAATATTCTCTTTAGGGTCTGATATAATTCAACGCGGGCTTCGAGTTCGACAGCTGTTCATTAAGATTTTTTTTTAAAAATCAGTTGATGTCTGGACAGTAGCTTATTTGGGTCAATCTATGCCATGTTTCAAATAATTGATAAATGTTTACAGTAGAAATTTTACAGTGCGAGGACAATTTAAATTCAATAAATGACTCAATCAAACGCACAGGTGGGCAAATGTATGTTGAGGCGCGACTTTGAAAAGCTTGCAACTGAAATTATCGCAACATTAAAGACGTATTCTTTTTTTCTTTCTTCCCCAGGCAAAGGCGAGGCGAGTTCCTCGTTCTACATCAACCCGACATTGAACATAACTCAACCAGGAATACTGGACATACCGACAAACTGCACTGCTGTTAAATCAAACTAACTTACTCTATATTCAGATGTGTTTAGTATTTTTTTATATTTTATGTATTCGAAACTAATAAGCATACGCCAAAATGAATTATTTTGAAAATCATTTATAACGTCACTCAGAGCAGCTATTTTGTCCTGCTGTTAAATGAATCTCATCACCATGAATGCAATAGTTTCTATTCATATATTAAAATGATATTTTTTCATTACAATATTGGTCCCTTTGTTTTTTGTTCAACTTGTTACGATCATTAGCGTTTGTTTTTAAAATCGCTGACAGCACTGTGTCCATCACAGAAGATGGTTTGGAGTAAGAGTCGTTAATACAAGGATCTTAAACACTGGGGGTCTTTTGGTCTCTCTTCTCTATATTTGTCGAGGGATGCGGTAGGTGCGTGTGTTTTTAGCCAATGTTAATTTAAATAGTGAAACCAAGCTAAGGACAAAAGCGTACTTCCTAGTGGGTGCGACTAACATGAATGAATTGATATTTATGTATCGCGGGAGGGCAGTAGTCAGAACTGAACTTGCCATCTCTGGCGTCATAGGTCCCCATATTTGCCCAATTTATATATATATATATATATATATATATATATATAAACCAAATTTAGGGAAACTCATACTTGACCCTGGTATACGAACAAAATTAAGAGAAAATTATACATTTAAAAATGTCTCGCTTACTTAAAACAAATTAACAAAATAATGAGAATAACCTCATTCACTGTTAAGTCACATAGAACCATTATAAGGACTAATATTATCCAATGTTCATCAGTTTGATGTCCAGAAGTGATTTTATTGTTAATTGGACGAGGAATGCGTACAATCTATGCTGGAAAATGACAAGGAAGGAAATGAGTTTGGAGGGTCTGAATGCGGGGGCTATTGATACCTTGAAATATTGCATTTTTATCAATTCAACTTAAGAGCTGCACTTTGAACAAATGTTACTTAATTTATGTGGGTTTTATTATTTTTTAAATATTTTTTTACAATAATAGGATATAGCCCTCGAAGTATCTTTAATTTCAGAAATTGTAATGTTGAATTATAATTTATTATTCTGAATTCTTTATTTATGGAAAACCACTTCATTTAAAAAGACTTTAAAAAAAAATTAATAAAAGGAAAAAAAATCAATCAAATTATCCTTATAACAGGTCATTAACCGTTAAAAAGAGTTTCGAATGAAATCTTTCAGAACAAATTGATTTCTCATAAAAGTAATCATTGAATTCGATCAGGTGCAAGGGGTTCTATGAGATGGCAAATGAAAAGTAGCATACCAACATTTGGGAACGTAGAAGACGCAAGGTTTGATAAAAGATTCCACAGAGTAATACTCTCGGCGATTTTCAAATGACCCAAAGGGAAAAGCTACACGATAGGGTCAGAGAAAGGTGTCGAACGTGTATTTTATGCGCTGAATTAAGTTTACATTCCGTTGTTAGCTTTTCAAACCGAATCTTAACATATTTGATAACTATGTAAACATTCTCTTTGTTTTGTTACTTTTTGGCCGAAATAAAATTATTTAAAAAAAGATCAAATTATCACAGGTTAAGTTACAATATAAATTTGCAGATAACGTTACTCGTTGTTTTTAAACCTGGGAATGTGTATACAAAGGGATATGAGGATTTAGTTTAGGAATCATGCGAAATAATGAATACAATTAATTATTCCCAATTTGAAACTAAATGCATGACTCATGTGTTTGATTGCAAGATATCATAGGCAAGGGGATAGCATACAAAACTTCTAGGGTTAAAAGTAAGTTACTGAAATCAGAATTAAGCCTCATGAGTTGAGAGTAAGCTTCTGGAGTTTACATTAAACTATAAGAACCATAAATTAAAAAAAAAGAATACATATTTTGTTGTCAATCGGCTCTTAGAATAATAATAATAATAATAATAATAAAAATAATAATAAATTGATAATTTATGTAGCGCAGTACCCCAGTAAGAAACTGGGCTCACAGTGTTTCACATACAAACAGTAACAAACACATTAATATAATTATCAATGTATTCAATGTGAAACATTCACGTCTTAACTACAACAAATAATAACAGTACGGTACACAAGCAACGTTTATTATTTAAAGAAATGTTTTATTCTTATTAATTAATTTTTAAAAGTAAAGTTTTAAGAGATGTGTTTTTAGTGCAGTCTTGAAGAATCGTGCAGCCAACGTCTAGGGACTCCTAACCTAAATTACTGTTTTGTCTTTTCCATTACTTAAGTTGTTTAATTGCCATTACTGTAAAGTTTGTGGTATTTTATAAATAGTATCTTCTTAAATCCTGAACAACTATATAATTATAAATTGTAATTTTAAAAAAATGTTCATTTACTGGATAAAAAAATTATTATTAACCCAACGTTAAAGGACAATTAGTGATATATTACGCTGTATTATTTTCAAAAAATTAATTTGCAATCGTTTTTACCAAACATTCGTTCAAGAAAGGGCATCTTTTTTTTTAAATCAACGAAAAAATTGGATAAAGACTTCTCCTTTTAATTGAACGTCCGTATTTTTTTAAGAGCCCAGTTGACTTTATTACAAGTGACTACGGCACACTGACATCCAATTTTTAGCCCTGATTAAGTTAAGTAAATTTTCTGTTGGGAGCCTTATTGAACAGTTTGGTAACCACTGCTTTCATAACCTAAATAAATTTACCAAAAGACACGTGAATGACTGAAATAGGCCGTTAGATTGTTGTCCCCATGTTTGCTTTGTGTCACCCCCCCCCCTTTCCTCTGTCCATGTTGATCGTACCATCGATGTCTCCCCACCTTTCCTAGGTACAACTGCACGCAACTTTGTGTCAGCGACTTTCAGTACTAGCATTTGGCACACAGCCTTGAGTCAGCAGTTTTTACAATACTTGGCGGGAGGGTTTCCTGCAGTTTTTAATAAGGTTTTATAATAAGCTTTATTTTAATATAGTTTAGTCTTAATAGATCTCAGAACTTTCATCAATTCTTTAAAAAATCCGAAGTATTGTTACATTTTAAAGATTTTTTTTTCTTAAAAAGTATTCATTAACTTACTATGCACCTCTCCACATAAGTTTGTAAAGGTGAATTACTTAAATTCTGAAACTGTGAATGAAACTCGTGCCTCCGTATTGAGCTATTTCTAGACTCTGCCCACTTACAACTTTACCCGATGACCATTACTCCCACTGACCTTCAAGTGATGCGTATCGATAGCTCAAAAGCAGAAATGATAGAAACGACAACAATCGACATGACAATACATTTTTATAGGTTTAATTTTGTAAAATATTTGTATCACTTTTTCAAATTATTTATTTGTTTGATGATGCTTCAACTCATTATGCAATATCCTACTACATTCTCTGAGAACAAAAGTTAAGATATAAAACAAAATAATAAATACTTAAAGAAACATTTTCTTTTAAAAAATGACCTCAGATAGTACATGACCTCATTATCTATACCTATAACCCTAATTCTGAACTAATTTAAGTTTATTGGAACAATGAAATTTAAAAATGTGTCTTAAACAATACAATATTTTTTTTCGTTTCTTGTAATTTTAAAAAAATGATGATTTGATTAGAGATAAATCGCCCTTCTATTCTCGCCTCTTAGCGACCAATAACTGTACCGAAGCAGGCCAAAATACGGCAATGTTTGTGCACTGTAAAACTTGGCCTCGTTTACTTTAAGAGACGTGAGACCAATTTCATCATATATCATTGAACAGAAAAAGAGAGGAAAGAAATGTGAGGGTAGGGGTGAGCGATGTTCACCAAAAGTATAAAAAGGATTGTTATTTGGTGAAGTATTTCAGAACAACAAGCAAGCCATCCACCCGTACACAAGAGCCTTAAACCCGCGACGCGAGACAACAACCAAGAACCGCTACCATGCTCACTTTCCTAGCTATTGCCGTGTTGCTGCCCTTTGCTGTCATCTGCCAGAAGGACCCCACCAAAGTATGTCTGCCGGACAAGCTTCAGTTTACTACCTTCAACCTGAACACGGAGGTGAGTACCTCACTTGGCTACAGCAAGTCTGAATTAAAACAGTTTATGATACTCTTAAGGTTTTACAAGTTAGCCACGGATTTTGAAAGATATAAATTGTTATACAAGACACTTTTGGAAGTTTTAGGTTCAATAAAACTTTTTTTTAAAAATACCTATTTCAAAATATTTTACTAGATGAAATGCAGAATAAATTATCAATAAGTTTTCAAAATCGAATGATTAAAAAAAAATATTTAAAAAAAAACTATATCCAAAACCAAAAACTGCTTTAAAACTTTACGAATTTTTTCTAAACTCTTCTTAAAGAAACAAACATACCTGTTTTGTGGCGTAATATTCTTGCCTCGAAATTATTTTTCTTCAACTGTTGTATTTTTGGGGGGCATATCTTTTAAAACGAGTGTATAAAATATAAATATAAACGCTATTTTTTACTCACCCCCTTTCCATCGTTTTCAGGTTGGTGGCGTAGGCCTTATAGACTTCACCAAGAACATCCTGGCAATGGCCAGCCCTAACATGACCCTTATTGAGGATCTAGCTGCAGTAAGTAAGGCATATCTCAACGTCATCTCTTGATACGTCAGATATGTATATATTATACATAATTTTTATACAAAATCTTATGTGTGGTTAAAAATGGTTTGGGCTTTGCTTATCCTTCATATGAATCATTGTAAATATATTTTAGATTTTAAAACAGGTTCTCATTAATTAAGTATATCAATGAATCCAAAATTCAATTCACCTACGCCGTGTCCCTAATTCTTTCGCTTGTTTCTTCAGAAAAAGAGTTACGTCACAGACGGCAAAGGAAACTGTCAATCATTCAATATGCCTGCTGACGGAGCCCTAACCCAGTGTCTCCCAGGTAAAGTTAACACTTGGCAGTCTTTGAACTTTTACAATCATGATTAAGTTAAACCACACTTTGTTTTTTTCCCTGGGAATTCTGAAGCGTTCTTTTATATTTCACCATTATACAAGACATAAGTATGAAATAAGAGCAAGAGATTTGCTGCTCACATTTGCCTCTTTAGTTGTACTACACTATGATATATGCTGGATAAATCTGCTTGAATGTTGAAAAGATGATCTGAAATTACTTGATCAGTTGTTACAAACATGGGTAATCCGAGACCAAGGTCTGACCACTTGCTCTATTAGTTGCCTATGTTATACCACTTGCTCTATTTGTTGCTTATATTATACCATTTGCTCTATTTGTTGCCTACGTTATACCACTTGATCTATTTGTTGCTTATGTTATACCACTTGCTCTATTTGTTTCCTATGTTATACCACTTGCTCTATTTGTTTCCTATGTTTTACCAATTGCTCTATTTGTTGTCTGTGTCATTGTCCACAGCTAACGCCGTGTTTGTAGGGGAGGCCAGCTGGGGTTTCGGTCCCAACGCCCTGACCGAGGAGGGCTGGGAGCTGCCCTTCAGTGGGGGCAACATGAAGCTTCTGATCACCAACCAACCTGGTCAGCCCAGATACGTCATGATGTCCAAGTCAGCTAACGGTAAGCTGTCCACTACTGACATTGATGATAGAGTAATCTTTAAATGAAACCATTAGAATAGGTACCGAAGATAAACATCCGTACGTTTTAATACTTACAGAGAAACTTGTCAACTATTCTCACTTCAAAAAATTAATTTGTTCAAATGGCCCCACAATCCTGACTTAATCCCCCCCCCTTTTTTTCCACATTAAGAAGGCAGATAAACTTAAAGGCAGACAATAAGGCATGCAAAAAGGAGAGATAATTAGTAAATCTTATGTCGTTCTTCTTAGCATTCATATATATTTTTTAAATCCCAATTTTTTTAAAGCATTTAATTTGATGGCTACTATAAGATCACCTTGAATACACAGTGCACCTTTCCCACCTATATTCATTACGTTCACCTCTGTTATAGCTCAAGGTCAACCCGAGACGACCATTTACCTGAACCCGTCAGAGACCATCACACAGACCAACCTGCTGACCATCCCTGACCCCTGCCCTCCAGCAGTAGCTGTCTAATTACTGCAAGTCCGTCTTGGTTCTTTCGTGTGAATTTTTTTTTATATTAAAACTTTCTTTGTTTAATCTTTACAACTTTCTTATGATAAAAATAAAAACAAATATAATTTAAAAATTGCTGCCTTTGTTTTATTAAAAGTATTTTTCACTTTATTTTTTTAAAATAATCGTGCTCAATATAGATTTACTTGGCATTTGAAGAAAAAAAATGGATTGTATAATTTTAAAAAAGAATTATTTAAAATTCTATTTATTTCAAATGCAGCTAGAAGTTCAGTTAGTATATACTCATCGAAAACAGCTTAATAGCAAAAGACTTTCGCAAATTTATATATTGATAAAAACTCAAATAAATTTTTTTATTGAGGTATTTTCAATAAAATGGAAATGTTTCTTCAAATGTAATTTTACAAGGAAAAGCCATTAAAATGTAACGATGGGGCCTAATCTAACGAACAAATGGCCACTGCATTGCATTGAGAAGTCAACACCGAACACTTGAAAGCAATCAGTGCAAGTAGCCGCCCTTATATAACACGTGACCATCAATATCAGACACCAGGGTTGCCATATTGGCCTTTTTAAGGCCAAATTCTCAAAATTTGGCCTTTTTTAAGAGGGTTTGGCCTTAAGATTTTTGTTTGGCCTTTTGGCCTTTTTTTGGCCTTTTTCTTTTAAAAAAATAAAAATATATCAAATATATATAAAAATAATCCTTATCACAATAAAAAAAATAACCAAAATCGCCAATAACCTTATAAATTATTTTTCTTTTTTTGAATAGCTTACGTGTATGTTAGACATTAAAAAGTTTTTAAAAAGTTTAATGAAGAGGCCTATTAAGACAAAGCCAGATATAGAATGCAGCTCACACTTTTAGACGCTATTTTTAGAGACAAGGCTGAGCTTTTGTTTACAAATAAATGCAGTAAGGACTTTGTCATGTCACCAAGAATAGTTGATGACTTGACATCTGATAAAGTTTATAATAATACTGCAAATAGCAGTCTAGAGGAAAAGGATGACCTGAAGCTTTTCTTTCAAATTTTTATGTTAGTATCATAGTCTATTTATTTTTGTGAGTACAATCATACATACGATACGAACATTGGCATTTACACATTTATTATCCTTTTTCTCCTGGTTCTACCTTCATTTTAAATAGTTAACTAATTTTCAGCCGTTATGAGCCGTCCATAAATGACGTCACGCGATTTTTACAGATTTTTCAATATATTTTCACCCCCCCCACCCCTCGTCACACGCAATCAAGAGCTAGACCCTTTACAATATGACGTCACAGTTCTTAAAAGCACTCTCCCCCTCGTCATACATCGCCACAAATCTGTGACCCCCTCCCGCCCCCTAGGTGCGTGACGTCATTTTGTTGACATTTTTCATGTAACATAAGTTTGGCCTTTTTTTGGCCTTTTTTGGCTGTCAGTTTGGCCTTTTACCCAAATTACAATCTGGCAACCCTGTCAGACACGTTTAACTATAGTGCAGTAATAAAATGAACTTACAAACATTAGATCATTGGACTTGAAGTGTTGATTTGCTGCATGCAAATGTTTTAATTTAGTGGATCTTTTACATTACAGTAACCAACCCACTATAGTTAGCAAGACATTATAGTTGGTCATATATTATAGATAACAATATAGTAGAAATAGCCATACATTATAATTAGTCATAAATTAAAGTTATAAATATACATAGCCGTTAGTAGTAGTTAGCTATACAAGTTACAAACCACAGAGTAGAGAGAGAGGGAAACCAGGCGAACAACCATCTAGTTACCGGCCAATTTCCCTCACATCGTGTGTGGGGTAGGTACAGCTGAACGGTTAGTGAACGCACGGCTATACTGGTTCCTCGAGAAGACCAAAAGCATTCCAAAGACTCAGGGTGGGTTCCGAAAGGGACGCCAACCGATGGACCAGGCTCTCCGTTTAATTCAGACAATCACAAACGAACTCCAGATGAGGGATCACACCGTTGCTGTGTTCTTCGCTCTGAAGCAGACTTACGACAAGGTGTGGCGTGGAGGGCTACTTTATAAGTTACAGCAGTTAGGTGTCACTGCAAACATGTACAGCTGGATAAAATCGTTACTCACAGACCGAACGATCAAAACACGAGTGGGAGAAGCACTATCCAGCGAGGGGTCCGCCCTCAGCTGTACATTGTTCCTAGCCTACGTCCACGACCTACAAGGCATTCTCGAGTCACAGAATGCCATGTTTGCTGACGATTTGGCTATATGGAGTTCCGAAAAAGACGTTGCAACACTGCAGAACCGGCTGCAGGACGATCTGAATCGGATCGAAGATTACGCCAACCGATGGCGCCTAGAGGTCAATACGGAGAAAACGGTCCATTCCATTTTCACAAATGGACGGAATGCTCTGAGTCTGTCGCGTGGTGCGCATTATGTTAAACATGTTTTTATAACCCCTTTCCCATGATCAAATCGAGCTTAAATTTGGCAGGCAGACTGTAGTAGTTTTTCTTTTTTACAATAAATCCTTTATACATGAGAAGTAACAAAAATTGTGGAATGTCGTGCGATGCGTATTATAATGAACATACTTTTAGTTAAGTCTCGTATATAAAGTATTTATAGTCAAACATTTTGTTTTTTTTACGTTTTCCTTTATTTGTGCAACAAATTTAGCCACTGCGCAATGTTTTTTTCCCATATATACCATAGTTATATAAAGCACTTATCCAAGGTCACTAAACCTGTCAACCTTTAAGTACTGAAACACTTTCGTAAGGAAAGAAAATCATACACAAATCTTGGCCCACTTTTGTTTTAATCGAATCTAAGTCGAATGTCAAGGTCGAAAGTCAAGGCAGTGCACTTATTTGTTAGCTGAATATAAGGAACATGACATAAATCCCCAAACTTTGTAGGCGGGAAAGCGCCAAGTAACTAAAGCCGACGGAATCGGAATATCACTTTACAAACAATCTCAATTTTATTTTTAATGGTCAGACGTCATCTCCGAGGAAACCTTCCGACAGGGTGACACCCTTAGGTTGGCCACTTTGTTGGCCCTCATCTAGCGACGGTCTATGACCAACAGACTCATGCTGAGCCGGGGTGACACCCTTAGGTTGGCCACTTTGTTGGCCCTCATCTAGTGACGGTCTATGGCCAACAGACTCATGCTGAGCCGGGGTGACACCCTTAGGCTGGCCACTGTGATGGCCCTCATCTAGCGACGGTCTATGGCCAGCAGACTCATGCTGAGGTAGGAGTTGTGAGTTAAATTTTGTGAAAGCCACATCCGTCTGTGTTTCTGGTGCCCAGACGGGAAGGACCACCCCTGGGATGTCCCCCTAGCTATTGGTTCCATCTGGGGGAGGGGTGACGGGGAAAAGTTGTTAGGAGAATTTCCCAGCAAGACCTATAAGAGCATTAGGCTCAGCGCTTTTGACGTCATTACACATGTAGGATATTTATCAGCAATAATTTCATTTTGCGCGTCTTTTTTAACACAGCGTAAAAGTCAAAATTTTGTGTTATAGGCCCGCATGTAGATTCTGCAGGATTTTTGTTGTAGCGATTATTTGTTTAAGAGTTACTATATGTTGCGTGCACTGAGTTGAACCTTAACAGTCGGGAAATCCCTCAACAATTTTCAACTGATATTTAATCAGATGGGCGAGGGGGAACTTAGTTTTAAAGACATTATAAGACTGAAAGTGACAACCATAAAACAAACACATACAGCAACCAGTGACCCCATTGTACTACCAGGGTTTCTCAATTAATGACCCACTCCTCATGTGTGACCAGAATTCATCTCATAATTTCCTAACGAACATCACGTACGTAAAACAACAGGCATGTACCCTTTCTTTCAAACTAACACTTTTTAGTGGTCCCCAATTTGATGTGATGATGACTAGGTAATAATTTATAATCGATAGATTTTATTATAGAGAATCTTTCTGTGTCTCCCTTCCTCACCCATGTCAGTAGGCAATGTGCAAGCACATTTGAAGTTCTAATTATCAAGCATTTTTTTTCTTCATTTTTTAATATTGGGTTATTTATGAATTTAGTGAACCTTAATTTTATATATGGACGATTTTTTAATACAAAAGAAATTCATTCATGAACAATTTGATGTAAAATTGATGCACAAGAGTAAAATAAATTGTTCACGCCAATATAGGCTGATGTATTCCTAGAGTTTTATACCTTAACGAACGTGCAGTGAGCTGATCATTATCCCAACTAATTACAATGAAGATTGGCCAATTAAGCTCAACTGCCAATGGAAGCCTCGTCTGCTCAACGTAAGATGGGGGGATCCATACTAACACGTCAGATAAGGTCAGCGTTCAACACGAGTCGACACCTTCCAAAACACACAATTCTGTGCGCACTAATAAATCAACTAAAGCAGACCGCATATGATAACATCATCTTTAAATTCTATAATCTGTGGATAACGTCAATTGACACAGACTCTGAAGTGTGGTGGCCAAAGAAGACTACAAAATGTTTATTGTTTTGTTTACTGTGGCGTTTCTTCAATTCGCCGTCTGCGATCAGGATAAGGACTCGTCGAAAGTCTGTCTCCCAGACAAGATTCAGTTCAACACTTACACTTTGGAGACAGGCGTACGTAAGCTGGATTTGTTAACATTCGTTTTATGGAACAGATTGTTGATAGAATGTGGAGAAAACGACAAAATCGTAGGTGTGAAAACAAAATCTGTGGTTGATCGCTATCTAACAGAAGGTTAAAATAAAATTACCTCTGCAGGCAGATGATAAAACTTGCGTGTGACAATGCAGGGAGATTATTATGAAAAGATCATAAAATCTAAATTAATAAATTTCATATGAACCTTATTGTAACTATTAAATGACAGTCTCACAACGTGGATGTTGTACAGAGAGGCAATACACTTTGAAAATAATCAAACTTGAATGCGTGTACGTCAATCACTAGGACAAACCGGTAGAAGAGATTTATAGATAGAATAAAGTCTTTTAACTAGTATACATCAAAATAGTTTTATAATTCAATATCGATAAGAAAATAAAAAAGAAATAATTCTATTTGTGTTTGTACAGATGGATGCAGTTGTGGCCGTTGACTTTACTCGCCAGCTAATTGGAACGCAATCGACCAATATAAGTGTTGTTTACGACTTCGCTATTGTAAGTAGGTTTTGGGTTGTAAGTAGGTCGTAGGTTGTAGTTGTAAGTTGGTTTTATGTGGTAAGTTTGTCGTAGATTGTAGGTAGGTGTTAGGTTTTAAGTATGTTGTAGGTTGTAGTACGGTAATTCAGATCATTTATTGTTCGTCGGATCAGGTCAAAATACGGTATTTTGCGGCTGCCATCTCTGTTACTATGCAAGCGACAAAGTCGGCGGCCGGAAAAAGTAGTCCCGAATCCCGAACGTGGGATAATGCTGAAACGGAGAGGGCAATGGAAGACAATCACGAATAAAATAATGTAAAAAAAATATTTTTTTTAAAGGACACGCTTTTATTTACATATAGAAAGTGCACTAAAAAGAAGAAAATAAAAATTTTCTATGAAAACAGGTGAAATCGGTGAACCTATCTACTGCACATAAAAGCGTGGGGCGCCCATCACAAATCATTTCTCATTGCAACTATTCTCTTACATATAGATAGATATTTCTAGTTAATGTGATAGTAGCATTTATATGATCAAAGTTGTGAAACGTTTACTGTTTATTAATATTCAATATTCATACAAATTTGTTTTTATGTTTCGCAGCCTTGTACACGATAGAGAGTTGTGATGAGCGCCCCAAATTTCTTACAGATGTGTAGAGTGTGATATACTTGTTTAAAGTTGTGTAGAGCACATGCCATCCTGACACCTGTAGCCTGCACAATAGTTTACATTTCGTTAAGAGTTGGAAAAATTAGATGATTGTGTTTACGAATCCACGTATCAATTATAATTTCAATCTCAATCCCAAAAAAATATCAGAATATCAGAAAAATCTGGGGAAAGTGTTTACATTTTTTGGAGATTCTAACGGTCACTGAAATTTCTCACTTCTACATATGGACAAACACAAAGAATATTACTCTCCTTTAGCGCAACCTTCATGATCAACGAATTTGCTATTTGGATTTTGAACATTTTTTAAAAAAATCTCACCCAAGTTTTTCTCGGGAAAGCAATTTTTAAGTGTCAGAGAAGAAGTATATTACCAACTAACACATTGATTCTTACGTTAAAGTATAATACATAAATTAGTGCATACAGCAACAGAAACAAATAACAGATTAATTTTTTTTAACCTTTTGTTTTTGAACGCATGGTATTTAAGGCAAGATTGTTATGGTCCAACTAATTAAATATTTCTCTATGCGACTCGAGGGTAAAGCCTACGTCACTGAAGCAGACGGGAGCTGCCTGGTGACTGAACAGCCGCCTGTCAATCTTACACCTCAATGTCTGCCAGGTACGTTTAGAATCGGTTTTTAATGTAAATACTAAAATAATCCGTGGCTTACATTAATTGTCGTGAGTTTTTAGTTGTGTTTAAAAAAAAAGACGAACTTTTACTCTAGGTCGGTCACATTTTCTTCTTTTTATAAAACATTGGTGTCATTCGGCGCAACTATCAAAAACTATGTACATGTATCTTTGAGACATACGAAGTTTACCAAGTAATCAATGTTAATTATAATCTTACAAACTTAATAATGCCATTACAATTTTTAAAAAAATTAAATAATAAAAGTAAACCTAGGTAGCATCTTATTGCTTCAACTGTAAATTAATTAGAAAGAATTTTGTTTAAGTTTATCTGCGGTAGGGGTGTGGTGGTCGAGCGGCAGCGCGCTCGGCTGGCATACCGAGAGTTACGGGTTCGAATCACTGTGGGGCTTGTTCCCATGGCTAAAGGGCATCCCTGAGTCCAACTCCGAATGGGTACATTTAGTTAATTAATGTAATGTCGGCTGGGCTATGTGCTAGCCACACAATTCCCTCGGCTATAGTAATTTGTGAACGCTGCTTCACTTGCCCCAGCAGCCCCGTAGGCCAACATGGTCTGAAAAGGAAACTTTATTTGCGGTAGTTAAGTGGTAATATTACAAAGAATCATTGGTCTTATAGTCTATACTACTCTACACCAAAAAATGTTCTTTTTAAAATTTTGTGTTGAAACAAAAGTAAACTCTTTATTACAATACTTATATATAATGACTGTTTCATGTCATATGTCAATGAAATATGTTATTTTTTATGGAAGAACACTCTAGTTAAATCCTAATCACATTAAATGTCTAATAAACTTGTATATATAAAATACAACTATTTGTAAACGCCGACAGCTGGAGGATCTTATGGTGGTGATGTTTACATTGGATTCGGTGCAAACCGTGTGCCAGCCGAGACATGGGAGTACTCCTATAATGGTGGTGTAATGTGGATGGCATTTAGCAACCAACCTGGACAACCCAGATATCCGATACTAGCCACATTTACTTACAGTAAGTTACAATATTAAATAGTATAAAGAGTAAAATAAACTTGTGTCTCTATTCTTTAGTGTAGAATTTAATCTGATGTGATAAGAATAGAAGGAAAACAAATAGTGAGATTCATTTAAAGAGGAGAAGTGATGACAATGAGAGAAAGAAATGTATTATAGCAGAGAGGGAGAAAGGAAATAAAGTCCTGACCACTAAGACAGGGCGGTAAAATTTGATAAGAATAACACTGATAAAAAGGCAATAACTTTAATATTCCTCTTACTCTCAGAGTGAGAAACAGACTATTCCCACAAGACTGACAGATTTACTTGCATTGATTTACTGGGTTTTTAGTATGATATATAATAATAAATTCCATGACACTTTGTTCCCAGGTAAAGGTAATCGGTTTACAACTTTCTACACTAACCCTAACGAAACCATTTCTGCTGCCAACATCTTCGATATTCCCGATCCTTGTCCAGCATTTCCGTCGGTATAAAACAGCTTGTCACCAAGGAGTTACCGAATTATGACTTAGAAATTAACAGTGTTTGGGATAATGTGAATAAATGAATGTAATAATCCCATTTATGTTGTCAATGAATGCTCTTAAAGTGAAGTTTATTTATACATAAATTGTATATTTGACCTAAAAGTATATTTAGAAGGATTGGAATAAAAATCGATGAGTACATCAAAGTGTTTCTAGTTTAAAATGTAACGTATGCAGCCTATCTCTTAAACAAGACAGGGTTACCGGCTATGGCGGATGAAGGGGGGGGGGCTGAACAGGCTAAAGCCAGGGGCCCCCGATAATTTAGGGGCCCCCAAACTTAGCATATTTTATCATAAATGTGGGAAAATGTATACATGAATTGCTGAAAATATGATAAATTAATAAAATCTCATCTATTAAAATGATCTCTATTCCAACACGATAGTCTTAGCAGTCAAAAAAGCTGATTTGATAGGCTCAATAACAGAAATTATTAAAGAATATTATATATATTTTTTAAATTGACAACCCTAGCCGAGCACTCGTGGCTGAATAAGAAGTATATAAGCTTGTGGTGCAGGCGGTGGCGGGATCGATACCCGGGTGGGGTGTGAATTTTTTTTACATTAGCTTTTTAAATGTATAAATTGTTTCTTACATTCAATTTTAGGATACCGGCAAAAAGTTATTTCTTCGTGTTCGGTTTTTTCATGAATAATCATTTTGGATGAATATTTACAAGTTACAGTCTTATATTAGCTGCCAGCAATCATTTTATCTACAGGTACACTGGCTGGATAGGGCCCCAGTTTGAAATGCAGCCAGGGGCCCCGTGCAGTCTTAATCCGCCTCTGGTTACCGGGCTAATGTTTTACTTAAAGTGAAGACTGTAAATTTTCCCCACTGTTTGGTCTACAGTTGGTCGTAGAGATAGACCGATGAACCTACTGTCAAATAATTTATATAATTTATAATTGATAATTTATTTCAAAACGGAATCATCGATGCGAACTTTAAAAAATTCAACAAACACGTTCCGTGTTAAGAACGTTTAGCCAACCGAGAGAACAAGGGCGAAGAAATGGGCATGCCGCTAGCGAGGACGTCTAAGAATTATTTGGATACAGTCCCTTCGAACTTGTGTTTGACCTTACAGTTCACGGACTGCTCAAACTTTGAGATGGCATGATAAAGACTACACCAAGCAAAGCAAGTTTAGACAATATTGACAACTACATATGCCGCGGATTTGCTCATGGATAGTGAAAAGAAAGAGTGAAAAGAACGGAGACAAACTACAGCATGAAGAAATCAAAACAACGCGAGTGAACGTCGGTGGGTGAGCCACCGACGCATTGTTGGTCTCGAGACATTCGCACTGCGGTTATCTACCTGCCCACCACCAAGCCCACCCTAACTTGCCAACCATAAACTGTGATTGGTCGAACCTAGCGAGGGTCAGCCACGTTCGCAAAAAATGAACGGACACAAACACATATTTTTAAAAATAAAAAAATAATGTTTTCATTGGGGCTTGAACCCAGGACCTTCCGCGTGTAAGGCAGACGTGATAACCACTACTATACGAATCACATGTTATTTTGTGAAGGAACAACGCAAGTGAACGCAAGTACCATTGTTGGTCGAGACATGACCCTCTCTTCACCACCTCCGCTTGCCAACCATAAACTGATTGGTCCACCCAGCGAGGGTCATTCGTCCTGCTTATTTGCACATACTCGCTCTTGATTTGGTGGATTATATATATATAGAAGATATGTAGCTGAGTCAAAGATTATAATTACATCATTTGAACACCAGACAATAGAGAAGACCAACAATTGCGTCATTTTAACATGTTCAAAATATGCTGCAAGAAATTGTGACATTCATCCACTAATAGTTACTAATACCCTTGATAGATTTACAGAAAATACAAACTTAAAAATTCACTAATATTGACCAACCTAAGTATGATCGTGAAAAATAAAATTAATTGAATTTTTTTTTATAATTTCATATTGTCACTTTTTAAACATTTTGATCGAATTTACATTTTAGTTAGCCATAGATTTAGTTTTTCACACTTTAGAGTTAGCTATCATATATATATTTACCCTCAATTATGTATGACTGACTCACTTTGGCCTAACGCTAAAGGACATCACTGTGCTTTTTTAAAAATTGAAAATATAGACTTAAAATAGAAGTAAAAAAAAGATTTTTTAAAACCACGTTTTTATAAGCGGGCCAAAAAGAAGAAAATAACATTTAAAAATTTAAAATAAGCCCTATGATGTAATATGACTAAAAACATGGGGCGGGCGCTTCTCAGGCTTAACTAATTCAATTCACTCATTTTATTACTCGTCATTTGTAAACCCTAATCATTTGAGCCAAACGCCTAAAAAGCGCCCGCCCACGTTTTTAGTCATATTACATCAGAGTACTTATTTTAAATTTTTAAATTTTATTTTCTTCTTTTTAGTCCCCTTATAAAAACTTGGTTTTTTAAAATCTTTTTTTACTTCTATTTATTTTATTCTTTTTAGTCTAAGTGTATGCTATGGTGAGGTTTGAAGTATTAATTATGTTCAAATATAATACGCATTGCCCGACAAACATTTACAGACTGGAAATGACTGATCTCCCCTTGATGTTAAACATGGTTTTTGTGGTCGGGGTTGGTGTGAACTCGGCACGTGAATGTAATGTTAACAAGGGCAGACGGATAATACATAGGCTTATATATAAATAAACTTAAAAGTTCAATAATTTAATAACGGTACATTCGATCGATCTGCAATTTTGATACAATGCAATGTCATCCAAGATCTATCTGTGGTAAAATTTTGAGATCTCTAGGACCATCAGAAGAGGTGTAATTTTACGTTGCCAGATTTGAAAAATTGTGGACAGACACACAGGAACGAGAGAAAGTTAATAAAAACGTGGTAAAAATCATAATCCTTTTGGTTTCCAGATTAACATTAACCAAACAACGCTCGAACCTTTGACGTCAGCATTTGTGTTGTAAACAGTGCTGACTGACTCAAAAAGTTAATTTTTGGTGCAGTAATTTGGTACGCTGCTTTCTAAAATTAGTGTATGATAAATACGAAATATTCCTGTAATGTACACAAAGTATTTATATAATATTTTTTACAGTGCTAATCACCACACGATTTTTTAATTGCACCTCACGTATTTATCAAAGAAGGAGAAGTTAGTTGGACTTTTGAAAAAAGTCGGCGCCGTAGGCGCCCTAAATAAACGTGAGCGCCGCAGGCGCCACTGCACCGCAGCACAACCTGGTACATTATAGTTAGACTTATCCATAAGTTATGGGGAAAAATTATTTACTTCTTTTTTTCAAATGCTAAGAAGTTGAATTTCTACTTGTAGGTCTAGTAAAAAAAAATAGAATCACACTGCGACAAAGTTCTAACAAAAGTTTTATATAACAATAAACGTTTATAAATAATACTATACAGTAATGCAGTTTGTGTTAGATTTGCTATGGCAACTTAAAAAAAACATTTAAGTAGACCAGAAGTGCCGCCTGTATCAGATCACCCCATTGTCAGCCCCCTTTACCACGCCCATGAAACGATGGAACCCAATACAAATTCGTGTGTGTTTAACATCACATTGCTCCCCTCACTCTGGTCGCCAAGCGTCTCTCCAATGTTGTGTGAGTACAACTTATACCGTACTCTACTATTTAAATGGACCGTGGTGCCAATGACCTTTCGGGTCCTGGGAAATGGCACAAGCGTGTGTTTGGTGGAGTCGCTACAAGAATTAATGAAGATGGAGACGTGACAATCGGAACTCGGATTCAGGGAAGGGGAATGTAATGGTGGAAATATTAGAAGAATGTGATCATAGTTGTGATGTTGATAAAATGAAATGTATGGTAATCTTGCATGGTGTGAATTTCAATGGACTAATTTAATGGGACATGTTTAATTAGATAACACAATGGGATTCCATTCAGCAACACTTTAGTACTTTCTCTCTACTTGCCCATCCATCTTGTGGGTTAAAACTTGTAGAGTACATTTCTTAAATTTCGTTTGATTCATTCTGTCCGTTTATGTACTGTGTCCAATAGACTCGTATTATCGTGATTTGTCTGCGTCACTGTATGGGTGGTTGGGTAGGGAAGATCATATGCTATTTTTGTTGTCGAGGGAAAACACTGTACGAAACTTGTATCAGCATTCATTAGTTAGCAATAAGGTAAGAAAACTAGACAAATAATAACAAAAAGTTGACAATACTCTTTTTTAAAAATTTATTACTTCAGATTATTACGAACTTTTTTTTTAGTCTAACTTGGACGTGGATAATAGAAATAAAAGAAAGACAAACCCAACAAACGAAACCTGATAGTATTTGACTAGATAAAGAAACACGCAAGTCTAAAGTCATTAAAAAATTACTTAAAAGCTTGCCCCACTTTACGTTTATTTGTTCTAGTATTTTTATGTGAGAGATTTGGGTCGAATGTCAAGGTCATGATTTTATGGGTGGAATGTCAAGGTCATGATTTTATGGGTCGAGCCTAAAAAGGTTGAATTCACAAATAATTATGAAAGTTGATTCCTGTAATCTCAATGGGTATAAAGAGAATGTGTGTGTGCGTGCGTGTTTGTGTGTGCGTGATTTCGTCAGTGTGCGTATGCGCACGCGCTATTTGTAGTCAGTCGAGTGTATCCAGCACAATAAAGGTACTGAATTTCCGTAGACCCCCATCTTTGAAAAGCAGTGGCGTGGTAATGGCTCCTCCTAAGGACAGGCAAAAATTTACGAACATTTTTGGTGTTGGCCAAAAGGCTCCCTCTCATTATAGAAAACTGACAACCGGGGTGGGAAACATCATTTCACGTCTCTGAACTGTGACATACAGCATGAATAACCTGTTTTGAGTCGTTGGAATATCGTCCACCTGTGTATTTGTCATGGTGGTTGACTGCACACTGTGAGTCGTGAGCACGTTTCTCTCACACGTTTGTGTTGCCAGCAATGTTCCCTTTAAGATGCGTGGCTGAGCGGCCGCGCAGATATCTGACCAATGTCGCGCAGCGGATTAAAAGTACCGCGCAGCAAATTTTGTAAAATATTGCACCAAAAATGGATGCTGTGCAACTTTGCACACAAGTTTTTCCACTTTGCCCACGGTCCGACGAACCTTAGGGAGAAATTGGTTGCCAGAAGGTCTAAACAAGTGACAATGTCGTGTAGAAAGGGAAAAAAAGACATCTAAGAAGCTACACACATAGTATCTACAAAAGTAATACAGAAATAAATATAAGAAAATAGTGCTGATCTTTGAATGGAGCGACAACCACGAGACTCACACAAACCAGTCTAAGACTGCGAGTACGTTGAATGGAGTGACAAGTTGTGACAACTATGAAAACACACAAACCACATTCTGATTCATTGTCACCATGACCTCAATGCACTACTAAAGCTGATGACTCCATCCATTAAACCCCACCCCCCTTTTTTTCAGGGCAGATTAATCTCATACAGCCGATCTATAATAACGCACGTGTAACCAGTTAGTCACTTTTAATACACCCCGCTCCACCGCCAACACCCCCCGGCCTACACCCTCCCCTCCCCCCCCCCGGAAAAAACGCGTATATATTTTAAGTGGTCTCCAATTCTGATTTCCAAATAATGCTAAAAATATTGTTGATACAGATTATCTCTAAGGAACCCAGCATACATGAACATGAAAAGTATTTTTCTAATGGATCATATTATTGCCTATTATATATTTCTATTACTCAGAATATAGCGTGTATCGTTGGATTCAATAACACTTGATCGAATTAAAAGATCAATTACATAGGCTACTCCAGAAGACAATACTATTTGAAAAAATATTTGATGTCTAAATATACGGCATATTATGAATCTCTTTCATTATTTTAGTATCTATGAATCGTTCATATCCATATCAAAACTTGTTGAGTTTTTTTTTCTTTTAGCATAACATTGAGTCTTTTAGTTTTAGAGCTAGAATTAGGCTATACGATGACCTTCGTAGTGAAATTAATCAATTAAAATGAAGACTAGCCAATTAAACTTTATTACTAAAGTAATCCTGGTCTTTTCTATACATATATAGAATCGTAGATCCAAATAGAGACCCAAGCTAAGGTCAGAGTTCAACAGCAGCCGACGTCTTTCACAAACCCAACATTTGTATGTTCAACAGTCAACAGAAAGTAGACCGAATAACAAGATCAATTTTATGTGTCGGGCTCTGCGGAGAGCGTCAGATTCATTCAGACTCAGTTACGTGTGGCAAGCACCAAGACCAAGAAAAATGTTTGTCGTGCTACTCACTGCGGTGATTATTCCGTTTGTTGTCTGTGGACCAGACTCGTCTAAAGTCTGTCTGCCGGACAATATTCAGTTCAACACATACAGCATTGAGTCAGATGTAAGTAAACAAAAGATTTTATTAAAATGTTTTTTTTTGTATAACGAAATAGAACGTTTGATAGAAGGTGGAGGGAAAAAAAGACGGAGCGGTGAAACCACAAGTGCATAGGGTGGCTATATATATCAGGGCCGATCTTCGGCCACTGCAACCTATGCGGCCGCAGTGGGCCATGCGCTTTTATAGGCCCAGCATATCTTAATTTTCACTTATTATCCTTAATTCATTAACCTAGTGGTCGTAGGGGATTCTAATGTTTCCATTAGAACTTTCTCGAGGCTTGGTAGACCTTGGCGCGCCCATCTCCTCTCCAGGTCAGCGGAGGACTTTTTAGCGATAGTCATTCATCAACATTTTTATTAACCACGTTTTTATTAACTCGCTTTCGTTCCTATGCCATTATTTCTTCGTTTGTCTGTCCACAATTTTCAAATCTGCCAACGTAAAATTAAACCACTTCTGAAGGTCCTAGAGATCTCAAAATTTTACCACAGACATATCTTGGATGACAATGCATTGTATCAAAATATTTTTGAAAACCACGTTTTTATTAGTGGACTAAAAATAATAAAATAAATAAAGGTAAAAAAATGATTTTTAAAAACCACGTTTTCATAAGTGGACTAAAAAGAAGAAAATAATTTAAAACTTATTAGTTCAAGTACTTCAATTTAATATGACTAAAAACGTGGGGCGGTTGTTTGGTATAAAAATTTAAGATTTCTAATTTAGAAGGCAAAAGGGAGATATATAAGTGAGAGAATGAGTGAACCGCATATGTTAAATCTCATAAGCGCCCGCCCCACGTTTTTATTCATATTAAATCGAAGTACTTGAACTAATAAGTTTTAAATTATTTTCTTCTTTTTAGTCCACTTATAAAAACGTGGTTTTTAAAAAAATCATTTTTTTACCTTTATTTTTGTGGCTTTAACGTGGGCAGATCCCACGCCGCTCAGCTTGTGAGGCTAGCGCACTATTGACTTCGCTATCCAGCCGCCATTAATACCTTATCCCTACCCAAACTGGGCCCCGCACATCCGATTCGCATACTAAGCCGCATAGGGCCCCGCAATTGCTAAGACCGGCCCTGTATATAAACACAAGTGCACTAGGTGGCTATCTATACAGAAGTGCACTGGGTGGCTATATATACACTAGTGCACATGGTAGCTATCTATCAATAGACAAGTGCACTGGGTAGCTATTTATACACTAGTGCACATGGTAGCTATCTATCAATAGACAAGTACACTGGGTAGCTATTTATACACTAGTGCACATGGTAGCTATCTATCCATACACTAGTGCACTGATTGTCCATATATGCCACACACTCATCAGACTGTTGAGGATGTTATTAACATTTTTTTAACATTGACATTTGAAGACAAGACTACACAACAGTTTCATTACATTATGAAAGTTGTATAAAAAAACATGAATATGATTAACATTTCATAATGACATCGACTTGACGGATCAGTGTACAGAGAGCCAATAAAATTGCAATGACAAAATTCTTGCGTTTTTGTGTCCACACCACTGTGACCAACTTAGGTTGGAGTGTTGTATTAAAAAATAAATTCTTTGAACGGTCGATGCATCAAAGTACCATTCAGATTTGTTTTTTAAATTTTAATTTCATTGTTAGACAAGAATAAAAGCTTTCATTTTATCAATGTTTCTATAGGTAACAGCAGTCATTTTATCAATGTTTCTATAGGTAACAGCAGTCATTTTATCAATGTTTCTATAGGTAACAGCAGTCATTTTATCAATGTTTCTATAGGTAACAGCAGTTGTGGCCATCGACTTCACTCGAAAGCTGCTTGGAACTCGATCAGCCAACGTTAGTGTTGTTGATGACTTGGCTACAGTAAGTCACGTATCTGGTTGTTGGTCTATTAGCTGTATTACTATATCTCTCAACCTATTGTTGGCTGCATCTCGTGCATATCTTAAGTAAAGACAATCTGTGGCGTGCGCGTCCCATTAAATTTATGGGCTTGACCAGACGATGACCAGGTCAGCTGTTCCCAGTTTTTCAATGTAAATAACAACAGCTGGGTGCCATACGTTGAGATGATCAAATCTTTTCCCTTTCGAAAATGTTATCCACTTCAAAACGTCCCTCCTACATACGCCCTTTGTTAGTGTATAGAAAAACCAAAACCAGAACGACACATCGTTTTACCCAAAACAAGGGAAAACAGCCCAAGGAGCAAAAGGCTTAGAAAGTAAATGAAACTTATTATCCTTGAACGGGTCCTTAGATACAATGCTTCACGTTTCAGGCGAACCACCGTGTGGCGGAATTGATGTATTATGCCACACATTGCATTAAAAAAAAACCCAGTGTAGCACAAGTGACGTGCACACCTGCGTACCATTCAATGGATTAGCGTTTTCAATTGCGTACTTTTCAATGACACAGTGGAAGTTATTAATGAAGTTCCCGAGGGTTTAAGTGCAAGAAGGTTCGGCGTGTAGAGGCGAATATGTTATACAATCTTTGGTTTGAAGCACTGTAAAATATATACGGAATGTTGGCTCAACTTTTAAAGATCCGCATGTTCTCTTATACTTTTAGGTTAGTGTCAGCTTGGTATATAGTACACAGAAAACTGATATCTTACTTTCACTCCAACCTTGCCTCCCCCATCCCTTCACAAACACTGGCTGAGTTTAATACCAAACATAGTCATTAAATGTATGTTGCTTATTTAATAATTATCTTCTGATTTATCAATATGATGTATTTAGATCCATGATAAACATATAATCAAACATCTTATGATTCTTTCGAGGCGACAATAAGAGACTCTTGTTTGAGAATTAGAACAAGAAGGTGGTAACAACATAAAAGTATAATTATTAGACCAGGTACAATAGGCGTCACTAGAGGTGTGCGAGGTGCGGACCGCACTGTGTGACAACACCATCACAAGGGGTGACAACACCATCACAAGGGGTGACAACACCATCACAAGGGGTGACACAAAAATGTAAAATTCTTTATGTTCCCGTTATATTGCACCAGCAGACTTGCATTTTACAGGAGGTCTATGAGGTAAGTCGTCAGGGGGTGACACCATGAGCTACCACACTGGATGCCACCAACTCTAGTGACGCCTCTGCCAGGTAGAACAAGACGATACTTGATGTTGTCAAACTGATTCCATTCCTTGTGTAACTACAGGGTAAATCCTACGTCACTGACGGAAGCGGCAACTGTCAACAGTACCTTCTGCCCCTTGATAAGCTCTATCCCCAGTGTCTGCCAGGTAACTCGGCCATATTTATACTGTATTAACTTGATGCTAAAACCCTGGGTAAACGGATCAGACTAACAATGATTTGATCCACGTCACGTTAGCATTTAATGCAGTTTTGCCAAATTATTATTTTTTAATGCATTGGTAAAACTGCGTCCTCAGAAAATTATTCTCTGGTAAGGGACATGTATAATAATTTTTAGATACACATGTATTTACTATCAGTTTTAGTGATGATGTTAAGTATCTTATAAGTTCGGAAATGAAATAAAAGTTATTTTGTTAAGAATATGTGTCGTATTTCATTGGCCTATTCAGTAAAATTATATGAATTGTCAGTCAAAATATAGTGTGGAGGGCGGGAGGTTTAGAAAAAAAGAATAAGTTGATATTTGTAAAGATGCATTGAAAGACGTAAACATATCTTGATTCTATGAGATGTTCAAAACCTATTTAATACAAATAAAATAGTTTGTATATGTTGACAGCTGAAGCATCTTATGGAGGTGATCTTTACATTGGATTTGGTGCCAACCGTGTGCCAGCCGAGGCCTGGGAGTCCCCATATAATGGTGGTGTATTGAGGATGGCCTTTAGCAACCAGCCCGGACAACCCAGATATCCCATACTGGCCAAGTTTACTGACAGTAAGTCAAGTTATATAGCAGAAATGGTCAAATATATTTCCTCTTTTATATAACTTTAGTGAAGAATCTATCAGAGGTGAAGGAGAACTGAATATCAAGATTAAATTAGTGAGAAGAAATAGTAAGAGAGTGAAAGAATAGTAGGGTGGAGGAGACAAGACAAACTTAGTGAGGGGGGGGGAAAGATATAAAATAGAAAATCATATATATTAATAATGATCTGGTATGTATAGTGAGGGTAACAAAAAATTGATAATTATTACATGTACTTATAATTCTCATGTACCATAACTCCAATATGTCAGAAATAATTAACTGTATCTTGGTGTTTCGGTGAGGTGTCTAATAAAAACCATGACAATTTGTTCCCAGGTAAAGGCGATCGGTTTACAACTTTCTACTTTAACCCTAATGACACTATTTCTGCTGACAACATCTTCGATATTACCGACCCATGCCCACCAGCTACGTTGGGATAAAAGCTGCCAGTCAACAAGGAGTTAAAAACTAATCATGTCTTACAAATTAGCAGTGTTTAGGAGAATGGATATAAATAGGGCATACAAGTTTCAATATTATAGACAATACTCTTTGATTAAAGCAAATTGTATTAAATACTATTTCACTTTAAATTTATATTTCTATATATCTTGATTGAAATAGATTTTAAAAGAAAATGCAAATCTAATTACTTTGTTTTTTGTATGTTTGTAATTGTAAACAACATATTTGTTACCAAGAAAGTTGTCTTTCAGTTATGTATATAAATTAGTTGTGTACATATATTTACTTCAACAATGCAAACAGTCATTGTAGTATATAATCAATTTCAATATACGATGCCACCTTCTAATAACTGAATTTAACATATTTCTGCTTAAATAATTTTCTGAATTATAATTAGAAATGTTTATAAAATGTAATTTTTACATTTTAAAACATGTGTCATGGAGAATCATTTTGGAAGAGAGTTAAGTAAATTTTTAAAAAAGTAATCAACAATGGAAGAAAAATAATCAATAATAGCCAAATCTAAATATACCAGCCCTCAATCTCAGACTAAACATGGAGAAACTAAGCAATGAGTAAGAAATCAGAATGACCCCTTTGTTTTAATGGATCTAAGGAAAGATTATTTCTTGTATGTTGTAGGTTTAAAAAAAATGAGGATTGATTTATGAGGATAAATTTTTGGGCAGAGAGAAGTTATTTAATAAATCATTTTGAACAAATAATAAAAGGTGTTGTGGTGGGTGAAAAGCTGAAGCGAGGATAGGGATAGAAAGTGAATGTTTGAATATCAATGATTGAGAAAACTTGGACATATTTACAGGGCTCTGATGGATAAGTGGATGATGTAAAATTTTAGGTTCTAAAATATCACAGCATTTACTCCATGACAACAAAACTATCACAGCATTTACTCCATGACAACAAAACTATCACAGCATTTACTCCATGACAACAAAACTATCACAGCATTTACTCCATGACAACAAAACTATCACAGCATTTACTCCATGACAACAAAACTATCACACCATTTACTCCATGACAACAAAACTATCACATCATTTACTCCATGACAACAAGACTATCACAGCATTTACTACATGACAACAAAACTATCACAGCATTTACTCCATGACAACAAAACTATCACAAACAAGACAACACAATCACTACTTACCATTGAGAGCCAGAACTTTCCCTCCTCATCTGAATATGAAGCATTTAGAATCTGGCTGGGTTCTTTAGGGATGTAAGGATGCCACTCTGCCTGTGGTGTCTTGGGTTTCTGATCTGTGGGTTAAAAATAATGGTCGAGTTCAGATCTTTGCTGGGAACATGAGTCTTAAGACGCAGTGGGTCGAGTGGCAGCGCGCTCGACTGGCGTACTTATGGTCACGGGTTCGAATCCATGGGATGGCAAGGATTTGTTCCCGGGGCCTAGGGCATCCCTGAGTCACCCAGCTCCGAATGGGTACCTAACACTAGTTAGGCGGCTGGGTAATGCGTGAAACCCACAAAGCCGTGTCCTGTGAACGCTGCATCACTTGCCAACAGATCATCTGTCATGGTCTGTGGATGCAATTATCTTCTGCATAGAAGGAGCGTCTGTATAGATAAGATAAGATATTTTATCCTAAAACTCTATACAAACTAAGCTTATGTCAGAGATCAGTTGCATGTTAGCTTAAGATAATATTTAAAAAGTAATAATTTAAAAGAAAATTGGTCACTTTATAAAATAGAAGAAGAAATACTCTATTTATCAAACATGACCAGGTGTTAGTTTTATTTCATTAAGAATATTACTGATTGTAATGACATTGAAAGTCATGGTTTGTACAACAAGCTTATCTTTTGCTGTCTTTTTTAAAAAAATTCTAAAATAAATGTTACCATGGCATCTTTCATTTTGGTCAAAGGGAATTAATCTAAACAATATTAGGGGTGTACCAATGTGCATTTTTGCCGATATTGCCAATACCCAAATTACCAATATTTTTTTTTGTCGATATGAGTGCCGATATGAGTGCCAATATGAGTATTTGTTAGGAAAAAAATCAGTGGTCATATTTGATGACGTCATTCTTAAATTTATGACTCGTAATTATTTATATTTTATATATTAGGGTACTGGTTTAATTAAGACAAACGTAAATTAAGAAACAAATCGTACAACTTCATATGAATTATAAGTGTGTGCTGATTACGGTCTTCCGTATTTTTTCGTGTTCATTCTTCTACGTTATTTCTCTTCCTGTTTATTTCTTTTCCTCCTAAACAATGAAGGAATATGGCTTGGAGATTTTTTTAAATATAATGTAAGCTAATACCGTAATACTCTGTATAAAATAACACATAAAAATTTTTTTTTATTAATAACTAAAACATATGTAAGATTCTGATGGTTTAAGTTATAAAATCATTTAAAAGAGATAAACTTATGTTGTGTTTTCTACCTGGCACATCACCATTCTCTGATTCTGTCTCAAGTCCTCTCTCAATTCTCTTTTGCCTTTCCTCTTCTTCCTTCTTCTTTCTGGCCTCTTCCTCAAATCGTTGAATCTCAAGTTCTTCTTCATGCTTAAAACCACACACAAAAAGTTATAATAAACAATAAATATTTGTTATCTCTTATAATAAATGTACATTGTGATACTAAAAATGCACATAAAAAATAGATAACAAAGAACTGGTCAAAAAAAAAGTTTAGTTTTTTTTTGTAAAGAGTAAGCAATGAAAAAATGCATAGATAGGAAATCCAAAAAAAAACATTGCAGATGGGAATGATTTTTAAATATAAATCTGAGTTATCAATATATATCATAGAGGCTTGAATCATTCCTTTAAAAAGAACTCCCTAATTAAGACTCCAAGAAATAAAAGGACCTACTCTCAAGTGAGACTTGATACTCTTGAACCTGTATGACCTCATGGGCAGGCCACTGATCTCATAGGAATGAGATGTGTCAAAATTGCCAGGCTCTGGGGCATCAACTTCAACAACCACACCATCATCACACACTACAAGAAGTGATGTCTTTTTCTAACAGATTTGTACAAAATAAATAATATTATTATAGATGAAAAACACAACTCTATTGAATCATTATGTTAAGATAAATTTATAATATCCCATGAATACTTACAACATGTCAATAAAAAGATAAAATTTTACCATTGTCAATCTTCCCCCTCCCCCCCAAAAAAAATCCCTATTTCTATCCGTCCCTATTTTCTTATAAATCATGGGCAAAGTTATGATGTAAATTCAATCAAAATGAGGTCTATTGTTTTTTAAATTCTTAAAATTGCATTTGTCATTTTAATATGTTTATCATACACTTGCCTTTAATTGTTAAAATTTTTATTTAAAAATAATAACTGTAATAGGATTAAATTCCTCCTTACTAAAATAACCAAAACTCTGTTTTCTGATGACACCTTTCCAGGTGTCACCCAGAAAAGAAAAACTCATTTTTTAAATGGCATAAAATTGAAATTTTTCTCAAATGCTTAAAGATATCATTTTTGTGTCCTTAATTTGTAATACTAAAAATCTTAATATTACTATGAGTATGAATCTGCAACTAAGTATTTTACATAACATCTATACTAAGTTTTAAAAGCCAACATACAAATTTGTCAGGTGTCCAGACCAGTTGCCTTACTGGGCCGGGTACTTTTATAAAACCAATGGGATCATAGACGTCACTGACAAAAAGAAAAAATACAGTCCCATCTATGCCCTGAAATTAAACAGAAAGAAAAGAAAAATTAATCAATAAAGTAGAAATCAGTAGACCTCTTCATCCAGGTGAAATTAATGTGATATCTTTGTATTTTAAAAAATGTTCTTTAAAGGTCTATCATCCTGCAGTAAATTAAGTGAAGGTGAAGCTGTATTCCATCATTAATTTGATCATATCCTCATTCATATTTAATCACTGTGGCCTTGTCTTGGCCCCATGAGTTACTTCCCCTTTTCTTTAAAATGTAATGCATAAATCGCATTTGAGACCAATTTAAGTTTCGTTCATAAGTAGAAAAAGTAAGTCTTTAGAGTTTGTAGTAAATAATAATGACATGAATCATATTATTAATATTTGAATCAAATAAGATAAAATATAGTATATATTAATTAACTATTTTCATGAGCTATTTTTGTGTCTGTAAAATTTTTAATTGTTTTTAGTTTTAACGCTATATTCCAATGTCTTAAATGTCTAAAAAGTGAGTCCACAAGAAGAAGTATTGAAAGCACTCTACTAGACCCTTATTGATACAACCTGCCTCATTTACCAGAAAAAAATGGTCAACTTGTAAGTGGTTGTCTCATTTTACATACAGACAGTTTCAAAAGTGCTCTACTGAGATACACATTATATAAAAACAAAAGAAATTTATTTCTCTTAACTTGGACATAATTTTGATTTAGTGATATAATATTTAATAGCTCACCCCTGTAGCCAGTATTTCCCCTTTCTCATCAAAAGCCATCGCTGTTACTTTCCCTCTATGGGGTTTGAAGGCTTGTTTCAAGGAAATCTCTGCCTCTTCCTTCTCATGTCTACGGAGGCTCTCTTCATCTGGTTTGTTGGTGATGGTCAGTGCTCTGACCACACCATCTTCAAACCCAACAATCACTGAACTGCCTTTGGAGTCAACCTGGATTTATTTTAAAACATAAAAGTAAACATTTTTAAAAGTTTAATCAGTGAAGGAAAAAAAATTATTACAATTAAAATGGCACATCACACAATATGCTTTTTGAAGCAATAATTTTATTAGCATTTTAATATTTGGATTATACTTTAAGTAATGAAATGTAACATGAATAATAAATATTTATAATAATCCAAAACCTAAGACTTAAATGAGATAATGAAAATATAAAAATTGTCAAGTCAGCCAAGTATTATCCTCATCATGTCAGATACCATAAATGTAATTTTATAACATATAATGAAGTTTTGGTTGTGCGTTAAATCAAAAGTCATTGCCAATATGCAACAAGTTGATTATCTAATTACATATAGATGTTATGGTAGGATGGCAAAAGGAGTGACATATTTTATTATAATGATTTTAAGAAATACAGATTTCTTAAAATATGTAAACAAATATGACCTTATTTCATCATATTATGATTCTGAGGGTAAAAGTTTTATTTTATATTTTTCATTAAATGACATTAAACTAATGTCTGGCTTGAATCTGTTTGAAGTAATTTCCATCTGAGATCTTGATATATTAGAAAAGAGGTTTAAGCAAAAACACTCATTTTTAATCTAAATCGTGTAGAAGTATTTACATAACACATAGTATGACATCTAGAAAGAATTTTTTAAAATTACAGTCACAAACATTGGTTAGGCTTACTGTGAGTGGGACCCACTGAATGGCTGTTCCTCCAGAATTGAACCTAGTCTCACCCAACTGTTTCATCTGCAAGTAGTCATACACTCTGACAGTTTCTGTACGATAAAAAAAACAGTAAGGTGTTTATTTAATTAAGGATTTCTATTAACTATTGAATAATGATGATTAAAGAAACTTGCTGTGGTAATGTTACTTTTAAAGTCTAAAAATAATTCACACATAAAAATCAAGGCGCCACTGCAGGTGGTGATTATTATGTTTAGAAAACTAACTAAATAATAACATATTTTACATAATACCCTTCCAATGTCAACAATTTTTTTAGGCATAATACTTAAGCCTATGATTTATTACTGACAATGTTATTAATTAAGAAGTACAATAAGAAAAAATTTGGTCACATGTTCCTTCACTTATGTGAAGCGCTACATTTCATCATTGTGTGTTCCATTTTTGTGTCTCTATTTTTTTTAAAATGAAACTTGATGGCTACTTTTTAATATCAAAATTAAATAAAACTAGCATGTTTTGAATACAAAAATTTATGTTAATTTTCACTTACTGCTGAAAAGTCTATAAGTTATTGTATAATATCATTACAAATACAGCCATGTGACTACTTCAACTTACTGTCAAGGCCAGTTGAAACTGCCAGATGGGTCTCTGGGGATGTCACACAACCAGTTATGGGACCTGCATGGTAGGTGAAGAGCTTCTCAGGTGCTTGAGATGTGTGAGAGAAGGACAAGTCCAGCTTCCATATACCACCATTTGCATCCTATATAAAATATAAGTATTCCAAGAATTCTGATTTAATATTTCTGTATTTAACAAATTATTAAAAGCACAGACTATAAGTATAACTCTACGTTCTTGAAAATGGCCTTGTAAAAGTTCAATTCTTCATTCTTACAACTGATAACACCTACTAAATTCTTAGGTTTCCCTAAAGAATAAATATAAAATTGTAATGGCCAAAAAAATGTTATCTCACAATGATAACAATTTTTTTTTAAAGGGTTGTGTAAACTAAAATAATAAAGAAATCTTAGTAATAATAATCTTAATTATATTGTAATATTCTTACTTTAAAAAAAACATTTCACCTCCATAAAATCTTCACAAGACATAAAAATCAAACACATTTTTACCCACGAACCTGAGCATACCAAATTGTGGGTTCGTTTTCTTCATCCACAGATTTGACAATGCAGTACAACTGGGCATCTGTTCCAACCCTCAACTCATTCATTGGGTCCATTTCAAACATTCCAGAGTCATCAGAAGCATCAGCTGTGTCAATAGTCTCAAAATCCCAGACCTGGGAATAGTTATTTTTTTATATAATTTTTTTTTAAACCTATGAGGTATATCATTTGTTCTAAAGCATTTCAATATATATTAATAGTTTTGAAAATACAAATTTAAGATATGATCCTTATTTGACACATTATTAATAAACGTTTTGTTGTTAAAAAGTTTTGTTTTTTTGTTGTTTTTTTTCTATTAATTGTATAAGTTACGTTTTAAACAATTTAAAAATTGTAATGGATAATCAAACAAAATTTTTTTATCTACAAAAAGATATTCTATAATAAATTTCAACTGATGGTAAATTAACTACAAGGAAAAATGTCTTCTTATAATACCCTAATGTATCCATCTTCTTAAATACCCTAATGTATCCATCTTCTTAAATACCCTAATGTATCCATCTTCTTAAATACCCTAATGTATCCATCAACTCCAACAGTCATCAATTCTCCTTCATCTAGCAGAATCTGCATTATGGGCCCTTGGTGGCAGTTCTTTTTTCCTCTGCAGGTAATCTCAACTTTGATAAGCCCACCTTCCCAAAGTAAAAGATTTCCCCATTCAGCTCCAGAAAGAACCTTTGGGGAATAAATGCTAACTTATAAAAATAGTACATGACTTAATAAATGTGCATTAATTTGAAAAATATAGTGTTTTAAAAGCATATAAAGGTAATGCAAAATTAAACTTTACATATGATCTATTCAATATTATTTACATTATGGATCTAAAAAATACTTTCTAATGCACAATAGATTTTGCAACATACTAAAAATTGCATTTATCTGTTAATAATTATTATCTCATTTTTTTAACTAATTAACAAGATATAAATTTTATTTTCCTAATTTTAAATAAAATCCATAATTGCAATAATAGTTTTGAAAAGCTTAAACTACCTTTCCATCAGGAAGTTCCACGTATCCTTCAATATCAGATATTTCAGTACGTCCAAATCTGCCCAGCTCTCCTTGCAGTTTCAAGCCAGTGAAAGTGTCAGCCATCTTCCAGAACCTTTATAAAAGAAAATGGCAATTTTGAAAAAATAATGGTGGCAGTTTTACTTCTATATTTTTATTTCAAAAAATTTAAGCTTTTGATTATTTTATTAAATATTGCTTTGAAAATGCATTCTAAATAAGTACATAGGATAGCCCAAGTGCTTTTCTGAATTATTCTTTTTCAAAAAAAAAGAAGAAAAAAAAGAAGACTTTATAGCATTTTCAGTTTCAATATTAATCCAATATTTGGCAAGATAAAACCTCAACATTTGTCAATCTACATACCTAATATGGCCAGTACCAGCAGTTGTCAACTGACCCTCAAGTTCAGTGGCAAATGAAACTCTGAACACATCTTGTGAAAAAGACTTGGTCCTCAGAGTTGTTTTCTCTTGCTTCCAGTTCCATACAGTCAGCATAAAGTCTGGATCACCTCCTTGTGATGCCAACAGTTCACCATCAGGGCTGCATGTTAACAAGAAAATATTCAAGTAGAGGGCAAACAACACAATAAATTCATTTGCATGCTTAGAAATAAATTATTCATAGAGAGGTGTGTGGTGTAACAATTTTATTACCCGGCTTTTTAGCAAGTTGTTCAAGATTAATGCATTATAACTCATTATCGGAGGATAATTAGGTGGATTAGGGCCTCCTGAGCCATCTTGGTGCCAAACATTTTAATAATCTTACCAAATACATATTTTTAAGTAGATAAAATATAAATTTTCTGAAAATATGTTTTCAATATTTAACTATTTATTGAGCTAAAATAAATGCATACATGTTTTCTTTTTTTATGTATTGGCTCCAAAAGGCAGAATTTAGAATTGTAAATAATGTGTGTTTAATTTTTTAAATGCATAATCTGTTTAATTAGTATAAATGAAAAATAACAACATTATATACCTATTCACTTTTTGTATCCTAAGTCCTACCTGAAAGTAAGTGAAGAATAAGACTCTTCAGTCCCTCCTCTCAAAATCCTATAGAGTCTAAGTGATGGAAACTCAAAAATGTTTATGTTAGGAGCATGGCCCTTCTCTCCAACTGCAAAATATTTATGGCTTGGATGTACCTAAGTGGAAAATACATAATAGGTAAGATAAGCGGATTTTAGGGATAACATTACAAGTCAATAGTATTTTTTTAATAACCATGATATTAAGAGAGATTGTTTATATTCATATGTAAGTATTTCAAATTAGACCATAAAACAGAGTTATTGAATGTAGTTATTTTTTTTTCACAAGATGAAGATACATTATAGGGAAACTATAGCACAGGAACAAAAAATAATTGATATTTGTTAAAAGATGGTAAAACTAGATAACAACTAGAAGCTATTTCATTAACACCTAGACCTAAATTTATTTAATCAAATAAACATTATTTTTTCCCTTTCTGTTTAAATCAAAATTTGAATATAATTTATGCTCTCAAAAAATCTTTAAAATGTAAAAAAAAAGTTTATAAGTGCAATAAATTAGTTTCAAAAACAATTTAATTTTTTTTCCATAGTTTAAATCTTTAAAAATTTGATGTTAAAACCTTACTTTAAAATTGTTACAAACTATAGTCAGTGTTTTATGAATTTAATGACATGGTAGCTGGTTTGTCAAAAGATATTGGCCACATAGTCTTATGTATGATTACAAACTGTATAATCTAAAGAAAGTACATACACAAATAGCACCAATCCCACAACCACTTGTTGATCTCAAATAGCTCTGCTCTCTACTTTTTAAGTTGAGTATTTGAACGAGATTTCCTGCAGCGAAAATCACATTGTTTTCATCAAGAAGTTGAAGGTTGTTCCTACGTTTGCAATCATAGCCATAGGAGTGCCTGAAAAAAAATCACAATAAGCTAAATTTTGAATAATTGCACTGAAAAATTTGTTAAGAATACATGTTAATATAAATATAAATCACCAAAAATATTTATATTTTAAAAATAAAATTTAACACATTTAGTTAAAATATTCTAATAAAAAGGTGCTGAGTGAAAAAAACACATTAACAAACCAAGACATGTCTTCTTATTAGCAATTAAAAATATTGTTAGCTTTGAATATGAAGATCTTCAACATAAAATGATATTGACTAAATGGACTGATTATTAGACTTACTTAAGTTCCAGCATGTTGAGTGGCAAACCAGAATCTAGGGCTACAATAGCTTTGGATGCAAGATCCTCAAAGTTGTAGTAAAAATCATCAGGGATCAAAGGTTCCTCTTCTTTGTTTTCTTTCTGTATTTGTATTTCTTCTTCTTCGGCTCCTTGTTCTTCTGCATTTTCATCTTGTTCCTTCTTGGTCTCATCTCTCTCTGCAGCTTCCTGTCCTTCATCTTCTTCCATTTTTTCTTCAAAATCATTTTCAGTGTCCACCTTGTTGTTGTCTGACAAATACAAAAGTACTTAGGGCATTATTGCTTTCTAATGATATGTCGGTTACTGCATTACATTTTCTTAAAGTTTGATATTCAATATTTATAATAAATAAATGTGAGAGAAAATTCTTTTGATTCATTCATTATTTTGTATTTACATTTTTTAAAATAAGGCTCGTCAATTTAAGTTAAAACAAAAAACATTCTTACCATTTATATATCTGGAGAACATTTTTTTTTAAATTCTTAAAACGCTCATTTAGATTTTGCCCAAAAAACATGTACCTGGATATGCAAAATGCTTCCAGATAAAAATAATACATTCATTATCCTACCTGCATATGAGGTCTCAGGCGTTGCATCAACTTCAGCTAAATTTGGATTCTTTTCTATATTAACTGTTAAAAGAATTATTAAACCTTTTCATGGGCTATAATGAAAAGTATAACATCAAAATATATTTATTGTGTAATCTTATAATAAATTCAGTAAATTCAGAAAAAAAACATGTTCTACAAAAAATATTATGAATATTTTGTACGACTTTTGTCAAATTAAAATATGTATACCTTCTTCAGCATTCTCTTTCACTTCCACATCTATCTGTTCCTTTATTTCTGTTACAGCTCCTGTTACATCTTGATCTATTATCTCATTATCTGTTGCTTTAGTGGGCATTATGGGGATATCTCCTAAGGGGTTTTCTAAAGATTCTTGAGGTTCTTGCAACTTCTCTTCAACAGCTATTTCTTCCTGATCTCCATGTTCATTTATGAGATTTGCTAAATGAAAACACAGTAATTATTTTTTATAATATTTAAATTTATATATTAAAATATTATTGTCAAAGACTGAGGAACATAAACATACTTCATGTAAATGCAATTTAAGAATAATACACTAAATACAATGTATGATTCATATGTTTAACGAAAAATGCTTATTTTTAATTCCATAAAAATTAACTTAAAACTTGAAAGTAAGTACAACCAATTATTCTTACTATTTTCAACAGTAGGTGGAGATACTTCATCATCCAGTCCGTCCCCTTCTTTGCTTGCATCTTCCTTCTCTGGTTCCACTGATTCTTTATTTTTAGCTTCTTCCTCTGCTTCCACCTCTTGTCTGTTAGAATCCTCTTCTACAGTTTCCCCTACATCCTCTGACATTTCTTCAATTTCTGCAACATTATGTTCATCTTCCACTTCTACTTCTTCATGAACATCATAGGCTTCTTCAATTTCCTGGATTTGATCATCATTAGTTGTTTCTAACTCCACCCAGTCCTCTGTCTCAGCCTGTTGGATTGTGGCTTCTTGTAAATCTCCCTCACTGGCTGCTTCTGAATTGTCAGCTGTTAATCATCCATATTTAAATTTTAAAGTAATAAATAAGTTTTACATATTTATAAATTTAAATGTTCTTAAAATAAAACTTATAGATAGCTAAAAGTATTTAAATGAACATTTTACATTTGTCTGCAAATCAAAACAGTTCTTTTACTCTAACCTTTTTATCAAACCATATATTGTATTGCTTTTAAAAGTCTTGATCAGATCAGTTACAAAATTATACAAATGTAAATATTGACTTAGGTGAAATTATTTTTAATAAAACCTATTTTAGAATTATTTTTAAGCAACATAATGTTTTAAGATTCCCTTAATTACATACACTTTACAGATATGAATATGAACCTGTTGGCTTTTGGATAAAATAAATAATTTGAAAAACTACACAACAAAATTTGTCAGAAAAGTTTCACTAATTTAGGACCATTTTGAGACAGGTCCTATTTTGTACCACAAGTGCCGAGAAAACAGAGCTTTTTGTTTAAGCTCATTATTTACTTCAAAAATTGTTAATAAGAAATAAACTAAAAACTTTACAAATTTTAATATAAAATATAAAACTATAGGCTATAGGATGGACTATTTCATTTTGTAGCTATTAAATTAACTAATAAGATCTTTAGCAATAAAATTTAATCTCAACATTAATTCAAATGCAATGTTTTTGCATGCAATTTGTTTCTGATTACACTAAGAAAAAGATTTGAAATTTGAATTTATCATTAGAATAATTTATAATGTTATTTATAATTGATTGGCTTAAGATGTTCCATTGGTGACAGTCCAGCTACATTTTTGAAGAACTTCTAAGGCTAAGGGTCCCTTGCCCTAGGCCTCGGAACCAAAACAAGCTCCCTAAAAGTTTACTTAGGCCTATGTAACTATGTAAATGTAATTATTAATATGTTAAATTTTGAAATTGTCATAAATCACTTGTAGTAGTAGTGATAGTAAGATCCTTCTCCTAAATATTAAATATTATTTTTTCTAATAAAAGTTATAAACTTAACCACAGCTTTTTTTATCTACCACCCTAGTCTAGTAGAGGCTGAATGGAAAAAGGTTACATGAAATTGAATTGAATTGTCATTGACATTGTCAATCTTTGAGAATTTAAGCCCAAAATTTTATAAGGCAAGCGTTATCCGCACGGTTTTTACCGTGCGAATAATGTTCGACATTATTCGCATGGTTTTGACCATGAGAGTGATGCCGAACGATATCTAAATTCTTATTACTGAATTTACTGCTTATTATTTATGTTGCATTGCTTAATATATCTTTTGGTTTGGAGGGTACAAAAATAATTAAACTCATTTTAATTGTCATTCGAGTGACTGGATTATTAAGTGTTCCAGTGCACTCAACTTTGTATAGTAGGCCTATATATAATATATATTATGAAGTAACTTTATTAACTTTCATAGGTGATAGTTTCATTCATAATTGGACGAAACTCGGTATTTAAAGAGGCTAATTGTTATTATTCTGACCATAAATAGCACTGTTGGACATCAAAAATCAATTAAGCTAATTGAATTTAAAGCATGCAAAAGTGAAAGACGATAAAATGGTATAGTATAGCCTATTATAAAAATTTAGAAGTGAGAGTCTGTAACAGTGACAGTGACTAATACTAACACTTAACACTAACAGAATAATTGATAAAATATGTATATGGGGTGGGGGAATAATAAAATGTTTCTTGAAATGAGCCTGCTTGAGTGATCGCAAGCATCCTCACTGTGGTTGTAAAACAAAACAAAAAGAAAAAAAAATCAATTAAGACCGTCCATGGATTCGAACCGCTAACCATAAATGCACTCCGCTTAGATTTACCACTCGCCTGGAGAAGTTGATATGCGATGGCGACATTTAAAAATTATAATTAAATATCATAAATTGAACACCAATCAATTTTTATGGCAGTGCTACTGACTGTAAAATTTCAGTAATCATGAAATTTTAATACGTATTAGCATATAAATTGCACATTTAGCCTAAAGCAAGTGATATCTGCTATTATTGTGTATCATCAGCTGCTATAATACACATGCGCGACGAGCCGTGCGGATAATACTCGACATTATTCGCACGGTTTTTACCGTGCGAATAATCACTTCGATTTTATAATTATAAAGGAATGATAACCGATGTATTAATATTAACCGATATCATAAATGAACTACATGCCATAATCATAATGCTAATCTAAAACTAAAATGAAATCTGAAACTGAAATGCCACACGTAGTAGGACGTACTAGTACTAGTAATACTAATACTAATAGTAGTAGGAGGAGGAGTATGACAGTGGCATGAGCCATGCAATGCAAGATTTAATTAAATTTATGAATTATTCAGTTCATTTACACTGAATCTGTTATATCATACTCAAAATATTAAAACTAAAAAGGATATTTATAATTCTTTAAATTTAATATACATGTTTTACCATCAGGAATTAAATCCGCCGAAGCTGGAACTTGATTTTCCTCGCCATCCATAATTATTGTCTGGGATAATGTTGCCAGGGAAGCGACTCTAAAGCGCATGCGTAAATATTCCAGGGGAACTCACTCTTTATCTTTTTAACCCTCGTCATCAAACTAACATGCATTTGAATAGTTCTCGAGAATATTATTTAGTGATGTCTAAAAAAATATACTTAGTATACAATTCTAATTTACTTTTCCATGGCTCATTTTTTTAAAAACCATATAATAAAAAGTTAGTTTCAAATAATAAATTGCATGAAATGAATTCTCTGGTGGCAATGTTTTCTATACTGAATTATTTTCCGTACTAAATATACTAAAACTAAAATTAATGAAAATACTTTGATTGCCCATAAATACAATGCGGCACAAAATCTCAATACGCAACCTCATGAACATGAAGTATGAAGACAAGAATGTTTATTGTCATACATTATAATTATGTACTATTCCATTTATCATTTTGCATACCGGCGAATACCGGATACCATTAATTTTTTTTTGCCGTGTATCACTATACTATTTACATGCAAACCCTTCTAGTTATGAAATAAGTGTTTTTACACTTATTTAAAGTTATTTACAATATTTTTTTTTCTAGAAAACTTTGTATTTAATGAAATTTGGGAGGTAAAAGTCATACCAATACCATACCATTTTTTGTTACAATTACTAATTACAATAATTTGGATATGTAAAGAATTATATGGTTTTGTGGTCAAATTATCATCTTTGTCTTTATTTAGGAAATTATTCCGGTTTATCCTAGTGTGTGTGAATATGGGCGAAGAGGGGGTACTACACTCTAGAATTCTTATTTCGAATGAATCATGAATTATGAGTGACTATTCCATACAGACCATTGAGAAATTTATATTGAAAATAATATTTTTTCTTCAATTTTTTTTAATAAAAAAATAAATAATAATCCGAAACAAGTGACAACACAGTTTCCGTTAATAAGTTGCCTTGCATTAGGCAGTGGGTGGTGCCCCGTGTAGTGAAATATGAGAATGAATGTGACGATAATTAGTATCGTGGTGTGTGCAAAATAGGCTGAAAATTTTACACGCTTTTATTTAACTCACACTGTTTGTATGTTGTATCCTTCAAATCTTGTAACGTAAAATAAAACCACTTCTGATGGTCCCAGAGATCTAAAATTTTTACCAGAGTCACAGATAGCTCGTGGATGACAATGCATTGTATCAAAATTTCAGATCGATCGAATGTACCGTAATTAAATTAATGCAGTTTTAAAATGCAGTTTATCTCTATATAGCATGTGTAAAATTTCAAATCTTGTAACGTAAAATTAAACCACTTTAATAAAGTTTAACTAATTAAATTGAATTGATAAGGTCGAAAAATTGATTTAAAACAATGTTAGACTAAAAAGTAGAAAATAAAATACTTTTTAAAAATTGATTTTTTTAAAAAAATGTACACGCCTTTATTTGCATATAGTAAGTGCACTAAAAAGAAGAAAATAAAAATTTTCTATGATTACAGGTGAAATCCGTGAACCTATCAACTTCACATAAAAGCGTGGGACGCTCATCACATCACGAATCTACAATGTGCTACGATGGTTAATTGATAACAATGAACTCTACAGTGTCGTAGTTATCGATCATAATGCAAAAATAAATCATAATGATTTAGTTCGTGTGCAACAAATAGAACCAGAACCAAATGAAGATCAAGACGTTAAAGCATATAAAGAGATTGGAGATGCTTCGAGATGCTACATATTAATTAGAAATATATATCTATATGCAAAAGAATAGTTGCAAAGAGAAATGAGTTGTGATGGGCGCTCATCACAATTCTCTATCAAGTACAAGGCTGCGAAACATAAATACAAATTTGTATGAATATTAATAAACATTAAAAGTTTCACAAATTTGATCATATACATGCTACCATCATATTAATTAGAAATATTTATCTATATGCAGAAAAAATATTTGCAAAGAGAAATGAGTTGTGATGGGCGCCCCACGCTTTTATGTGCAGTTGATAGGTTCACGGATTTCACCTGTAATCATATAATTTTTTTATTTTCTTCTGTTTAGTGCACTTACTATATGTCAATAAAAGCGTGTCCTTTTTTTAAAAAAAGATTTTTTAAAAGTTTTTTTAAAAATTAAAATTACAAATTAATAAATAATAAATTAAACTTTTATATTTTTAAAATTGTTAAAATGTGAATTAATATACTATCACATTTGAGGTGCTTTAACTGGATAGTTACAAATTTAAAATAATATCATAAGACAGAGACATAGGCTATTGCTATTGCATATTGATTGTAGTCCTACAACTACAAGGGATTATACAAAGTGTACACATTTTAAAAGAAATGGTAAACTTCAATTCGCTTGTTATAATACGTAGCTACAATATTTTAATAAAAACTAAATAAAGTCACAAAACATACTACAATTACAATCAGCTTTTAGATAAACGGAGATTATAATAAATAATAACAAATACATGACTATATTTAGTCAAAATTTACAAAGACAAAACAATATTCAAAACAGCAGGCCGATTAATCATCCATATTTTTCGCACATTAAAATTATTAAACAATATAATTTGCAAGTCAGTCAGTCCTGACGCTACTAATTTTAGAAAGCAGGGAAAACCAAATTACTGCACCAAATCATCAAAAGATGTGCAAATTAAAGATGCGCTGTACAAAAATATATGACGTCATTGTTTTCACTCATATTTTAATTTTGGAAAATGGAACATTGTAAAAAGAGAAATAGATGATGGTTAATTATAAAATCAAAAAATAAAGGGGGCGCCGTAGGCATCCTGCAACCCCTATTATAAAGTATTTTGTGTAAATTTCAGAACGTGTGGTATATTGCATTTATCAAACAAGGACAAGTTAGTTGGGCTTTTGAAAAATGTCGGCGCCTTAGGCGTCCTAAAAATGTGCATTTTTTATAAAATAAATAGATTTCAGCTGAAAACTTCCGTCATTTTTGACGGGTGTACGCTAGTATGATAATAATGTCAGTAGTGAATTATTAGAAATATAAAAGATATATAAAAATATCACACACATTAGGAATCATAATAATTTACCAAATAAACCCCAAACATTAGTTGTTGTTGTTTTGTTTTGAATTTAATTTATTTGACTCAAGAAAATGAAATTATTATTTTTATTTCAAAACAATATTCAGTTAGGCTTTCCACGAATACAACATGACATGGGTAAGTTTTGTGTGTGTGTGTGTGTTTTTTCTTCTTTTTTTTTCTCGAGAACCAGCAATCATTTTAATTAAGAAACGAATGGTATTTTTCCACTTAACGGTAACAGGGGAGAGAATACAATTTATAAGTGTTGCGCTGTCCGTTTTGAGTTTTATGTTTAGCCTATTGTCGAAAATTGTGTCATAGTCATAGCACAGATCCATTCATAATTTAAAAAAAAATAAATAAATTGAGAACGTGTGCCATATAGCGGTATTTTTACACCGTCTTTTATTGAAGGCCCTCTTTTGCTTTATGCGATTTTTACAGTTGCCCCAGGGCCCAGGGGGTGTTTAGTGTAACACCGTAACTCACAATGTAAGAACCACCGAGTTAAGATTACAGTGTTTTAAAACTGCTGCCGTTTATGCACCAATTTGGTTGTATTCCAGCATAATCAGCTGCTTTGTTGACAATGACCAGAAGGAAAGAGATAACGACGTAACTACTAAAATAAACAAGACAAGACCTCATTGATAATGACCAGGGGATAAGTGATAAAAGTCACGCGCTTAATTTTTAATTTTATGCTTCTACTGACTTATATGTTTAAAAATGGTCAGTTTGTCAAGTCAAAATACTCATGCTGGAGTAAGTCAGGAGTCAAGTTCATGACATGATAATGTTAATGATAAAATGATTATGATACTTTTTTATATTTTTATATTAATTTATATTTTAAATTTTTTTAATTAATTGGCAATGTTAATAATTATTAATATTATGGTGTTTAGTGTTAGTTAGAGTCGTGTTATTATTATTATTTATTTATAAATTAGTGTAAGCTTAAACTTAAAAGTAAGTCATAAGTCATAAGTCGGTCATAACTATAACATTAACATTAACATATATTATTATTATTATTTTCATTGAACTATAACTTTCTATGACATGACTCATGACATTTTCTATGAGTATGACTATTATAGGTATGAGTATGACAGTCCCATGTAAAGAATTCAAGAATGTCAAACTATGAGTCATGAGTACTATTACTATGACTTATGGACATTGGCTTCATTGATTGACTTCTATGATTTTGACTTTAAGAACTTTCTTATACCTATATTATATACTTATCAACATACATAATTTTCAATGTATATCACAGTCACGTCTGTCCCGTCATATCCGTGACGCTACTTATTTTAGAAAGCAGCGCACCAAATTACTGCACCAAAAATAACTCTTTTGGAACATTCCACATAAAATTGTTCAATATGAAAATAAACGAATAAAATAAAAATAAATCAAAGTTCTGAATTACATTATTTTTTAATCTGATGTGTATTTATTTTGAAAACTTCCGTCATTTTTGGCGGTTGATACACTAGTACTTAATAAGTTATAATTATAATGAAAGACACTGCTTTGCTCCAACTCCAATAAATCAAAATTATTAAATATTTAATAAGTTTAAGATGCTTCTAATTCTTATTACAATTTTTTTAAATGTCTAAATACACACCCAGGATACATTTTATGTATTATATATGAGCATCTTATGTAAAATTATTTTACCCTAATTGTCAAAATCATCCCAATGCATAAGAATAAGTCAGTCATGCAATGCTTCAATGGTTGGTATTCATCCATTCGCTGAAGTCTTGGCCTAGCAGATTAAAGGAAGCTGTCTTTACATCTGGTGTTGATTTTTTCTAGGATTTATACACCAGTTAATCTACCCATATGCCATTGGCCCAGTGGAATATGACAGTTCATTTTTCTAAACTAGAAATGGATTGAATTATTGTTTACATCTGGTGGGGGATGAAACATTAGACACATTTTATTTATGATAAAGGAAAGGAAACCACATGATATACATTCTCAGTGTGGCAGATTGCTGAGTGCGTCTTATGTAAAATTTTTATACACAAATCATCAAAACCTGGGTCTTATAAATGAGTAAATATTTTTTACGCCAAAACTTGCATCTTAAATAGAGGTGCAGCTTAGACTTTGATGCATCTTATATGCACAAATATAAAATACTGCTAAAACTCACGCAAGTACTCAATACATTAGCATTTATTAATAATTTAAAAATTCCAGTCTTTAAAAAAAAATGGATTAACCAAACCTAAAATTCTTATTCATTTCATTTTATTGTTATGTTATTAGTTTAACTGGTTTGTTCTTCATTGAATACAAAAATTCATCCTGATGCTGATTTTAGTTTTTTTGTAAGACACATATTTATTTATAGTCTTTGAATTTCTCTTCCTATTAGTTATTTTTATGTACATGTACATTTATTAAGAATGAATACCAGCACAATAGAAATAGGCATGACTATTTTATTGATTAGAATTGCTAGAACTAAGGAGCAATATTTTTTTACTGTAAGATCATCAGTATCACTTGTTTAATTTTTTTCATTGCATTTATATCCATCCAATTCATATATTAACTTGGAGATGCATGTTGAACTTGTAAATCTTAAATTAACAGATAAAAGAAGGAAAAAATAGTTTTTTTTAAAAAAAGGAATAGCATATTACGTAAGGAAAGCTTGGTGCCTGACACAGTATACAGTATTAGGAGTTTCATTGAACACTATGTATATAAAACTGGAAGGGAAGGCTTGCAAGTTCTTAAAAAATGAGGCTCTGAAATAAGAGAAATTATTAATTTATTTCAAGGGATATTTTTGTATTTCCTCTTACTTGCAATAATTTGAAAACAGCGAGAATAATGAAAAGGCTAATTTGAACACTATGCAAATCAAATTTGAACACCATTCAAATCAGCTAATTTTATCAACTTCTCCGCAGGGATATTTTGGTTTTTCTGATGACCGTCCAACCCTTTATTCCACCAACACCACAGACGATGACCTTATTGTTGACCACATTGAGCTGGTCACCAGTCCAGAGATGTCTCACAAACCCATTCGAACTGCCTGGGCCATTGTGTTAGCCAAGTTCCTTTATGTGAGGAATTCAATTTCTATTCCTAGCTTTTAGGCTTTGTATGACATACAAGAATAATTTTAGTGATAAAGAACTTATTGTGATAAGAGATATGATTGTTTTTTTTAAATGTTTGTTTATTTCTGCACTACAATATATATATTTCTATACTGCCTTATATTTCTTTTCTTAATAATTCACAATTTTCAAATTTTTTATCGCTTTGCCTTTTTAAAGCTTGGTAAAAGTAAAGTAATTTATAGGTAGTTTGAGTCTAGTTGGATTAGCCGGGGTGCATATAACAGAAGCGACTGGAGATAATTTGGTAAAGGAATTATTTCCACTTAAAACTGAATTTTGTCCTCTTCATTTTGTGCCCAATTTTACCAGTCTTTAAGTGTTGTGCCCATTCTCATACTAAATTTGATATTTCAGATTGCCCTTTGTGTTTCAGCATATTTGGTGCCATTATTCTGTGATTCCAATCAATGTGGAGAAGACTCTATATCCTTGACCATGTATATTCATGGAGGAATGTGGTTTATTTTATTTTGTGTAGATAGATATTTACTGGCAAAGCACAATGAAAGCAGGATGAATGGATATCTGGATTTCTATAGAAAAACACGGAATATCCGTAGAATACCCTTCATGATAAACTCTTGTGGTAAGCTAACACAAGCTAAGACTAGCTTCATTTGTGTCATTATTAAAGTATTCAAATCTAGGCTCCTAGTTTTATCCAAATTTGTAAACTTTGTATGTATCATTTACATGTATGTGAACTTTTATAACTAACTTGCTTTAGTAGATATTTGTTTTCATTTTAAAATGGAAATGGCTTGTATATTTTTTCTCTACAGCTAATGCCATTGCTGTCATTGTCCTAAAGGTATTGGACCAACACTGCAGCTTTGGGAAATGTAAATTTCTCAAGTCAACAACATACATCCAGATATTAGTCACGGCTGAGTGTGCCATTGCCCTTATTTTTCTCATTGTCTATTTAGGTAGGCAGTTTCATGGAATGTATTTAATGTGTCCATGTTTTTAAATAAAAATGTATAAAGTGTAAGAATAGTCATATAAATTTAATTTCTTTCACTATTTTCTAACATGCATTTAAAAAAAAAGAATACCCACGAGGGTATAAAATAAAAATAAATTTATTTTTAAACGATTAAAATTATAATTTTGGTCAAAGTGGTTTTTAACAGCTAAGTTGTGCTTGTGCAAGAAGTTAGTTTTTTTTAAAAGTTGGTTTATCTGTTAATGTCTGTGGTAAAGTAGTTGTATCATAGTAAAATTGAGAATCATTTATTTATTAAAAATGTTTTAAATTCTGCCTAGTTTCAAGACAAGTATGTAATAAAAATACATTTTTCTTAGTTTATCATACTTATATTATTTTGATTTATATTAAAATGTCATTGAACTGATTCGACATGTCGATGAGCTCATGACTCTCCTTCTTGATTTGATCTTGGCTCTAGTTCACACTGTCAGATTTAACCAGAAGAAAGCTTTACCAGATGTCACGCAGGAGGAGTTGATGACAAGTTTTGTAAATTCACATTCATCAGCAGATGTTGGGTACAGGTAAAACATTTTGTTTTAGCTCAGAAAACAGCTCTCTGAATTTTGATTACTTAATGAAACCTATATAATACATTTGCAAGAAATTTACAATTTCTTCCTCCCAGATACCTGTCATATGGTTACATCTTGTCAAAATTTTTAATGAAATTTCAATTTCTCCCTCCTTTAAAAAAAAAGAAAAAGAAGAAGTAAAAACAATAAAATATAAGTGATTTTCACCACCCTTGACAGGTCAAGCAAATGCATAATTATGTGGTGCATCATCCAGAAGCCCAAGTTTGCCCTATTAAAAGAGCTCCCCATTTTTTAATAGATGAATAATCATCCCAAAGAATTTTTGTTTATTTTTGAATGTATACCTGTGTAAAACTACATTTAGCAAGGGTGCAGAAAATGAAAAATAATTCTAAGAAATGCAGGTGTTTTGCTGAAGTAAACTAACTTACTTAATACGTCATACAAGTTTTATTTAGTAAAGACCTACCTCATATATATTGCCCCCACTATTTTTGCACACTTATTTTCACCGTTCATCACACCCCATTTCATAAAAATTTAGAAACATTTGCAAAAGTAGATTTCAATAATTTGGTACAAACACCGTCCTCAGTTTAAGTATTTTCATGTTTGTCATAAATTGTATGTTGAAATCTCTGTAGCATAACAATTATAATATTTTTAATTTTAAATGCTATTAATCATTTCCTGATATTGCATGGTTAACTTTCATTCCTACTTTCCTATAAAACTAATACCTTTCTAAATAGTGTTCTGTTGTCAATTGAATAATAATTGACTCATTTATGACAATAAACATTTGATAAATGAGAATAATTATATTTCTATTGTCATGCTCTTGGCCAGAAATGAAAATTACATTGACCAAGTGATGGAAAAACAGGCAGATATGATCCGATATCTCAGGCAGCACACAGAAAACCTGGCAAAACGGAACTTAACACTTCAGGGAGAAATAAACAAGATGAAAGGCATGCGAATAGAGGGCAGTATAAATGGTGCTTTTTGAAAGAATTTCTCATCTCGATCATCCATTCTCATCTAGTTCATTCATTTTTTTTAATGATTGCAAAGTGTGTACATTTTACAAGGTATTTATACTATTTATTGAAATACTATTTATCTGGGATAGGTATCTTTTTAAAAAACAAAAAAAAACAACCTTACTGCTGTAAATACCAGTTCATGATTGTGACTTTACAAATTCCATTTCTAGCTTTAATTAAAGAAATTTAAACAGAAACAAATATGAAATGAATATTTGGCCAAAATATTGATCTCCAATTGTACATTTATGTTGGTAGGATTTTATACTTGGTGTAAATCAAGCTGCTGTGTGTTTATACTATTTAAAAATATAGATATATTTATTTAAATGTTTCAATCTATTTTTAATTTCATTCAGAATTGCAGTACATTTCTTTTATAGGAAAAGAATAGAGTATCTATTTTATTGAATAAGAGGATGATAGAATGCAGGCAGTTAATCATATGAATGACATGAAATCAGAGGTGGGCACACTTTTCAGGAACAGGGCTGCATCATTGGGTCTTTAAATGTTAAAGGGCAGCATCAGTGATTGATGCAACATTATAGGTCAGCATCAGTGATTGATGCAACATTATAGGTCAGCATCAGTGATTGATGCAACATTATAGGTCAGCATCAGTGATTGATGTAACATTATAGGGCAGAACCTAAAGTTTTTCAGCCTCAGTTCAAGGACACACGTCTACTCATATATAAATGTTTTGAATCGTCTCGAATAACGTGCAAGCTTCCCCAAGCCACACAGAACCTATATGTGGGTCACATGTTGCCCTTACGTTTGCAGTTTTCTCACTCCTGCAGTGTACTACATTACAGTGTGTGTTCAAATATGCATGTGTAGATACGTATATACTTTCTTGTTTACTTATGAAACCTGCAGCTGTCCAAAATTTTACATACTTTACTCATATAAATATGTAATATCCAATAAATTTATAAACAAATTGACTTTGTTTTAAGTTTGATGCTAGTCCATGAGTTCTTAAGTTGGATTTACAGGATGGGTTTAAGTAAACTCAAGAAAGATCCCTAAGGTTTGCTACGTAATTAGCCATAAGGTAATCACTTCATTGGAGTTTACTTTAACTTTAAGACAACTTTTAGGCTTTTAACCTTAAAATAAAACAGTTTTTAATTATGGAAAAGTTTGTGGTTCGTGTTTGTATACATCAGAATATTTTATGCATCAGACAGGTTTAGGGTTAGAGCATCTTGAAACCATTGATCTCTGTTGCTCTCTCTCTCTGTTTCTCTCTCTCTCTCTGTTTCTCTCTCTCTCTCTGTTTCTCTCTCTCTCTCTGTTTCTCTCTCTCTCTCTCTCTCTCTCTCTCTCTCTCTCTCTCTCTCTCTCTCTCTCTCTCTCTCTCTCTCTCTCTCTCTGTTTCTCTCTGTCTCATTCTCTGTTTCTCTCTCTCTACATAAATTGTTTTATTAAGCAGTGTATCAGGATGTCTATGCCAACTGGTCTTGACCAATGCTGAGGAAATTTATCTGGATGTTTTTATAATTCAATCAATACAACAATGATTTGTTGATACACTGCTGGCTGGACCAGATCAATACATTATTCATAGCCCAGCCCTGTGGATCACAATGTGCCAGCTGTGACCTATATCTATATCAGTATAAGTTAAGGTCAAGGTTTTTGTAGAGTAAGGAACTTGACTGAACTGTATGTTATATGCATTTTATGTGTCCAATCCTGGTACACTTGTCATTGTGGAAATCTTTTATATTTGACCTGGAGAAGCTCTGGTGTAATCCTATGGTTTAAATTTGGCATAGAGTCCATGGCTAAACAATGGAAGCAAGCTAAAGTGTAGTGAGGCAGGTTCAGGCTCTTAGTAAGAAAGTGGTGAGACACATAACACTCACAGTGGTGAGTCACATAACACTGTCACAACTAGATGTCTCACTGCAACAACAGTCTACTCTAGGACACAGTCCACATGGTTGTAAAGTAAAAACGATTCCATTCTGAAGGGCAGAGTGCTAATGTCATCCATTTAGCGCCACACACCATGAGTTGTCAGAACAAAGGCGACTCATAAATAGTGAGGTAAAAAATCTGCAGATCATTTCCGAGAATATAATAAAATAAACTCTGAAATTCATAAGAGCCAAAGGGAGTGGACCCCATGCCAAATACAGCAGAGCAAGCACAGAAGAAAAACTGGATGGATGCTTTAGATATTTTTTTTTGGGGGGGGGGAGTGTTTAGTACCACAACTTTGATTACTTAATTTATAAGAGATATTTTGATGACGAGACAGTCAACGATTCCGATAGAATTTTCTTCATTTTACCTTTACGTCAATGACTCCAAAAAGCGTTCGTTTCCCAAACTCTTTTTTGACCAGCACAATTTTTGTAATATCAAATATCCAGCTCAATTATTTCCCCCCACATGGTCATCTACTAACAATTTCGGTAACATTTTATATAGCCTACTTGGCAAGGTGTAATGTAGGTAAACTTGTAATGGTGTAATTCTGGTTTACATGTTGTGGTGTATTTTTGGCATACTTTTTATGGTATAATTTATAATTGTGGTAAAATTGTAATGGTATGGTCCTGGTATGCTTATTATCATTTAATTTTAGAAGTGGTATATTTGCTTTGGTATATTTGAGTATACTTGGTGCTTAAAAATAAGAAAGCAAACAATATTTTATAGGACTGCAGGGGCACGGGTTCAAAATAGCGACTATCAAAACAGCGACCGTCATAATAGCGACTGTATCAAAACAGCGACCGTCATAATAGCGACTGTATCAAAACAGCGACGGTCATAATAGCGACTTCAAAATAGCGACTGTATCAAAAGAGCGACTGTCATAACAGCGACTTCACCACTTAGCTATTTTTGTCCAAACGTCCACCTAACACAGTGGTTCCAATCATTTTTTATACATAATCCCCTTTTCATTGTCTAAACTTACCCAAGGACCCCTAGTGAAAAAACTACATAAATGCATGGTAACAAATAAAAATTCCAAAAAAATAGCAATATTTTTATGAAGTATTTATTGAAATTAAAAATTGTGTTTAAAATAAAATTTAAAACAATTAACTTATGCTATATATACACGCATTCATTCAAACACAAACAACTGCTCAGTAAAAATAAAATTTGAATCATGGTTACCCGGGCAGCTTTTTTTAACAATATTGACAGCCACCTTGTCAAAACGTCCTGTGGTCGAACTGTCCGGGGGTTACATAATGACATGTTACGAAGGCTAGACTAAGTGACGACCACGGACCCCGTGTTATGGAGAAGGTAAATAAAGGGATTGGGGCTGAGAGAATGTAGGCACCTTTATAAAGGACTATCTGACCACATTGCCTTGGGGTGGGGGTGGAGTTGGATATGTTTGGAAGGACTTTCTACCTCAGAGGAGTGGCGCATTTAACACAATCATGAATTCGCCCTTAATGTTGATTGGTTTTCAGTGTGTATACTTTTTAGTGTTAAATTAAACGTCGAAAAAAATGCGCGTAATAACTATTTCATGCCGTTTTTAATAGATAATAATATTTAACTCTATTATTTTTATTTATTTTTTTAAATTAGGAAAAAAACAATTTTACGAGGTAAAAACGAAAAGGGTCGAAACATCGGGGAATCAAAAAGTCCTGTAGTCGAACTGTCTCTAGCTTAAAAAAGCAGTCACGCGCCACCTCTGCCCCTACCACCGCAATCCCCCTCAATTGACTCTATCTATGTTTGTTAATCTCTATCGAGCTTTCTGCAAAAAATATTTGACTGAAGTAATAGCGGTTATATTTTTTTATTTTTTTTACAGAACTAAAAAAAATATGTCCCGAAAATGAATATACACTCTTTACAACACCAACATTTATTTATACACACCTCCAGTTGATTGTATTTAATTTTGTATTGTCCTTTCTGTACAAAAAACCTACATGGCTTATCATGTCTTACTTTTCTTGATTTTATTAATTCCATTGTAGGCTAGGCACAGTAAGTTTTTCAAATATTTTTTCAAACATTATCACAAACAAAAGAGAAAAGTCGCTATTTTGATACAGTCGCTGTTATGATGCAGTCGCTATTATGACGGTCGCTGTTTTGACAGTCGCTATTCTGCCCGGATGCCGACTGCAGGATACATTTTGTCTTAATTCATAAATTCTAACATGTAATACGTGCTTTCATGTATGCTAGTTTGTACTGTTATTTGGCATAATTTTTTAAAATATGAACTTTACTACATGTAGTAGTTTTATATCTTTAAATCCTTTATATTAACTTGTGGTGTCTGTTTGTTTGAACCCTTGATTTCTTGCTTTATTGTCGGTCGCCAAAACTTTGGATCGATTTTAACCCAATTTCTCGTAAGCTAGCGAGCTGAAATTTAGCAGGCAGTTTGGTGGCGATGATAAAAACTATGTATCAAAATTTCAGATCGATCGCATGTACTGTAATTAAATTATTGAATTTTTAGATTATTTTATTTATTCCTATGTATCATGTTATTTTTTGAGATCGAGTGTCGCGGTGCGTATTATATTGAACAACCTTTCTGTCGCGCAATAAGGTGCGTATTTTATTGACAACACTTTTAATAAACAAACTAGCTGACCCGCGGCGTAGCATACGCCGCTAATGATTTAGTGACGGGTGAAGATTTCCTGAAAGACACAGTTGTCAAAATGAGGTGGGTTTGGGCAAACGACTGTGAGTGAATGAAAAGAAGGAAATCTGGAGAGACCCGCGGCTTATCACCCGTAAAAAATGACGGAAGTGTTCAGCTGAAATCTATTTATTTTGAAAAAATGCACTTTTTAGGGCGCGCCCACCTTTTTCAAAATCCCAACTAACTTGTCCTTGTTTGATCAATATGAAATATTAAACTTTCTGAAATGTACACAAAGTATTTTATAACTTTTTACATTGTTCCCTTTTTACAAAATTAAAATATCAGAGAAAACAATGACGTCATATAATATTTTTTTTACAGCGCATATTTAATTTGCACACCTTTTGATGCATTGGTGCAGTAATTTGGTGCGCTGCTTTCTAAAATTAGTATCTGTTGAACATACTTGCAGCTTGGTGTCTCACAGAGTCCGACCACGAAGAGAATTATATACATAGATTCCTGATCGGTGCGCATTATGTTAAACATGTTTTACGACACAACTGCAATTTTGTATTTTTGGATGATCTTGCGCTGCGTATTATAATGAACATTCTTTTAGTTACGTCTCGTACATAAAGGATTTATTGTCAAAAACTTGGTTTTTTACGGGTTTTTAAAATTATATAATTATATTATCTGAGGTTTAAAAAATAGTTTCTCTTCCTTTAAACTTACATTTCGTCCAGGAAAAATTCTATTAAGTCAAGTGCTATATGATATATGAAAAAGAATCTTGGTTGTTAGCTAGTAAAAGTGCTGATTTGATCAAAGTTTTCACTCATTCCTCGGCCACAAAAATTCCGAAAGAACTATTTGTCTATACCAAGAACACTTTTGATCTTTATCTGGAAACTTTGTGTGAGCTATTGGATTCATGCTACGGCAGCAATTTTCAACTGATTTATCAAATGGGAAATAGCAAAGCAAAAAAAAAGCAATATTTTTCATACATATTTTCTGTATAAACTAAGTCTACTATAATGTCATCTCATTTCTCAAGTTTTTAATATTTTATTTTTATTGGATTTGGCTTCCCAAACATTTAATAATCTGCTTGATGCCTAAAGAATTGAATGGTTAAAAATCATTGCACTATGTCTAAGCATTTGTTGAAATAAATGTGGACATGGGGTTTGAGGCTTTACTTGGGAGGCATGAGATTCAACAAGTTTTATCATTTTGAAATGTTTACAAATAAAGTTATTCAAACTTGTAAACTAGAACTAGAACATTCTACCAAACTTAGTCCCCCAAGCTACAGGGGAGTATTAAAAGACTGACAACAAAGTAACTGGGATAGAGCCATTGTGTATTGTAGACGCAAATTTTGAGAAAGGCTCAATGAATAATTGAATTCCTCATATTAATTATGTGTATTCCTATATAAATGATGGGGGGTTTTTCCTATTTTTATATGTATGAGTATTAAATTGTGACATAAACAATGAATAAAGTATCTATCAAATATTTTCAGATATTTATTTTGGTCGCAAATATTTTTATTAACTACAATTTACATTCTGTTTTATAAAATATAAATGCCTGGAAATTCTTATATGTGACAGAATCTCATAGTTTATGCAAATGTGGCTTAAGTTTCATTTCTTAAAGCATTTTAGATATCTTTCGTTAAAATAAATTTTAGTTTAAAGCTGTAATCTTTCAATTATTATGAAAGTTATTTTATTGCCTTTTTTAAATAACAGATAGAAGTGGGGGTTAATCTTTGGGAAAGCAGAAAAAAAGAATAACATTAACAAGCGGTCATCTCCCCTACTCACCACTTCCATCTGCCAAGTAAACGTTATATTTGAGCTCAGTGAATAGAGTACGATGACAACAAATACATCTATACAAAGAAATACAAAAGTAAACAGTTGTGTAAAATAATAAAGGAATCAACAAATGAAAATCATAAGGAGAAAGAAAGACCTCCAAAAAAAAGAAGAGAAAAATTGTTTTCATAAATAAGATACATATCTAATCAGGCCACTAATCTTAACTAGTATTGAGCTTTTTTTAATTTATTTTTAAATTCGATCTGTAATTGAAATAATAATAATATAATAATATCACTATATACGTCACACCACCCCCTCCCCTCTTCGAGATATCCACCATAATATAACTTGGCCCATTAAATATAGATGTTTATGATGCATGAAAGAATACATTCCTTTCTGTGCTCTGGGCAAAAGTTGTGTCTATGGCTTTTATATATTTTGTTAAGATAAGGGTGGGTTATTGTAAGTAAATAATGATATTGTCTGTTAATTAATATATTAACTGTTAACTGAAAATAACTTTTTAAATCCTAAAAATGAAGATCAGGGCTATTCCCCCTCTGCTCTAAGCTAGCTACGCCTCTGGAATTACGTCACAGCTTCCACGTTACCTTGGGCTTACAATGACAGAAAGCGTGAGGCTCTTTGTCAGCTTTTGGATATTGCGTTTTTTAAATACAGTTTTATTGATTGATGTTTCCACCTTAACACATTATCAAAATCATCCTTGTACGTTTCTCTCCAAAACTTGAGGCAGACAGGCGTTACACACACAAAGCGACACAAGCGGTGGTAGCGCACTGGACTGTCGTACTGATGGTCACGGGTTCGAATCCGTGTGAAGGCAAGGGTTTGTTCCCGGGGCCTAGGGCGTCCCTGAGTCACCCCGCTCCGAATGGGTACCTAACACTACATGTAGTTAGGCGGCTGGGCAATGCGTGGAACCCACAAAGCCGTGGCCTGTGAACGCTGCATCACTTGCCAAACAGATCATCTGTCATGGTCTGTGGACGCAACTATCTTCTGCATAGAAGGAGCGTCTGTATAGATAAGACAAACCAACGACATGACATATTTTTTTGTTTACATCATGACTGTTATTCACTATAAATACAAATCAGTTGGAAAAAAAAGATTGGGGGGGGGGAGTAGGACTTAAGACTTTTAATCCCTATAAATAGAAATCAGTTGAAAAAAAAGATGGGGGGGAAAAAAGGTAGGACTTAAGGCTAAAATATGTGCATTGCCCTCAAGGGCGGATTAAGACTGCACGGGGCCCCTGGCTGCAATTCAAACTGGGGCCCTATCCAGCCAGGTCCCTTTAAATAAAATGATTGCTGACAGCTAATAATATAACACTGTAACTTGTAACTAAATAGTCCATTGGTTTCTTTCTCATAATTTTTCTGTACTACGGGATCGGATTTATCAAAAAGCCGAACACAAAGAAATAACTGTTCGCCGGTATCGTAAAATTCAGTGTAAAAAGATTGTTTTTTTTTAAAAAGACAAATTTTTAAAAAATCATACCCCCACTGGGATTCGAACCCAACACCGCTTGCACTACAAGCCTGCAGGTTGCCACAAGACCCCCAGAACTTTATGGGAAAGATACATTTAAAAGATATAAAAAGTATAAAATATTGGGTCCGAATAGCGATCAGATTAATACATAAGGTTTTATAATTTATTTAATTTATTATATTTTTAGCGATTCATGTGAAAATTTGTCCACTTTTATTATAAAATATAATAAATTTTGGTGCCCCTAAATCATTGGGGGCCCCTGGCTTTAGCCCGTTCAGCCCCCCCCTCTTAATCCGCCATAGATTGCCAGATTGCCCTCTACAAACTAAGCTTTACAAATGCTGCACTAAAATGTTCACATTTTCTCACGGAGTCAGGGTGGATGAACGTGCCGGTGAGATAATTGACGATGCTTTCTTTTGTTTAAATTTTATTATTTTCTGTATAAATAATACAATTGAAAAGTAATACAATTTTTACTGTGTTAAGTTGTTTAAGATCCGAATGGTTTAAGTCAGGTGGAGATGCCAAATGTTCGGCCACAACTCTGCTAGATGAATGAGTTCCCAGGTCTCATGGCAATTTTTTAAGTTGAGCTATATAAAATTAATATCCTTCATTTCTGATTTTGGGCTTTGTTTAAAAAAAATCAATACAGCTTTTACACAGTTTGAATAATTCAGCAGTTAAGCATCTCTATTATATGTTCTATTCTATTTTGTGTATCGAGTTATATCAAACCTACGCGTGTAACTCCGGGTTGTACAGTGCTCAGTTCTCATCTGGGTGATGAGTGTCTGAGTGTTAAAAAGTTATAGGTTCCACCAGGTGCCACTTTTACTCGGCTATGGCATGTAAACCTTTCCTGTCGTAACCCCAGATGCAAGCCCTGTACACATTTCTCTCTGACCCTACTGTTTCCAAAATGACACGGACCGTCTTTGCCTCCAGAAAAGATCAACCCCGGCTTTCTAATGTTTTCAGAAGAGATAATAAAGTACGAAATGTTCTTGCAGACAGCCATCTCCGTGCCACACTTTGAAACACAACAGTGTGGACGCAGCTGTTGGAAAAAACTTGGCCTTTTGTCGTCCAGGCTCAACACAATTACATTTTTGTTAGCGTTTACTGGTGCCAGTGTTGTTCTGTTTTCTCGCAATACCATTGGGAAAACGTCGAGCACCGTGCGAATAGCATTAGCGACAAACAAAATTGAACAGAGTCAGCTGTCTTTTTCGATAAATTATATCCCCTGTGGCAATTAAATGAACATATTTTCTTAATTCATTTACGAAATTCTCGGACTCCTTGGATTGATACAATTATTTTTTTCGAAACGTTAAGATTTATGTTTTGTATAGATTTAATTTCTGGAGGCCATTAGATCAAGAGAAATTCCTAGGCAGCCCAAGTAAAATATGTGTTGTAGAAATATCTGTTAATTTATTTCATTCAATGTAGCTAATTATCTCTGTTAAATATTTATTATTATTAATTTATGTGCTTTTTTATATTGATAACCATAAACATAATTTTATAGATCTAGTGAAAAAAATTAATAAATAAAATGTTTCTTGAAAACTGCTAATTTTTATGAAAATTGTAATTAAGTATACACAGACATTTCATGATACATGTCAATGTGCTACATTACAAACATTATCAATGGAAGGCTATGGGACCGTCCATAAATGACGTCATGCGCCTAGGGGGATGGGGGGGGGTCAAACATGTGTGACAATGGGGAGGGGGGGGTAAAGAAATGTGACATCACGTCAACAAAAAAACGCATATCTTAAAATAAAATTTCCACTTAACTAATTCATTGCTTGCAATTTATTTAATTAATTACGTTTTCAATGGCTTACGCGTGTTTTCTTTCAAAGATCTGACAAACTACAAGGTCTTTAGGTGCAACACTTCCCTCTGTACATAAACAAAAATGATGAAACTAAAAAATATTATTTTTTAAAAACATAAATCAACCGAACTTTTTTGGTTACGAGCTTACGAGCGGGTCATAGGTGATTTCTGCATGTAGGCCTACATTGAATATCGTGTTGTTATTGTAGATCAGCATGGGCCTTTTCTACATTCTACAAGATTCGACTGCTCTACCAAAAGCTATAAAATACTAAACATCTGCACTTACCTTATTTACTTATTTTATTTATTTTTGTGAATGTTTTATTAATAAACTAGGTTGTTCTGGGGTGCCTACGGCGCCCACTTTTTTCAAAAGCTCAAGTAACTTACGTGAATTTAGAAATACAACACAAAGATAACTTAATACAACCCTCAGATAGACATAAGGATAAAAATACCTTTCTTATTCCGTATGCAAGAACAAACACATACTAGTTTTCCTTCTTCCCGTCCGGAATTCGGGCGTGGAATGGGTTGCCTGAAGAATCCAGGAAAACCAACACTTTATCAACATTTAAATCTCTAATAGAAATGCAGGACTAAACACAAACCATAGATAAGCGTAGGACGCAATAATCTTCTGTATAGAAGGAGCGTCTGTAAACAGATAAGATAAGAATGTTATTGCATGCGTTCGAATCAGTGTGTCCGACAACCAAAAATTGGAATGTGAATGAGTTCAATAAAAAAATAACTAAAATAATTAAATTTTAGTTCATTTTCACAAAATTTCTCTATATACAACACTTCGAGTAATGACACGATTATCGTTGAAAAGTTGACCTTGCTGTGGGTTTGGCTTTATGTTGATCTTCACTTGAGCAGAATTTTGAGAACGGGATAAGGCCACATAAAGTTGGCCAGGCGAGAATACCGATGTTTAAAGACTTATTCCAACCTAATCGTAAGCTATTAGCGGCTCTTTTTACATCGTTCCCCTATCAAAATTAAAATATACGCTCAAACGATGACATGATATAATATTTTACGATGAGAAACACCACACGCGCTGACGCTGTTAATCTCAAAACCAAATTGATTATGATTTTATGTCTATACTTTCAATTTTTTTAATGAAAATGCTTATTATGTCCCTTAGCGTTACAGAATGAGTGACCTGGGCTTTTATATAGTACATTGCTTCACAATTTTTTGTTTCAACAACGAATTTTAATGTACGCACTTTCACCACTTTTTACACACACCCAAAAATTAAAAAAACAAAAAACAAACGAATACTCGGTAACTCTTGCCTAACAAAGAGCACAAAGACAAAAATAGGTAGTACAAATTAAACAGTCATAATGAAATAATAAAATAAGTGTACCATTTTGTTTACGCTTTATTATTATTTTTGGGGTTGTCTTACGAGCGGGTTACACACTTTTAATACTAGTCTCTTCCAAAAGAGAGGGGTCGACTTATGAACGAACTGGCTATAGAGCGAGTATATACGGTAGTTACCAGTTGAGACGAGCCAATGTGGTTGTTGTTTTTTGTTTTGTTTTTTTTTAATTTTAAATCTAGCCCCCCCTCCCCCATTCCCTTCTTTACCCCTTTCGCGATCATGTTAAAAAGTATCTTGTCTAAATGCTTTTTAAAAGTATATTTTAGTTGTTCAAAGATATTAACTGTAATAACCAACAAAAAGAAACAAAAAAAATATGAACGTTTGTTTTTTTTGTTGAAAATAATTTTGGCTTGATTAAAAAAATTTCAAGTTATAGGTTTGGATAGTAAATGGTTGGTGATTTAACAACTGTTATCACCCGCCCACAGGTGTTGACGCGCCTTGCTGAAAAAATTAACAAACTCGAGCCCATTCCCTTGCGTTTGTTGTGTAGGTCTGGCAGTAAAACTGATTTTAATGAGACGTTGTCAGTATGTAAGGTTTATCAATTAAAAAGTTACTTCCGCCGCCAATGTTCCCTTTAATCTGCGTGGTTGCGCGACCGTGCAGTTCTCTGGCCGACGCCGCGCAGAGGTTTAGAATAACCACGCAGCAAATTGTGAAGTATTGCACAAAAAATGGATGCTGTGCAACTTTGCTCACGGCTTTTTTTTGTTGCTTTGCAGTTGCACACGAACCAGCGAATCTTAGAGGGAACATTTATCCGCGCCTAGCGGACATTAACATTCAAGCTGCTGGGCCCTATGACCTGACTGAACGTTACTTCAATGTTGTTGACATTTTATTTGAATGTTCAGTTTACTGTAGTTTTAGTTTATGAGTATGACGAATGCATTTACAGCAGGAATAAAAGTTTTTAGAGCACAATAGCATGTTTTTTTTGAAGTATTCTGTTAGCTACTGTGTGAGATGAGGTGCATGGATGGTGGCTAGGTTGCATTCTATAGCCGTCATGACCGCGAAAATTATGCGGCGTTTTGGACGAGTACCCGCGCAGCTTTTTTCAACAATATTGACAGCCCTAATTACGATTAGGGATGTACCGAATTTTGACTTCGGCAAATCCGGAATCCGACCATTTTTACAAATCCGGCTCTGGCTCCGGCAGATGTATAAATCCGGCAAAATCTGGCTGGCCTGTAGAGCCATAAATATATATATGTGTATATATATATATATATTGCAATTGCCACTGCGGCTTCGGTGGGATTTCACTTCATAAATCTGTCTGAATCCGACTCAGGCCGGATTTTAAAAATTTGAATTTGGTACACCCATAGTTACGATATTAAATAGATTGCAGACTTACACTAAATACATATTTAAATGTCAAAAAAATATTGGAAACATTCTTATTTTCAATTAGAACATACGGCTTTTAGGGAGTCAAAGCTTTGAGGCGTAATATTGGAGCGGGAGGGGGGGGGGTCTAAGTTTTTGTGACTAAGTTTGACGAGGGGGAGGGGGTAAAAAACTCGGCCAAAATCGGTTGACGTCATTTATAGACAGCCACTATGATAAGATAAAGTTGTTTAACTAATTCATTGGAAAAACTTTAGAGAATCCATTTGCCGTGATCACTATTGTTTGAGGTCGCGTTTATTTACCCAAATTATGCTGTCACCTCGCGATTTTTGTTAACAAGTAAACTTTGTTTATCCCCCCTGTGGTTACGTCACTAAATTGCCCCTACGTTAAAAGGAATTGTTGACTTTATTTATTGCCATTGCTTTACTCCGTATTTTTTTAAAATGAATTCTTATGATTTTGTTACTATGCATTGACTGATCTCAATATGGGGCCGTCCATAAATTACGTCACGCTATTTTTGACCATTTTGGACCCCCCTCCCCCGCTGTCACAAACTGTCACAAATCTTGGGACCCCCCCCCCTAAAGTACGTCATACTTTCAATTTTTTTTAATTAACACCTATTTAAAATATTTAATTTAATACTTAAATAACACTTCACTATTAAACTGTATTAAAATATAAAATTTCCACTTAAAAGTAGGGATGTACCGGATCAAAATTTTGAAATCCGGCCGGAGCTGAATTTGGCCGGATTTATGAAGTGAAATCCGGCTGGAGCCGAAATCAGATTTCTTAAAATGGCCGGATTCTTGATTTGCCGGAGCCAGTATGAATATATATATATATATAAATTAGGAATCTACCGGCCAGCCGGATTTATGAAGTGAAACCTGCCGAAGCCGGATTTTTTTTTAACTAGCAGGATTCCGGATTTTCCGGAGTTGGAGCTGAAATCCCGTACACCCCCACTTAAAAGAACTATCATATTATTAAAATGACTTTAATAGTAGAATATTTATTATGGTCCTATGAATTATGTTTAATTCAAAAATATTCACTGGACATCATCTGTATTCATCCATAGTTACGACTGACATCAATCTTTCACCATCATCATTTCCTGGAAGGATAATTGCAGACAGATCAACTCGTCCTCATCTAGCCACTCAACAGCCTCTGTATGTGCATTTTCTCTTCTGACAATAACTGCCATAGTTTCCCTTTGACTTCTAAAAGCGATTCTCAAAGGACGTATGCGTTTTATCTGAGTTGATTCTTGAACAGTTTGGGTGGGCACATTCTCCTGAGCCCGAGCTCTGTGTTGTCCTTTATGTTTCTTCAACATTGTGAGGCAAAATATAAGTGACCTACTTTGCAAAGTCGATCAAATAAACTGGTAATCATATGGTTGTACTTTGAAAACTCTTGTTGATCTTGGCATAATGTCATCAAATTTGAGAGTTTGTGCTACAATCAAGGAAGGACTTTTATGAGAATCTGCATCTGCTCTTCCTGAAGCTTTGAGTCCATAAATTGCTTGGTTGATTGGGATTGGAGACGGAAGAATTTTGAAGATAAAACGTTGAAATATAAGTTTCGTGCTTTTTCGCAACATTTCACATCCTGATATTTAACAATTTGAGGGAAGTATTGGCTGGTGCGAACATGATTGTCAAACCATACCTGATCCTTATATTTGTAATATTAGTCCTGCTGCATCCAATTCAGATTTATGAAAAACACATTCAGGAGACACGCATTTCATGCTATTTTGACATAAAACTAATTTTGTTTATCAAAATTTTTGAAAATTATTTTTAAAGCTATTTAAATTCTACTAAAAAAATATAAATACATCAGAAAAAAATTATTGAAAAAATAAATGTGTGACATCACACATGGCCTGACCCCCCCCCCTCCGCCCTGTCACAAAGTGTCACACTTTCTTACACTCCCCCCCCCCTTGGACGTACTTTATGGTCGGCCTTACACGTTTATTATAAATATCCTGGGATTCGGACAGGTCAGGCAGTACTAACTGCGAACGAATACCTGTATGACACTGTATTACACTGTATGACACTCTATGACACTGTATGACACTGTATGACACTGTATGCCGACGTATGGTTAGGCCTACCGCTGGCAATGTCAGCCGGGCCATAAGAGTCGAAGAAGACTTATCCCTCCAATGAGAATGGCACATATAAATATCCATTTAAAACTCGTGGATGGTAACGGACCCCACTAGATTGACGCTAGATACGAGATTGTCTATTTGTTAATATGGCTTTGTATTCTAACTTCCAGACTTATGATGGTGTTTGTCCTGTGATCCTATGATAGCCGAAGTCCTCATATATTTAAGTGAATCAAAATGGGTTGACAATCAAATTCAGTGATGTGACTGAGAGGTTAGAGAATCTCATGAGAAGGTAATATTAAAAATAAAAAGCGTTGGCTCCGACATATTCCTATCAAAACTCCACAATTACGGCAGCGCATTGGCTCTGCTACCAACGTCACTGAACGTTTGCTATGTGTAACTACACTTGCCGCTGCAACCTCCTTGTGTAGACCCAATCGCCGACAACCCATTAAGTATTAAGACATTATGACTGCCTGAGAATCAAATCTATCACAGCGTGTCACTGGTCCTGGCCTTGACCTAATTTGTTGGAAGTCGTTGGGTAAAGAACTTTAAAGTTGCTATAGAGCGGTGTGGTTCAATACTATTGATATGATAGAATCGATACCGTCTCGAAGTATTCTTTTTTGTCAAATTAAGAATATTAAAAATCAATAAATGGAACGATTCTACTGTTGATCAGATTAATTAAAGAAACACACTGTATCGGATGCAGAGATCAAATGTTCAATCATTTTAAGACTAATTCCAGGAATGTAACTCCACTGTCTGATAATTAACTTCCAAGAATTGATAATTTTTAATCGTATAAATGTTTAATGCTACTAATGGATTAGGATAATTCATTACGACTTCAAATGTAAAGGATGACCAGAGACAACCACAATTTTTATTTGTGTAGTGTGTGATACAGTTAGGAGTAGAAATAATGTTAAGGATTTGTTAAAATATTAAGGTTGTTAATAATTTAATGATAAGATTGAAAATAACTTAATAATTTTGTAAAGAGAAATACTTCTGATTGATTCTATACATCCCAAGTTTTCTGAATCATGTCATGTGACATTATTTAAAATGGGGTAAGATGAATAGATGTACCGGATTTCGGCTCCGGCTCTAGCAAATGCGGAATCCGGCCATTTTAACAAATCCAGCTCCGGAAGAATTTCAGTTCATAATTCCGGCCAAATCAGACTGGCCGGTAGAACCATAAAATTTACGCCTCATAAATCCGGCTCCGGCCGGATTTCAAAATTTGATTCCGGTACGCCCCTGTTAAAAATTCACTCTGGTATCTAATGCAGATATCAATTTCTCCTCTGCAAAAATCGTTCATTTAAATAGTGAAGCCAAAAATAATATTGGGACATTGCAGTTCATACTTTATAATACGTGTTGTTTTTCGAGTTTAATACACTCCAGTTGAAATACACAAACAGAAGATTAATTTGAATGATTAAGTGCCTTGACTCTATACGGCATAAATAAAATCAATTTTTTAAAACCTAGTTGTGACGATTTCCCAGTCTGATCTTTATGTGATAGTAATTCAACCCACCTTTTTGTGTGATCTTCTAATTTCATTTTCGTTAAGTTCTTGTCTTTCCTCCCGTCTTTCCCTTTTGTTCTGAAAAAAATCGATTCCATTATATAATAATTTTATTGCAAATATACTTACATGTTGTGCAAAATATACTCAAGTGGGCATTAGCCGTAGCGTATATATACGAATTTTGTCACAAGTAAAATAAATCTCTATACAACGAAAGCTTATTTCTACTTCGTTGTGATTGCAACCTAAAACCTTTATTATCATCTGTGTTATTCAAGGGAGACAGTGTGGATGATATATGTACCGATAGCCTATTTGTTTAATGCAAATCCTTCCTTGCCCCACTGCACAACTATAACATTTATGGTTGTGTTTATGAAACTAAAACACTGCGTTCTAAATGGCTGCACTGTTCACCGACAAAACGGCCCCGGACAAAACGGCCCCGACATAACGGCCCTCGGACTAATAGATGGACTAAAAGTAAAATGTCCAATCAAATATTAAATTCGTATATTTACTCACCTATTCAGTGTCAGGTTTTGCTAATAATAAACAATAATAATGACATCACAATAGTGAATTTAATAGCCTTTAAGCGAAATGGTACCAATCGCGGCTGTTTGTTGACAAGAAACAATATAATAACATCACAAGATATAATTTTAAATTTTAACCACTTTATTTAAGGGTGAAAAAGTTGACAAAAGCTTAAAATGAAAAAAAAATTAAAGTTTTTGGTGAAAATGTTAACAATTTGTCTGGGGCCGTTTTGACCGGGGCCGTTATGTCGGGGCCGTTTTGTTCGGGGCCGTTTTGACGGGTCACCAGCTGCGCATTAAGAGTATCTTGATGGCCCTATTGAACAATGTTTTTTCCCCCTTAAATTTAAAGTAAAACGGTATTATTTGGTAGATTTCAGAATGTATATCTATGAATGTCCCACATTCAACAAATTATATAAGCGACTTCTCAATAAAATAGAATGCTATTATATACCAAGCAGAGGTGAACAGAAAAAAAAATCACATTTTTTTATTATCTAAAATGTTGATAACTTTACCCCGTTCCACCATGTAGTGCAAAATATACACAAGGCGGCATTAGTCGTAACGTATGAATGTGTATTTTGTCAAAGGTAAAGTAAAGCTCTATACGTTGTTTAATTTATACAACAAAGAAGGCTTATTTCTACTTCGTGTGATTGCAATCTCCAACCAGCTAAGTTGCCCCCGCTCTTCTGCGCCTAACGTTCCTTGCTTTGCTATTGTCTGGTTGATGAGATGTAACAAAGAAAACAACGATCTTTAAACACTTAGACCTAGCGACATCTTTTGTCCTATTTAATACTGATGCTTTCTTACTTTCCTGGAGTGGTGCTAGAGTGAACCTTATAACTTTGACAGGTTTTTCTTGCTGGCCGCATGTGTGGGCGGCGGGTGGGGGGGGTATCTTGTCGCATCCATTGCAATCACGTCACTCAGTGGTAGGCGGTAGACCGATGTATCGACATGCATGATCGTTAAATGTTCATATTTGTGTTTATAGCAACAACTTTAGCCATGCGACGTGCATGAATTTGTTTGGCTATGAGTCAGAAAACTTGACAGAAAGTACTGGGAAAACCTACTGAAACTTCTACAAGGTCGACTGAAGATGTCTACCCGCCTGAGGGAAAACCCATAACTTTGGCCCACTCGTTGCTTGTGCAGTGTTGTCGACGGGTAAATCCCTGATAAAAAAAATTGAATGTCACAGTGGTTGTTTATAATCAATGTGAATTTTTAAAAAGAAAGGTGAAGGTCAGCCCAAGCAACAGATCAATGACAACAATGCTATTTATTTGTCAAGGGCTTGAGGAAATGCAGATGTCATAGACAGCGGGTGGGGGGGATATTTCAAATGAGAATTTACGTCAAGAATATTAGTAGGAAGAAAGTATGTGGCAGTTTTTTTTAAATTTACAGTTTTCCTCACAAAATATTTATTTGTAAAATGGAGGGGGCAGTGGGACAGGAAAGAAAGGTCATTTTATTTCCCAACTTTCTTACACGGAACGGAAACAAGAAATTTTTCTTCTAACTCGTGGAGACACCCCAGACTTGTGTTAATTTACATCCTTGACGTATGTTAATGTACACCCCCTGACTTTTGTTAACTACAAAAAGTTAAAAGTGCCTCCAGCGCTTCCTTGAAGTCCTACTTCTGAGAGCAATCTTTTCACTGAAGGGATGCAAGCCGCTGGTCTATTTAAAAGAAGACAATCTACCACCGGTGACCACTCAGCCATGTAGCATATTTAATGTTCATTTTTTTGTCACCCCTTTCAAGCGTGTCTATATCCTGTTTTTTTTTAAATTACTTCACACTCGGGGTTGTACTTGTCAACCATGCGTAACATTGTGATGTACACTAACTTGTCCGTAAAACTAAAGATGTTTAAATATTTTGGCATGCTTTGTGTGTGGGGGGGGGGTGAGGCTGGGAATAGGTCACCACAGCTGAAAAAAACCTTACTTCTTTGAGGGCCCAGCGATGGGAGAGCTCTTAAGTCTTAATATATAAAACTTAACTTAACACCTGCCGGCCACCTGGGTCCCACATGCTAGTCATCCCAAGCCCCGACTGACACTCACCACAATCCTCACGTGCTAGTAAGGCCACCTGCCCACCTCTGACATAAAAACTCTTGAAGCGAAATAAAACTGGCTGACAAGGTTTCTTGTCTGTTTTAAAATCATATAATCAGGTAACCTTATGCAGAGATACACTTACGTATTGTCATTATATTAACGTTGACTTATTGATTTCATTGAATTATGGAGATATCATTGTTTTAAGCTGCATAGTTTTTATGGATTAAAATTATATGTTCTACTCAAACTATGTGATATTCCTAAAATATGTTTGTAAATTTGTTCTTTTTCAGTGGTAGATGCCCTAAAAAGAATGATAATAATTTTTAAAATTTAAAAATCTATTTACATTTTCCAATTTAATGACAGCGATTCCCGTCCCCTGGTCGTATTTCACATATTTTAAAGTATTCAGGATAAGACGCTAATCATTGACATGTAGCGCCACTGTTAAAGTTATACAAAAAAGCTTATCTTATCTTATCTTATCTATACAGACGCTCCTTCTATGCAGAAGATAGTTGCGTCCACAGACCATGACAGATGATCTGTTGGCAAGTGATGCAGCAATCACAGGCCACGGCTTTGTGGGTTCCACGCATTACCCAGCCGCCTAACTACATGTAGTTAGGTACCCATTCGGAGCGGGGTGACTCAGGGACGCCCTAGGCCCAGGGAACAAACAGTCCAGTGCGCTGCCACTCGACCACCGCTTATTTCGTCAACCTCAACATCAAACTGCCAACCATTAGCGCAAACATAAAACTTAAAGATACTACAACTTAAAATGCGTCAAAAATTTATATACATTAATTTTAAATTTTAAAGCTGTCAATAGTATTTATTACACTGCATAAATACAGATAAAATAATTTATCTGACTTTATCAGGAAATTGGTGCACATAAATGCGTCATTCGGTTTAAGTTGTGTCATATATGGTCAGATCGTCGTTAGGCAGTGCACCAGCAAATCATTGAGACCTTTCTAAATGTCTATGGATGGGACCATTCTAATTTCAATTAATAAAGTAGCAGCAGAAAGTATTATTTAAAGGGGAGGAGAGTATTTGACACCAATAGACAATGATAATAACGAACTCGGGAATTGCATTTGTATTGACGAATCAAGGAGTCATGTTTAGGAAAATAACCATACGAGCCTCTATATAAGTGTCTAGTAACACAAACATTAGGGGACAAACTATCAATAACATCACAATATCCAAACTCATCACCATCAATTTGAAATTTGCTATTAAATTTTAAAAATTTCTTCAGGTGTGAGTGAAAATATTTTGTTTTTTGTGTTGATTTTGTTCATGTGAATTCCCAACAATAGCATCAATGGGTTTCAAGCGTATAGTCCCAGTTTTCTATACCTTGTTGTTTGAGTTCATTATACAAGAGAAATTGATATCTGGAGTCGCCAAGTTGTCAACTTGATGAGGCTTAGAACAGTGATAGAATATCAGGCGTTTATAAAAAAAATTATGTTATTTAAACATAATTTACATGTATATATTATACCTGGGCCCGACAGCAAGTCACAAAACACCGAACTACATAGGCCTGTCAGGACGTCACAAAGCAACGATCGTTATGGCAAAAAGCCTTCCGCGACAAATAGACAAAAACTAATAAAGTGAAATAAAATAAATTTTTAAAAAATATTTTAAAAAATAGCTGCGGTGTTATTGCACAACCAGAAGGAGGAGGATGAGAGTAGTACCGAAGTTATATAGCCTATAGGAAGAGAGTAGTACCGAGGTTATATAGGCTATAGGAAGAGAGTAGTACCGAAGTTATATAGCCTATAGGAAGAGAGTAGTACCGAGGTTATATAGGCTATAGGAAGAGAGTAGTACCGAGGTTATATAGCCTATAGGAAGAGAGTAGTACCGAGGTTAAATAGTCTATAGGAAGAGAGTAGTACCGAGGTTAAATAGTCTATAGGAAGAGAGTAGTACCGAGGTTATATAGGCTATAGGAAGAGAGTAGTACAGAGGTTATATAGCCTATAGGAAGAGAGTAGTACCTAGGTTATATAGCCTATAGGAAGAGAGTAGTACCGAGGTTATATAGCCTATAGGAAGAGAGTAGTACCTAGGTTATATAGCCTATAGGAAGAGAGTAGTACCGAGGTTAAATAGTCTATAGGAAGAGAGTAGTACCGAGGTTATATAGCCTATAGGAAGAGAGTAGTACCTAGGTTATATAGCCTATAGGAAGAGAGTAGTACCGAGGTTAAATAGTCTATAGGAAGAGAGTAGTACCGAGGTTAAATAGCCCATAGGAAGAGAGTAGTACCGAGGTTATATAGCCTATAGGAAGAGAGTAGTACCGAGGTTAAATAGTCTATAGGAAGAGAGTAGTACCGAGGTTATATAGGCTATAGGAAGAGAGTAGTACCGAGGTTAAATATTCTATAGGAAGAGAGTAGTACCGAGGTTATATAGCCTATAGGAAGAGAGTAGTACCGAGGTTAAATAGTCTATAGGAAGAGAGTAGTACCGAGGTTATATAGTCTATAGGAAGAGAGTAGTACCGAGGTTAAATAGTCTATAGGAAGAGAGTAGTACCGAGGTTATATAGTCTATAGGAAGAGAGTAGTACAGAGGTTATATAGGCTATAGGAAGAGAGTAGTACAGAGGTTATATAGTCTATAGGAAGAGAGTAGTACCGAGGTTATATAGTCTATAGGAAGAGAGTAGTACAGAGGTTATATAGGCTATAGGAAGAGAGTAGTACAGAGGTTATATAGGCTATAGGAAGAGAGTAGTACCGAGGTTAAATAGTCTATAGGAAGAGAGTAGTACCGAGGTTATATAGTCTATAGGAAGAGAGTAGTACAGAGGTTATATAGGCTATAGGAAGAGAGTAGTACAGAGGTTATATAGTCTATAGGAAGAGAGTAGTACAGAGGTTATATAGGCTATAGGAAGAGAGTAGTACAGAGGTTATATAGTCTATAGGAAGAGAGTAGTACAGAGGTTATATAGGCTATAGGAAGAGAGTAGTACAGAGGTTATATAGTCTATAGGAAGAGAGTAGTACAGAGGTTATATAGGCTATAGGAAGAGTGTAGTACCGAGGTTATATAGTCTATAAGAAGAGAGTAGTACCGAGTTTATAGTCTATAGGAAGAGAGTAGTACCGAGGTTAAATAGTCTATAGGAAGAGAGTAGTACCGAGTTTATAGTCTATAGGAAGAGAGTAGTACAGAGGTTAAATAGTCTATAGGAAGAGAGTAGTACCGAGGTTATATAGTCTATAGGAAGAGAGTAGTACCGAGTTTATAGTCTATAGGAAGAGAGTAGTACAGAGGTTAAATAGTCTATAGGAAGAGATTAGTACCGAGGTTATATAGTCTATAGGAAGAGAGTAGTACAGAGGTTATATAGGCTATAGGAAGAGAGTAGTACAGAGGTTATATAGTCTATAGGAAGAAAGTAGTACCGAGGTAATATAGTCTATAGGAAGAGTGGGCACGGCAACGTTTCAATATGTCAGTGTGTGGTGTGTGGATCCCATATTCTTGAATGAATTTATTCTCAAGATTGACTCTGCCGGGCGTGTTGGTGCAGGAGAGAATAGCGGCGACAGACAGGTCATTGAGAACAGTGACACTCCAAGTGGTGGTCTGCATACTGCATATTGTATTACAATCTTTGTATTTGCATACTCTTAAGATCATATCTTGTAACGTTTTCAGGTCCACCGCCAGAGATATTAATTGGGTCCTAGATATCTTGGTACTTTTGGGCTCCTCTGCCATCTACGTGAACATCATCATAAACAAATCAGGGTGAAGGTCCCTCCCTCCGTTAGCTCCCCGGGCCAGGGCCACGTTCCCCCCCCCAGTCGAACCAAATCGCGCGTGTGGCTGATGCTGCTGGTGGTGTCAGTGTCAGGATGTAATCGCAATGTGGACTCAGTGGGTTGTTAAAACAAGAGCGCTCCTGGCTCGTGTCCACCAAAGAGAGCGAAAGTACAAACAAAAAATGTAGACCAACCCGTCTGTGCACCTTTCTTAAGCAATGCTGACTATAACGGCATACGATCCTTGTAGGTTGTTGTTTACAGTCACGGTTAAAACATACGTTAGCCATCACCTGCACCCCTCCCAGGGAAGAGAAATAGAATTTAATAAAACAAACCCGTAAAAACAAAGTTTTTGACTATAAATCCCTTATATATGAGACATAACTAAAAGTATTGATTATGTTCAAAAGCGACAAATATTTACAGACTGAATCTGTCTTAACTCCCCTTTGCTTTTAACCCGCCCGGGGGGGGGTTGGAGAGGGGAAAGATATGGTCACCGATCGCTGGACCGAGCTCAGCGTGACACGTAAAATGTAAACAAAAGCACCCCGGTACATCGCGTCAACACCCGAACTGAGCTGTCACGAGGAAAAAAAACAATAACAAACTGTGAAATTGAATTACATACCTCGTATAGAGATAAACTAAAAATACATTAATTTAATTACGGTACGTTCGATCGATCTGAAATTTTGATACGATGCATTGTTAGGTGAGACGGGTCCGTGTGCCAAATTTCAGCTCGATGGGATCACGGGAAGTGGGTCATTTTTACTTTTGTTTTTCCGCCCGCCCAAGACAGAGAGACAGAGATCACGACAGAGAGACAGAGACGGCGGTGAAGTTAATATAAGGGATTTAAAAATAAGGGATTTAATAATTCATGAAGAGAAAAATAAAGTATTTAAGTAAATCCACATGCAGTGTAAAAACAATTCTTGTAGCCTCCCGTGTTAAACAGAGAGCTAGAGAGACAGGGGACAGAGACAGAGGGGGGGGGCTCTGTCTATCTCCCCTGTCTCTCTAGCTCTCTCCTCTCTTCGCCAGGATATAGTGATGTCTAACACATTCTCACATGAATTAGACATAGTTTTGTAGAGAGAATGTATTGCAGTTGAGGGTCAAATAGTTGTGTACATCATTGGCATTTGGTTGTGGCTCAGATCCTAATGGCAAAGCTGTCGGTATACACTCTGTTAGAGTGGATGTTGAAGGTTAGCGTGACCTAGAGAAGAATAGTGCACTGCTCTCAATACAGAGTCAATGCAACCAGCAGGTTAGTAAGCCAGCTATTCTTTTGTTGTTTTTTTTAAATACTTTGTGTAGTGACCTCAATACTAATTTGTTGAACGTTCCGTTACAAATGTGCAGTTCTATATAGGCTTCCATTCAAAAATTTCATAGCCTTTTAAACGGTGGCTTATGCTAATTACGTTAGTGTTATGTGTGAGGAGAGAAAAGTTGTTTATAAAGAAAAACATTTGCAAATACATTTCATCGGATTTAGATATTTGAAAATTCGGTTTTTAAAAGTTTTTTTTTAATTACAGATTTGAAATTGTTTAAAACAAAAACAAATATATAATAACTTTTAAATTTTAGTTAATAATAAAATAAATGTCCCATAAACGTTTACCTAAATGATTTTAAAATGTTATTTGTATTAGCGGAGACCGAAAACTAACTCACTGATAGTTGTGCATAATGAGTGCATACATGTTTGGAGTTGGCGATAACTGTGTGTAATGGTTAAAAAAAACAAAAAACATAAAACATATTATTTTTTTATCAGAAAAAACATTTATTTCTTTGTAACAAAACGAAAGTCGGCCCCTGAATTAGGTCAGAAATCCGATTGCGTGGGCCAGGGCTCATTATGCAAGGAGGGTGGGGGGGCAAAACTAGGTCGGTTACTAGGGTATCCTGTTATCGTGAGCCGTGTGTAGACTGTCGGGTTGAGAACTCAGACATGCTGTAGCGAGGCTCATTGCAACGATTCAACTTAGTCGCCGAACAGCTGCCACAAGGTTGTTAAGTATATGCAGTCTGCGTCAATCGTCTGCATTCCTACTCTTCGTGAATAGCCTACATGCAGACTCTACGTGAATATCCTACACGCAGACTCTACGTGAATAGTTTACATGCAGACTCTACGTGAATAGTTTACATGCAGACTCTACGTGAATAGCCTACACGCCGGCCTTGGTTAAAGTCTACGTTATGCGTGTGTTTGTGTTAACGGGCCAAACTGTTAGGATTTTCCGTGCAAAGACAACTTTACCTGGACTTATTAACTTTACACCGTTGTGCAGTCAACCGTGGCAAGGTGTCGTGATAATAATTTTGTAAGAAAACATTAAGGCCTGTATGTGTTTTCTGTGAATCGATAAATATGGTGGCTTTGTGGTTCTGCTCTATTAATCACAACACTGCACGTTTGGGGGGAGAAAAGTGAACCTGATATGTGTTGGTGTTTTACGAGTGTGGTAAAGTTTCCTTAAGCAAAAATATATAAATCTGATTATTTTCTACAGTGTATCTCGCAGTCGTCTGTACGATCATATGGGTCTACGTCATCAGTTAAATAACAAAGTAGGACAACAGGTTTTCCAAATAGCGTGTGACCTTGACTTTTATCACTAAGTGGACCTGAGCGCCAAGATAAGGGGCCAGAGAGGAGAGTTAAGACGGTGTTTTATCATTATCGTGTTTTGAATTCAGTCGACTTGGTTGGAATTGTTTTGTGGCTACCTGTTTGCAAACGATTTATTTCTGTTTTGAAACAACATTTTAGACGTTTAGAAAAAATTATTTTCCCTCTAAAACCTCGGATAGACGGACTTGTGTTTTAAAATATCAGTTGCCAAAACGAGATTTAAAAAAAATGATTAGCAATGTGTTTGTCGTTATTTGCATCGCGTCCATGCCAACATTTCTGTCCAGGGAAGTTGTCTCACAGCAGCAACAATCCAATGTGGCGACTATTGATGTGGAGGGAGGAGGAGGTGCGTTCAATTTTACCGAACATTTCAACAACTTGAACACATTCCAGCAAGTCATGGACAGTCTGAGGGAAGATGAGTCTGATCTCGACACGGGGGGCAGTAACGGAGATGGCCAAACCAACGTTCAAGAGGAGACCTCGTTGCAGACAGGTGAGTTTAGTGCGAAGAGCCCAGATAAGACAGTGGAATCAACAAAGGATTTTTGGGATATGGAAAACGAGTCAGATATTTACTCAGAGTATGCAAATGATGTGCCTCCTCTACACGAGACATCGGGATCTATCATTAAAAGACTTTGCAATGTGACATCAAAGAAGAAGAAGGCTCCGTGTGCCCAAAATTTATGTCAGTGTGTAGGAAATCTGGCCGACTGTTCTGGAAAACAGTCTGCACCGAATATTGGGTACGCACCAAAGTTGCCAGAGAATATCAAATGTATTCTGCTGGCTAACAATGATATCAAATCTTTGATTGAAAGCTTCTTCGCGAACGTTTCCGATTTTCTGGTCATTGACTTGAGTGGCAATTATGTGAAGACAATTTCCAACAGGACGTTTGAAAGGTTAACCAACCTGCAATATCTCATCCTCAACAATATGAGGAATTTTTTAACTTACAAAGCACTTCGCAGCGTGTTCAACAAACCACCCAAACTACGCCTCGATCTCATGGGGAACGGATTCAGAGACGTTCCATCGGACTACTTCTTTAATTACCGAAATATATCACTGTCGCAGATTTACATGGATTTCAACCACTTCCCTGACCTGAGCTTGAGTGAGTTCTCCACACTTGAAAAACTCAGTTTTCTCAGTTTCGCCAATTGCAGCGTTAGTTCCGTAACGACAGCTTTAATGCCGCGGCTGACGGGATTAAACTTAAAAAATAACTATATTACTGCATTTCCAAAATCCTGCGGTGTAAATCAAACTGCTGCATATAATAGCGACGTGTTAAATAAAAATGCCAGCATTGCAAAAATCACTTTGTTTCCGTCTCTCTCGCAACTTTTGGATTTGTCTTTGAACCTAATCACAAAGCTTCCTGCGTGGGACGACTTTTGCCTTCCCAAACTGCTCACCTTGAACCTCGATCAGAACAATTTTACGGAGATTCCCGAAAAAACATTCACCTCTCTAACGTCTCTAAGACGTCTCAGCAGCATACGATCCCTTTCTCCCATCACGAGAATAGGAGACGCCGCGTTTGGGGTACCCAATATGACGACCATATATCTGAATAAAAATGGCATCGATTTCAGCAGTCGCAACGTCAGCACGGCGATGTTCGAGGGCGCTTTCAAATTGTCTTACCTGGCGTTGAAAGAAAACCACTTTGGAAATATTTCCGAAGACACCATTCAAGAGCTTTTCTCGCACATGCGAGGTTTACAAAGTCTTTACATAACCGCTGGTGGCCTGAAAGTGATACCTGTTCTGACGCTCGCTCAGTTGTCGCGCCTAAAAACTGTCATACTGTCCGGCAACAATATTACGGAGATACCGCCGAATGCCTTCGAGAGTTTAAAAGAGCTGCGCAGATTGTCCCTCGATGATAATCACATCTCATGTGTCAGAGAAAGCTCGTTCTCCAACGAGACTATAGCCAGGCTGAAGGAGATCGACCTAAGCAAAAACAACTTTCTCTGCAACTGCGACTTGCTGTGGTTTCAGTCGTGGCTGAGAGAGGCGCCGCTGAAGTACTTCGCCAATTGGAAGCTTTACCGCTGTGCGGACCGTCCGAGTGTTGCCGTCCAAGACTACGTTGAAAGCCTTCAAGCGTGTTTAATGGGGCAGACAGCGAAAATTCTGTTGGCGGTTGTGACGGCTGTGCTCATTGTGCTCTTTGTTGGATTTGCGATTGGATTCCGCTACAGGTGGGACATCAGGCTCTGGATCTACGAGAGGAGGATGCTGTCACGTGGTCTGGGGGTCATGACACCGGAAGGGGCGGACCCGTACGACCTGTTTATAGTGCACTGTAACGACGACGCGGAGTGGGTAGAGAAAGATCTGGTCGGCGTCCTAGAGGTGAGAAATTTACGTGGATTTATGTTGACTGGTTTTTATCAGTTCAGTAGAACTTGTCAATTAAGTGACGTATATAACTAAAATGCTTCCTTTTTAAAAAAAAGTATATCACTAGACCACTATAATTATTTACGTACTTGCATAAAACACAATATTTATTTACATAGTTTAATAGAACACTACATTAATTAACTTAGTTACATAGAACATCATAGTTATTAACGTCCTTTTATAGAACACTTTAATTATTAACTTAATTCCATAGAACACTAAACATTTTTAAATTAAATGCAATAGAACGCTACATTCAATAACGTATTTCCATAGAACGCTACATTTATTAATTCATTTGCAAAGATCACTAAATTCAGTGATGTTTTTTTCAATTTAACAATATACCTCTATTGCCGTCTGCATTTTTTTTTGTGTAATAGGTTTCTCCCATTTACATAAAAGTTTAATTATCATGTCAAGTAATAGTAATACTACTGTTTGACCTCTGTCAGCAACGTTGGAAGCTAAAGGCTTGCCTACACAGCAGAGATTTTTTGGCAGGCGGCCACATCATCCACAACATCATTGACTCGATGAACAGGAGTAAACTCATCATGGTCATCGTCAGCGCAAACTTTGCCCGCAGCAGATGGTGCAATTTTGAGCTCCAGCTCTGCCAGTCGTAAGTGCAGATCATTTAAACGTTTTCTAATCCGTTCTCAGGTTTAAATCCGTATTCGGGTTTAAAATCAGGAGGATAAATCTTAAAAAGAATAACTTTGATGTAGAATTAATTCGAAAATAATGTTGTCTGAGTTCTTAAAAACTATTTCCCCCTGATGTTTAGGTAATGTGATTTTATTATTATTTTACTTTCGTTGTTCTCCCGTGGAAGTAGTTTTAAAAAGAAATCCATCTTGGTAGTTGTGGTGGTTGAGGTGACATCATGGATAAACCCGTGCCAGATGACACTACCCTATCTACGCCTCTATCTTACTTTGAAGCTTATTTACCTTGTTTTATTTTTATATCATCTTATCTGCTTTGTTGTTGTTGTTGTAGTTGTTATTTTGTTGTTGTTTTGTTTTTGTTGTTTTGTTTTTGTTGTTTTGTTGTTGTTTTTGTTGTTGTTTTGTTTTTGTTGTTGTTTTTGTTGTTGTTTTTGTTTTTGTTGCTGTTGTTGTTTTTGTTGTTTTTGTTGCTGTTGTTGTTAAACCCGGGAAAAGCCGGGTACTTGCCCCTAGTATATATATATACACACATATAAAAATATATATAATGGCTCCAGCTCTGGCAAATCCGGAATTCGGCCATTTTTACAAATCCAGCTCCGGACGGATTTCACTTCATAAATCTGGTCAAATACGGCTCCGGGCGTATTTAAAAAAATTGAATCCGGTACAGCCCTAATCATAAGTGCAATTATTATCGTTCGCTTTAAATAAACTGTAAATCATTGAGTGGTATATAAATGTTATAGAAAGTGATCCTCTCTTACGGAACATCTCTAACAGGCATGTGATAGAGAATGACCTTCACCTACTGGCTGTCAAGTTAGATGATATCGAGAGCCGGGACATGAGCGCTGCTCTGCTGGCCCTGTACAAAACGTCCTGTTTCCTGGAGTGGCCAGACATAGGCTCCAGCGACAGAGATCAGGTCTACTGGAGGAATGTGAAGACCTTCTGGTCGCGTTTAAGGAAAAGTTTGCAGAAGTTGATTAAAGACAAGCAGGAGCAGACGAGTGTCATGGTTGTGGATGATGTGGCGAGGTCTTAAGACATGGTCTGGACATTTTAAAAAAAATCTCACCAAGGAAACCAATGGTATTAATATGACCTTTAGGCTGTCTAATAAAACTGGTTTGGAGTTTGGCTCCGGTGCAGTTTGTCCATTTGATAGGATGGGAAAAGTTTCCAGGCTCTTGTGCTTGGGAAGTGAAGTGTAATGAACAGTGCTGTAATCTTCCTTTAACTCCAGTAACCAGAGAGCTATACAGTGCTATAAACAAGTCTCAAGAACTTATTACATCAATAATATATAAGGTTTTTTTTTAAAATGTGTATTGTACTTAATGGCACTCTAAACCACTTATATTCGTGACAAAATTGTTGCTTTTTAAAAATCTACTTCTAAAATAGAATTTAATTTTTAATTATTTCTTTTTAAAGTTTAATTTTTTTAATTTGTATTTTATGACGATTTCTAAATGTTGAGAAGCAATGAAAAGGGAATGATGAATATTTTTTTCTTCTTTGAAAATATACTTTATCTGTTAAGAGAATATTATAAAATTATTTTTATAAAAGGGAAGTTGTAATTTGTTATGTAAGTAGTATGTATATGACATTAATTTATTTATAGATAGGCTGCCTGCAGACTTTTTTTCCTTCAAAATATGTGATACATTATTATTATTGTTGTTATATTCATGAAAGTCATTTTATGAATTATGACTCTATTTCGATTTCATTTTCTGTCACAATATGGGACAACGTGTTGGGGACCAATAACTTTTGATAAAATCTGTGTGTCTTAAAAAAACGATTGTAAGTTTTGATTCTTTAGGCTTGTGATTTTTAAATTCATGTATTTAGTTTTTGTTTTTTTCTGTAGCCTGGAGTTGTGAATATGTTTTTGATTGGTGTAATTCATTATTCAGTAGAAACTGCTTCATTGTTTTTTTCTATTGTATATCATAAATTTAAACATGAGTTTCACAAGAGTCTTGTGGTGTTTCAAGCACGGGAATTATTGGCAATTTACACATTTTATCGTTAGCTATATACACAATGTGTTTGTATTCCTTGTTCTGTTTCCACTCGTAAGCCAATTTGATAGAACCTCGACACTCCAGCAATAAGATAACCCAGAATTGAGAAGTTAGGGAGGTATGTGATGAGCCCTGTAAGAAAAGTCGTATTCGGAAAATATACCTGGGGTGACCTTCGTAAAATAAACCACTAAACATATTTTTTAAAATGTTATTGAATTGTTTAGATGAACCCTTTAAAAGCCCGCTAAGAGCCCTTGTCGCGTTTCTGATCAGAGGCATAGGTGCTGTGATAATATTAATGTAAGATAAATAAGCATGAATTATAATGAAATGAATTTCAGAACATAACTGGCTGGTATTCTTACGTGACCCAAAAGTGTTTTTTGTTTTTATTTTTAAATTTTGTTACGTTTATTAAACGGCATCTTTCCCGTATTTTTGTCTTTAATGTCTGATCCCACAGAATCTCATTTTATTATCAACTTGCCATGAATAACAAGAGGAATCTCTCTAATCTCTGACAATTCAACTTTAATTGTATTCAATGGAGTAGAACGTTTTCTTATACGTATTTTAAAAATATATTTGATGTTAATTTCTACTCCTCTTGTATCCATATGTAATGACAGGTCATAGTGCATAAATTAAGGCCAAATCATTCATTTAAAGTTTCTGTGCAGAACTGTCTACGTTGCAGCAATAAGTATGCAATCAAATTTTTTTGTTCTTATCCTAGCTTTCTAAATATTTTAAAAATGTATTCCTTGTGATAATCATCAAAAACAATCAATTTCGTGCGTCAGCCCTCTTGTTAACCAGGAGCTACATATCTCTTTTCCCTAATTTGATTTTAAACTTTGTTTAAGTTTTTTTTCCCTTGTGCAATTTATTATTATTTTTTTTTCGTTTTCAATGCATAGTTAGACTGCTTTTTAATTTAAATCCTATTGTGTGGTAATAGGCGGCCAGTTCTCTATTGAAATAGCTATTTTTTTTTATATTTTTCAGACTGTTTTATTTTTTTTTGACTGTACATGTATTATAGCGCTAAGCACTTACCTTAAACAGAAAATCAACTTTGAATTATGCATACATGTATTCAGAATTGTAACATTATTTTGAAAGTATTTAAAGCATTTGCACATAATTTCCAACTTCATTCAATATATGCTATAAGCATCATATCGCAGAAACATCGACATCAAAAATATTTCGAGCATCATAATGCGTTTAACATTTGATTAACATGAGAACAACCACCAAACATATAGGCTGTAGGGACAAAACAATATTTTAATGCCGAGATAATATATGGGCTATTGGGACAAAACAATAATTTAATGCTGAGATATTGTCAGAGACGATGTTTGATTTCAAGCCGGGTAAAATAAAAAAATCAAAACAATTATAATTTTGAACTCTGGATAGTTACACGCTTGCCTGGTTTAGTAGATGAAGTTAGAATGTCAATTGTTTTTATAATATATTTCTTTGATTTTAAACTAAGGATTTAAGAATACCCATAATGTTTGCTATGTGTACGCAGCCCCCTTTGCTTTCCCGTCAATCTTTTTAAAAACTCTATAGAAATCTCATCACCATTCCTGGATATATCGAATGTAAACTAAGCAAACATGAAAGTCTCGAATATACGGTTATTACGGCGTTTGTTGATGGTCTTAAATTTTTTAAAACAAATGACAGCGGTATGTTAAATGTATGTCAGGCAAGCGGTGTAGATATTAGATTGATGTGACCCCCAACCTTGACCCCCGAAACCACAAGGTCAAGTATTAAAAATTCTAATACCAATTGCCCGCACTCAGTGGTACTTGAGACAAGAGACTTTTAACAGTTATTAGACGATCTCTCAAGTGAGCCCACAAAAAATGTCCCCGCCATTCAGTACAATGTTAAAAACAACAACTTATAGTGGACGTACAGTGACATAATTATCTCCCCATGTCTGACACTAATCTCTTGTGTTTTCTCCCTCGATCTGTCTATTTCTTATCTATATGTCTCCAATGGTCTATTTATCTTTCAGCTATTGGCTATTTCTCTCTTACCCACTAACCGTCTTACTGATTTTTCTATATATAGATCTATATCGTTTTTCTTCTGTCCTAATCCAATATTCTCTAAATTAATTAACTATCTCATTGTGTTTATTTCCCTCTACATTTTTATTTATGTTTTCCTGCTGTTTACACAGCAGATTAACTCGATTAAAAAATACAAGATTGTTGTCCTCTAAAGAGTTCAGATTAAGAAGTGTTATATATATTGAAGTCTTGTATTAACATGTTTTCAAAATATATATCCTCTTAAATTCTGTGTGTCTTGGTAAAACCACTAAGTCATAGGTAAAACCTGGTGTTGTACAGCTTTATGTAACATCAACTGTGAGATATAAGCTATGTGTATAAATTGTTGTATACAACTGTTAGCTATAAGCTATGTACATATACTGTATTATACAACTGTGAGATATAAGCTCCGTGCATAAACTGTACTGTGCTACTGTGAGATATAAGCTTTGTGCATAAACAGTTGTATACAACTGTTAGCTATAAGCTATGTACATATACTGTATTATACAACTGTGAGATATAAGCTCCGTGCATAAACTGTACTGTGCAACTGTGAGATATAAGCTCTGCGCATAAACTGTTGTATACAACTGTGAGATCATATAAGCTCTGTGCATAAACTGTTGTATCGCTAAAACCTACTTCCTTGTAATTTTATCTCATACATCGAGGATGTGATCAACTTCAAATGTGTAAGGAGCTGGAATTCCTTTGTAGCATTAAATCTGTCTTATAACGTTGTATGATTGTTGTAAAGGCTTACAGTTAACCAAAATGGTAAATTATTATTATTTTTTTCAATTTATTTTACTAATTATTTATGTTATCGATCTGTCGTTTCGACTGTGATAACTTTGATTAAAAATTCATAAATTATATAATAACTCCATGCTCTATTTCTTAAATAAATTTTGTTTGTCGTATTATTTTATGTGTTTTTTTAAAAATTGATATGAAGTTCTGCGAGTGAAAGGTTACCTGGTAGCAACATCCTTTTACATGCATCAAACAACTCTACCTTCAATTCAACGTTAGGACTTTTTGTTGTCTGACTTTAATCTTGGGGCAGAGATTATAAGATTGTGAGTCGAGAAGTTCCTGATTTATTACTGTTCTAAATAGTCTACAACCTCAAGATCTAGGGTTGGATAACAGTGCAAAGTCCCCCCCCCCGACTACATGAAATGCATTCAGTTAATAATTATAATTTACGCCCCAAAATACATACATATTGAATATATTAACAATGCTTTGTTTACGCATATGAACATATCATTATTTAATTATAGAAAAATTAGAATGTGCACAATAAAGCCTTTAAAGTATCAGGAAAGACCTTTATACATGATATTTTTAAAATTACTCGTGGAGGGTGGTACTTGTAACTTCTAACACCAATAATATACATGAAATTAGATGCAATATTGATAAGTCTTAAAGCTATACAATTTGCCATCGCACGCGTTTTGTAAACTTGTATTGTATGAACAATGTTCTCTTTAAGTTGCGCGGCCGCTCCGATATCGGACCGGCCCCACGCAGTAAATTTTGATGATTATATAATACATTTTTCTGTTTTTTTTGGGGTGTACAATTTTGCACCAAAGAAAATAGATGTTGTGCAATTATGCACACAAGTTTGTTATTTTGCACACGTACTAGTACTATAAGAAACATACATTATGACCAATTTTATTTGTACTAATGAAATAATTTACAGCCACGTGCACAGCCTTCAGCGACTTCTAAGGGGCCGTCCATAAATGACGTCACGCACCTAGAATGGGGAGGGGTTGAAGACATGTGACGTCACATTAAAAGGCTAACTTAAAATAAAACTTCCACTGAAATAGTTGCTCACTTACAATTTATTTAATGGCTTTTTAATTTTTAATTTTTTATTTTTAAAATCAGTGTTTCTCAAAGTGCCGGTCGGTAGGCCATCAGACGCCGGTCGGCGTAAGTTATCAAGAAATAAAAATTAAATCCAATTATAATCCTTAAGTTTGAGATCCCATGAGAGTGTATGAAATTGTTACCCTGCGTCGTTTGATGAAAAATCGGTCAAAATTGCGTGACGTCATTTATGGACGGCCCCTCATATAATAGCAGCATTCAGTTGAATCCTTTAAAAAAAATAAAAAATAAACGCAGTCTATAACCTAGAACAGTGATAGCGAACCTATGGCACGCGTCCCAAAATCGGCACGCAGAGCCTTATCAGCCGGCACGCGACTAAAATGTTACTTCCTTAATCAACAAACACAAAGCCAATCTATTTCCTGTATGGCTGAAAACTCTCCTCTTGTTTATTCTCTTTAGGGGCCGTCCATAAATGACGTAACGCGCCCAGGAGGGAAGGGGCAGGTCACGCAAATGTGACGATGTGTAAAGAGGGGGAGGGGGTATTTAAGAAATGTGCAAAAAAAGCGCCACTTTAAATAAAAGATCCACTTAAATATTTGATTGCTTGCAATTTATTTAATGAACTTTTAAAAAGCTTGACGCGCACGATATTAGAGTGCCGGCTTACAATAAATACATTTTATTTTTTAATTAGGGCCGTTAACTATTAATTTAAATTTAACCCTTAACTTTTGAAAAAATAAGGATTAATTAATTGTTAATTTTGATTAAAGCCAAAAATTGAAATTTATGTTGTCATAAGTAACATTCATTAAAATACTTGTCGAACATCGAAATAACGCTGGAATGTCTTCTTTATATGACATCTTCTAACCAACAACGCAAACAGACAAGTGTATTGACATTATTTGGTTCAAGTGATGAGCGGGTCTTATTGACAATATAACCAGCCGAGCTTAACAAACGTTCACATCGCTTTAGATTGTCTCAGCTAAAGTTTCCGATACTGTAGTGGATGTTTGGTTTGCAGGTGATATGTAAGCGAAGTGTTAGAACCATGGTAGCAATGTTCTCTTTAAGCAGCGCGGCTGCGCATATATATGATCGACGCCACGAGGAGTTTAGAATCACCGCGCAGCAAATTTCGTAAAATATTGCACACAAAAATTGACACTTTGCACACGAGTTGTTTTTTTTTAACTTTGCACACAGACCAACGAAGCTTAGAGGGAACATTGCATGGTAGGCAAACGATTTATTTCAATGGACTCAATAACCTTTATCAACATTTTGAACATTCACGTCAGTCAATAGTTTAAAACCAAAATGTTCGTGTAATTGTCCGGAAATTGGTTTATATTTATCGGCCAAAATATTTTAATCTTTGATTTCCAGTAAATTTATCAGATTAATCGTTAAAAAATTTTAATCGTTAAAACTTTTCACGATTAATCGAGAAATAAATCGTTAATTTCCGCAGCCCTAATTTAAATGTAAAAAATGTAATGGGAAACATGCTTATCTTCAAATAGAAATACGGCTTTTAGGGGGGGGTGGAGGATCAAAGCTTTGTGATGTCACATTTGAGGGGGGTCTAAGTTTTTGTGACGAGGTTTAGGGGGTAAAAAATCCGCCAAAATTGCGTGACGTCATTTATGGACGGCCCCTTAAGTCTTGAGACAAGCGTGTACTGTTTTGATAAGCTAAACACCCATTTTCAGGTGTAATTGGATTGTTGGCACTTTGCTATATATAAGCGGGTTGTTGTTCAATTTTTGGCACGCGGCCCCAAAAAGTTTCGCCATCACTAACCTAGGAGATAGTTATCAAAGTGTGAAATTTCAGATGCATACTTGTATATTAAAATGTATACTTTTATATATGTTATGATACAGAGGCGTCACTAAGTTTGATTCACCCGGGGTGGTAGCCCATGGTGTCACCCCCTCACGACTTAACCCATAGAAATCCTCCGATTTTTCCAGTGCCAAATAATGGGAACATACAGAATTTTACATGTCTGTGTCACCCCCCTGATGGTGTCACCCGGGGCGGTCCGCCCCACCGCACCCCCTAGTGACGCCACTGTTATGATATAATATAATGTATGTTTTGAGATATTATTCAGAAATGCTTGCATTTTATAATTCTATATAAATAAGGTAATTAATTTCAAATCGTATAAGAAAGAAATTATTTAGTTTAAGTTCTCCCTTTTTTCACTTTAAAAAAAGTTTAGTTAACAGTCGCGGAGAGAGAGGTATCTCAAGTAGCTGTGATAAAATCGGAAACCTAGCACTTGACGAATGTACAACGTCATAGCACAGAAACTAACAACTTCAACAGTAACAATGCTTACCATTTACTAACATTATAACTTTTTAAAACCTTTGACCTTAAAACTGTTAAATGATTGCAAATATCCTGCTCTCACACTTTCGCCTCCAAACTTTTGACAATGAGATATTATAACGATGACCCTGAACGAAGACGAAACATTTAATTATAGATATTAGAATGGTGTCGCCAAATCCAGAGCCCGTGGGCAAATGTGGAACGCGAAAGGATTTACAATGGCCCGCCTCATTTGATAAGTGTGAATGATATAATATATAAATATATATTTATATATAAATATATATTTATATATAAATATATATATATATATATATATTAATTTATGACGTCATTAAACTGAACATTTCAATGGAAGTAACAAAAACAGGTAATTGCCTTTTTTCTTTTTATTGAGTTTTTTCCCCTGTCTCATAGACATTGAAAATTAAGAATATTTTGAACTAACTTTTATGACAATGTGTTGATATTTGACTTGATCGGATGTTTGTGCTGAAGGTGGTACGTCAGCGATGATTTTGATCCTTTAAAAGAGAATTGTTTATGGCAGTGAACACAGTAAACCTTTTCACCATCTTCGACTTTCCCATCCGCAGTTAGCTTAAAAACAAAATTTTCGCTCAACTTTCCAGTCATTTGTTTAAATTTAACTGCGCTGATGCTGTCAGCCATTTTTTAGTCGACGTCTGCCGGACCACATAAATTAATAAGATAAGTTATAATATTACGTTGGAGAAGTTTGTACGTAAAAAAATATATAAATTATTATTAATCATTAATAATTAATTATTTATTAATAAAGTTTTAAAAAATATTATAAAAATGTTCTTTAATTTTAATCGAATTTTTATCGAAGAAAAATAATTTTAATCGATAACAATTTTTAATGATTAATCGAGAAATTAATTGTTAATTTGCGCAGCCCTAATATATATATATATACATGTTGGAAGTTTTCCAAACCCAACTCACCGTATTAGATTTGTTTGGACGACGAGTTAGGTGTCAGGTCGCCGGAGAAAACGAAAACTGGAGGTCACAAAAATCAAGGAGGGGGATGCCTCGAAAGAAATGACAAATGTACAGCAATGGTGAGCAATGGTGAGCAATGGTGAGTAATGGTGAGCAATGCAGCAGAGCGAAATTTGGAGCCATGGAACATATGGTCGGATCATATCGGCGAGTGGGGTAGGGAGGTTGCGGGTCGTTCAGTTATATCAGTTATATTACTAACGGCGTTATAAAAAATGGATTTGGGAACTAAAAGTAACAGAGTTTCTCATTGGCTTATTATTTTAAAAATTTCAGAGCACCTCACCAATAGAAGAACAAAGAGTAAAGTAGTAATAGCCCATAAAGCTACTAATTCTACCTTTGAAATATAACACAACAATAATCTGCAACACTTAGAAATAGATAAAGATATTTTTTTTTAAAAAATCTTGTTCCATGTGCAAGGTCGAACAAATACAAATTATCTTTCTTTCTGCCTTGAATTCCGTTGTGAGATTTGTTGCTTGAATAATCCATGAAAAACAACACACTTTCAACACTTAAAACTCTAATAAAAATCCAAGACTAGACATAAATCATAGTTAAGCGTAATCTTATGTATTGAGTGAACGTTTGTAATATATAAGATGAGATGATGGTGGTGACGTTGGCGATGATGACGATGTCTTTCTTCTATAGCGCTAACATTATCCATGTTAGTCTATGAGATGCTCGTTACGCTCTTCCCTCAATTTATCTTTGTTGGCACTCTCTTTCATAAACATTTCGGAAGACTGATCCACAATTTTGGTACCGTCGATTGGTACCAAGGGACTTTCTTCTGTGTACATTCACTTTCAGAAGTGACTGCGTACAGTAGGGGTCGTCGAAATTTTTTCCCCGTTACCCCGAAATATAACATTTTATGTTTCCGTTACCCACAAGGTCTCGAGGTCCTTCCCACACTACTTGGGCGTTTTGGGAGCGTTGTAAGACCCCCCCTCCCCAATCGGGTGTAGGGCTCAGCCCCAGCCAAAAACGCATCTTTTGAGTTTTAGAAGCCTGAAAAGTGTCTAAAATGACACGAAAAGGATTGTGCGTATGATGCAAGTATCTATATCTATCTATATATATCATTATTATTCTCTTCGCGGTCGGACCCTGCGAGACAAGCTGCAAGTATGTTCAACAGATACTAATTTTAGAAAGCAGCGCACCAAATTACTGCACCAATGCATCAAAAGGTGTGCAAATTAAATATGCGCTGTAAAAAAAAATTATATGACGTCATAGTTTTCGCTGATATTTTAATTTTGTAAAAAGGGAACAATGTTAAAAGTTATAAAATACTTTGTGTACATTTCAGAAAGTTTAATATTTCGTATTGATCAAACAAGGACAAGTTAGTTGGAATTTTGAAAAAGGTGAACACCGTAGGCGTCCTAAAAAATGCATTTTTTCAAAATAAATAGATTTCAGCTGAACACTTTTTTACGGGTGATACGCCGCGGGTCTCTCCAGAGTTCCTTCTTTTCATTCACTCACAGTCGTTTGCCCAAACCCACCCCATTTTGACAACTGTGTCTTTCAGGAAGTCTTCACCCGTCACTAAATCACTAGTAGCGTATGCTACGCCGCGGGTCAGCTAGTAAAAATTAAAAGACTAATATAATTTTATTGTTTTGAAGGTTAATGGTTTATCGGCCCTGGCCATTCTAGATATAATGATAAATGTCGCATAACGCCATCAAGTCAGATGAACACAAATTTACTTTAAATTTACTTTAATTTACTTTAAATTTACTTTAATTTACTTTAAATTTACTTTAATTTACTTTAAATTTACTTTAATTTACTTTAAATTTACTTTAATTTACTTTAAATTTACTTTAATTTACTTTAAATTTACTTTAATTTACTTTAAATTTACTTTAATTTACTTTAAATTTACTTTAATTTACTTTAAATTTACTTTAATTTACTTTAAATTTACTTTAATTTACTTTAAATTTACTTTAATTTACTTTAAATTTACTTTAATTTACTTTAAATTTACTTTAATTTACTTTAAATTTACTTTAATTTACTTTAAATTTACTTTAATTTACTTTAAATTTACTTTAATTTACTTTAAATTTACTTTAATTTACTTTAAATTTACTTTAATTTACTTTAAAAAATAACATAAATTATAAATTTAATATAAATGAATGTCATGAATTTTTACACGCTTTTATTTAAGTCACACTGTTTGTATGTTGTATCCATCCATCCTTCCTTCAAATCTTGTAACGTAAAATTAAACCACTTCTGATGGGCCTAGAGATCTCAAAATTTTACCACATATAGATCGTGGATGACAATGCATTTGTGTCAAACTTTCAGATCGATCAAATGTACCGTAATAAAATTAATGCACTTTTAGTTTCTAGTTTTTGTTTATATAAAATATTATCACTCGCATCAATGCAGAGGCGTCACTAGGGTTGGTGTCACCCGGGGCGGTAGCTCATGGTGTCACCCCTTCACGACTGAAGGGGCCGTCCATAAATGAAGTCACGCGAGGTTGCCGATTTTTACCCCACCCTCCCCCAGCGTCATACTTTGTCACAAAAATATAGACCCCGTCCCTTTTTTACGATATGACGTCACAAAGCTTTGACACCCCTCCCCCAAGCCGTATTTTCTCAATAAAAATTAGCATGTTGCAAATTATTTTTGTCATTTAAATATGTATTTATGGTAAGTCTGCACTGTAATATCGTAACACGTGTGAAGTCATTGAAAACGTAATTAAATAAATGGTACACAATCAAATATTTAAGTGGAACTTTTATTTAAAGTTTCGCGTTTTTGATGTGACGTCACATTTCTTAAACACCACCCTCCTCATAACACATCGTCACAGATGCGTGGACACCCCTATGGCAGATTAAAAGGGGGGGGATGCTGAACGGGCTAAAGCCCTTAATAATTTAAGGGCCCCCAAACTTTTTATGAATTATAGTGTATAATAAAGATGCATGCCATTATGTTTGTACGAATCCCTGAAAATGCCCTGGACAGTCATACGGCAATGCTGCAAATGAGTAGGAAGTATAACCGAAAGCAGGCTACTCTTCGTGAGAAGTGCATTGTAGCTCATTATGTGCCGTGCACATGAGCTCATTCCTTTAATTTGGTTGGGAAAAGAGCAGCAGGTTGTCCTACTGCGGTCAGATTTTTTTATCTCCTGCAAAATCTTTATACCCGACTTGTTGCATCTACTCATCGTTGACAGGTACTTCAAAAACATATGAAATTGATACATGCTAACAAAGCCTTGTCTGACACAAGATGGTCAGCCTGACATTATGCTGTAAGGTCTGTTAATAGCTCATACCATGAGAATATCGCAGCACTGGAAGAATTAGCAACGAATGAAAATCAGCCACGTGACTGCCGACTTGAAGAAGAAGGATTTCTAAAGGAAATTGAACAACTGGAAGTCGCTATTTTACTTGAAATTTGGGAAACAATTTTAGAAAGGAAGTATCTCATTGAGTTTGTTAAAAAATAGCATTCTTAATTTTATTCCTATGAAGACAAAAGAAAGGAAAAGTCCGTGGTAAAAACAGTGTAAACAATCTTCAATACTATCAACCAAAAAAGAAAGCGTCAGTTTGATAAATGACATCAACAAAACAGTATTCTCCTCGAGACAAAAATTCAAGATTGAGGTATTTCTGGTAATCATTGACAAACTTTCTTAAGCCCTACAACATTGGTTAGGTGCATATAAATACATCCATGAGAAATTTGGCTTTCTTACAAACCTAACTGAGCTCAGCACTTTCGCCACCCGATGGGCAGCAGCCAAGTTAATGGAAGAACATTCAAGTGATTTCGAAGAAGGGGTCGGGTAAATCCGAAGCAACCGTTTCGTCCCCCTCATTTTTGTAGCAACGCCATCGAGCGGTGCCGGTTTAGGGCCAGGAGCGCCAGTACGGATTAGCAAAAAGTGCCACGAAGAACGCATTGGACGCCAGCTCTGAGGAAACCTTCCAGTGGGGGTTGCACCCTAGGTAGGTCTTTGATGATCCCCCGGTCTGCGGCGATCCTAACCATGGAGACCCGTGTGCTTTGCCGGGATGGCGCCAAAGTGGTAGCGGGTCGTAGTAGGAAATTCCACCACCTCCTTGTGAGGGCAACTTAGTGGGAGGCATCTTCGACTGTATGTCCTGGATGCCCAGGTGGCCGCTTCAGAAGCGACCGCTTTTTTTTGGGAGGGGGGGTTCCTCAGCTGTTACATCCCTTTGGTGGCCAGATGGCTAAGGGGGTCTTCCGGGAAGAAGCATAAAGAGCACTAGGCTCGGGGCTTCTGATTTTCTTCCACATGTAGGTTCATGAGTGATTTCGAAGACTGTTTACCTTCAGAATTAGTCCAATTTTCAGAACTCTTAAAAACGTTATTGTCCAGCCCCAGGCTCATGGTAAGGAAAAGGAATTAGCACAAAGCGAAACTCAAAAAACTTGCACATAGCTAAAAAATTTGCTGCTTTTGAATGAGCTATATTTCACACAGTCTTTTACAAATGTACACATCGCACTTCGCATCTATCTTTCAATGATGACATCAAACTGCAACTGAGAGCGATCCTTTTCAAAGTTGAAAAGAATATATAATGAGTTAGAATTTGCATGGGACGAAAAATGCTGAATATGCTCTCTCTATTGAGCATTGAAAAGTAACTTGTAAGCTTACTCAGCTTTATTGACTTGATTGAAAACTTCGCCATTTGAAAAATTCGCAAACGAAAGTTGTAGGTTGAAATAATAATCATACATATTTTTCAATAATTTTTGTTATTTCAAATAGAGAAAAGAATTCGTTACCTCATGAATTATTTTTTTTAAAATACGGAGTTTCGCGTAATACTATTCTTTACGAGGGCGCGTTCGAAGCACTAAACAGCGTAAGTCGGAATGGGACCGTCGTAACCGGAGGACTACCTGTATATAAACATGCATATCTATGCTTTCACGCCTTTAATAAATATATATATAAAAAATATTACACTCAAAGACATTGAAAGCATAATTTTCCTCAAGAAAAATATCGACAAAGAAAACCCAATTTTTGATTTGTTTTCTTTGGGAAGGGGGGGGGGTGATAAAATCGTATTCCCCCCACCCCACTGTGGGGGAGGGAGTCGTGAGGTGGGATTCGTTCATGCTGTCGGTGTGTCCAAGCCCAAATGGCTTTATATCTTTTAAAACAGAAGACACTGCCCCTTTCATTCCAGCCTTTTTTAAAGATCTCTCTGCTGCGACTATTTCTTTTCTTTTTTTCCTAATTTGTTTTAATGTTGTTCCTGTGTTGGCAATGTTTTATTATTGCAAGTTAACTGATATTTTTGTAATAAGAATTTTCGCGTTTAACGTATTTCATTGTATTTCTTAATTTCTTTCTAGATTAAAAAAATTGTCATCTTTTTTTTCTGACATAAATTCGTACACAGTAAAATTTTAGGCTCGGGTGTCACCCCCTGACGGGTGTCACCCGGGGCGGCCCGCCCCCCCCGCCCCCCCCCCTAGTGACGCCACTGCATCAATGAACCATGCCTAAATTCGCCCTAGAGGGATACAATTAATCTCAATGTGTTGACATCAGATGTGGGTGGTAAAGAGTTTTTATTATAACTTTAAAAAGTACTAACCAGAAGTCATGCTGGCCGAAATATAAGCGTGATCGATTGCCGACATGGGGGTACGAGGTTCAATTTTCAGTTAGGGAAAATGTGTTTTTTTTTAAATTATACATAAATTTGTAATGAATAATCTTTCTTTTTACCACTATCACATTTAAGTTATTGACAATGAAGTTTAACTAATTAAATTGAATTGATAAGGTCGAAAAACCAATTTTAAAAAATGTTGATACTATCTTATCTTATCTGTTTCAGACACTCCTTCTATACAGAAGATTATTGCGTCCTACGCTTATCTATGGTTTGTGTTTAGTCCTGCATACTAAAAAGTAGAAAATATTATAATGTAAAAAAAATTTTTTTTTAAAAAGGACACGCTTTTGTTTACATATAGAAAGTGCTCTAAGTTGGATGTTGTCTTCAGGGTCCAATCGATTTCGCAGCTTTGTTTTTATGCTCACTAGAGTGGAAAATTCTTTTTCACAAAGGTACGTTGTTGCAAAAGGCAGCAACGTCTTGACGGCATCCTTATGTGCAGTGTTGAAAGCCATAGCAGCCTTTGACATCTAAAATGTTTCAAATCTGCATGCTTTGTTTGCAAATTCAAAACGAGCCTCATTATTTGATGCCGAACAGGAACTCAGACCCCTTTAGTGTTACAGTTGCAGCTAGGGACGCAACTGACATATGGCAAGAAGTTTTTTTTTAAATCCATGACAACCGAATTAATATTATAGGACTTATAGGAGCTCATTGTGAGTTTACCGTCGATACAGAAGCTGAGATATCTGACGGTGCTGGGTTAAGGGATGTCAGAAGTGCAAACTTTTAACGATGCTAGGAGCTACTTTCCAGTGATTGGCTTCAGAGGCAAAAATAATATAAGAAATAAGGAGGAGGAAAAAAAAACAAGTGAAATGAGATCAATAGGAGAGCACTGGGCTTTGTGGTAAGGTAATTATAGGGTATGAATGTCTATACTCTATAGGCTCGAAATAGAAGTAGGAACAACAACAGTGTGAATCAAGCTACTCGAACAGGAAGTCTTTCCAATTATGCAATAGTTTTGCCCCTGCCCCTATTTAATTGTTTTATATATTAAGGGACAAGTACGTGTGACCTACAAATTAAACTATAAATCTGCCAGATGTACTTAAGACTACATTTTATTACTGTTGGAGTGAAATGCCTAAAATTTATTAGACAACTTTTCTTGGACATTAACAATATATAACCAACCACACCCATATCTCTCTCAACAAGGCAAGGTTAAAGGCCAAATATAATTGCATCGACAATACCGGAGAGCAACAAGGTTGCCTTCTTTTCTCTCTACTGAATTTAATATATTTAAATGATATTCGAAACAAAACAATACTGAAATACAATTACAAATGTTGTAAGTTGGTCAGATAATTTTTTTTAGCTAAGTCTAAGGAATCTCAAAATTTAAAAAAAAGTTTTTGATTCCCTAAATATGGTTAACACAGATCCATTTTAAATAGCCACATAATAAAACAAATAATTTTTCCATTTATAATAAGCTAACACTGATTTTTATTCTATTTATTTATTCAGTCGTACATTAAATAAAAACACAAAAGTCAGTAAAACGGAATGAATGCGTTCATATTGTGTTTATAAATTTCGTGCTAGAATATAATATGGTTAATAAGGCACCAGAGGACACACGTGGCGGTCTAGCACAGGTCAAATACAAATTATATGTTGAGAGTGGTCATCGTCGACTACGACAGAAGAACAACAACTTTCATTTAAAAAACGAATACGTGGGTTCTAATCTCGCTCCCGGCGAGTTTTTTTCAAACTAATTTTTTTTTATAATTAAAAAAAACAAAAACATGTCGTAACGCTAGCAACATCCCGCCGAATCGTCTGCTGCTACGACATGTCGTAGCAGCAGTTTACAGGCTAGTGTTACGAGATGTCGTAACGCTAGCAACATCATTTCTTGATACCGTTATTTTAAAAAAAAACTATAAGGTAATAGTAGTGAAATTGCAACCATAAAACTTAAATTTTTAGTCAAAGCGCGGGGTCTGAAAAGTGCGGGGCCCAAGGCGGTTGCCTCGTTCGACTTGCCCTAAAGCCGGCCCTGCTTCTTATCAACAGGAGTTTTGGATGGAGTAAGTAAATATTGTAGATCAATACATTTTAAAGCTTAAAGAAAGACCAAACAATTTATATAGGCCTACATTTAAACTGTGATAATTTTTTTTTAAATGGTTGAACTCCAAAAAAAATAATTCACATTGACAATGTATGTAAACTAGTAGAAAATCTAGCCCTTTATTAATAATTGCTTAAGATAAATTCTCGTGGTTCACTGGCCTGACATCAACAACCTGGAATTAGACAGTGGATAAGGCATTAAATACGCCAATAGAGGAAAAGATTCTCCAGAGACGATGTTGGGTTGGCCTTACTCTACGAAGATCAGCTTCCAACACAATAAGCCAAAACCTGAAATGGAACCCTCGGGGAAAGCGGAAAAGAGCCCGACTAAGAAAACTTTAGCGCCGAGATATGGACTTAGACATCAAGAGACTTGGCCATAGCTGGAAGAAGCGCGAGAGACCAGCGTCACTAGCCTAGCCCAGGATAGAAATGCCCCGAGGACTAGTGTAGGCAGCCTATTTCCTCGGAAGGATAGTAAATGTTGACGCTGATCGACTACTGCTCCTCATGGACGAGAAGGTAGAAGAAGTAAAATAAAGTTAAAGAAAAATATTTGAAACAATTTTTTTTATTGCTTTACAATTTAAGTTCCCTTTATTCTCATTGGCTAAAATAACTAACTAAAGGTGAAGTAATTAAACTTTGAAACAACATGGCTATGACGTCTGAATTATCAACGATATAATAAAATTATAATTTGCAACATAAAATTACAACAAAATCTTATCCTCAGCATTGTAACCGTCTTATGCTTATGTACTTAGGTTGTAACCATCACATATTTGGGTCAAAGCACCGTGACATGGCTATATGTACATTGGTTCTAACCATCACACACATACTTTGGGTAAAGCACTGTCACAAGTCAAAGCCATGCACGAAGTTCATTATTGTAACAAGTTCATGTCCTTTAGTGTTACCCTCAGATATGGTGTCCTTAGGTTTATACCAGCATATGTGCATGCCTTAGGTGTTAGCCTCTCATATGATGTTAATACGTTTATACTGTCACATTCCCATGTCCTTAGGTTATGCTGGGATAAGCCATGGTGTAAGATTTTTGTTGATCAGACAATCATAACAATCATATTCATAACTAGTTATTTTAAGTTCTTTACATTGAAATATAATATTGAATTAAATATAGTTTCTTTTTCCAAACTTGATAAGCGTTTTTAATATATTATTTCTTTAAATAAATCATTAAATGATAAATATTATATGCTATTTCAAAGCCATGTCCAAAAAAAAATATTTTTAAAAAAGTTATTTATTAACAGCCAATTTCGAATAGAAAATGTAATAAGTATTCATTACATGCAATAAGCTAATACAGATAAGGTAATAAATGGAAAGTGTAAATCAATAATCTTTACCATAGAATTGGTAGAATACTATACCATATTGGTAGATGACCATCTTTAAAGTAAAGGCAGGAATAATGAAGAACATGTTGTGTGAGGAAAGGTTAGAGCAGAATGTAAATGTCATATTAAATGTTAGTGACAGCAACACGGATAATTATTGTTTTAAAAAAATAGTTTATCGCCTTTAACTAAAGGTCCATTTTGTACAACTTAGGTGGATCATAGAGTAAAAGGTTATTGATATTCATAACCCCTACCCACAATTGAAGTTCCTGCATGTAACGTAATGTTAATGATGCCTTTACTTTGCTTTTTATTTGCGGAGATTAAGTTAGCAGTTACATTAATTGGCACCTGGCGGATCCACATGATTGAAAGGCCTAATAATAATAATAATAATAATAATAATAATAATAATAATAATAATAATAATCATAATAATAATAATAATAATAATAATAATTGATAATTTTTATAGCGCTGTATCCCAGCAAGGAACCCGGCTCACAGCCTAGTAGCTAAGTACCAGTAGCAAGATTATTTGTAAATACGTGCAGCCAAAATAATTTTATAGACAGCACAGTGCATGTGACATTTTGAGGATTTTTATGCTTGAAACGTTCAAACTGAGATGAAATCACCCCGACCCCTTGTTACCCCTCCCCTTCTCCTTGACAATGGAATAGTTGTGGGACCTAGGGTGTGTATAAACGGGAACAATTGAACAGGCACATACATTCCGCACCTCTCAGTAGAGATCTGAGAACGGAGATCGCAAACTGACCCCCACCCACCCACGTACGTGTCAAGGCAATGCTAGGTACTCTGACTAGATCATTTCCATCTTTCTTTGACTACATATGTTGTTGTTGGGATCTTCAAGGAGTGTTTTGTTTTTCAACACAATCTTCGATTGCCCAAAGTTTGTTAATATTTCTTGAGACACAATCATTATTTTTTAGCGTTAGTTGGTTATTTATTTTTATTTTTATTTTTTATTTTGTTGGCAAATCAAAAATTTCATTCCATATTTTATTTTTCAGGTGAAGAAAACTATAAAATGTAGTGCAATGAAAATAAAGAGTAATATTGATTAAAATTAACTGAGTCCCCCAGATATGAGACGAAAGCGAGAGGTCCTTAACTTTATGGAAAAAGCTCGGACCCCATTAAGAACTTGATCGTGAACTGGGTAGCAAATGTCAGAATAAATAAAAACAACCCGTAAAAAACCAAGTTTTTGACTATAAATCCTTTACGTATGAGACGTAACTAAAAGAATGTTCATTATAACACGCAGCGCAAGACCATCCAAAAATACAAAATTGCAGTTGTGTCGTAAAACGTGTTTAATATAATGCGCACCGATCAGGAAATATGTTTATAAAAAGTGCTGTCAATAAAATACGCACCTTATTGCGCGACAGAAAGGTTGTTCAATATAATACGCACCGCGACGCTCTATCTAAAAAAATAGCATGATACATAGGAATAATTAAAATAATCTAAAAAATCAATAATTTAATTACGGTACATGCGATCGATCTGAAATTTTGATACATTGTTTTTATTATCGGTACGAAACTGCCTGCAAAATTTCAAATCGCTTGGTTACGAGCAAGTGGGTTAAAATCGATCAAAAGTTTTGGCGACAAGGGCGGTCGGTCGGTCGGTCAGTCGGGCGGGCGGCCGCAGACACCACGAGTTAATATAAAGGATTTAAATAAGAAAAACCCGTAAAAAACCAAGTTTTTGACTATAAATCCTTTATGTACGAGAAGTAATTAAAAGAATGTTCATTATAATACGCAGCGCCAGACCATCCACAAATACAAAATTGAAGTTGTGTCGTAAAACATGTTTAATATAATGCGCACCGATCAGGAATATGTTTATAAAAAGAGCTGTCAATAAAATACGCACCTTATTGCGCGACAGAAATGTTGTTCAATATAATACGCACCGCGACGCTCTATCTCAAAAAATAGCATGATACATAGGAATAAATAAAATAATCTAAAAAATCAATAATTTAATTACGGTACCTGCGATCGATCTGAAATTTTGATACATTGTTTTTATTATCGGTATGAAACTGCATGCAAAATTTCAGCTCGCCAGCTTACGAGCAAGTGGGTTAAAAATTGCTCAAAAGTTTTGGCGACAAGGGCGGTCGGTCGGCCGCAGACACCACGAGTTAATATAAAGGATTTAAAAAAGTTATACCTGGATATTTCTATGGCAATATAGTCAGTAGGAACATGTCCTGAACCAATGTAATGTCCAAGATGGTGTCCTAGATCAGACATATTGAAGCTCCCGCGCCGAGAAGCCACCAGAAAGCTGCATCGCGGCTTGCTCGCGTGCTAAGGTGCATGGAGTGGGCCAAGAAATAGTGACCACCTACCCCATTGACAGTACCTTTAACAGAATCATCGGGGCGCTGATTGGGTGAAGAACCCTGTTTATTGCTGTTAACTTTTAAATTACTGATATTGTAGGTGTTTCTGAGTATTTTGTCAGTCGATATATTCTTTAGCTTAACTCTTCCCTTGTTCAATGATTCTATCAAGAGATAGGGACCAATCCACCGGGGTTCCATGCGATGAATTTGGGTTGACTGAAACGTCTTCGGGATATTTGGCAAGCAACTATTATTGAGAACTTCCTTTTCACCATGGTGAATAATCAATTCCTTCTTTTGTTTCAAAAGGCTTTGCAGTTTGTCAAAATTGTTACTTGCCATGGCATTTGACCGTTTCTCTGAAGGTTAGTCATGGATCCACTGGGGGTACTTAACTTTCGTTGAATAGTAGAATTGTAAAAGCTGATCATACAGTTTGTCTTCCATGGTTGAGAAAGTTTGCACTCCAGTCGTTTTGGAGTATAGTGACCGAAATGAGTTTTAAAGTTGTGAAATCCGATTTGTCGACTCTGTAAAGATTGGCATAATGCAACAATGTTGACACCATTCGCAACTTTGTGCTACTCATATATATTTACGTCTTTCAAAAGAAATACGGCTAGTTTAAAATAAAATATTAGGGCACGACGAGGTCAGAGTTTCTTTTGAATGCAGATTAAACGTAACACAATACGTGCTTCATAACAATAGATGAATGCATGGAAAGCGGACAATCCAACATTGACAAAATCCAATAAGGATGACCGTACTGTTTTAAAATGAATTTGAACTTGAACTATCCCTTAACCCGTCGTTGGGTCACCATCGTGAACTGCTCACTATCTCACGTCATTTGTCCCGGTCCTGTGCTGCCCTTTGAGAGTCGCTGAATGACAGGCCGGTCCACTCTTTGATATCGTCCTCCCATCTCTTCTTTTGTCTGCCTCTTTTCCTTCCTCCCTGGCCTGGACTGTGCCTTGCAATATAGTATTTGCGAGACCTCCAGTTCTTGTCACGTGTCCGTACCATCGTAGTTTTCTCTTCTTAATGGAGGTGAGAAGGTCCTCGTAGGGGCCAATGACAGTACGTATTATGTTGCGGGCTGCTTCGTTTGTGATGTGCGCTGCGTAGGAGATTTTCAATATCTTTCTTTGATCTCAGGGAGAGTTTCTTGCTTTGCCAGATGTGCTTTAGTTTACTCAATGCTGCCATTGTTTGGGCCACTCTGGCAAGAATTTCTGGCTTTGAGCCTTCGTCGGATATTATGGCCCCTAGATATTTGAAGGTGGAGACCTTAAAATGAACTACGCTGATTTAAAAACTTTAAAAAAAAATTGCGCTACCAGAACAAATGTTTCTTTTTAATGTATTAAGACGCCGCGAAGGCAAACCGAGCTACAGATAAAATTTCGGAAATACGACATGCAACACTGGGGAAGTCAAACGATGTTTCCCACACTTGTAGTCTTGTCCTATTCTTTACTTTTTTGTTCATGTCAGAGTATATTCAATTAGATTTTTTAAAAAGGGAAAGGTGCCATGATATGTTTATTTTTTTTTAAAAATGAACATAGGCCTAAACCATTGTTGCCAGTAACAATGAAATTGTATGAGAGGAGAAAAAACAAACGAAACATTCATGCATAATTTAATTCAATAATTAAAAAACAAATTTTATTAACATATTAAAAATAATTAAACATAAAGATTTGATTAACAAGCGACGTGCACGAAATAAATGTTCGCAAGCGTTTGAAAAGCTACAACTATAGTCCCTATCGCGCTTAAATTATTTTTTAAAAAAATAATCAATTCATGTATAGCTTGAATTATTCGACTTCAAAAATTATTATTTTTAAATAAAAAAAAACAAATTATGGAAAAAAAAAGCGCTGATTCCATCTTACATGTATAGACTGTTGAGAGTGGTCATCGTCGACTACGACGGAAGAACAACAATGAACAACTTTGATTTTAAAAACGATACGTGGGTTCTAATCTCGCTCCCGGCGATTTTAATATTTTTTTTTAATAATTAAAAAAAAACCCACGTCGTAACGCTAGCAACATCCCGTCGAATCGTCTGCAGCGACATGTCGTAACGCTAGCACCATCCCGTCGAATCGTCTACTGCTACGACAGTTTATGTCGTAACGCTAGCAACATCCCGCGGAATCGTTTGCTGCTACATGTCGTACACTGTTTCTTTTTTGTATATTCTATATGTATTTTATCCAGTCGTCCGATCAAGCTTTTTCCTTTTATCGGCGAGGGTAGGAGTCAATAATATCGTCCATCCCTGGGTGGCATAAACACTGTAGCTAAGCAACTGTGTTTATACTTTTTGCATAACTTAAACGAAACCAGCAGGGCACATTTTAAGCTCAAACATTGCGTTTCGAAATGTTTCTTTAAAACAAATAAACCCCATACAACAGAAAAATGAATTATATAAATTATCACTTACTGGGGGCGGGGCCAAAATGTTTTTTTTTCCGTATATTTAAAACTGACTCAAAACTAATTCTCCAACCTCCCGTGAGGGTAGAAGCATGAAACTTTTGGGAACTTGCCAAATACACTATTATGACGATAATTGGTGAAAAATAATGTAAACATTTCCACTCATGGGTGGCCGGGTGCCCCAAAACCGGTTTTTCCTTATATGGGCTATATAAAACTGAATCAACACCAATTCCTCATATTCCCGAGTAGGTAGAAGCATGAAAATTTGGAAAGTCGTTGAGTACCCTCCCGCAATGGTAACAGTCGAAAAAAGTATAAAGTTATCACTAACTGGGTAGGGGGGTGGGCGGGGGCCCAAACGTAGTTTTTTCTTAAATGAGCTATATAAATCAGGCTCATCATTAAATCTCCTATTTCCTGTGTAGGTAGAAGCATGAAACTTTGTGAAGTTGTTATATACCCTCCCAAAATGGTAACTGGCGAAACATTAATAAAAATTATCACTCACTGGGTGGTCAGAGGCCTGAATGTAGTTTTTTTTCATATATCAAACTGACTCATCAATAATTCTCCAAATTACCATGTAAGTAGAAGAATGAAACTTTTGGAAGATTTTGAGTACCCTCGCGCGATGGTAACATGCGAAAAAAATATATAAAATTATTACTCACTAGGGGGCCTTGGGCCAAAATGTAGGTATTTTCCTAATATGAGCTATATAAAACAGACTAATCATTAAATATCCAACTTCCCGTGTAAATAGGAGCATGAAACTTTGGGAAGTTGTTGAGTACTCTCCCGCAATGATAACATACGAAAAAAAAATATATAAAATCCAGGCAGATCAGGTCCGCCACAGAGTTCCCAGAGCAGCTGAAACAGCTGAGCAAAGAAACTCCAGGCATGTGCTGTTCCAGTGGTAAAGTCAAACTGCCCCCAATTCTAAAGCCACCAGAACCATTGTGCATTCTGTTGAATGGTGAAACTGCACAATCAAAGGACTTTGTGAAACTTATTAGACTATTCAATAATATGTTTGCCGTGACTTCCTTCAAGTCTAATGTTGTCGTGAATAACGGGTGGACACCAACATTCAAGGTCCAAGGCCAAGTGTACCACCATGCTGGACCTCTTCATCCAGTCAATGCTGTAGACAGCAAATATCTCCAGATTTACTTCTTGGGAGAAGATGAGCAAGTGCAAAGACGACTGGATTTGCTTGACAGTCCTGTTGACAGAAACATTGTCCTCAAACTGCAAAGAATGCTGCATCAGCATAACAGCTATGTGAGGTCATTTAAAATGGCTGCTGAGATTATGGATAACACTCAAGTGGACTACAAAATCAAAATTTCCGGCAAAGCACCATTAAAGGAACACAAAGGCAGATTCAATGCACCATCTGTTAGTGAAGTGGCATCATGATTGCTGGAGAGCTAGGTGATCGTAGAGACATTGTGCTGCATTCAAGAAGTTGCTCACAAATGCCACTTCAAAGGATTCAAGACACTCACAGGTCATATGATCCACTTCAGTATCCTCTGCTATTTGTTAGAGGAGAAGATGGCTATGATTTGAACATAAAAGATGTAAACAAGGCCACAAGCAATGACTACTATGCATATCGCATGATGCAAAGAGTCAACGAATTTAATACACTCCTCAGATGCCCGCGCCTTTTCCAGCAATACATAGTGGATATGTATGCTAAGGTTGAGAATGAGAGATTGCGTTTCATCAGACTCAACCAAACAAAACTTAGAGCTGAGGACTATGGTGTACTATTAGAGGCAGTAAGGAATGACAACAATGTGACTTCTGAAAATCTTGGCAAATTAGTGGTGCTGCCTTCATCCTTCAGTGGAGGGCCCCGTTACATGCATGAATATGCACAGGATGGAATGACCTATGTACGTCATAGAAACACAAGCATCAAGTAGATTTGCAATTATGTTACCAAGGGAAGTGATGCAGCCATGTTTACTGTTGCAAATGAAATGCCGAACAGGCTTGATGGGGTTACCAATTAATTATCAACAAGGACGATACATTAGTAGCAGTGAGGCAGTGTGGCGCCTGCTTAACTTTCCCATCCATCAAAGGTATCCAACAGTTGTTCACTTGGCAGTACATCTTGAAGGAGGCCAAGGAGTATACTATAAACCAGGACAGCCAACAGCACATTTGACAGACACTCCAACAAAGACTACATTAACAGCGTTTTTTGATCTCTGCAAAACAGATCCTCTTGCAAAAACATTGCTGTATTCTGAAGTGCCTAGACATTTTCGCTGGGATGCCAGTCAAAAGGTCTGGCAAATCCGAAAAAAGGTATACCTCTTGCAGACTTCCCGGGATATGTGACAGACAATGCCTTGGGAAGAGTGTACACTGTGCATCCTCACAACAGAGAAGCATTTCACATGCGCCTCCTGCTGCACCATATTCGGGGACCTATTTCATTTGAAGATCTCAAAACTGTTATTGTGAAAGATGAGGATGGTGACATCCTTGAAATTAAGCCATGCAGCACATACACTGTTAAATGTACCATTTTATAGCATGCAAGTAAACAGTTAGTTGTGTACGCTTCTACAGAAAACCTTATTTTAAACCCGGGCAAAGCCGGGTACTTGCCCCTAGTATAATTTATATGAACCAACGAAAACAATTTATATTAAATATAAGTTTGTTAGCACTAGTGACGAGTACTAGTGGCGATGGCCGGAACCACGGCTTACACTTTCACTCATCTTAAATGAGCTCATTCCTTTAATTTGGTTGGGAAAAGAGCAGCAGGTTGTCCTACTGCGGTCAGATTTTTTTATCTCCTGCAAAATCTTTATACCCGACTTGTTGCATCTACTCATCGTTGACAGGTACTTCAAAAACATATGAAATTGATACATGCTAACAAAGCCTTGTCTGACACAAGATGGTCAGCCTGACATTATGCTGTAAGGTCTGTTAATAGCTCATACCATGAGAATATCGCAGCACTGGAAGAATTAGCAACGAATGAAAATCAGCCACGTGACTGCCGACTTGAAGAAGAAGGATTTCTAAAGGAAATTGAACAACTGGAAGTCGCTATTTTACTTGAAATTTGGGAAACAATTTTAGAAAGGAAGTATCTCATTGAGTTTGTTAAAAAATAGCATTCTTAATTTTATTCCTATGAAGACAAAAGAAAGGAAAAGTCCGTGGTAAAAACAGTGTAAACAATCTTCAATACTATCAACCAAAAAAGAAAGCGTCAGTTTGATAAATGACATCAACAAAACAGTATTCTCCTCGAGACAAAAATTCAAGATTGAGGTATTTCTGGTAATCATTGACAAACTTTCTTAAGCCCTACAACATTGGTTAGGTGCATATAAATACATCCATGAGAAATTTGGCTTTCTTACAAACCTAACTGAGCTCAGCACTTTCGCCACCCGATGGGCAGCAGCCAAGTTAATGGAAGAACATTCAAGTGATTTCGAAGAAGGGGTCGGGTAAATCCGAAGCAACCGTTTCGTCCCCCTCATTTTTGTAGCAACGCCATCGAGCGGTGCCGGTTTAGGGCCAGGAGCGCCAGTACGGATTAGCAAAAAGTGCCACGAAGAACGCATTGGACGCCAGCTCTGAGGAAACCTTCCAGTGGGGGTTGCACCCTAGGTAGGTCTTTGATGATCCCCCGGTCTGCGGCGATCCTAACCATGGAGACCCGTGTGCTTTGCCGGGATGGCGCCAAAGTGGTAGCGGGTCGTAGTAGGAAATTCCACCACCTCCTTGTGAGGGCAACTTAGTGGGAGGCATCTTCGACTGTATGTCCTGGATGCCCAGGTGGCCGCTTCAGAAGCGACCGCTTCTTTTTGGGAGGGGGGGGTTCCTCAGCTGTTACATCCCTTTGGTGGCCAGATGGCTAAGGGGGTCTTCCGGGAAGAAGCATAAAGAGCACTAGGCTCGGGGCTTCTGATTTTCTTCCACATGTAGGTTCATGAGTGATTTCGAAGACTGTTTACCTTCAGAATTAGTCCAATTTTCAGAACTCTTAAAAACGTTATTGTCCAGCCCCAGGCTCATGGTAAGGAAAAGGAATTAGCACAAAGCGAAACTCAAAAAACTTGCACATAGCTAAAAAATTTGCTGCTTTTGAATGAGCTATATTTCACACAGTCTTTTACAAATGTACACATCGCACTTCGCATCTATCTTTCAATGATGACATCAAACTGCAACTGAGAGCGATCCTTTTCAAAGTTGAAAAGAATATATAATGAGTTAGAATTTGCATGGGACGAAAAATGCTGAATATGCTCTCTCTATTGAGCATTGAAAAGTAACTTGTAAGCTTACTCAGCTTTATTGACTTGATTGAAAACTTCGCCATTTGAAAAATTCGCAAACGAAAGTTGTAGGTTGAAATAATAATCATACATATTTTTCAATAATTTTTGTTATTTCAAATAGAGAAAAGAATTCGTTACCTCATGAATTATTTTTTTTAAAATACGGAGTTTCGCGTAATACTATTCTTTACGAGGGCGCGTTCGAAGCACTAAACAGCGTAAGTCGGAATGGGACCGTCGTAACCGGAGGACTACCTGTATATAAACATGCATATCTATGCTTTCACGCCTTTAATAAATATATATATAAAAAATATTACACTCAAAGACATTGAAAGCATAATTTTCCTCAAGAAAAATATCGACAAAGAAAACCCAATTTTTGATTTGTTTTCTTTGGGAAGGGGGGGGGGTGATAAAATCGTATTCCCCCCACCCCACTGTGGGGGAGGGAGTCGTGAGGTGGGATTCGTTCATGCTGTCGGTGTGTCCAAGCCCAAATGGCTTTATATCTTTTAAAACAGAAGACACTGCCCCTTTCATTCCAGCCTTTTTTAAAGATCTCTCTGCTGCGACTATTTCTTTTCTTTTTTTCCTAATTTGTTTTAATGTTGTTCCTGTGTTGGCAATGTTTTATTATTGCAAGTTAACTGATATTTTTGTAATAAGAATTTTCGCGTTTAACGTATTTCATTGTATTTCTTAATTTCTTTCTAGATTAAAAAAATTGTCATCTTTTTTTTCTGACATAAATTCGTACACAGTAAAATTTTAGGCTCGGGTGTCACCCCCTGACGGGTGTCACCCGGGGCGGCCCGCCCCCCCCCGCCCCCCCCCCTAGTGACGCCACTGCATCAATGAACCATGCCTAAATTCGCCCTAGAGGGATACAATTAATCTCAATGTGTTGACATCAGATGTGGGTGGTAAAGAGTTTTTATTATAACTTTAAAAAGTACTAACCAGAAGTCATGCTGGCCGAAATATAAGCGTGATCGATTGCCGACATGGGGGTACGAGGTTCAATTTTCAGTTAGGGAAAATGTGTTTTTTTTTAAATTATACATAAATTTGTAATGAATAATCTTTCTTTTTACCACTATCACATTTAAGTTATTGACAATGAAGTTTAACTAATTAAATTGAATTGATAAGGTCGAAAAACCAATTTTAAAAAATGTTGATACTATCTTATCTTATCTGTTTCAGACACTCCTTCTATACAGAAGATTATTGCGTCCTACGCTTATCTATGGTTTGTGTTTAGTCCTGCATACTAAAAAGTAGAAAATATTATAATGTAAAAAAAATTTTTTTTTAAAAAGGACACGCTTTTGTTTACATATAGAAAGTGCTCTAAGTTGGATGTTGTCTTCAGGGTCCAATCGATTTCGCAGCTTTGTTTTTATGCTCACTAGAGTGGAAAATTCTTTTTCACAAAGGTACGTTGTTGCAAAAGGCAGCAACGTCTTGACGGCATCCTTATGTGCAGTGTTGAAAGCCATAGCAGCCTTTGACATCTAAAATGTTTCAAATCTGCATGCTTTGTTTGCAAATTCAAAACGAGCCTCATTATTTGATGCCGAACAGGAACTCAGACCCCTTTAGTGTTACAGTTGCAGCTAGGGACGCAACTGACATATGGCAAGAAGTTTTTTTTTAAATCCATGACAACCGAATTAATATTATAGGACTTATAGGAGCTCATTGTGAGTTTACCGTCGATACAGAAGCTGAGATATCTGACGGTGCTGGGTTAAGGGATGTCAGAAGTGCAAACTTTTAACGATGCTAGGAGCTACTTTCCAGTGATTGGCTTCAGAGGCAAAAATAATATAAGAAATAAGGAGGAGGAAAAAAAAACAAGTGAAATGAGATCAATAGGAGAGCACTGGGCTTTGTGGTAAGGTAATTATAGGGTATGAATGTCTATACTCTATAGGCTCGAAATAGAAGTAGGAACAACAACAGTGTGAATCAAGCTACTCGAACAGGAAGTCTTTCCAATTATGCAATAGTTTTGCCCCTGCCCCTATTTAATTGTTTTATATATTAAGGGACAAGTACGTGTGACCTACAAATTAAACTATAAATCTGCCAGATGTACTTAAGACTACATTTTATTACTGTTGGAGTGAAATGCCTAAAATTTATTAGACAACTTTTCTTGGACATTAACAATATATAACCAACCACACCCATATCTCTCTCAACAAGGCAAGGTTAAAGGCCAAATATAATTGCATCGACAATACCGGAGAGCAACAAGGTTGCCTTCTTTTCTCTCTACTGAATTTAATATATTTAAATGATATTCGAAACAAAACAATACTGAAATACAATTACAAATGTTGTAAGTTGGTCAGATAATTTTTTTTAGCTAAGTCTAAGGAATCTCAAAATTTAAAAAAAAGTTTTTGATTCCCTAAATATGGTTAACACAGATCCATTTTAAATAGCCACATAATAAAACAAATAATTTTTCCATTTATAATAAGCTAACACTGATTTTTATTCTATTTATTTATTCAGTCGTACATTAAATAAAAACACAAAAGTCAGTAAAACGGAATGAATGCGTTCATATTGTGTTTATAAATTTCGTGCTAGAATATAATATGGTTAATAAGGCACCAGAGGACACACGTGGCGGTCTAGCACAGGTCAAATACAAATTATATGTTGAGAGTGGTCATCGTCGACTACGACAGAAGAACAACAACTTTCATTTAAAAAACGAATACGTGGGTTCTAATCTCGCTCCCGGCGAGTTTTTTTCAAACTAATTTTTTTTTATAATTAAAAAAAACAAAAACATGTCGTAACGCTAGCAACATCCCGCCGAATCGTCTGCTGCTACGACATGTCGTAGCAGCAGTTTACAGGCTAGTGTTACGAGATGTCGTAACGCTAGCAACATCATTTCTTGATACCGTTATTTTAAAAAAAAACTATAAGGTAATAGTAGTGAAATTGCAACCATAAAACTTAAATTTTTAGTCAAAGCGCGGGGTCTGAAAAGTGCGGGGCCCAAGGCGGTTGCCTCGTTCGACTTGCCCTAAAGCCGGCCCTGCTTCTTATCAACAGGAGTTTTGGATGGAGTAAGTAAATATTGTAGATCAATACATTTTAAAGCTTAAAGAAAGACCAAACAATTTATATAGGCCTACATTTAAACTGTGATAATTTTTTTTTAAATGGTTGAACTCCAAAAAAAATAATTCACATTGACAATGTATGTAAACTAGTAGAAAATCTAGCCCTTTATTAATAATTGCTTAAGATAAATTCTCGTGGTTCACTGGCCTGACATCAACAACCTGGAATTAGACAGTGGATAAGGCATTAAATACGCCAATAGAGGAAAAGATTCTCCAGAGACGATGTTGGGTTGGCCTTACTCTACGAAGATCAGCTTCCAACACAATAAGCCAAAACCTGAAATGGAACCCTCGGGGAAAGCGGAAAAGAGCCCGACTAAGAAAACTTTAGCGCCGAGATATGGACTTAGACATCAAGAGACTTGGCCATAGCTGGAAGAAGCGCGAGAGACCAGCGTCACTAGCCTAGCCCAGGATAGAAATGCCCCGAGGACTAGTGTAGGCAGCCTATTTCCTCGGAAGGATAGTAAATGTTGACGCTGATCGACTACTGCTCCTCATGGACGAGAAGGTAGAAGAAGTAAAATAAAGTTAAAGAAAAATATTTGAAACAATTTTTTTTATTGCTTTACAATTTAAGTTCCCTTTATTCTCATTGGCTAAAATAACTAACTAAAGGTGAAGTAATTAAACTTTGAAACAACATGGCTATGACGTCTGAATTATCAACGATATAATAAAATTATAATTTGCAACATAAAATTACAACAAAATCTTATCCTCAGCATTGTAACCGTCTTATGCTTATGTACTTAGGTTGTAACCATCACATATTTGGGTCAAAGCACCGTGACATGGCTATATGTACATTGGTTCTAACCATCACACACATACTTTGGGTAAAGCACTGTCACAAGTCAAAGCCATGCACGAAGTTCATTATTGTAACAAGTTCATGTCCTTTAGTGTTACCCTCAGATATGGTGTCCTTAGGTTTATACCAGCATATGTGCATGCCTTAGGTGTTAGCCTCTCATATGATGTTAATACGTTTATACTGTCACATTCCCATGTCCTTAGGTTATGCTGGGATAAGCCATGGTGTAAGATTTTTGTTGATCAGACAATCATAACAATCATATTCATAACTAGTTATTTTAAGTTCTTTACATTGAAATATAATATTGAATTAAATATAGTTTCTTTTTCCAAACTTGATAAGCGTTTTTAATATATTATTTCTTTAAATAAATCATTAAATGATAAATATTATATGCTATTTCAAAGCCATGTCCAAAAAAAAATATTTTTAAAAAAGTTATTTATTAACAGCCAATTTCGAATAGAAAATGTAATAAGTATTCATTACATGCAATAAGCTAATACAGATAAGGTAATAAATGGAAAGTGTAAATCAATAATCTTTACCATAGAATTGGTAGAATACTATACCATATTGGTAGATGACCATCTTTAAAGTAAAGGCAGGAATAATGAAGAACATGTTGTGTGAGGAAAGGTTAGAGCAGAATGTAAATGTCATATTAAATGTTAGTGACAGCAACACGGATAATTATTGTTTTAAAAAAATAGTTTATCGCCTTTAACTAAAGGTCCATTTTGTACAACTTAGGTGGATCATAGAGTAAAAGGTTATTGATATTCATAACCCCTACCCACAATTGAAGTTCCTGCATGTAACGTAATGTTAATGATGCCTTTACTTTGCTTTTTATTTGCGGAGATTAAGTTAGCAGTTACATTAATTGGCACCTGGCGGATCCACATGATTGAAAGGCCTAATAATAATAATAATAATAATAATAATAATAATAATAATAATAATAATAATCATAATAATAATAATAATAATAATAATAATTGATAATTTTTATAGCGCTGTATCCCAGCAAGGAACCCGGCTCACAGCCTAGTAGCTAAGTACCAGTAGCAAGATTATTTGTAAATACGTGCAGCCAAAATAATTTTATAGACAGCACAGTGCATGTGACATTTTGAGGATTTTTATGCTTGAAACGTTCAAACTGAGATGAAATCACCCCGACCCCTTGTTACCCCTCCCCTTCTCCTTGACAATGGAATAGTTGTGGGACCTAGGGTGTGTATAAACGGGAACAATTGAACAGGCACATACATTCCGCACCTCTCAGTAGAGATCTGAGAACGGAGATCGCAAACTGACCCCCACCCACCCACGTACGTGTCAAGGCAATGCTAGGTACTCTGACTAGATCATTTCCATCTTTCTTTGACTACATATGTTGTTGTTGGGATCTTCAAGGAGTGTTTTGTTTTTCAACACAATCTTCGATTGCCCAAAGTTTGTTAATATTTCTTGAGACACAATCATTATTTTTTAGCGTTAGTTGGTTATTTATTTTTATTTTTATTTTTTATTTTGTTGGCAAATCAAAAATTTCATTCCATATTTTATTTTTCAGGTGAAGAAAACTATAAAATGTAGTGCAATGAAAATAAAGAGTAATATTGATTAAAATTAACTGAGTCCCCCAGATATGAGACGAAAGCGAGAGGTCCTTAACTTTATGGAAAAAGCTCGGACCCCATTAAGAACTTGATCGTGAACTGGGTAGCAAATGTCAGAATAAATAAAAACAACCCGTAAAAAACCAAGTTTTTGACTATAAATCCTTTACGTATGAGACGTAACTAAAAGAATGTTCATTATAACACGCAGCGCAAGACCATCCAAAAATACAAAATTGCAGTTGTGTCGTAAAACGTGTTTAATATAATGCGCACCGATCAGAAATATGTTTATAAAAAGTGCTGTCAATAAAATACGCACCTTATTGCGCGACAGAAAGGTTGTTCAATATAATACGCACCGCGACGCTCTATCTAAAAAAATAGCATGATACATAGGAATAATTAAAATAATCTAAAAAATCAATAATTTAATTACGGTACATGCGATCGATCTGAAATTTTGATACATTGTTTTTATTATCGGTACGAAACTGCCTGCAAAATTTCAAATCGCTTGGTTACGAGCAAGTGGGTTAAAATCGATCAAAAGTTTTGGCGACAAGGGCGGTCGGTCGGTCGGTCAGTCGGGCGGGCGGCCGCAGACACCACGAGTTAATATAAAGGATTTAAATAAGAAAAACCCGTAAAAAACCAAGTTTTTGACTATAAATCCTTTATGTACGAGAAGTAATTAAAAGAATGTTCATTATAATACGCAGCGCCAGACCATCCACAAATACAAAATTGAAGTTGTGTCGTAAAACATGTTTAATATAATGCGCACCGATCAGGAATATGTTTATAAAAAGAGCTGTCAATAAAATACGCACCTTATTGCGCGACAGAAATGTTGTTCAATATAATACGCACCGCGACGCTCTATCTCAAAAAATAGCATGATACATAGGAATAAATAAAATAATCTAAAAAATCAATAATTTAATTACGGTACCTGCGATCGATCTGAAATTTTGATACATTGTTTTTATTATCGGTATGAAACTGCATGCAAAATTTCAGCTCGCCAGCTTACGAGCAAGTGGGTTAAAAATTGCTCAAAAGTTTTGGCGACAAGGGCGGTCGGTCGGCCGCAGACACCACGAGTTAATATAAAGGATTTAAAAAAGTTATACCTGGATATTTCTATGGCAATATAGTCAGTAGGAACATGTCCTGAACCAATGTAATGTCCAAGATGGTGTCCTAGATCAGACATATTGAAGCTCCCGCGCCGAGAAGCCACCAGAAAGCTGCATCGCGGCTTGCTCGCGTGCTAAGGTGCATGGAGTGGGCCAAGAAATAGTGACCACCTACCCCATTGACAGTACCTTTAACAGAATCATCGGGGCGCTGATTGGGTGAAGAACCCTGTTTATTGCTGTTAACTTTTAAATTACTGATATTGTAGGTGTTTCTGAGTATTTTGTCAGTCGATATATTCTTTAGCTTAACTCTTCCCTTGTTCAATGATTCTATCAAGAGATAGGGACCAATCCACCGGGGTTCCATGCGATGAATTTGGGTTGACTGAAACGTCTTCGGGATATTTGGCAAGCAACTATTATTGAGAACTTCCTTTTCACCATGGTGAATAATCAATTCCTTCTTTTGTTTCAAAAGGCTTTGCAGTTTGTCAAAATTGTTACTTGCCATGGCATTTGACCGTTTCTCTGAAGGTTAGTCATGGATCCACTGGGGGTACTTAACTTTCGTTGAATAGTAGAATTGTAAAAGCTGATCATACAGTTTGTCTTCCATGGTTGAGAAAGTTTGCACTCCAGTCGTTTTGGAGTATAGTGACCGAAATGAGTTTTAAAGTTGTGAAATCCGATTTGTCGACTCTGTAAAGATTGGCATAATGCAACAATGTTGACACCATTCGCAACTTTGTGCTACTCATATATATTTACGTCTTTCAAAAGAAATACGGCTAGTTTAAAATAAAATATTAGGGCACGACGAGGTCAGAGTTTCTTTTGAATGCAGATTAAACGTAACACAATACGTGCTTCATAACAATAGATGAATGCATGGAAAGCGGACAATCCAACATTGACAAAATCCAATAAGGATGACCGTACTGTTTTAAAATGAATTTGAACTTGAACTATCCCTTAACCCGTCGTTGGGTCACCATCGTGAACTGCTCACTATCTCACGTCATTTGTCCCGGTCCTGTGCTGCCCTTTGAGAGTCGCTGAATGACAGGCCGGTCCACTCTTTGATATCGTCCTCCCATCTCTTCTTTTGTCTGCCTCTTTTCCTTCCTCCCTGGCCTGGACTGTGCCTTGCAATATAGTATTTGCGAGACCTCCAGTTCTTGTCACGTGTCCGTACCATCGTAGTTTTCTCTTCTTAATGGAGGTGAGAAGGTCCTCGTAGGGGCCAATGACAGTACGTATTATGTTGCGGGCTGCTTCGTTTGTGATGTGCGCTGCGTAGGAGATTTTCAATATCTTTCTTTGATCTCAGGGAGAGTTTCTTGCTTTGCCAGATGTGCTTTAGTTTACTCAATGCTGCCATTGTTTGGGCCACTCTGGCAAGAATTTCTGGCTTTGAGCCTTCGTCGGATATTATGGCCCCTAGATATTTGAAGGTGGAGACCTTAAAATGAACTACGCTGATTTAAAAACTTTAAAAAAAAATTGCGCTACCAGAACAAATGTTTCTTTTTAATGTATTAAGACGCCGCGAAGGCAAACCGAGCTACAGATAAAATTTCGGAAATACGACATGCAACACTGGGGAAGTCAAACGATGTTTCCCACACTTGTAGTCTTGTCCTATTCTTTACTTTTTTGTTCATGTCAGAGTATATTCAATTAGATTTTTTAAAAAGGGAAAGGTGCCATGATATGTTTATTTTTTTTTAAAAATGAACATAGGCCTAAACCATTGTTGCCAGTAACAATGAAATTGTATGAGAGGAGAAAAAACAAACGAAACATTCATGCATAATTTAATTCAATAATTAAAAAACAAATTTTATTAACATATTAAAAATAATTAAACATAAAGATTTGATTAACAAGCGACGTGCACGAAATAAATGTTCGCAAGCGTTTGAAAAGCTACAACTATAGTCCCTATCGCGCTTAAATTATTTTTTAAAAAAATAATCAATTCATGTATAGCTTGAATTATTCGACTTCAAAAATTATTATTTTTAAATAAAAAAAAACAAATTATGGAAAAAAAAAGCGCTGATTCCATCTTACATGTATAGACTGTTGAGAGTGGTCATCGTCGACTACGACGGAAGAACAACAATGAACAACTTTGATTTTAAAAACGATACGTGGGTTCTAATCTCGCTCCCGGCGATTTTAATATTTTTTTTTAATAATTAAAAAAAAACCCACGTCGTAACGCTAGCAACATCCCGTCGAATCGTCTGCAGCGACGACATGTCGTAACGCTAGCACCATCCCGTCGAATCGTCTACTGCTACGACAGTTTATGTCGTAACGCTAGCAACATCCCGCGGAATCGTTTGCTGCTACATGTCGTAGCAGCAGTTTACACGCTAGCAACATCCTTAATAAAATATTAAAATAAATAAATTTAATGACAAACACACACACCGAATAGTTAATCAGAGTCAAAGATTGCTGACACTTACTTGGTCATAACATTTAATATTCTCTTTTAAAAAGTACTCAAAGATAATTAAAAAATAAAAAATTAAATAAAGAACAATTAAGTTTTGTAGTGTATTTTTTTTTAAAAGAAGGAAAAAAATGCCATTTAGATTATTTCGTTCACGACAATACTGTTAGCTAAAAATTCTTATAAAAACTTAGGAAATGGCAATGTTTGATACAATGAGCAATATTCCTTTTGACTTTTCATAAACATTTAATTAATTAATTTATTTTAAATGAAAATGTTTACTGATTTGAAAATTATTTAAAAACTATTAAGTAAGTTTTTGTATTTCGGTGTTTAGCGAAACCCGAATTTAAAAATGGTGAACGTAACGAAAGGTGTACTCGTCGAATGTGATCCAGCGATGAAACAATTTCTTCTGCATTTGGATGAAAAGAATGAATTTGGAAGAAAATTTGTGCTTCAAGTAGGAAGCTAATAATAATATGCTTTAAAACATCTTTCTCCATATTGAATCTACTCCAATAATTAAAGAATAAAAATAATACTAATAGTAATAGTATAGTTAAGGACAGTTAAGGTGCCGTTAACTTGCACGGTGTGATACCATGTAAGTTAGTAAAAAAATAACTTGCACGGTATGGTCCCGTGTAAGTAAGTAAAAAATTAACTTGCACGGTACGGTAATGTTTTAATGTAAAAAATAGACAACTAAACCTAATCCTGACCCTAAAACTAATAATTACAATAGACTTGATCATTTCTGAGACCCGAACGCGTCATAAGTAGGCACTCCAATACTCGCTGCGCGCGCCGAAGAAAACGGCGGGCTCAGCGGGGTGCGGCACTGTGACGTGTTGTGAATGGCGGGTTTTCGGTATGCGTCGGTCTTTGTCTCTCTTATGCGTCATTTTCTAAAAACGAAGTGTCTGCTGCTACGACAAAGTAACGGCAGACAACTCGACGGGCTGTTGCTAGTGCTACGACATGTCGTAACACAAGCAACATCCCGTCGACTTGTCTGCTGCTACGACTAGTCGTAAAATTATGCTGTATTTTAATTATGCTAATACTAATACTTTAAAAATACAAAATAGTTATCATAATAAAATTTCATGATTACTAGGTAAGCCGGATAATGAATTTTAAAGGTTAAAAAAAAACTTGATTGGTGTCTATTTAATGACAAACAGATATAATTGTTTAGACACAAATCACAGACATGTGTTCCGCTAGATGAAGTGATAGTGCTGGACGATCTTTGATAATAAAAGCAAAGCTAGGGTTCTATTCCCGCTCCCGGCGTGTTTTGTTTAATAAAAATACTTTTAAATGAGTGTGCTGGTAATTGTAATTTTTGTTCTCCTGATTCTGAAAAGCGGATACGTTGATAAAATCTATTTAAATAAATTTAGATTTTAGAATTAATACACATATAAATATAACACATAAATAAGCCCAGCTGCCAGATCTATTAATATCGTATTATTATAATACGATATTTATATTATTATTAATTATATATTTATATATAATATATGTTATATTTTATGCGTATAAAATTAAAATATTATGAAGAGTTTGTTAAAATATTACAGCGACTTAGTTTTTCCGAAGTGTTTACTGCTACTGCTAATAACTAATAGTACTAAGGCTAGTCGTAGCAAGTGCTAGTCGTAACACTAGCCAAGCAAACCTTTCCTGGCTAGTGTTACGACATGTCGTAACGCTAGCAACATCCCGCCGAATCGTCTGCTGCTACGACATGTCGTAGCACTAGTTTCCTGGCTAGCGTTACGACATGTTTCAAATCACTTTTGTCATTTAAGTTTAAGTATGTATTGAGTGTAAAGCTGCACTTTAATATCGTAACACGCGCGAAGCCCATGTAAAACGTCATTAAATAAATTGTAAACAGACAAATTTTTAAGTACAACTTTTATTTTAAGTTACGCGTTTTGATGTGACGTGACATTTCTTATACTCCCCCTCCCCTTCATCACAAATGGTCGACCCCCTGCCCCACCCCCCTCCAGGTGCGTAACGTCATTTACGGACGGCCCCGAGAAGGGACTGTCCATAAATGACGACACGCGATTTTGGCAGATTTTTCATTACCCCCCCCCCTATTAAAGCGTCGTCACAAAAACTTAGACCACCCAGAGCCGTCTTTACACCAGTTTGGGCCCCCGGGCAAAGAAATAGTGCTGGGCCCCTCCCCGCAGGAATAAAAAATAAATATACATAATATATATACATAAACATATTCCCATGGGGCCCCTATGCTCGTGGGCCCCTGGGCTAATACCCAACGGGCCTATGCGTTAAGACGGCCCTGAGACCACCCCCTCCAAGATGACGTCACAAAGCTTTTCGGGCGCCCCCCCCCCTATAAAATCTGTATTTTATTGGAAAAAGAGCATGTTTAAAATCACTTTTTTTGTCATTTAAGTATTTATTTAGTATAGGCCTGCATTCTAATATCGTAACACGCGTGAAGTCATGTAAAACGTCATGTAACAAATCAAATATTTAAATGGAACTTTTATGCAAAGTTGCGAGTTTTGATGTGAAGTCACACCCCCCTCCTCCACGTCACACATCGTCACAAATATGTAGACCCCCCTCCTCCCTAGGTGCGTGTTGTTATTTATGGATGGCCCCTTTGAGGCGTAATTGTGGAGAAGGGTGGTCTAAGTTTTTGTAACGAAGTGCGACGAGGAGGGTATACATCGGCCAAAATCGAGTGACGTCATTCATGGACGGACCTTTTATAGTTTTTTGTAATATCGTGTTTTTCATGTTGAAATTATTGAAGAAATACAATCGAGCATTCAAATTTTATTGTCTTGAACATTACATAACAAAACTGATAAAAAGAACAATACAAACAGTGAAATCGCCGTCCCGTTGTGTGTTTATAACGGGTATAACGGCGAAAGAGTAAGAGAAAACTTCAATCCATACGCAAAATCCCGTTAATTGAGGACCCCCCCTCCTTGCGTACGTAATATATGGATGGCCCCTACCAGTTTTTTCAGTAATGGAATATATTTCTCTAACTCAAAAGGTTAACACAAAGAGGTAAAAACAATGTATTATTAAAACTATTAGTAATGGTTCAACTTTAAATGCCCCCATTCTTCTGGGAAATTATTTTGATAATCGTAATGACAATGAATAATGATGTTCATGTATAGTATAGCCTATACTCAGCCTATACTGTAGTAACTATAGGCTATATATTATTAATAAGCCTATTTATCCAGCATCCACAATAACCTCATGCAGAGCCAACTACGCTGGGTGGGCTTGTAGTGCGCATGCCCGACCAACGCCTCGCTAGAGGCTATGGTCAGTTTACTGCAGGGCATAGACTATAGAGCATGCAGTGGTCCACGTAAGTGATACAAGGATGCACTTAAAACTGCTCTAAAGGCCTTTGACATTAGACATGACTCCTGGGAAGCAGCAGCCAGTAACCGAGCCCACTGGCGCTCTATGATACGGAATGGCGCAGTTGTCTGTGAGGGTAATAGACAACAGGCTGCCAAGACAAAACGTCAAGCCAGGAAGGACCGTATCAAACACCATCCTGAAGGGTTCCCATCCATCTCTTCTCCAACATGCCGACGCAAATTGCGTGCTTGAATAGGGTTAATAAGCCACCAGAGGACACACGTGGCGGCCTAGCACAGGTCAAATACAAATATGATGAGAGTGGTCATCGTCGACTACGACGGACGAACAACAACTTTGATTGTTAAAACGATACTTGGGTTCTAATCTCGCTCTCGGCGAGTTTTATGTTGACTTGATTTTTTTATAATTAAAAAAAAACCGTCGTAACGCTAGCAACATCCCGTCGAATTGTCTGCTGCTACGACAGTCGTAGCAGCAGTTTCCTGGCTAGCGCTACGACATGTCGTAACACTAGCAACATCCCGCCGAATCGTCTGCAGCTACGACATGTCGTAGCAGCAGTTTCCTGGCTAGCGCTACGACATGTCGTAACACTAGCAACATCCCGCCGAATCGTCTGCTGCTACGACAGTTCATGTCGTAACGCTAGCAACATCCCGCCGAATCGTCTGCTGCTACGACATGTCGTAGCACTAGTTTCCTGGCTAGCGTTACGACATGTCGTAACGCTAGCAACATCCTTCTAAAAATAACTCGAATTCAAACTAAACTTTTTTCGCCAAAGATTTCCGATCACGAGGGTATAAATATTGTGTCATTTGGACCATTCTTTCGATGAACAATTGGAGCTTATACTTTTGGTAAGTGGAAACTCTGTCAAATTTCCCCTTAATTATGACTGTAAAGGGTAGATCTTGTATTGTATAGAAAGCTTATTCATTTTCTGATCTAATGCATTTACTTTAAACATCACCGACCGCTTGGAAAATTAATAATAAGGTCCTCCAGGTGATAACCCACGTACTTTTTTGTAATCGGATAAATGGCGGCCATCTTTTTTTTTAATTTTTTTTTAAGACAGGGAGATTGAGTTATTTGATTATATTCAGTTTAAAGTAGAATAGTCTAAATGAATTTAAGACATGCTTAATTGATATTTGGAGATTTTGTACAGATAAAACAAAATATTTAAAAGAAAAAATGTAATTTGTCATAAAATAGCTAGATCAATTGTAATGAAATACTATAATAATACCGAATTAATTTGTTCAAACAAGAATCCCCCCCGTAGTTTGTATTAGTTACCAAAGCCCATAGTAGTTTTACTGTACTAGGGTTAGTATAGTTAAATTTAACTTTTTTACCCAGCAGTAATTTTTTAAGACAAAGGAATTGGTAACTTTCATTATTTTTTTTTCAGTATTATCATTTGTTTATCTTCTTGTCGTCTTGTCACTTGGCTTTTTAATTCTCTCAATGAAAAATGGCTGAAGTTGAAGTCACTCAAGTTGAATTAACTGATACTGATGTTATTGTTAAAAAAACACAGAAAGACTTAGACAATTTTGTGTTAAGCTTTGCAGAGGATGCACTAACTAAACGTTGCAGGAATGGTTACATTGTCCATGTGCATTTCAGCAATGGAAAGATTTTAACAAAAACTGCGGACACGCTTGTTCAATATTTCAAAGAATCTGACAGCAATTATGTGACAAATAAAGCAGCTGCAAAATCCAGTGCACATAGCTTATTGAATAAACTTAAACGCTACAAGATGAATATTGCCAGAGACTGGCATCTTATTGAAGAATTGTTACTGCAGCCTGTTTGTATACCGCAATCAAAGAAGAGGCAATTGATTCCTGACATTACCCTAAGTGGTGACAACATTGAAGAGACTGTTCTAAATTCACCCCCTATTAAAAAATTAAGAACAGATTGTGGGAAATGCCCTTCTCTCAGAGAAGAAAGCCACTCCAAATGCAGACGGATTGTGGAAAGGCTTAGAGATACAAATGTTAAGGTTAAAGAGCTTTCCAAGCGCTTTGACAAGCGAGTTCTCAATCAGTCATTTAAAAGGAAAAGTGAAATTATAAATAAACTTAAGCTCGAAAACAAAGCGCTGAAATGTGATTTACGACAAGTTCAGCATCAAACTCCTATAAGCTGTACCAGTCAGGAATGTATGGCAAAGATTTCAAAGTTGGAGAGACACAACAAAATGTTAGGGCGCCAGGTTTCGATTCTTCGCAGGCAACTGACTGCTTTGAAAGAATCTTTGAAAGCAGCGAACTGTGAAAGACAAGCAGCTCTCCTCAGGATAGACAGTTTTATGGAGACGGCAAGTGAGGAAGCCATTCCAACAACATCGAAACATTCACCGACTCCCAAAAAAGTGCAGAGGAAGACCTACACAGCACCAATTCGAAAGTGCATCTATAACTGCCTCTTGCACCAAGTGCCCATTGAGAGAGCTGGTGCAGTTATAGCTTTCGCAGTGAAAGAATTAACGGGAAAGGAGCTGTCTGACGTACCTGGAACGTCAACGACAGCAAACATGGCTCTAGAGATAGGTATATTGTCAGACATCCAGGTGGCAGAGGTCATGTATGAGTCGACAAACCTCACCTTTTCGTGGGACTCCACACCAATAGATGGGCAGCACTACAATGCTTGCCACATCTCCACAGGTAATCAAAACCTGACGATTGAAGTGGCAGGAGTTCCTGGAGGAAAAACAGAGGATTACCTGCACCAGATCGTGAATTCCCTTCAAGATCTTGCCACCTTGTTTTCGGTGTACCACAAAGAGGATCAGCATATAGTTCTTCACAAAATACTGCAATCCTTCAGTTCCACTCTCACTGACAGGGCAAAGGTCAATAGCTGCGTGTCAGTGCAGTTAGGGGATATACTGAATAAAAAGCTAGTTCAGTTAAAGTGCAATCTACATCCCCTAGAAGGATTGGCTTCCGAAGCACGTAAGCAGTGCAAGATTCTTGATGCTTCATGGAATCTCTCTGGCCTGTCATATGGGAGCGATGGAAGTGCTGGAAATTTGATTCGCGCAATTTCTAAGCTCAGGTACATTTTATCAATAAATGTTTACACATAGCTGATTTTTTATTTGTGAGACAGTTATATTTATATAATTCATAAAATAATTAGTTTCAGAGGTGAATGAAAGCACATGAAGAACTTAACATTTTTTCTATTTTCCCCACAGGTATAAGATGTCATCTGGTGATCCTGCAGGGCTGACGGCATTCCTGGAGAAGGAAAATTTAAAACCTGGAATCCTTCCTCGCTATGTGGGCAATAGGTTGCACATTTTATTTCATCTGGCTGGAGTCATTTTTAAAATCAAAGAATCACTGGCCCAGTACTTAAAAAAATACTGCATGTCTACAAAATTAAGGACAGCCCTTTTGAGTGACATATGGAACACTGACATTTTGATTCAACTTCGAGTCTTAGGTAAATTTATAATACACTTTTTAAAAAAATAATAAAGTAGAAAAGAAAAGTACATTTTAATGATATGAGGCCACCTTTAATATTTTTTAAATTCTTGGTGAATTTGTTTGTTCTTAGGTCTTTTTGGAAAACTTTTGACCGGACCCTGGATGACTCAGTTCTACAAAAACTCAAGGGGCTTAAAGCATTTGGAGATGGTGAGTATAATTACTTTTGTCTACATAAGGTTTGAACTTAAATATCTTGAACTTTGTCTTTAAAAAAAATACATTATAGCCACTTGTTTATGACATTGCTTTATTTTGTTAAATGTTAAATGAACAGATACCACACATGAGGACATGCATAGCCAGCCTGGAGGAGATCAACAAACACCCTGGACTGATGCTGACGAGAGAGGAGGACGTGTTCAATCTACCTATTGACGAGGATGATGTGCTGCTTGAGCTGAGGAGCCAGAACTACCAACCGTGTCCACGATTTTTTGAGACAGTTTCTATTCTGTCTTTAGGATTTGTATCAGTCTTAAACAGACAGCTTCAGGATTATCTTGTTGGGGAACTGGCTACTCCATCAGCAGAATTAATGGCCCTGACCTCATCAGCCCCTGTTCATAATGTACATAGTGAGAGGGTTTTAGGGATGGTTGATGCACAATTTAAAAGAGCCCCTAATGCTTCAACTGGGTTTATTGATTCTAAGGTTAAGGGAATGGTGAATAAAACTTTGGATTGGTTAATGTCTAAACCTATTGTAGAGCAAGAGGGCCTCATTAAGTTTGCTATTGGAGAAGCCAGTAAATCTAGGATTATTTTAAAGGGTCGGGATAACCATATGAAGGGTGTTAAGATAGCACGTCAGATAGCGGTGGGACAGAAGAGGGAACAGGGAGAGAGGAATAAGTTAGAGAAGAGAGTAAGACCTTTATTAGAAATTGATGGAGGGTTGAATGATGTAATTTTTGATGGACTATGTCAGAACGTTAAGGAAAAGCTGTCCATGCTACTCTCTGGTAGAACGGACTGCTTTCCCATGAAGATTAGGCATACATGGGATGTTGATGGGGAGGAAGAAGAGTTTTTTGGAGATTTAGTTGGGTTCGTCAGGAAATCAGGAAAATTATTTTGTAAGTTAGTATTTTCTGACATAGATCATGAAGAAATTACATTATCTCATTTAGTTTCTGATGTTATCATGGGTGACTTTCATTTTATTTAATTTAATTTTGTTTCTTTCTTTCATTTTCAGATTGACTAGGACACCATATACTGCTGTACTGTTACTGTGGATGGCCATCCTGCCTTGGACACAAGTGCTCAATTTTTAAAATGTTTTTATTTGCAAGTTACAGTAATTTTATTTTGTTTATTGTAAAAGTATTTTTATAATTATGTGCATAGTTATATATCTGCATTTGAATTTAATGTTTATTTGATTTTCACTGAACTTATCTTTTTTAACTTCAACAATTTTATAGGAATTGCATTCTTGGTGTTTAAGTTACAATTTTAAATGTAAATTGTCTCGACCGTGCGCGGTTTTCTGCTCACAAATATTTTTAATAACTGTTAAAATTTCTTGAATTGCAGTTTCTTTTTTATATGCATTGTTTTCAACTAAATATTATACGACTGTTCTGAAAATTTCATTGCAATCTTTAAGTTACACATTTTAATTTAAAATGTGTTGGCCGTGTTTAGCTTTTTGTGCACTTGTAATTTTAAAAATATGCATACATTTTTTGATTTGCATTATAACTGTTATTTATATACATTTATTTTTTAATGTATATTATCTGTTAGTACTGAAAATTTCATAGCACAAGCTTTAATAGTCTAAAAGTTATACGTTTAAATGTAAATTGTCGGCCGAGTTCAATTTGCAATCCATGTTATTTTTAAAAAATATGCATAAATTATCTGATCTGCATTTAATCTATTCTTTTATTAGCATTAATTTCAGCTGTGCATTATATGCTTGTACTGAAAATTCTACAGTTATGACATTGTTACTTTGAAAGTTATGCTATTTTGTAGTAAAACTGAATTTGTTGACATTTGTCGCTAATGACCCCTTGCACTTATATGGCCATGTTTTATAAAATATATTTCATTAATTCACAACTACTGTGGTGTTTTTTATTTAAGTATGTGTTATTAATGTATCCCTCAAATTGCATGGCTCTATCTTCATTAATTTCAAAGTTATGAATAAAATAGTGTGTGAAGCGCTAAATTTCGATCACAGTTTTTAAAATTAATTACAAAGGTAAATAAGGAGGAAAATTAATTCACTTAAAAATTCATAACTTTTCTCCTAGAAGAGATAAAACAATGATCCAGGTGTCATTGGAAAACTGAAAGTGAGCTCTGTCCTATGATATGCTGTTTGTGTGTGTTAGATGTATTTGAAATTTTGAGTTGGAGTGCCTATCATAAGCCATTCGGTCATATCTATTTTTAGGCTCTTCGTTGTCAGTAAGGTCAAACTTTCTCAAACATGGCTAGCAACAGTGTGTTTAATAGTGTTTTAGTGCTATCTGAAAACGATGTTCCAGGTGCTATTTTGGACAAAAAAGATATTTCTTCTCTCTCAGTTTTGCAGCCGAAAAAAAATTATTAAAATGTCGAAGACTTAAAACTTTAATAAATAAGCCGTAACATATTTTGAATTATTTAAAGATGAGTGTAAAAGCGTTCGTTCGATAGTCGTAACTACGCTAAACACTAGTCCTAGCGTAGTCAATTATTAAAATATGTATTTTAATATTGTTTTCCTTGGTCCTTGCCTTATAAAAATATATGCCTTTACACTTACACTAAGATTATGACTTTAATTATAATTACATCATAGTATGAAAGAATAAACTTCATGGATGAACGAGCAACTAGAACTAGTTACTACTAACTTATTACTAGCGCCTCAGTCAGAGCAGATGCAGAGTCACTAATTCATTTACATAATTCATGCTCACAAGGACGTTCCATTTCGCATGATATAATATTACATAATATAACCATCTATTGATATTTTAATTTAAATAAATAAGCCTAGGCCTAAGCATTTATTTAAGATGAGTGAAAGTGTAAGCGGTCGTTCCGGCCGTCGCCACTAGTACTAGTCACTAGTGCTAACAAACTTATATTTAATATAAATTGTTTTCGTTGGTTCATATAAATTATATATGCCTTAGTATTTATTAGTAATAAACTTACACTAAGATTATGACTTTAATTATAATTACATCATAGTATGAAAGAATCAACTTCATGGACGAACGAGCAACTACAACTAGTTACTACTAACTTATTACTAGATAATAGATAGAGTTAGAGCCTCAGTCAGAGCAGATGCAGAGTCACTAATTATAATTCATTTACATAATTCATGCTGGCAAGGACGTTCCATTTCGCATAATATAATATTACATAATATAACCATCTATTGATATTTAAATAAATAAGCCTAGGCCTAAGCATTTATTTAAGATGAGTGAAAGTGTAAGCCGTGGTTCCGGCCATCGCCACTAGTACTCGTCACTAGTGCTAACAAACTTATATTTAATATAAATTGTTTTCGTTGGTTCATATAAATTATACTAGGGGCAAGTACCCGGCTTTGCCCGGGTTTAAAATAAGGTTTTCTGTAGAAGCGTACACAACTAACTGTTTACTTGCATGCTATAAAATGGTACATTTAACAGTGTATGTGCTGCATGGCTTAATTTCAAGGATGTCACCATCCTCATCTTTCACAATAACAGTTTTGAGATCTTCAAATGAAATAGGTCCCCGAATATGGTGCAGCAGGAGGCGCATGTGAAATGCTTCTCTGTTGTGAGGATGCACAGTGTACACTCTTCCCAAGGCATTGTCTGTCACATATCCCGGGAAGTCTGCAAGAGGTATACCTTTTTTCGGATTTGCCAGACCTTTTGACTGGCATCCCAGCGAAAATGTCTAGGCACTTCAGAATACAGCAATGTTTTTGCAAGAGGATCTGTTTTGCAGAGATCAAAAAACGCTGTTAATGTAGTCTTTGTTTGAGTGTCTGTCAAATGTGCTGTTGGCTGTCCTGGTTTATAGTATTTCTCCTTGGCCTCCTTCAAGATGTACTGCCAAGTGAACAACTGTTGGATACCTTTGATGGATGGGAAAGTTAAGCAGGCGCCACACTGCCTCACTGCTACTAATGTATCGTCCTTGTTGATAATTAATTGGTAACCCCATCAAGCCTGTTCGGCATTTCATTTGCAACAGTAAACATGGCTGCATCACTTCCCTTGGTAACATAATTGCAAATCTACTTGATGCTTGTGTTTCTATGACGTACATAGGTCATTCCATCCTGTGCATATTCATGCATGTAACGGGGCCCTCCACTGAAGGATGAAGGCAGCACCACTAATTTGCCAAGATTTTCAGAAGTCACATTGTTGTCATTCCTTACTGCCTCTAATAGTACACCATAGTCCTCAGCTCTAAGTTTTGTTTGGTTGAGTCTGATGAAACGCAATCTCTCATTCTCAACCTTAGCATACATATCCACTATGTATTGCTGGAAAAGGCGCGGGCATCTGAGGAGTGTATTAAATTCGTTGACTCTTTGCATCATGCGATATGCATAGTAGTCATTGCTTGTGGCCTTGTTTACATCTTTTATGTTCAAATCATAGCCATCTTCTCCTCTAACAAATAGCAGAGGATACTGAAGTGGATCATATGACCTGTGAGTGTCTTGAATCCTTTGAAGTGGCATTTGTGAGCAACTTCTTGAATGCAGCACAATGTCTCTACGATCACCTAGCTCTCCAGCAATCATGATGCCACTTCACTAACAGATGGTGCATTGAATCTGCCTTTGTGTTCCTTTAATGGTGCTTTGCCGGAAATTTTGATTTTGTAGTCCACTTGAGTGTTATCCATAATCTCAGCAGCCATTTTAAATGACCTCACATAGCTGTTATGCTGATGCAGCATTCTTTGCAGTTTGAGGACAATGTTTCTGTCAACAGGACTGTCAAGCAAATCCAGTCGTCTTTGCACTTGCTCATCTTCTCCCAAGAAGTAAATCTGGAGATATTTGCTGTCTACAGCATTGACTGGATGAAGAGGTCCAGCATGGTGGTACACTTGGCCTTGGACCTTGAATGTTGGTGTCCACCCGTTATTCACGACAACATTAGACTTGAAGGAAGTCACGGCAAACATATTATTGAATAGTCTAATAAGTTTCACAAAGTCCTTTGATTGTGCAGTTTCACCATTCAACAGAATGCACAATGGTTCTGGTGGCTTTAGAATTGGGGGCAGTTTGACTTTACCACTGGAACAGCACATGCCTGGAGTTTCTTTGCTCAGCTGTTTCAGCTGCTCTGGGAACTCTGTGGCGGACCTGATCTGCCTGGATTTTATATATTTTTTTTTCGTATGTTATCATTGCGGGAGAGTACTCAACAACTTCCCAAAGTTTCATGCTCCTATTTACACGGGAAGTTGGATATTTAATGATTAGTCTGTTTTATATAGCTCATATTAGGAAAATACCTACATTTTGGCCCAAGGCCCCCAGTGAGTAATAATTTTATATATTTTTTTCGCATGTTACCATCGCGCGAGGGTACTCAAAATCTTCCAAAAGTTTCATTCTTCTACTTACATGGTAATTTGGAGAATTATTGATGAGTCAGTTTGATATATGAAAAAAAACTACATTCAGGCCTCTGACCACCCAGTGAGTGATAATTTTTATTAATGTTTCGCCAGTTACCATTTTGGGAGGGTATATAACAACTTCACAAAGTTTCATGCTTCTACCTACACAGGAAATAGGAGATTTAATGATGAGCCTGATTTATATAGCTCATTTAAGAAAAAACTACGTTTGGGCCCCCGCCCACCCCCCTACCCAGTTAGTGATAACTTTATACTTTTTTCGACTGTTACCATTGCGGGAGGGTACTCAACGACTTTCCAAATTTTCATGCTTCTACCTACTCGGGAATATGAGGAATTGGTGTTGATTCAGTTTTATATAGCCCATATAAGGAAAAACCGGTTTTGGGGCACCCGGCCACCCATGAGTGGAAATGTTTACATTATTTTTCACCAATTATCGTCATAATAGTGTATTTGGCAAGTTCCCAAAAGTTTCATGCTTCTACCCTCACGGGAGGTTGGAGAATTAGTTTTGAGTCAGTTTTAAATATACGGAAAAAAAATACATTTTGGCCCCGCCCCCAGTAAGTGATAATTTATATAATTCATTTTTCTGTTGTATGGGGTTTATTTGTTTTAAAGAAACATTTCGAAACGCAATGTTTGAGCTTAAAATGTGCCCTGCTGGTTTCGTTTAAGTTATGCAAAAAGTATAAACACAGTTGCTTAGCTACAGTGTTTATGCCACCCAGGGATGGACGATATTATTGACTCCTACCCTCGCCGATAAAAGGAAAAAGCTTGATCGGACGACTGGATAAAATACATATAGAATATACAAAAAAGAAACAGTGTAAAGTAAAAAAATATGTAATTTGCAAACAAATTTTATAAAAATATATACGTAATCTTGTTAGAGGCGCAACATTAACAGACATAAAAATAAACCATTTCATAACATTTAGTTCACAACAAAAAACACACACACTCACTGATTCACACATGTGCACACAAATACTTAAACGCATACCCACAGCGGTATATTAACAATTAAAAATATAAATTAAAATAATAACTGCTCTTTTCACTTTGTTTCCTATTTACAAATTAATATGAACTCAAACTATGACGTCACATCACATTATTTTATGGCAATAAACGCCATCTTGTTAATCTCGACACCAAAATGTTTAATATTTTACGTCTTAATTTTCAATAATTTTTATTTTATATAGCTCATATAGGGAAAAACTACATTTTGGGCCCCCAGCCCCCAGTATCTTATATATATGGAACGAAACCTGTTTAATAACCTTTCCGGTATAATTTTGTGTACGTGTACCAAATTTCACGTTATTTGGTTGTCTGGATCTTGAGTTATAAGGGAACAGACAGACGACGGACAGACAACAAATGCGTCTTATATATATAGAGATATGCCTTAGTATTTATTAGTAATAAACTTACACTAAGATTATGATTTTAATTATAATTACATCATAAGTTTTAGAAGTAAATAGTATTTGAATGAATAAAATTCTCGGACGAATGAGCGAATGAACTAAAAATAAAAAAAGTATAGTCTGTATATATACATATTAATATTAAATTCACTCTCGCAAGGAAGCTCTTTTTCGCATTATATAATATATCAAATAATATAACCTTATATTTTTCTTTAAAATTCTATAAAATCAAGGTTTTGAACAAGTTTTAGATAATTTCAATGAGCGCATTCCCTCTAATAGTTATGAATAAATATTGACTACTTGACCTTTTCGGCACCTCAGGCGGTGACCTAGTTATAGATCGAGTCTATTATTAGACTTCCGGTAAATAATGACCAAGCCTATATAATTGTAATTATAAGAATGTTAAATTGATTTAACTCTTTTTGTCCGGAATTATTTTCCTCATTCTGACGGAATTATCTATTCTGGAAATTTCTCGCTGGTTTCCATGCTAACTTAAAATGTTAATAACGTTTTTATTATTTAGCAGATAATGATATATTTGGTATTGAATTAAAGGGAAAAGAATGAAGTTTTCAGGCATTACAGACTCATAACTTTATTTTGATAAAATAATAATAATATGATTTTGTTTTAGTGAAAATAAAATAAAAATTAAAAAAAACACATTTGTTTTACAAAACCTCTTTCAAAGTCACAAAAATTTAGATTTTTATCCCAAATGTAATAAAATGGTGTTTTATCTGAACTATATTCATATTTACACCAAACAGAATTAATTTCAAATTAAAAAAACAAAAAAGTAAAATATTAGAGCTCAATATCCATGGTCACCCATACAGGAAAATAATTAGAAAATTGAAATGTTTACAATGGAACTGGAAGCTATACTGTGTGTTGCAACTAGAAATTATTTAAATTCTATTTAAAATTGTACTTAATTTTAGTGAAAAAGTTTAGCAACTTTCAAATTAGACTCTACATTGTCTATGTTATTATTTGTAGTGGAAATATTATCAGGTCATCAAGGCATTTGAGGGGGTGGCGGGGCTTGTTGTTTATCAACAGATGACTTGTCAACTTCATTGTCAATTTCACTACAACTACTAGTACAGTCAAAACCGCTTAAGTCGATGGCGTTGGGGTATGAAAAATGGCGTCGACATAATCGATGATCGAGTTAAAACGAAAACCAATATGGCGGCAAAATATTAACATGTGCTTGAAATTTCTTTATGTACATGATTAATTAGTTAGCGTTAATTAGTGATGGGATGATTAATCGGAATCGTATCGGAACCCTAATATTTCTTCACTCTTTCCTAAGGTTGTAATGACCGTACGTTTTTAAGGACCGTTTAAAATTTAAATATAACCATGGTTCCCACTCAGGAAAACGGGAAAAAGTCGGGAATTCTTAAAAATAAACTCTCGGCCTTGAAAGTCGGGAAAAGTTATGACTAATCGGGAATTTATATATATATATATATATATATAATATAATATATATATTTATGCCGAAGTAAAGGACTTTGATTACGTCTCTGTCATGTTTCGATTCCATTTAATAAAAAATAAGTTACCAGTTTATAATTGTCTGCGCATGCGCTAAAAGGTCAAAATTTACGCTGCGCCGTGTCACAGTCGCGTTTGCCGTCGTATCAGCGAATTTAAAAATACAAATAAACAAAGCAATATGGTTATTTTAAGTTTAATGCTTTTGACGTGCAGGATATCTGTTACTTAACTATCAGAACGTTCTCGAATTTCCTCAGTCAATCAAACTTGTAATATAAATAAAACTATTGTGGCCTTGACCGTTGATCACAGCACGCTGTGGGCTGTGTGTACTCAGTGTACTGTGTTTGATCTCGGCCGGCAAATAAGTCTAAGCGAATTTTTTAAAAAAATCATTCCTTATCAGAAATGATTTCATTTCATCGTCACGCGCGTGTTAGTGCCACAGTTACGTATCTTACTGGTAACAAAGCAACAACAAACTTTTAAAAGAATAATAATTTATTAATTTTTTATTTAATTATATAAAAACCACCGTCTATTCTCGATACAAACCTTTATTTTCATTTCTAAAGATATTCGTTTATCTTTAAAAATAAAATCATTAATGCATCAGAAAATGAATTAAGTTTAATAATAATATAACATGCACTGCGAAATAATGACGATTCACGACCTCTAACGCGATTGTCCAGTACCTCGGGTGAATACATACTCCATGGATACACGTCGAATTATAATTCACACACGCAAAACATCCGGTAAAGTTCTTTGAAATCTCGTAGAATCACTCAATAGCCGGAAGTCTCGAAGAAAAGCGAGATGTCAACACTGTTTTGAACTAAAAATGACAGAGTGCATTCCTAGGCCAACCGACGTAAAATCGAGCTAAGCAAGTAAAGTTGCAAATTTGGTCCTCTTTTGTGCTCGAGGTACTAGGTTTCGGCGACTTAGAAAAATCGAACTAGCCGATGAAAAAATGCTAAGACAAAGAAAGAATTTGGCGGTTCCAATAAAAAACGTCGACATAATAGGGTGGTCGAGCTAACTGAGCTCGAGGTAAGTGGGTTCGACTCTACTAAGCATATGATTCATCGGAAATTTAAAATTACTATGTAAATCATAATTAAAAAGAATACCTTTTTCTTGTTCATCATCGTAGTACAGTTACCACTTACCTCGAGCTCGGTTAGCTCGACCACCCCACTAACTCGACGTTTTAATTGGAACCGCCAAATTCTCTCTTTGTCTTAGCATTTTTTCATCGGCTAATTCGATTTTTCTAAGTCGCCGAAACCTAATACCTCGAGCACAAAAGAGGGCCAAATTTGCAACTTAACGTTGCTTAGCTCGATCCTCGTTGGTTTGCCTAGCATTGCATTTTTAGTTCAAAATAGTGTTGAACTCTCGCTTTCTTCAAAACTTCCGGCTATTGTGTGATTCTACGAGATTTCAATAAAAATTACCGGATGTTATTATCTTCTTTCACTTTCGATCCATGTGTGAATTAGATGTATTCACCCGAGGTGCCCGTAAATCGGCGTTAGCGATCTTTAATCCGTCATTGTTTTGCAGTGCATGTTATATTATTATTAAACTTAATTCATTTTCTGATGCATTGATCATTTTATTTTTTAAGATAAACGAATATCTTTCGAAATGAAAATAAAGGTTTGTATCGAGAATCGACGGTGGTTTTTATATAATAAAATAAAAAATTATTATTTTTTTTAAAGTTTGTTGTTGCTTTGTTAACAGTAACAAAGACTGTGACACTAACACGCGCGTGACGATGAAATCAAATCATTTTCTTAATATTCCAGTACATGTATATAATATTATTAATATACACGTCATCGCTTTTGTAGGTTGAATTCTGATAAGGAATGATTTTTAAAAATATTCGCTTAGACTTAGTCTTAGTTGCCGGCCGAGGTCTAACACACAGCCAGCCCACAGCGTGCTGTGATCAACGGTCAAGGCCGCAATAGTTTTATTTATATTATTACAAGACTAAGGAAATTCGAGAGCGTTCTGATAGTAACAGATATCCTGCACGTCAAAAGCTTTAATCTTAAAATTACCATATTGATATGTTTATTTTTATTTATTCGCTGATTCGACGGATGCAAACGCTAGCGGCTTTGACATGGGACTAGGCGAGGCGTAAACTTTGACCTTTTAGCGCATGCGCAGACAATTATAAACTGGTAACTTATTTTTAATTCCATGTAAATGGAATCGAAACATGACAGAGACGTTATCAAAGTCCTTTACTTCGGCATTATATATAAATCAACGCTTGCATCGTTGCTCCGTCAAAAACATCCTTTTAAAATCAACGATGGTAGCGTAGTTCCGGAGAAATATAGTTAATTAAGTTTTAGTCCCTGTATTACTGTATTTGTTTTTCTATTTTAATTTAAAAAATAGACAACTAACCCTAACCTTGACCCTAAAACTAAAAGATCTAATTTAATAGTAATTATAATAAGAATTTTAAATTGATTTCAATATATTTGTTTTTCTATTTTAATTTAAAAAATAGACAACTAACCCTAACCTTGACCCTAAAACTAAAAGATCTAATTTAATAGTAATTATAATAAGAATTTTAAATTGATTTCAATATATTTGTTTTTCTATTTTAATGTAAGAAATAGACAACTAACTCTAACCCTGACCCTAAAAGTAAAAGATCTAATTTAATCGTAATTATAAGAATTTAATAATTGTAAAAAAAAGAAAAAATATTAGTCTCAACCGAAAATCGAACTGTTCTTCTACATTCCGTTCACCAGTCCAACTCTCAATCATGAGACCACGGAAGTTCTGTACTTTTGGTGAATTTTAAAAAGTTATAAATAACTGACTACAAAACCGTCTCTGCGCATGTGCAAATACTGTGTAACTTAGAAAAAAAAACTTACACCGTATGATACCGTGCAAGTTAGAAAAAAATAACTTACACGGTATGATACCGTGCAAGTTAACACTACGAATAGTTAATAGTAATAGTAATTCGGAGTGTGGTTATCCCCAGAATTCTGCTAATTTTCGGTAATCCTGCAGTTTCTACACGTATATTATTTTACAGTGAAATTTAATTTTCTCGTGAGAACTTACGTTTTTAATTTATTAAATGCATTATTATATGATGTATTTTAGCTATTACAGCGCTAATTTGTAAGTCTTTTTAATTTCTAAGGCTTTTTTTCGGCTCAATATAATACATAATCATTGTTATCTGGTCACGATATGTCCATTTTGTTTACCTAGCCAGATGTTTTTTTTTACCTGGCTCGACCTATGCCAAAATAAATTTACTGACTGAAAATATTTTTTAAAAGGTTTTTTTTCATCTATTTTAATGTTCTCATACGATAAACAGTTTAAAGACAATTTCATTTGTTTATTTCGTTACTAGATGTTTGATTCTTATTTTGTTTGTTTGTAAGTGAGAAATTTCCATTTGGCATCTTATTGGGACAATCCGCCAAGTAGTGTTAGATAAACAAAATGGTCGCATCACAATCAGACTATTTACTGTTGAGAGCCGAAAAAAATGCCTTAGTAATTAAAAAGACTGACAAATTAGCGCTGTAATAGCTAAAATACAACATATAATAATGCATTTTTAAGTGTTTAAATTAGTAAAAGTAAGTTATTTTATTTATTTTGTTCTAAAAATTTAAATGCGCTGAAATAAGGGATTACCACTTTTTATTTTAAAAATTCTATTTAACCCTTTTGTTATTGGATAATAATATTTAAACTAAGGCCGTTAACGGTTAACCGGTCCTCAGATCAGGACCGGTCCTATTTAATCAGGATCGGTTAACCGCAAATTCAATAAGCCCCCCGCAACTTCAATAAGCCCGTAATAGTTTTTTACCCAGGAGTTATGTTTTTGTTGTGTTGAGTTGACTTCAAATCGCTTTCTCCCTATTCTGGTATCTAAATAATATACACGTCATCACTATTAGTCTACTTCGCCTATGACTAAGGAATGCTAATTTTAATTTGCTTAGTTGTGGAGGCACTGTATGAGAGCTTCATGAGAACCACGGTCAACTCAAAGGGACGGGGGGGGGGACGACAAGTTACGGAGTTTTATAGTTAGGGATAATGAGGGTGGTGGGGGGGGGAAGGCTAGAAGGCTTGAAAGGTCTTTGATGTTTATATAAAAGGAAGCCTCTTGCTTTGACATACCAATACAAGACCGCACGAAGAGACACCTTCCCTCCCCTCCCCCACTGTTACACATCTACAGTGGGTTGGGGGAAGGAACATTTTTCTTTTTGAATTGAGTCAGAGCATGCCTTGGAAAATGGCGAGTGTAGCTCAACCCCACCTAAACCCCACCCCACCCAAAAAAAAATGGGTGGGGGGGGTCGTCGTGTGCGCGGCGAAAGTCAATAATTCTGGCAAGTTGACGAGTGAAACATAATGTGGTATTTAATTTAAATAAATTCCATCTTATTATCACTGTTTACTCCGTTTTATCAGGACTGGTTAACCGTAACTTCATTTAGTCGGTATATTAGCTTATTACGTGGTATATTAGCTTATTACCCGGAGTTAATTTTTTGTTGTGTTACGGCAGAATACCAGAGCCAACACGCGTGACGTCAAAATCAAAGCGTTTTCTTAATAATAACTATATTCTTTTCAGTAAAACGGGCTTTTATAAAAATGATTAACCGGTCCTCAAAAACAAACTGACTTGACAACACTTTATAATATGCCGTTTTAATACTATTATTACATATAAATTGAATATCATTACAGTTTAATTCTTTGTTGGGGATATTATTTTTTTTTAATTCGCTGTTTTGACAGCAACACTAGAGTCGGTACATCACGGGCTCTTTGATGTCAAATTAAATGACATGATGGGAAAATTTGATCCATTCTCTTGTTGGTGAACTAAAAATGGTATAAATTGTATAAATACGGAGCGGCTAACCGGTTAACCGGTCCTTTTTTGAAAGGTTAACCGGTCCTAAAAAACGAACGGTCTTAACAACCTTAATTTAAACGACTCACGCTCATCCCACTGCAACGCGACCTTGGTAGCGGCGCAATTGACATTTATACTGCCTATATTGCTAACACTACTAATAATAATAGAAATTATAGTACTATAGTACCAATACCCTTTCATATTTTATATATAAATATATTGGCCTATATTGTCCAATACGACTTATTATACGTCATGGACTGTAAAACCTATATTACTACAAGGCCGGCCTAAGGGAATTGGAGGCCCTAGGCGAAGTGAATTTGGTGGCCCTAAATAAAATGTAATAGACAAATAATAAATAAATATGGTAAAAGTCTTGTGCGAGGCTTTCACTAATGATGTAAATGTAACTTTGAAACTAATCGGAGGCCCTAGGCGGCTGCCTAATTTGCCTATGCCTAAAGCCGGCCCTGATTACTATCACTACTAAGGTTGTTAACCGGTCCCATTTAATCAGGACCGGTTAACCACAACTTCAATAAGCCCGTATAATACGGTGTATTAGTTTATTACCCTGAGTTCATTTTTGTTGTGTTACCCTTCAAATAGCTTTCTTCATATTAAGGTATATAAATAATATACTCGTTCGTCACTATTACTTTACTTCGCCTACGGCTAAGGAATGATTTAAAAATTTTTTTATTTGCTTAGTTGTCGAGGCACTGTACGAGAGCTAGCACACAGTGCGCGTTTGATGTCAATGTCGCCGACTGTTACTATTTCTATTATGGGACAATCAGTTAAATGAAAAGACTTTATCAAGAAAAAAAAGTAATTTGACAAAACTTATAGTAAGTAAAAGAAAATAATAATAAACTTACCTATTCCCAAAACAAAGAATTTCAGCTACAAACACTAAATACTTTTTAACAAATTCAAGATCGCAATGATAGTAGTCCATGTGCTCACAAAATAGACAACAATGTAATTATAGTCTGTTTCTTATAAAGACAAAGAAATCTATAAAAGCATAAGACCCCGTCACCGGATTATATTCTGTTTCCCGCATCCAAAAAATTTATGGCTTTTAGAAATTAATAAAACTTACAAATTAGTGCTATAATAGCTAAAATATATTATATATTAATGCATTTAATAAATTAAAAACGTAAGTTGTCACGAGAAAATTAAATTTCACTGTGAAATAATATACGTGTAGAAACTGCAGGATTGCCCAAATCTGAAACTGAATTGATCAATTGAAGATAAATTATAATACAGTAATAATAATGTTTTTTTAAAATTAGTTTTTACATGAAATTTAGTTAATTAATCAACAATTTTTTTGCTGATTTGAGCACTTTATTGAAGTTGGGGGCATTTAGCCCTAGAACACCCTGCATGAATTTGAATAAAAATGAATGAATGGATGTTCACTTAACTTGTAACTTGTAATACTATTATTATTATTTTTATTGTAAAATTTATTAATTTTTTATAGGAGACATAGTAAATTCTATTTCTCCACATTACTTAAACTTAAATTGAATATCTTGCTTGTTCAATGATAAGATTTCTTTGCATTTTTCTCCAAGTTTTTATATGTAAATGTAAGAAAATCTAGATGAGCGTTTCTGATTTATAAATTTAAACAAATATGTAGATTTATTGTCATCTTTAATAAGTGCATAGTAGAGTGGCCCAAAAAATTTTTTTTTCGATTTTTATAAATTTAAGCCCTGCATTGTGTTCTGCCAGAAAAAAAAAGTGTTTTCTGAAAAAATGAATACAATCGTGAAATGTTTAGGGGTTGCACAAAGGCAATGAAAACATTGATTTGGTACTAAATAGTAATTTAATGGTTTATGTTGAATGTTTTAGTGTTAAACATGAAATAACAACCTCAAAACAAATATAAATAATAGAATGCAACAAAGTGTTTACTATTTATGGACGTCATATTCACTGACTGCTTTTTGCTAGTCCAGTAACCACTGTGGTCTTCTTTGCATCCGGATATAATCGTCGGTGTTCTTGCACCACATGAAGTAAGAATTGCTTCTGATCTTCTTTTCTGCATAAAACTTCATTGAAATCCTGAATCAGTTTCACTCCTCTTTCGGCTGTGTCATTAAGAACTTTCAAATTGGTTACAACCTTTTCTGCATGTTTGTATTCATTGTTGCTGCTTCATGTTTCATGGGACATCTCCAGGAATGAATGTGGCAAATCAAGAATGGAGAAAAATGCCTTTGTATTGTTTGTAACAAAGAAGCTGATGGGCTGGTCTGCATAGAATCCATTGGAATCATGACCCTGAGCTCGATTTGTAGATCCAGGTTTTTCTTGCATATTTTTAAGCATCTGATTCTTTTGCTTGCGATCAATATTTTCATCAAAAAAAAAGCGAGGCCCACTGTAATTTCATTTAGATATGATAAATGTCGACTGAAAGCTTTTTTTGTGCTGCTTTTCCAATAAATGAATTAACAGAGTTATATTTTTCTAAATCCTTCAGAAATTGTACGTCATTTGATGGCGCCCTTGCTGGCTGTGGGGCTTGAAACCACAGTTTCATATAAGTACTGGAAACAAAACAGAGTAACTGAAACAGTCCTTGTTCTTCAGAAAGTTCAGCTTAAACTGCTTCTTAAACATCCACATCTTGTAGCAATAAATTATTCTTGCCATCCAACGTGCCCTGTGTACAGCTCCTGGAGCATGAAAATGAATCCCACGTGGTGGTGTTCCTCCAAGAAATATGACAGCCAGTTCCAAAAATTCTCTGTAATCATCTCGTGTGTGACAAATTTGAAGATTGTCATTTGCAAACTGTAATGTGCTCTCTTTGAAAAGGTCTACTTCAGTCATCCCATCTGCAGTATCATAGGATCCCTTCTCCATAAAATGCCACTGCTCTTTAAATCGTTTAAAAAGTGAAATATCAGGTCCAGATGAGGGCCCACTTATCTTCAATGCGGTGAAAACTTTTTCCAGAACAATTTCCATCATATGGTGGCGGCAAGCAAGATGAATAAGACTTTTTTCAAGCAGCTTTTCAATTAAAACACATGCCCCTTTGTAATCCCCAGTTTTATTTGCTGTTGTGTCAAAACTTAATGCTACTACTTTTTCACAAATTCCCCAGTCCTTCAGACATTCAACTACAGCTTGAGCTTGACTGTCATCTGTCCCTGGAGCCAATTTTGGTACACCTAGCAAGCACTCTATTTGCAGTCCTGTTACAATCACTGGCAATCTCTCAACATTCTCCCTGGCTGTGAGATCTAGAAGCAATTTTCCATCCCAATGTAGTTAATGGTACTTGTGGATCAAACAATTATTTAACTTCGTGTGCTGTTTTTTTCCTAATCTCAGCTCTCACAAGCTGTACAGTACTTCAACTTAATGTCATGTCACTAACATCGTGACCAAGAGAATGAAATGTAGCAGCTAGTAAATGTACTGCTGTACGATCACTTTGCTTTATCCACTCCAGCCATGTATCCAATTCTTCTCTCCCTTTGGTCACGAAGAAATTCTAAATCTTGTGTTTGTTCTGTTAGTTTTTCAGCACTCTGATGGGCGATGACAAACAGTTTATCAATTTTTGAAGAAAATGCAATTTCATTTGAAATCTGCTTCTCTGAGCGCCGATTCTTTGCTTTACTCAAACACTGCTACTGCTGATGGACTTTTAAAAGACGATTTTCTATGTGGTAGCTGTAAGCTGTTGGAATTGCAGCTTTCTGCAAGATAGTAAGAATTTCACTAACAGTTATTCTAGCACTGTCTTTAAGAGTTTTATTGTTTTCTCTATGATGGTAGAAAAATACTGATAATGTCTCGCGAATTAAACAGTTACACATTATAAACATCAAAGAACAAAACAGACTTTATTCAGGTTCATCAATATTCGGGATAAAATGTGATAAATGGAGAACATACCTAAATTTTCAGAGAGCTTGTGCAACCTCTAAATTTCATCTGAAAATTATGAAATTTTATATTTCGGACTACTTTTTTTGTGGTAATCAAATGTCGGGGTTTAAATCAAAGAAAATAAAATAAATAATTTTTTTCTATCTTTTTTGGGCCACTCTAGTGCATGGGCATAGGGTAACATTGGGATTGAAATGATCACCACTTACCTTGGGTTGAGCTTTTTGGCATGTTTTTCACCACATAGTTAAGGTTTGTCTCAACTTTTAAGGGTGACAAATTAAATAGTCTTACAAGAATATAAAAGTACTTTATTAACAAAGGTCTTTATCATTGATCTGTATTTACACAGCTGAAACTGTTAACACTGTTTCTTTATACACTCTTTCATTTTAATTTTTAAAAAAAAACGTTCTTTTAAAAAGATTTTTGCATAATACCAATCACTGTATTGGGTTGTAAAGATTTTAGTCTAATGACTAATGTCCTTCTTTATCACAAATCTACCAGTTATGTCTTATTGTTGTTTAATGTAAAATTTTTTTTAATTTTCATTTCATCCAAGGATCTGGATGACACTCATTTGTTTGTAGCTGCTGAAATAATAGAAACCTTGCAAGACAGAATTGATGAGTTGATGGATCAGATGTCTTTTTCTATTGCCGAGAAATAAATCACTAAATGGGATTGAGGCCAAAAAAGAAAAATTTTCTTCTTTAGTGAGTATTAAAACAAATTATCAAGTTATTTTTTTTGGAGATATGAAATCAGTTTGAGTCATAACTTTATTGATTTTGTTTCAACATTTGTTTTTTCAGAGCAACAGCTATTGATAAAATATTTTTTTAAAAAGCCTTTATTTTATTTGTGAAAAGAGGATAATTCATTTTCTTTTGTATAAATGATTGATATCAACCTCCTTGTGAATGGTAAAAAACTTAACATTTGTTTTATCATATTTTTAGAAGAACGGTATAATTTTGCACTTTAATTAAAAGCTGCGCATTTTTTCCATCAGTTCAAATTTATTAAAAAAATGGAATTAAGGCAAAGTGAGATTTCAAAGGATTTAATAGAGATTGATTCTCCCACACTGAGTTTTAGTGAATTATTGACATTGTTCCATGGCAATGAGGAGAATGTGAAGTATTACTTAAGTCTAAGAGAAAGTTTAACAGCCCTGAGAGCGACTGGCGGTCATTGCTTGTGTGATCCAAGAGATGAGGTTCTAAGGAACATGCTGGATACTAAGAAGTGGAAGCCTAAAATAACTATGAGACCCGAGAAATCAGAGGACGCAGATGGCTATGGTTTTACCAGCAAGCAGACAGCATTAGATGATGTCTTGACCAGCGAGGATTCCCCAAAAAAGAATGGGAATGCTGCTGAGTGTCCTGCAGGTGATGCTGGAATGTCTTCATGGAAACAAGCCACCGACAGGTGAAGTATTATTTAAAAGCACTAAGAAATAGTTTTGAAAATAGGCGAAGTTTTTATTAAAAGTCACTAAGAAATAGTATTTTGAAAGTTGGTATTGAAAATATTATTAAGAAATTGTATTAAAAATATGATCTTAAATTACAGTAGAGCCCGGTTACTTCGTCAGCTCTATTAAGTCGACGTTTTTTATTGGAACCGCCAAATTCTCTCTTTGTCTTTGCATTTTCAGCTTGGTTAATTTGATTATTTTAAGTCGCCAAACCCTAATACCTCGAGCACAAAAGAGGGCCAAATTTGCCACTTAGCTTTGGTTATCTCAAGCCCCATGACCAATCGCCAGCTTTTGAAAATGTTAGATGTGATTTTTTATAACCAAGGGCGCTAGGTCTGCTGGTGACGTCACAGCCCGCTTGTGTTCAGCTCTCATCGCTGTTGCTTCTGGTACTATGCCAATCGCCAGCTTTTGAAAATGTTAGTTATTGATTTTTTATGACCAAGGCCACACATCGAATTTCGGCCTCGCGGGGTCTGCAGGTGAGCGTTAAGCTCTCAGCGCTGTGTTACTAACTTAAATCGCCAGCTTTTGAAAATGTTACTTATTGGCAGCGTAAGTGATGCCGATGCCGAGTATTACGTAATTGCTCCAATAGCAAAAATGCACGCAGAATCGCATGTCTAAAACATTTCGTTTCGTATAGAATAACAAAATTCACCGTGTGCAGACTCTTGTCATTGGCAACCATTCATCCTTCAACCTCATTTGACTCTCTTACTACTGCTTTGTTCTCATTGTTTCATTCATAAGAAGTGGCCATGTGCAAAAGCCATTTAACTATTGGTTAGAATTAATTAAAATGTGTCAAATTTGAAGGTTCAAAAGTTCAAAAGGAGTTCCTAATTTATTTTAGTACCTTTTTATAGAGAAGAGTTTGCTTTTTTGTCATGAGTCATATATAGGTCATGATAGTCTGATAGACAAACAAATAACGGCAACGCCTTTGTGTAAAAAAAACCTCCAAAAACATGTGCATGTACATTCTCATTTATTAACGCTAGTGATGGGACGATATCAAAATCATAGGGTGCTTACTGTAAACAAGGCTCCCCAGATTTTAAAATATATAATATAACAGAATACAGACAGTTTACCCACCCCCACTCTCAATCTCCCACACCATATCGCTCAATCTGGGAATCACGGCAATACGATGTCGCCTGCGGCGTGGCAGGCAGGAGTAGATGAATTCGTTATAGTTATGTACTAGGGAAAAAAAATGCGCTAACGCAATAAAGGGTTATATTTAAACTTAAACGGTCCTTAAAAACGAACGGTCTTAACAACCTTAGGAAAGAGTGAAGAAATGGGTCCAGATATTCCGATGCGATTACGATTAATCGTCCCATCACTAATTAATGCACATCATGTATATAAAGAAATTTTATGCCGCCATATTGGATTTCGTTTAACTCGATGATAGGTTATCTCGGCGCCATTTTTCATACCCCGAGGCCGTCGACTTAAGCGGGTCCCACTGTACATTTAAAAACTGTCTATAAAAGATAAAGATACAAATATGTGCTTATTAAAATTGTGAGTTATACAATTTTTTTAGATAAAATTTTTAAAATTCTTTATCATTAACTATAAAACAAAACATCTTACGTTTAAGTAATGAAATCGTTGAGTTTAGTATTTTATTTTGCTCTCTTTTTGCAGTGACAGCTTTATCTGTGGTGTGGATGGATGCAATCAAACATTTACTTCAGTTGCCAAGTAAGTGTCTGATAAATTCATTAGCTTTTCTGTTTTAATATATAGTATGATTAAATTATTTGAAAAATCATTTAACTTTTACTCCCTGACTGGACTATTTTAAAAGTAAGTTATGTAATATAGATATTATAAAGGTAGCACAATAAGGTAATTCTTTTCACAATCTAAAACTAAATGATGTAATTACCTTTCATCTTTAAAATTAAAAAACAACAGATAGAAATTGTTTAAAATCCAACCTATTTCCATCCAGTCAGAGTTTCTATTGAGGTGAAAATAAAAGTGAAAGTCTAATGTTGTACCATTATCCTCAGGTATGAGTCGCACTATCACAACAGTCATAATTTTAAGTGTGCCACCTGCAAGCGGGCATTTGTGTCCAACTTTCTACTGGACATTCACCTCCAGGAGAACCATGATTCCTACTTCCAGATCCTCTCTCCAAGGATTGACATGGTAAGATTTGCATCTGACTCATCCCGTTCATCAAATGCTCTACAGCCATGGAAGACTCTGATCTGCTCCATCACATCTTTCTGTTTCTACTGATGTTGGGCATTTATTTTCAATTCACAAAGCAACATCATCAAGTTACTGCTGTCTAGTTTGACTGATGAACTGTATCCCACTTTTGAAACTGCTTACATTCTTACTGGCCATCTTATAAACCATTTTGCAACTCTTATAGAACCCTTTCAGCTCTAGCTGTAGCCTCCTTTCTTTTAGGTTAGGTCTCAAGCCTTTATAAAGCAAGGCACTTGTTGACTTTGGTCCATCAACTTTCCTCATTGCCTGCAATCTAGTGGAGTGTCCCCAAAGAAAATCCTCTTCTCTATTTCTGAGTTTGATAAACACCAGTGGAGATATTCATCATGTCAAAAATAGATCATCCTTATGGTACAAACTGGGGTGTTTAGAGCTGAACATTGAGAAAGCTGACTTGATGAAACAAAGTATCTTGACTTAAGATGGATTGCTACTGGGGAGTTAAATCTGTGGAACTTTTGCACAGATTTAATGGATTTTGTTTTTTTAATTAATTGTTTTTAAAGACTGTTGCACCATGCAGAGCAGATGGATGTAATAATAAATTACTTGAAGCAATTTACATATCATATTTTTCAACATTTATAGTTCATGAATGTTCTAATTAATTTATCCTTATTTTATTATTTCTGTAGCACATATTTTTTAATCTATCAAAACTTACAAGTTTAATTCTCTTTTAGTACCGGTGTCTAGTAGAAAGCTGTGCCTTGAAGTTCAGAACCCAAGAACTACGCAAAGACCACCTAGTGACACAACATAAGTACCCAGCAAATTTTGCTTTTCACAGACCTCTCAAAGCAAAGTAAGGATTGGACTAGGAGTTTTCTAATAATTCTTTAACCTTGTTTAATCTTCCAGTCCCAAATCATGTATCCGAAAATTGCAGCTTGTTTGTGATATTGGTTAAACAACTTACAAGTAATTAAGAAGTTATGATATTCCTAAAATGTTATATTAGTTTACATTTCCCAGACAATTTCAACATTTTAATGAGACTTAAGTCATAGTCTTCATGTCTTGAATATATATATATATATATTTTTTAAAGTCCCATAACCGATAGTTGTAGGGGGTCCTAATTTTTCCATTAGAACTTACTAGGGGCTTGGTAGACCTTGGTGACCTTCCAGGTCAGCGGAGGACTTTCTTAGTGTTAGTCATTAATTATTTTTATTGTGGCTTTAACGTGGGCTAGATCCCACACCCCTCAGCTTGTGAGGCAAGCGCACTATTGACTTTGCTAGCCAGCCGTCTGTCTTGAATATATCTGAATTAAATATGTTTTAAAAAAAAATTTGTAATGAAAGTTGCATAGTCTTAAAAAAAAACAACAATGTTTAAATATTACAAGGTAATGAATTTTATTACATCGCTCTGAAGAACTTTATTTTATCCGCTGTCAATAATCTGAAATGATATACAAATTTTAATAATTTCTTTGTCCCCCAGACAAGATAATAATGGAGGTGATGGTGTTAAGAACGCAATCAACTCATCAATGGATGTAGATATTGAACCAAATATACAACAAATTGATCCTGGAAAGTCAAAAGGCAACAGCAGTAGGGGAAAAAGTAAAAAGTAATAATTTAAGGAATGTTTAATGAAAATAAGTAATCATATATTACAGACACTCCTATTCAGAAGATTATTATATGCTAATATTATCAAATATTTTGGTCTTAAAATTAGAATTATTTTAAATAATTTTTGTTGTTGTTGAATTACTATTTTTAATGAAATAAAATTTCATTTATAATTTCATTTCAATGGTTGCCAATTTTTAGGTTGTCCATTAATAACATCTCCAAAATAGTGGGGATTTCATTGCTACTAATAATATAATTTATTACATTTTTTAAAAAAAATATACAAATTATAAAAACATAAATATACTTTATAATAATATAATCATGATATACCTTGAATAACTTCTGTGGTAAAAAAGATGAATTGATTTTAGTTTTAAAAAAAGAATTGTGACAGATATTTTGAAATATAAATGAATTAAAATTATTTTGTGTACTATTTGTATATGTTGTATATTCTCAATATCAAAATAAAAGAAAGTGCCATGTTGATTTATTCTTGATCTGGCCCATACCAACTAAAGCTAACAGTGCTATTTCTATAATAGTCAATAAAAATCACCTTTTTAAAAGTTTCTTCTACTATTAAAAACATCACTAATAAAAGACAGTGTCTAATGAATATTATAATAAGATTTGTTTTTATATAAACCAGTTATTGATAAGTTTAATTAGATTTGCCCTTGTTTGATAGCATCTTAAAATTCTCTACAAATAGTTGTGCAAAAATTATGAAATGTTAGACCAAAAGTCTCAGCAAGCATGTTTTATCGTTTTGTTGTGAAATTAAAGACCTACATACAGTAAACAACAAGTAAGAAAAAGCCCCATTGGTACATGTAGACTGAAGCCTTAGAAAAGTTTGACTCAAAGAATGTTCATTCTTTCACTATGAAATATACAACTTGAATAGGGGCATGTTAACAACAATGGCATTAAAGAATAACAGAATAAAGCTTTTTTAAAATTTTATTTTAACACCTGACACAGTTTATAGCTAGAATTTCTTTGATAGTTTATATTTTATGTTGCCTACTTACTAAGAAATAATTCTTACTGTTCTTCTACAGGGTTCCGTCAACCATCTGTTTTGGGCGGGGTGCACAGCGGGGATTTCAACATCGTTCTCGGGGAACAAAGGGCCGTCATTGGCATCAGAATGCTAGCATGGATGTGGATACAACTGTTGATATTGAGAAAGTGGATATGACAGAACTGGTAGATTGCCTGGGGGATTCTTGAAGTCTGTTTAATAAAGTATATTTATGTCATTATTTATTCTGTTTTGGTGTACTATTTTTTAATTTAAGCCGTTTATTTGTAATGTTGTTGAGTCAGTTAGAAACTTTTACATTTGATTATTTGAAGTAACTAAATCATTGTTGGACTATTCTACATTTCAACAGAAGAGTACACATTGTATTGGCTGAGACAAAAATACTGGTGTAAAAATGCACTATAGATGTCTCAAAGACTTAAGAAATATTCCACTGTCATTGCCCCTGGACATAACACGTTTTTGTTGTGAACATTTTAACCTTTCACCTGTTGAAATTAATTTTAAGAATTTCATAAAGCATTCTGAAGTAACTTTAACATTTTAAAATAAAAGATATTAATAAGCATGTCAAGTTTTACAATTCAGCAAAGTTGGGCAGTATGTTCTTCCACATTCTTCCAACATCACTGCCAATATATATATTTTTTCTGCAATTTTTAAATCTATGAGTTCATTTGTAAAAGGTGCATGGAGGGAAGAACATATTCACTTCAAGTGGAATGTTTTGCTCATATTAATTTAAATAACATGATTATTTTTTTAAAAGCCATATTTAAACATCAACAAAAAAGAAATTTTTACCAATAATATTCATGCGAGACAAAAGTGTAAAAGATATTTCAAAATTTTTTAATTTGCATAAATGTTATTGCAATATTTTTGCATAGTAATTGTATTAGAATAACATAAGTTTTATAAATCGTAAGTTATAAGATTATTTAGTTTGAAAGAAAATGCAGCACCTGTAAAAATGGCTCCATATAGTGCAAAAGGGCTTTGTTTTGAAAAAAGGTTTAATCACATTTCCTTGATTTAGAATTTGAGTTTTCCAGCATCATTACAGTTAATTCCCATGGGAACTGATTAAGTATAAACATAAAGTTTTAGAAGAAATTCAATTATTATATAGTCTCCTATTATAGCTTTAGTATTAAAAAAAAAGTAGCAAGATGTGTTTGATTCCGGCTGTACTGTGGACATTTTTTTACCACCTTTCTTATTGAAAGAAATTTTACTTTCTTGCCAATTCCGAACTTCCATGTTTCCAGAAATATTACAATGAAACAAAGGCAAGCAGGAAAGCTCAAACTCTAACTTGTTTGTAACTAAAAGGAATTGCAATGATAATTTCAGTTGACCAAAGAGCTGTTTGACAAGTGCAAAAAGGCCACTAGTGAAATTCTGGAAAACTGAACTCTTAGTTAACCTGTCTACAAAAGTTGTGATTATATCTATGTAAACATTTCCAGTATTGAATTTTTTTCTCATATACTGTAGTTTTCTGCAAAAGGAATTGCAATGATAATTTCAGTTGACCAAAGAGCTGTTTGACTAGTGCAAAAAGGCCACTAGTGAAATTCTGGAAAACTGAACTCTTAGTTAGCCTGTCTACAAAAGTTGTGATTATATCTATGTAAACATTTCCAGTATTGAATTTTTTTCTCATATACTGTAGTTTTCTGCAGACTCTTCAAAGACAATGGAGGAAACTTTATACTTATTTAGTATGTAGTTCTTAAACCAACAACCCCCTGGGTAGCCGCATCCCTGTGTATGAATCAACGTACAGATTTTTAATATTAGCAGGTTGGCAAGTCTGCTTAAGTTAAGGACAGATTGATTCAAATTGTTGCAGGACACACACATGCTTGACAGTACACACACATGCTTGACAGTACACACACATGCTTGACAGTACACACATACAAAAGGCTATTCAAAATCGGGACAAGCCATTGATAAATAGTGCCATGGTAGATTATATTAAGTCAGAACTCAGCTACATGTTTTTTCAAATATTATTGTACATTTGGTATTAATTTTAAGAAAGTCAAAAATAGATTTGCTTGGACCTGTGCAGACAAATGTACTACTATATTTTTCTTACAAGGTGCATTCTGTTGCTACTGAAAATAACTCGTTGGAAAATAAAGTAGTTTATTTTATGACACGCTGCTTTCCCTTACTATTTGTTTTAGATTGTAGACAATATCCTGCCTGGTGATGACACTTTTAAATGGAATATTAATATACATAATTCCTGTTGTCTGTATGGAAGTAATGCTGTTAGGTGGCGCTGCGAATGGATGTAATGCTGTTAGGTGGCTCTGCGATCGATTTTGTTTTATAGTGCTACTAATTTTAGAAAACAGCGCACCAAATTACTGCAACAAAAATAACACTTTTCGAACGTTCCGCATAAAATTGTGCAATATGAAAATAAATGAATAAAATAAAAGTTCTGTATTACAATACTTTCATTCTGATGTGCATTTTTTTCAAAATAAATAGTTTTAATTAGATTTCTCAAGGAGATCCTACACAATGTTCTCTTAAGTTAAGCTGCGCGGCTGCGCAGCAACTTATAATCGCAGCGCAATAAATTTTGATAGGGAGAGAATAATATCTGTGTTTGTGGGGTATAAAATTGTGCACACAAAAATTGATGATGTTGTGAAGCTCTACCAACGAAACTTGGAGGGCACATTAATTCTGGTCAATAAATTACTATTCCCTTATTTTTATTTCCCCTTTAGTTACTTCCCCTATGGGGTGTCTCCCTACGCTGAGTGGAAGCCCTTCTTTCCCCACTCACCGAGTGTCTGGTTAAAAGCTACAGATGTAGATTAGCTGTGTTACTCTATGGGCAAGTCTGCAATAACCAACTGTGTCATATGGGCTATTCCTACATCAGTCAACTATTTTATTTAGGTTACTCCCAGTCCTACATCAGACAATTGTGACAAATGGGTTGGTCCTACATCGGTCAGCTATTACCGGGTATATTTGGAATAGTCCCATTCATACATCAGACAATTGTGACATATGTGTTAGTTCTACATCATTAACTATGATATTAGAGTTACTCCAAGTCCTACATCAGTCAACTATTTTATTTAGGTTACTCCCAGTCCTGCATCAGACAATTGTGACAAATGGGTTGTCCTAGATCGGTCAGCTATTACCCATTCCTACATCAGACAATTGTGACTTATGTGTTAGTTCTACATCATTAACTATGATATTAGAGTTACTCCAAGTCCTACATCAGTCAAATATGATATATGCGATAGTCCTATATCAATTTAGTGTGACATGAGAAAGTCTTATGCAAGCAACGAATGTCTTATGTATTTGTCAAATTACAATAAGTTGACACAAAATGGAAATTTTTCTTTAAAGTGGTCTTACCAAACCAATAAGGTAACAACTAACAAGTAATTTCTTTTCTTTTCTGTTTAATAAAAATAAAAATAATAAACTTGATTTTGAATCTTTAATTTGTATTCTTAAATTTGCTGAGACTATTGTTTATTGGTATGTTGTTTTTATTGAAGCATAATTGCACACATTCCTTGACTCCGCTAAGAAAAAAAGAAAACTGATCAAAGCAAAAAAATTCTATGATTCGATTGGAATAATAAAAACATTATGACGTTATCAAGTTCCATATCTTGGTTATAATTATTTTCCCAGGATTATAATTGATTATGACAAAACAGCCGCAATTTTAAACGATTTTTCCCCGCTAACTGGGTTATTATAAAGATTTTTTGTCACCCAGCCGAACACATATATTTTTCTCTCCCTTTTTTATTTATTCCTTGGATCAGTGGTTCTCAGGTTCTCATTTATTAACGTAGGTTATTTGTACCAAACTGTATGTCACTCTTTTAATCTGGTATAGCGCTAGGGTGGCATCAAGAGAAGTGCGAGTTTGAGACACTTTACATTGACTTGAGATAAATCGGTATATAGTAACTTTCATGTGCTTAGCAACATTGAACATTTACTTACTGAAATAAATTATTTTATACTGTTATAGTCTAGAGGCCTGGTCCACTTGTTTAAAGTCGGCACAAGCCATACAGTGGTTGAAATTTAAAAGTAATTTAATTCTTCAACTTAAAAATACAAATATTTTAAATGCAGATATATTTAATTTAGATCTCCTTGACACATTCATCAATGCTCCCTCCAACTCTAAGGTTCGTTGGTTGGTCCATGTGCAAAGTAAACAAATAAAACTCGTGTGCAATGTAACAAAAAAATCATGAGCAAAGTTGCACTACATCTATTTTTGTGCAATATTTTACAAAATTTGCTGTCGGTAATACTTAACTGCTGCGCGGCTTGGGACAGATATCTGCGCGAACGCGCATCCGCGCAGCTTAAAGAGGACATTGACGTTGACTATGAAGTTATTTACCAGGTGTTCACTTAGATTTTTGGAAGGCAAGATATAATTATGTATAAATGGACTGATCTAACTTAAAAATAAATAAAAGTTAATACTATTTTTTTAAGGTTAAAGCGTTATGTTTTGATGTAACAACGGCTTAGTTCTGAAAATATATTTAAAAAAAACAACATACAAATAAAATTTCCCCGCCAGCATTAGTAATAAATACGTAAAGGTATATAGATTGTAGAAAAAACTGGTCCTGATCTTTTGAATAAGACATAAAGGGCAAGCGTTATTCACACAGCTGTGGGAATATTGCCTGGCGTTATTCCCACAGCCAAAAAAATAAAATGTTACAGAAATGTTGACTTTAAATTAGAAGCATACTAATCTATAGACTATAGGTCGTTAGGCTTGTAGTATTAATAATTAATAGCGAATGCCTATTGTATTTAATTCGTAAATTTTAAAAAGGCTTTTATACTTATTAATATAGTATATAGTATAGCCTATACATGAACATAATTATTCATTACGATTATCAAAATAATTTCAAAGAAGAATGTGGGCATGTAAAGTATTACTAATAGTTTTAATAATAAATTGTTTTTACCTCTCTATTTGTGTTAACCTTTTGAGAAAAAATATTCCATTACTGGTATGTAGTTATTATTACGTCTGAAAATTACGTCTAATCTTAGTATCTGTAATTTTGCTATCTGTTGAAGTCAGTCATAAAATGACTTCACGTTTTCTAGCCATCCACCTCCACGTAATGAAATATAAATTTATCACTTCAATACATTCTAATTTGTTATTACTACTAATTATTTATATAGCATTGCTTATTGATATCTATTGGTGTGGAGGATATACAAATAAAAAAAAATCATTTTAAAAGTCTTTCAAGTTTTCAAGTGATTGGAATGTTATTATTATGTTTTTATCAATTTTAACAAGAAGCCGAGAGGACCTGTATACCAGAATTCTGCTTTTGTTGGTTCAAAATCGGCACTAATTCATAGTAGGCTAATAAGTATTCTTCCCAAGGCCATTAATCTTAAGTTAATTAAACTAAAGAATGCAAAAGCGTAAGACTAAGACTGTATAGAATAACAGGGAGAGTCTGTAATTGTAACAGAACAGACAACACACTGAAACATAGGCATGTGGCCAAAAAATATAATGTTTCATGAAACTTTGAGCCTGCTTGGGTGCTCATATAATATATAACACAAACTGCTAGCACTCATTTTTTATATTTAAAAAAAATTAAAATAAATATATTTATTTAAAATAATTTTTTTTTAAAGTGACTGCGCTGGGATTAGATCCACCCAATCGACTAATGCAATGTCCCTCCGCTTAACAACTGCTCTAGCGGTGCTCATAGTAATTTTCAGAATTTTTAAAATTATAACTATAAATAACCAATAAAACACCAATGCGCACGCGTGACTGTGTAAATAACGCTGGACAATATTCCCACAGCTGTGCGAATAATCACTCCGGACAAAAAAAGCTATGAAGATGATAACCGTGTTCTGCCACTGGTTTTAGTAATGTATACCTATTGCAGTCATCTCCCCCATTTCCAATCACACACACTTTTTGCGAACCGATAATGTGTTGAGCTTTAGGGGTCAACAGTTTCTTAAAATAGCTGACCCGTAAGTTACTACAACATGAGGTTTGGGTTATTTGTTGGTGTGCGGTTCGTTGATGGAGTTTTGGGCAGACGTTCGGCGAACATATCAACGTTTGCTATCACACTGCCCAAGACATTTTGTCGATACACTCGTCTGCTAGACCCTGACTTCACATCCATCCCCCCACCCCACACCAGCCCCCAATGAAACCTTTTCACCAGTTCAACAAGTCTCCAGCACACAAAAATATACATCAGCCGTGAAAGGTTTGCAAAGGGTTAAATGACCGACAAAGAAAATGTGTGTTGGAATGTACAAACATTTATTTTTTTAAAGCCCTTTTAGTCGCAATAAAACAAGATCTGAAATATAATGCAACTTCCTTACTAAATGTGTTCTTGCTTCTTGGGGGTTCTATAAACTTAAACTTTATTTATATGTTACCTTGGTATTAGTTAAAGGGAGTATTTCCTTTGTTGCTTTAGTTTTATCTATTTAACAACAATACTGATAGTTTTGTAGTGATTAAAAATTCATTTTATTTAAAGTTTCTAATATTTCAGAGAATGGATCAAGATGTGTTATTAGTTTGTGGACTCATTTGGCTGAGCTGAAGACATATGACTATTATTATACACTGCAATGAATGAACAATCTTCATCATAGTAGGCTATGTCTCAAGCTCATCGCCAAATTCATCCTGACTAGAAGTCTCGCCTCCGGTTGCGGAACAAACATTGTCCGTCTCATGGGTCTCATTAGCATTTGTGGACAATTGACCAAAACGGTAATCGAGCAGTTCTTGTACACGGTGGAGTCCATTTCTGATCTCTATTCTGTCAAGGTAATAGTGACGAAGAACAAAAACTATTATTATCACAGTAAATATTTAAAAAATAGTGATAAACCAATACAGCACGATATACATGTGAGGTTGATGGCACTAAATTATACTAAAAATAATACAAGCGTTTCTAACGAAACAAATGTTGAAAATATTGTTAAGTATATAAATAACCCGGTAATCCCTGTGAGTGGACGTCCCATATAAAAATTCACTAAACAAAATATGCATTTGAGTTGTTTACCACGTTTTTTAACACCTTTTTATTAACTTGCTCTCGTCCTGTCCGCAATATTTTCGTTCCTGTCTGTCCGCAAAATTTCAAATTTTCCAACCTAAAATTAAACCACTTCTAATGATCCTAAAAACGTGGGGCGGGTGCTTATGAGGTTTTACATATGCAGTTCTTTCATTCTCTCACTTATAGATCTCTCTTTTGCCTTCTAAATTATACATTTTTATACCAAACACACGGCCCCCGTTTTTAGTCGTATTAAGTCGGAGTACATGAACTTATACGTTTAAGTTTTTTTCTTCTTTGTAGTCCACTTATAAAAACGTTTTTAAAAAAATCCTTTTTACCTCTATTTTTATTATTAACTTGCTTTCGTTCCTGTCTGTCCGCAAAAAATCAAATTTACCGACGTAAAATTAAACTACTTCTGATGGGATCTCAAAATTTTACCACAGATAGATCTTGGATGACAATGCATTGTATCAAAATTTCAGATCGATCGAATGTACCGTAATTAAATTAATGCATTTTTAGTTTATCTCTATACAGCATCTGTATCCGTCTACTATTGTTGACATCCACGTGCCACCGGAGTTCACCCCGGCTATCGATGACCACATCCCCATGTTTAACATAATATATGTATACGGAAACAAATTAGGCAATTTTGCATTTAATGCATTTTCTTATGTACAATAAACGTAATATAAAAATTAATAAAGAAATACAATTTTCGATATACTCTATGATTTTACACTTAGACTAAAAATAATAAAATAAATAGAGGTAAAAAAAGATTTTAAAAAAAAACAAGTTTTTATAAGTGAAGAAAAAATATAAAACGTATAAGTTCAACTACGTTAATTTGATATGATTAAAAACGTGGGTTGGGCGCTTATGAGATTTTACATATGCAGTTCACTCACTCTCTCACTTATAGATATCTCTTTTGCCATCTAAATTATAAATCTTTAATTTTTTATACCAAACACTAAACGTTTTTAGTCATATTAAATCAAAGTACTTGAACTTATAAGTTTTAAATTATTTTCTTCTTTTTAGTCCACTTCTAAAAATATGGTTTTAAAAAAATCCTTTTTTACCTCTATTTATTTTTAAGAACTACAGCACCACCAGGTACGTCACCGCACACTTTTATTCACGCCCTTGAACTATATTATTATTTTAATGCCTATCCCCCACATTGCACCACATTTGTTAAAGCAACAATATTTTAATCCCATAAAAAATAAAGTATTACGCAACAAAAAACGCACTTAAATATTTTTTATTATACTGCGTATCAAACTTGCTTGGGTTTTAATAGAGCTTCAAAGAATCAGTGAATTCAAGTTAAGCTCGTTCATTATAATTTAAAAAGCCCTATGAAATTGTGCAGAAATTTGCATAAAAGTATTTCTTTTTCGCTGTGAAAAAAATCACTATACTTGCTACATTCCTTTTTGAGTGACGATGCAAGGCATTGCACATCAAATCTCTGGAAATACCCGATCCCTTCTTTTAAGCAACGGGCGAACCATTAGACTAACCGCACATGCCTACACAGGCCCCGCTCACACTGCCTTACAGTTGCCGCCTATGCATTATCACATAGCCAGTGTTTTTAATTGAAGACCCATTAACCAGCCATTTAGCCGCGGTATTAGCCCTGCTGTCCCTTTAAGGGAATCTGCCATAATTCAAGGACTTTGTCGGGCATCGATCGAAACTCTGAAAAGAGCTGCCATCGCTGATTTAGACAGCACTTAAGGTTGCGCAGAGATGGAGAGAAATATGCGGATGAGAGAGGGATGAGAGCTGGGAAGTTGTTGGTGAAGATGAAAGGAGGAAACACAAGATGACGAGAAGCGGAGTGAGGAAAAGAAGACGGGATATAGGTGATAAGGGAGAGGGAATAGATAGAGGAGAGTGTAAGTGTAAAGAAAAGAAAAGAGGAGTTGGTGTAGGCGATTAAAGAAGAAAAAAAAATGTCAGGAGTTGTAAAGACTAGCATGGTAGTTAATTGACAGTTAGATAGGGGTAGAAGGAAGATGAAAGTTAACTTAAATGGAACTAAGAACATGTTGCTCATTGTTTAGAAAATTATAGAAAATAATGACATATTAAGAAATGAAAAATCGGAATGTAGTGCACTGTGAGAAGATACAGACTGATATGAGAGTAATTTAAAAAGAAGGCAGCAGCTGTGGCATTGTCAGCAAAAAAGTGATGTAGATAGAATGAGCTTGAGAGAATCATAGATAGAGAGAAAGTGAGATGGAGTGGGACAGAGTGGGACAAAGCTTGTGTACGGGAAAAACAGAGAGATAGAGGAACTAAGCGGCATTACTGAGGCAGCCATAAATAGTGGTGATAATTTTACAATAAAGATTTAACACAGTTTGCGGCTAGCAGGGTGACGTGAGAATAATATATGCACATTGTCATGAAGACGATTGGAGCAACCAAGGTTATCATAACTGTGATACAGAAGTCAATGTATTTTAACGGGATGTAATTCATGGAAGGGGAAGTAAACAGATACAAGTCGGGAGAGGACGACGTATTCTTATTTCATTAAAGCAGAGTTTACAGCACTTAGTATTAAAAAAAAATAAAAAAATAAAACGAGAAAGAAACAAGGAAGTAGATTTATCTTAGAGTCGTATAGAGTTAATAGATTGGAGCTGCTCTAGAGAACAGGAACAAATAGATTTAATAGTGGTTTGGGAAAATACACCAAGAAATGATGTATTTTTTAAAATACCAAATGTAATAGCCAGCAAAATGTAACTGATATATTTTTTGAAAAATTGAAATCAAGCATGAGAAAGGTCAGCAGATAACGCGAACGGATGGACGAAAGAAAGATGAGAAATGAGTAAGCCAAAAAGAGACAGTGTTCGTAATGGGGTTAATGCAACGCAATTTTGTATCTATTAAATAATCTCAGCCAGGAGTCGCGGTGGTCTAGGACCTGTTACTGACGGTCGATGAGAGAAACATCAAAGTGTTGTTAGTTTTGTCCCAGAATAATGGGAAACTGGGTTCTATTTTATGTTTTTTAATGGGAAATTTAAGATGTTTGTCTGCTCACGATTGGAGACTTTTGAAAGGTGATGGTTTAGAGATTACGTTTAAGTCGTATTTAGAGAGAAAATGGCGATATGGTTAGGTAATCACAAGATAAAAAAATGGCATAAGTGGGAAAAGTGTTATTCAAAAGTTATCTTTGGTCTTTGGGTCTTTATGGATTGAACCGAGTTTACAAATTTTAAGTAACTATGGAATCTTTTTCCAGTTTTTATTTTTAACGCTAACTTTTGTTAATTCCTCCTCTCCTTATATCCTGTATTTTTGTTAAGTACTTGTGCCCATCTTTCTTTTCTTGGTTTCTGTTTTTTTAATCTGTAATGAATTATTTTGGAATTGTAGGTTATATAAAATGTAAATTTAATTCAAAGACTTTTGTTAATTCTTATACTGATGAAGGCATCTGTGTTTTCGTTTATATTAGTTCACTATTAGAGCTTACTGTAATCAACAGTTTTAGTCACACAATTCCTTTGTTTATATTATTTTTAGGGCTGCGGAAATTAACGATTAATTTCTCGATTAATCGTTAAATTTTTTTATCGATTAAAATTATTTTAATCGATAAAAATTCGATTAAAATTAAAGAAGATATTTATAATATTTTTTAAAATCTTTATTAATAAATAATTAATTATTAATAATTAATAATAATTTATATATATTTTTTACGTACAAACTTCTCCCGCGTAATATTATAATCTATCTATCTCTCTATATATATATTCTCTTCGTGGTCGGACCCTGCGAGACACGATGCTGCAAGTATGTTCAACAGATACTAATTTTAGAAAGCAGCGCACCAAATTACTGCACCAATGCATCAAAAGGTGTGCAAATTAAATATGCGCTGTAAAAAAAAATATATGACGTCATTGTTTTCGCTGATATTTTAATTTTGTAAAAAGGGAACAATGTAAAAAGTTATAAAATACTTTGTGTATATATTTCAGAAAGTTTAATATTTAGTATTGATAAAAAAAGGACAAGTAAGTTGGGATTTTGAAAAAGGTGGGCGCCGTAGGCGCCCTAAAAAAGTGCATTTTTTCAAAATAAATAAATTTCAGCTGAACACTTCCTTCATTTTTACGGGTGATACGCCCCGGGTCTCTCCAGAGTTCCTTCTTTTCATTCACTCACAGTCGTTTGCCAAAACCCACCCCATTTTGACAACTGTGTCTTTCAAGAAGTCTTCACCCGTCACTAAATCATTAGCGGCGTATGCTACGCCGCGGGTCAGCTAGTTAATTTTATTACTTTAGGTAGACGTCAACTAAAAAATGGCTGACAGCATCAGCGCAGTTAAATTTAAACATATAACTAGAAAGTTTAGCAATAATTTTGTTTTTAAGCTAACTGCGGATGGCAAAGTCGAAGATGGTAAAAAAGTTTACTGTGTTCACTGCCATAAACAATTCTATTTTAAAGGATTAAATACATCGCTGACGTACCACCTTCAGCACAAACATCCGATCAAGTATCAACACATTCACATTGTCATAAAATTTAGTTCAAAATATCCTTAATTTTCAATGTCCGTGAGAAATGTTCAGTTTAATGACGTCATGAATTTCTATTTTTGGCTTTAATCACAATGATCGATTAATTAGTCGATAATTTTTCAAAAAGTTAACGATTAAATTTAAATTAATCGATAACAGCCGTAATTATTTTCTGATGTTAAGAGATTCAATCTGTTATATATTTATCGCTTTATTAAAAAAATATATATCGCTTAAAAATCCAATTCAAGTAAAGTTCAAACTCCACCGAGTTGATCAACGTTCCATTTGTGCAAGTGTTCATTATGAACTTCATTAATGTTTAAATGTCTATATTTGATCATTCGCTTTGTTATCATGTGAAGTTTGAATACATTTATTTTACCATTAAATAATATCTTTCATAAAAGATACTGGGTCAATATTTGTTTTGAAGAATACGCTGCGATGAAAGAAAATCTTTTATTATTTTGTTTTGATAATTACATAAAAAGTAACGCATGAAAATGATTACTCGTTTGACTATTATCCTATAATGTAAAGAAAAATTAAAAAATATTAATGCAAAATAAACTATGAATTAATAAAAATAAAATGGATTCTAATCTACACTATTTCTAATCGCATTCACTTTTATCACATTAAACTGCATGCTGCCATTATTCAAATCGTAACTCTTTACTGTAAATCTTTTTATAATAAATAAGGAAACAAAAGTATATATGTTCTTAAAGTTGTGTAAGAGAGATATAAAAACGAAGATAATGTTATAAAAATTAACAATGTGAATTAAAACATAGTTGAAACATCATGTAGGGCAAGGCGTTACTGTTAAAATGATATGCAATTTTTATGCTAAAAATGTGTGAAATAAACATTAATAAAATTGATCTATATGTAGTTCCCGCGTGTTATGAAATATTGCACAGCTACATATTTGTATACACCGATAACCTGGTCCCGTACATGTAGACAAGTTCTTTGGTAGGAATTTTCCCTTTTAGCCAAGCAGATATATGACAAACGCCGCGCAGCAGTTCAGAGTTACCGCCAAACAAATTTTGTACAATATTGCACAAAAATGGATGCTGTGAAGGTCTGTATTCGTTTTTAAAAAAAACAAACTTTGCACACGGACCAAAGAACCTTAGAGGGAGCATTTACTTGGCAGGTTTTACTATTTCAACAACACTCATAATTCTCCAGGTGACATTTAAGCCTTTATGCTGTTTGGTCAAAGTAGCTTTGATTGAAAATTACGAATGAAAATTTAACTCTTTAACGAAGTTTTCAAATTAAAAATTAAAAAAAATCAGTACAAGAACTTTTGATGTGACGCATTTTCTTTTGTTTCAAGGAAATGTAAATGTTAATGCCATACAACTGTGGTATAAATGTGGAGTTTAAATGTTAACAAAGTTCTTGGATGTCATAAAGTGTACGGTTGTGTATCGTATTGGGTTAAAATTTATATCGATTTATATAAAGTTTTTAAAAAAAATGTTATAATCGAAATCACATTTCGTCAAATAAAATTTAGTGGATGTGAATTTAAAGCCCTTTCGCCCCTATTATTATGAAAGGTGGTACTGGGTATGTATTATAATCACTATTGCAATTCATGCTATCTGTACAGTGAATTCCTTTTAATTATAATGTAGAAATGGTAATCCAAAAAAGCTGAAGCATAAAACTTGTACAACAATCAATTCTAAGTCAGTGACCACGCCCACAGAAATAGTCAGTGGCTGTGTCAATACAAATCAGCCTGGTTTAACATTGAGGGCCGCCCCTGACCACCAGAGGCAACCCGCCCCCTCCCTCCCCCGTTGTTTTAATTGTTAGCTGTGTTTGTGGGTTACGTAGGCCGTAGACAAGCCCCGAGCCATACTGGCACCTCCGGTCAAACGGCCAGAGACGTGTCACTGCATGTTGCTAACTACTTCCAGCTCTGTACGCATTGGTAGATTTCATACGGGAGACAATCTGGCACGAGGTTTTCTGGTTCATATAAGAGGCTGTCTTATTTGAGGGTGTAATCTTCTAAATAGAAACAACATAATTAATTAAATAACTTGGAAATTTAACACTTTGAGTAATTTTAATATAAGTAATACCAATTTTTGCTCGAAGCAAACATGCAAGATAATTTTTTATTAATAAATATTGAATTTAACTTTATGCTTGATCATTTCAGAAGTTCTAGATCGCACGAGTCGATTAATGCAATAACTGAGATTGAAATTATAATATCACCCGATATTTCGTAATTTAAATATTAAAACAAAAATGAAATCAATTTACAAATAACGTAAGTTTTGCTGTTCCCTATTCGTGTATTTTAACTGGCACAAAAAAAAGAAAACAAAACAAAGTAATTTTTATTACACCATAACATAAAATAGAGGTGAACATCAAGTTACTAAATTTATAAACAATTAATATTACAATCACCGAATACGAGGCTCACAAACCAAGGTGGAATGTTCTATAATAGTAATGTATGAATTAGCGTTATTATAGACGTTCTGTCACTCAGTGACTCATGGTCGCACCCCACTTACAGACGACGGAATGGACATCCTATGTGTCCGTCAGGTCTGGAGACCTATCGCGCCACCATGTTGGTATCCATCTTGATATACATACTCGTGTTTGTCTCACATTGAGTCGTGCTATGAAATCCAGGTTAAAATTAAATATTTTTTTTTATAGATGAAATGTTATAGTAATTGATATTAAAAAGGCTTAATATTACAGTAAAACAAAAATTCAATATTAGACAGTTAGTAAATAAAGAACTTTATTTGTTGAAGAAATTGGCAAATAAGTTAAACAATTTTGTACAAACATTGACTGCAATTCTACTTTTAAAAAAGATATTCCTATGAGAGTAAGCTGCATACATATTTTACATATTTAAGAGTTGAAAAATGACACGTTGAATATTCTAATGAAAAAGGATTAGCTCAATAACGCCTTTAAAACAAAACAAAAAATTGTTTACATTTTCCGTTCAATGAATACTGCCTAAAAACATCTACAAGTTGTAATGAAGTAGTATTTTATTTCTCCGTCCCTTTGTTTTTTTAATGTGTTTACTGTTGGATAGATTCCTCTGATTTGTTTATTATGTTGATGACTGAAGGCGAAGGCTCAACAAATAAATAGGGAATTAAATTCAGACATGGAAATACAACGCCAAAAACTTTTAATTCAACACTCATATAGACATGGGCACACGCACACTTTTCTTGTTCCATTAGGAAAGGAAGAACAACCAGATATAAATCCTCCATCTTCCCATCTGGGCGTGAAGCCAACCAGAACAACCAGCACACTATTAACACTCAAAACTGTTATAAAAATGCTAGATTAGACAAAAACTTTCGAGAATCGTAGGACGCAATAATCTTCTGCAAAGGAGGAGCGTCTGTAATGTATGGGATATTTGAATTTTTTTTATTTAAAGAAAGACTAACGGACACAGAGTGCATGCTACTTACGTTAGTCTATAAATTGTAAATAAACTTATATATCCCCAGCATCAAAGCCATTATTTTAAGAAAATAAAGATGAACGATTTGAAACTAACAGCCTGCATTCAAGACGTAAACATTTCTTTTGTTTTAAAAGTTGAATTATGGGAGCCATTATGATTTGAGCATTGATCGTGGGGCCTTAACAAATTAAATTGAAGAAATAATCTCTCTAAAAAGTAAAGGAAATATTCACACCTTTAAAAAAAAAGATTAGATGCTGTAATATCGGCCCAGGAACATTCCGATTAAGCACATTGAAATGTGAATATTGTGGCCGAGAGATTCATTTTTACAGGGAAGACATTTTTAAGGATTATTTTCTTTAAAAGCTCTTTGTCAATAAGTTACCATTAGGTCATCTGAGCATATGTTTTACATCTCTGAAATTGATTAAATAATGTGGCTCTTTTAAAATCATGTTTGTGTTGTTGATTGCATCATCATTACAAGAAACTAGAATCAAGCACTGGGTAATATTTAAATAAGTTATATTAAATTTTGCGTCATGTTTTATTTTGAAACTTCTTTATTTCTCCGTACTGTTTATTCATTCAGAGTCTTTTATTCTGTCCTATTATTGGTTATAGTGAACTGAAACATTTTGCCTGTGTCATAAGAAATGTCAACAAATATCAGTGTGGGAAATTTTACGTACAGAAATGGTTCCTGTGTGAGAAATTGTGTGGGAAAATTTTATTTTTTACAACTCTTGATATGCGCAGCTTTGCAGTGCGCAGTCATGCCTTTTTTGTATTAAAAACAATAATTTTTTTTCTTGTTTCCACGGGTTTAGTCATAATTACAATACATGACACTAGGAGCCAGGAGCTGTACGTTTAAGGGTTCCATAGGCTCATCATCATAAATTATGCGGGTGGTATTTTACAATCTGCGAGATAGGAGCAGGAACATAAAACTTTATACGATGGAAAAATTAAATGTTCTCATATTCGATTACAGAATAGCTTGACAGCAACCAAAATCAAATTCGTAAAATAGATTAAACTTAAAGTTAAACATATCAAGAAAATAAATTTGTTATGAAACAGAATACTTAAGGAAAAGTGAAGAAAGGGAAGAGGGAGTTGTTGAAGAAGGAAGTTGAGGTCATATTATGAACTTAATTAGAACAAATTCAAACATATTCACTTAACATCGACATATCGTTTACATCACTGGTTCCCAACATTTTCTGGTGGTGACCATTTAAAAAAAAACCAAGTGACAATCAACCCCGATAAAATTGCAAAAGACATAACATATGCAATAATTAAACAAAGACCCCAACGAATATAGTTTTTAAAGTACATTTTTATTTAAATTGCGTTTATAATTAATTTACATAGATTGTTTAAATTGCATGCCATTAACAAGACTCAAAATTCGAAGGTGAGTTCTTGTTTACGCCAAACTCATATCATTCTCAACATTAATCATTTCTTTATTTTATTTTAATTGAAAAAAGAGTTGAAAATCCACTCTCACAGAGATGATATGTAGACACAAGTAACATTAACACTTGAAGCAAGCATCGTCACATCCGGTTATGAAAGCGGAATTTTGTATCAGAATTGTGTGAAAAATTTTCCACTAAGCCAATTACGGGCTTAGTAATCATTTTGCAAATCCAAGATTTCAACTTGCAGTTCATGGGCAATGTTGGCTACATCATGGGCAATGTTGGCTACATCATGGGCAATGTTGGCTACATCATGGGCAATGTTGGCTACATCATGTGCAATGTTGGCTACATCATGGGCAATGTTGGCTACATCATGGGCAATGTTGGCTACATCATGGGCAATGTTGGCTACATCATGAGAAGCAAAGATTGGATTCGGTGTCATAGTAGTTTCTTCTTCTTCAGCTCCCCGGAGTTGTTCGTATTCAAGGGATTTAAGATGTTTACAAATCTCTCTTTCAAATATTTATTTATTTCACCCTCAGATTCATCTTACACAATGCAAAGTTTCTCAAACATGTCAATTTATTCAAGATTTTCGCAAATTTTGCAGTTTGGATAAAAATACCCTGAGATTATCGTAAAATGCAATAATATCCATTTCTTTTACCTAAAATTTTATTTTAAATCTATTTTGCAGCTTTAATATATCTGCTATATACACTACTCTTTTCAACCAAGCTTTGTCGTTAATAAAAACCCAAAGTTCATGTTTCCCTTAAATTTCGGGAGCAACTTTCAATTCAAAGAAACAAATTACAACATCACAAATTCAAGAGGTAAAAATATATTTTAAAATTGCATTATGTTGAATTTTTTTTTAGTGTACTCATTAAGTTTGAGAGCTTTGGAGGCGCGAGCCATAGTTTGGGAACCCGTTGTTAAAATGATTACGACAATCTAATTTTAAGAGCATTCTGCACCCAAAACAATTGCACATAAACTAAACGATCATGTTTAAATCATTCAGAAATGAAAGATTTGAGGAAAAAAAAATAATTTCTTCTAAAAGGGTAGTAAAATTGCATCCCCCTTCACCTCACACATTTAACACACACACACATACACACACAAACACACGCACGCACACAAACACATAAACGCACACAAACACATACACGCACACACACAAACACACACGCACGAACGCAGCGAGATAGAGAACGAGAGAGAGAGAGAGAGAAAGAGAGAGAGAGAGAGTAGCGTCACAAGGCACCAGGAAGCACAGCCCCATTTAGAAATGAAGGAGGAAAACCTTGCCATACCCCATTGGAACAGGGGTAAACTAAACTACACCCTTGTGTCCAACTGAGTGGTTGCCCCTGGCCAGAAGAAACCCTTGTTGGTGGAGAAAAAAAATAATTCAAGAACATTTCTGAAGTGCTTAGCCCGATTATTTGAGGGTGACGAATTGATAGCTTGGCGGCTAAGAGGTTTACAGCAATTAATTTAGGATCCAAGCTCGTATGTAAGAGTCTAATCAATGGTGAGGTGAGAGATTCTACTTGGAGAAATCGAGCGGACGGAAAAAAAGACAACTGTAATAGGAAGTATTGCTGGAAATTGGGTTATTTATATCTTTAGTCCTGATTGGTGTTTAGTTATTAGTGCACGCGTTACACTTTTGGTGAGTTTTGTCTTTTAGAATACACTTGATAAACTTTTCAGTGTTCATTCTTATGGCATGCAACTACAGCATCGGCGTTTTCTTTCGTTAAGGTCTAAATTAAATGTTATATTACTTAAATAGAAACAAATATATTTACTCTCATTTATAATTCGGGATTAGAGGCAGTCTATAAATGACGTCATGCGATTTTGGCCGATTTTTGACCCCCACCCCTCGTCAAACTTCGTCACAAAAAGCCCCCCCCCCTTTTTTTTTCCAATATGACGTTCCAAAGCTTTGCCCTCCCACAAAGCTTTGCCCTCCCCAATAAAAGCCATGTTTTCTATTTGAAAATGAGCATGTTTCAAATCACTTTTTGTCATTAAGTATGTATTTAGTGTAATGCTGCACTTTATTATCGTAGCACGCCTGAAGCCCGTGTAATACGTCATTAAATAAATTTTAAACAATCAAATATTTAAGTGCAACTTTTACTTAAAGTTGTGCGTTTTTGATGTGACGTCACATTTCTTAAACACCCCCCTACCCTCTCGTCACACTTCATCACAAGTAGCCGACATATCCTCCCCCCTCCCCAGGTGCGTGACGTCATTTACGGACGGCCCCTTATACTATTTTTATGTTCATGTAAAAAACAAAAAACAAAAAAACAACCCACAACAAAAAGTTAAAACATAAACTGGGAAGAAATAATTAAGCTGAAAATAATTTTTAGTTTTAAATTAGCTATTAAGTTTTTAAGGCGTTTTTAAAATGTACTGGTCCTTTAAATTACATCATATTGACGAATATGACTAAGTAATATATATATATATATATATATATATATATATATATATATATATATATATATATATATATATATATATATATATATATATATATATATATATACATTAGCGTATAACCCTTCAATTAAAAAAAACGGTAAAAAAACAAGTTTTTGACTAAATCCTTTATGTACGAGACATGTCTAAAAGAATGTTCATTATAATACGCAGCGCCAGACCATCCAGAAATACAAAATTGCAGTTGTGTCGTAAAACATGTTAAATATAATGCGCACCGATCAGGAATATGTTGATAAAAAGAGTTGCCAATAAAATACGCACCTTATTTCGCGACAGAAAGGATGTTCAATATAATACGCACCGCGACGCTCTATCTCAAAAAATAGCATGATACATAGAAATAAATAAAACAATCTAAAAAATCAATAATTTAATTACGGTACATGCGATCGATCTGAAATTTTGATACCTTGTTTTTAGTATCGGTACGAAACTGCCTGAAAAATTTCAGCTCGCTAGCTTACGAGCAAGTGGGTTAGAAATCGATCAAAAGTTTTGGCAACAAGCAAGGGCGGGCGGCCGCAGACACCACGAGTTAATATAAAGGATTTAATATAAAAAAAACGTTAAAAAAACAAGTTTTTCACTATAAATCCTTTATGTACGAGACGTAACTAAAAGAATGTTCATTATAATACGCAGCGCCAGACCATCCAGAAATACAAAATTGTAGTTGTGTCGTAAAACATGTTTAATATAATGCGCACCGATCAGGAATATGTTTATAAAAAGAGTTGTCAATAAAATACGCACCTTATTGCGCGACAGAAAGGTTGTTCAATATAATACGCACCGCGACGCTCTATCTCAAAAAATAGCATGATACATAGGAATAAATAAAATAATCTAAAAAATCAATAATTTAATTACGGTACATGTGATCGATCTGAAATTTTGATACATTGTTTTTATCATCGGTACAAAACTGCCTGCAAAATTTCAGCTCGCTATCTTGCGAGCAAGTGGGTAAAAAATCGATCAAAAGTTTTGGCGACAAGCAAGCAAGGTCGGCCGCAGACACCACGAGTTAATATAAAGGATTTAATAAGAAAAACCCGTAAAAAACCAAGTTTTTGACTATAAATCCTTTATGTACGAGAAGTAATTAAAAGAATGTTCATTATAATACGCAGCGCCAGACCATCCAGAAATACAAAATTGCAGTTGTGTCGTAAAACGTGTTTAATATAATGCGCACCGATCAGGAATATGTTTATAAAAAGAGCTGTCAATAAAATACGCACCTTATTGCGCGACAGAAAGGTTGTTCAATATAATACGCACCGCGACGCTCTATCTAAAAAAATAGCATGATACATAGGAATAAAAAAAATAATCTAAAAAATCAATAATTTAATTACGGTACATGCGATCGATCTGAAATTTTGATACATTGTTTTTATCATCGGTACGAAACTGCCTGCAAAATTTCAGCTCGCTATCTTGCGAGCAAGTGGGTTAAAAATCGATCAAAAGTTTTGGCGACAAGCAAGCAAGCAAG